>CM066313.1:90464983-91702483 GCA_033807775.1 Saussurea involucrata
TAGTAGCAAAAAGAAAAACTCACCCAAAGCTATAATGCTTGTTTAGATGTAGTAAGTCATGGGTTATTAAAGCCGTAACTAATAGTTATTGTTTGTTTTTCTCACCACAATGGTAAGACCTCAATACTATAAATATATATATATAGGGGAGAGATATTATGAAAACAACCTTAAGTTTGAAAACTTTGAAAACCACCTTCAACCAATCAGATTTTTTCTTAAGCATTATTTCATAATTATAATTAAGAGGGCAATTACGTCATTTGTAATCCGGTTCTTAATTATCCGATTTTCTGGTAATTATCAATTCCCGTAATTAAAGATATTAACCCGATTAATTAGGGAAACTCGGTTTTGTTCATTTTGAATCGATGAAATCAACAACGGTTTTAATTAAGATCACGGTTATCTATCTTTAATTTAGAACCGTTTTATAATAATACTCAATAATCATCCATGTTCATCGTAAATAATATGTGAAGAGAAAAAAACAAGAATTCTTAATTCTCAGTTAGTGATCGATGGCGAACTCAGACGAAACAATGAAATAATGATGCAATCTAATGAAACAATGAAATAACGATCCATATGAAACAATGAAACGCTAAAATAAAGAGACATAGTCCAATGAAACATTATGCTATGAAACAATGAAACTCGTAGCGATTAATTAAAGAGAATATGAAACATTACACTTTTGTGTTTAACCAATGAAACAATGAAACAGGTGGGTTTACTTTTTAGATTTTTTATACTATGAAAATTTGAAACACTGTATGACAATGAACCCCTGATTTTTTATCATTAATTAGTGTATAAGTCTCAGTTTGCTCGAATGAAATAATCAGAGTTTTTTTTATAAACATAGAACGATTTATGGAGTTATCAGTAATCTAATACGAATAATGACAAAAATGAACATCGATTTGATGAAAACCCTTTTTTTTTAAAAGAAACCCAAACCCGAACATTTTTGACAGGTATTAAATGCAGTAGTGTAACATCCCAGGCCAACCGTATCAGATATTGTCCGCTTTGTCCACACACCCGGACTCACGGTTTTAAAACACGTCTGATAGGGGAGGTATCAAATTCCTCTTATAAGGCAATCTTTGTTCCCCTCCCCAGCCAATGTGGGATCTTACAATCCACCCCCTTGGGAGCCCAGCGTCCTCGCTGACACACCAGTCAGGTTCCCGGCTCTGATACCAATTGTAACAACCCAGTCTAAAATAGGACATGCATAGCATTAAATAATAAGCATTTCAAAAATTGGGTCCCAAAATTTCGTTACATCTGTCTCAAAACTTAGGTTGGCGGAAATAACCTATACACAACTGAGAATAATTCTAAGTTCTAAAAATAAATGCAACACTGTCTCTACTGCATCTGTACTCTACTCCTGCTCTGCTCACTTACTAGAGCCTCCTACTGCTTGCTCACCTGAAAAGGTTAGTTTGGAAAATGCGAGGGTTAAACCATGAGGTCTAGTGAGCTCCCTCCTGCCAGTTCTCAAAATCATTTAAAAACAATTTATAACTTTCACATATCTTTACATAAAACTTTCACACATCTTTACATAAAACTTTCACGGATAAATCCGCTCCCGTAAATGGCACTCTGAAGTCACTCAAGAGTGACAACGAGTCAGTCTCACGCTGCCTTACTGGGTACACCCTCCCATGGCATAAACGGAACCTCCCCCCGACATGAGCACTGGCGGAACCTCCCCCCGACTTAGCCAATTTACGTCTACCACAATGTATGCATACATCTCACATAACTTTTAAACAAGTAAAATCATGTAAAATAACATGGCATTTCTACTCATTCACTTTCTTTAGAAAACACGTATAAAATCACGTATTTTAGTTAGAAAAACTCACTTGACTTTCTCGTTTCAAGGCTTCTCACTTAGGCTTCCGATCTCTAGGTGGAACACCTATCATTTTTAGGAAACGCACATCATTAATCTAACAATTGTTACTCGAGCTTGCTTCCGAACTTAACCCAAATGTTGGGAACTGAAGATATGCTAAGGATGGTTAGTACTGCTAAGTCTTCATTACTACTGCCAGTTCTTCGTTACTACTGCTGGGCAAAGTTACTGCTGCTAGTTGAAGTTAGTGCTGCTAGTCCAAGTTACTACTGCTAGACATGGTTAGTACTGCTGAGCTGAGTTACTACTGCTTGAAGACTGTGAAGATTAATACTGCTGAAGGTTGTTAATGCTGCTGAGTCAAATCATCATTAATACTGCTGAGTTGATAAAGTTGGTATGCGATACTTTTGGAGACAAAGAAGGAATTGATCAAGATATGCTTAACGAAGATTCAGAAGATCAAGTTACTTTTTATGGTTATCTGGTAATTACTTTTGTATAAATAGTATTGATAGATAGCTATTAAAAAGATGAGAAAAATAGAAGATAGTTAGCATACAGAATTCGATATTCAAGAGTGAATTAACCTCAAGGTCTTAGATCCTATTTCTAGAGAAGTAGAAATCGTCTTGTTGAGCCTGTTCAACAAGATTGAGGTTTGGTGTAAAACTTGTGAGTAATAACTGTTTGATCTATATACAGTTTATTGAATTTCTATTGATTGTTCTTTATTGATTTAGAGTTCTATTCCGCAAGATTCTCTAAATTCTGTTTCTAAGAAGTTTAATTCTTGTTAAGAATCGATCCTGTCAAGTGGTATCAGAGCATTGGTATCTTAGAAATTATGGACAACTCAATGGATTCTCACAGTACTCTTGTTTCAAAGGTTCCCATGCTCAAACCCAATGAATTTGACATGTGGAAACTAAGAATCAAGCAGTACATTCTTCTTACTGATTATGCAATATGGGACATTATAGAAAATGGCCCATGTAATGAAGGAAAGATTGGAGCAGATGGAAAGAGACCTCCTCCCAAGACAGATGCTGAAAAGAAAGTAAGACAAACAGAGATGAAGGCCTTAAGCACTCTGCTTTTGGCTATTCCTAATGAGTACCAACATCAATTCCAACACTGCACAGATGCACAGATGCTGTGGAATGCTCTGGAGAAAAGATTTACTGGAACAAAGAGCACAAAGAGAAATCAAAAGGCTATTCTCAGGCAACAATATGAAAACTTTATGTCTGCAAAGAATGAGTCTATGACTCAAACTTTTGACAGATTTAACAAGTTAATTGGAGAATTAGCAACTGTGGGTGTACACATGGATGCTGATGATGTCAACAGAAAGTTCCTTAGATCATTGGGAGAAGAATGGACCATGTACACTGTCTCATTCAGACAGAATGACCAATTGGAGGACAAAGAGCTAGATGACCTCTACAATGATCTCAGAGTATTTGAGGCTGAAGTTGAAGCCAAGAAAAGGCCATCAGGATTTGTTTATAATGCTGCTTTATTATCTTCATCCTCTGATACTGCTGCTAATCCTGATTCTGTTAATACTGCAGGTTCTGTTAATTCTGCTAGTGGAACCAATCATGAGAAGACCACAGATTCTGTACTAGAAGCATTCTTTTCTAGTCATGTCCACTCTTCTCTAATCAATGATGATTTAGAGCAGATCAATGCTGATGATCTGGAAGAGATGGACATCAAGTGGCAGATGGCTATGCTATCAATGAGGGTGAAGAAATTCATCAAAAGGACTGGGAGAAACAACTTTTCCCAAAGAAGAGAAGATGGTGCAGGCTTTGACAAGTCAAAGGTTGAATGCTATAAGTGTCACAAGATGGGACACTTTGCCAGAGAATGCAGAAGTGGAGGATCACAGACTCCAAATGGAAACCAAAACAGAAGCTCCTCTCAAGCCCTTGTTTCTCAACAAGGAATGGGATTTGATTGGAGTGATCAAGCTGAAGAAGCCTGTCAGAATCAAGCTCTTATGGCAGAAGTGTCTGATATCCCCACTGAGGTACAATCTAAACTCTGTTCTCAAGCTTGCATTGATGCTGTTAAAAGATATAGGGATCACAATCAGGGTATGTGTGATGACCTTAAGAGGCTAGAGAAAGATGTGAAAGATTATGTTAGGATTGTAGAAAGGTTTGAGGAACAGATTAGAGCTTTTCAAGCTAATGAACTCCAACACCACTATGATACTAACTATTGGAAGTGGGAGAAGAATGAGTATGAGATTAAGCTGAAAGTATCTGGGGAGGAGAATGAAAAGTTAAAGGAAGAGCTTAAAAAGGTTAAACTTGATGTTGAAAAGTTTACCTGTGCTTCTAAAACCATGGACACCATCATTAAAGCACAAATCCATGACAAGATGAAAGTAGGGATAGGGTACAATGCCACACCTCCACCCTACAATAACAACTACATACCTCCTAAGTCTGATTTGTTAGAGACCAAGGATAGTAAGGAACCTGAATTAAAGATTGATATAGATCCTTGTGAAAAAGAAATAGTTGTTGAGGATGAGACTGACAAAGTAGACTCTGATGAGGAATGTGAGAGTCCATGTGTCAAGAACACAGAGATCAAAAGGACTGAAGAGAAAAAGGAAGTTCATTACACACAGCCCAAAGTTGTGAACTCAAATACTTGTAAACAGTGTTCCTGCAGGAAATTCAAAAAGAACAAGCCCCAAAAACATGATAATCAGAGGGGAAATCAGAGGAACTGGAATAACCAGTGGGCTATGAGACAAGGAGTTGACCTGAACAGAATCAACAGGCCAAAACCTTGTTTCATCTGTGGTAAGCTAAATCACTTAGCCAAACACTGTTATTTCAATCCTATTAACCAAAGGTTTAATGCTCAAAGATCGTTTCAAAAACCTGGTGGTTACAGAAGGAATGATGGATATAAAAAATCTGCAAAGAAAAATGTGGCAAAGAAACAAGATAAACCCAAAAACCACATAAAGAAAACAACTGAAAAGGAATGTGATAACATGTGGGTTCCAAAAAGCACTACAAACAATACTGCTGCTAGCAGTGTTAGTACTGCTAACACTGCTAGTACTGCTTCAAAAGTTAGTGCTGCTAGCAATATTAATACTGCTAGTAATCATTCCAAAGTTAGTACTGCTAGCAATATTAATACTGCTAGTAATCATTCAAAAGTTAGTGCTGCTAGCAATATTAATACTGCTAGTAATCATTCCAAAGTTAGTACTGCTAGCAATATTAATACTGCTAGTAATCATTCCAAAGTTAGTGCTGCTAGCAGTGTTAATACTGCTAGTATTCAGTCCAATGTTAGTGCTGCTAATACTTTTAGTGCTTCTTCTTCAGATAGTACTGCTGCTAGCAGTATTAACTCTGTTAATACTGCTTCTAGCAGTGTTAACTCGGTTAATACTGCTACCTTTGTTAGTACTTCTGAGGTTAATACTGCTAGCACTGTTAGTACTGCTAGCACTATTAGTACTGCTGCAAGTGCTGCTACACCAATAATTTTGACAAAGTATTCCAGCACAGCAGTACCAAAAGTTAAAAATCTCATCAAAACCAAGTGTAAGTATTTTGATGAGCAAGGGAGACCCAAGACCACTTCGGCTTGGGTTCCAAATAAAACTAACTGATTTATCTTGATGTGCAGGGCAACCAACAGCTCAAGGGGAAGAGTATTTGGCATGTTGATAGTGGTTGCTCCAGGCACATGACAGGTAACATGTCCTGCCTCAAAAATTTCAAAAAGGTTGATGGAGGACATGTTGCATTTGGGGATAATCCTGCTGGTGGAAAGATAAGTGGTAAGGGTGATGTTTCAAAGGGTAAGATGACCTTTGAAGATGTATACTATGTTGAACAATTGAGATACAACCTGTTAAGTGTATCACAGGTTTGTGACAAGAAGCATAGTATATTGTTTACAGACTCTGAATGTATTATCCTTGCTCCTGGATACAAAGTGGTTGATGAAAACATGATACTTCTGAGAACTCCAAGGAAGGATAATGTTTATTGTTTGGATTTGGAAAGTGTTTCATCTGATTCATCTCTAAATTGTTTAGTTTCAAAAGCTTCTTTAGATGAATCATCACTATGGCACAGAAGGATGTGTCACATGAACTTTAAAACAATAAATAAACTTGTTAAGAATAACCTTGTAAGGGGTCTGCCATCCAAAGTATATTCATGTGATGATCATTGTGTTGCTTGTCTCAAAGGCAAACAACACAAAACTTCTCATAAGTCCAAAGAGATAAACACTATATCAAATCCTCTTCAACTGTTACATATGGATCTGTTTGGTCCTACCAATGTGATGAGTATTGGCAAGAAATCATACTGCTTAGTTATTGTTGATGATTATTCTAGATTTACTTGGGTATATTTTCTGAGAACTAAAGATGAGACAAGTGGACTGATCAAATCTTTCATTCTCAAAATTGAAAACCAATCAAATCAAAGAGTGAAAGTCATTAGATCAGATAATGGTACTGAGTTTAAAAATTCTGATCTAAACACCTTTTGTGAAGAAAAAGGAATTGAGAGACAATACAGTGCTCCTAGGACTCCACAACAAAATGGTGTTGCTGAGAGAAGGAATAGGACACTGATTGAGGCTGCTAGATCTCTGTTAGCTGACTCAAAGTTACCAATTACTTTTTGGGCAGAAGCAGTTAATACTGCCTGCTATGTTCAAAACAGAGTTTTAGTTGTAAAGCCTAAAAACAAGACACCTTATGAGCTTTTCCATAAAAGGAAACCATATATTGGATTTTTCAAGCCATTTGGATGTCCTTGTACTATTCTCAATACCAAATCTCACTTAGGCAAGTTTGATAGCAAAGCAGATGATGGTTTTCTTGTTGGGTATTCATCTCAAAGTAAGGCCTACAGAGTCTTTAATACCTCTTCTAGAATAATTGAAGAAAGTGACAATGTCAAATGCAATGAGAACACACCAAATCCTATTGGTTCAGGTCCTAATTGGCTATTTGACATTGATTCACTCACTAATTCTTTGGGTTTCAGTGGTGATGTATATGCAGGACAAAGGGATACACCATCATCAGAACACAGAATTCAATCTGTGATATTTCCAATCCCTTCCATTGATCCTGTGGAATTCTGTGAACACCATGAGGAGACTGAACCTATTCAGAATGAAGAAGAGAGGAGAGCAGAGGAAAATCTGTCTTCAGGTTCAAATTCCCGAGAATCTGAGGTGACTGAAGAAGCAGAAACAAATCCAGAATTAAATGAGTCTAATCTGGATGAGGACTTACAAGAGGAAGCTGGTCATCAAACAAGAACTCAGAAAAATCATCCTCCTGAGTTGGTAATTGGAGATATTGCATCTCCCATGATGACTAGAAAGCAAAGCAGACTCCAAGAGTTGCAAGAGCAGCAAAATACAGTTAACACTGTTCTTACTTGCTTTCTGTCCCAGATTGAGCCCAAAAAGGCTTATGATGCCATGAAAGACCCAAGCTGGATAGAGGCAATGCAAGAGGAGCTGCTACAGTTCAAATTACAGGATGTTTGGGACTTGGTAGACCTTCCAAAAGGTCAAAGAGCAATTGGCACCAAGTGGATTTTCAGAAACAAGAAGGATGACAGAGGGATTGTAATCAGAAACAAAGCTAGACTGGTTGCACAAGGGTACACTCAGGAAGAAGGAATAGATTATGAGGAAGTCTTTGCTCCTGTGGCAAGGATTGAAGCAATCAGGTTATTTCTAGCCTATGCCTCATACATGAAGTTCAAAGTGTACCAAATGGATGTCAAAAGTGCATTTCTGTATGGAAGCATTGAGGAAGAAGTATATGTCTGTCAACCCCCTGGATTTGAGAATCCATTGCACCCTGACAGAGTATACAAGCTGAAGAAGGCTCTCTATGGTTTGCATCAGGCCCCAAGAGCATGGTATGACACTTTGTCTACCTATCTCTTGATAAATGACTTTGAAAGAGGAGTCATTGACAAGACCCTGTTCATCAAGAGGAGAAAGAGAGGTACTTTACTTGTTCAAATCTATGTGGATGATATCATCTTTGGATCCACCAATGATCAAATGTGTAAAGAGTTTGAAGAATTGATGCACAAAAGCTTCAAGATGAGCTCCATGGGAGAACTTACATTCTTTCTTGGGCTTCAGGTAAAACAGAGGAAAGATGGAATTTTTATTAGCCAATCCAAGTATGTGAAAGACATCCTGGACAAGTTTGGTTTATCAGACTCAAAGTCAGCAAGCACTCCAATGGAAACACATAAACAGATCACTGCAGATCTTGAGGGGGAGGATGTGGATGTCCATCATTACAGATCAATGATTGGATCTCTCATGTATCTCACAGCCTCTAGACCTGACATTATGTTTTCAGTCTGTGTTTGTGCCAGATTTCAGGTTTCTCCTAAGCAATCACACCTTCATGCTGTCAAGAGAATATTCAGATACTTAAAAGGACAACCTAGATTAGGTCTCTGGTATCCTCATGAATCCTCTTTTGACTTGCTTGCATATTCAGATAGTGATTTGGGAGGAGCCAACATGGATAGGAAGTCTACTTCAGGTGGATGTCAGTTTTTGGGTACAAGACTAGTATCTTGGCAGTGTAAGAAACAAACCACAGTGTCCTTATCTACCACAGAAGCTGAGTACATAGCTGCTGCAAGCTGCTGCTCTCAGGTTCTATGGATTCAGAATCAGATGTTGGACTATGGGGTAACTTTTCTTCACACACCAATCTTCATTGATAACAACAGTGCTATTAGCATTGTTAATAATCCAGTCAAACACTCAAAAACAAAGCATATAGAGATAAGGTATCACTTTATAAGAGATTGCAATGAAAAGAAATTAATTCAGGTTGCTAAAGTTCATACAAATGACCAGTTTGCTGATCTATTCACAAAAGCTTTTGATGTGGGTAGATTCACCTTTTTGGTAACAAGTGTGGGCATGATCAACCTAGAATAAATTCTTGACTTTCTGTTTTTATACCTATATTTCTTCATATATTTGGTGCTACTAACTTTCTTTCTCAGGATCCTCTGTTTTCCTCAGATTACCAAGTAAAGAAAAGTGTAAGTGTGGTTACTACTGCTCAGTGGTTAATACTGCTCAGCGGTTAATACTGCTAGTACAGTTAATACTGCTAGTGTAGTTAATACTGCTTGGTCGTTAATACTGCTCAGTAGTTAATACTGCTCAGTAGTTAATACTGCTAGTGCATTTAATACTGCTTGGCAGTTAATACTGCTTGGCAGTTAATACTGCTCGGTAGTTAATACTGCTCGGTAGTTAATACTGCTCGGTAGTTAATACTGCTAGGTAGTTAATACTGCTAGGTAGTTAATACTGCTTGGCAGTTAATACTGCTCGGTAGTTAATACTGCTCGGTAGTTAATACTGCTCGTTAGTTAATACTGCTAGGTAGTTAATACTGCTTGGCAGTTAATACTGCTTGGCAGTTAATACTGCTCGGTGGTTACTACTGCGAGGTAGTTAATACTGCTTCTGATAATCTAGGGCATATAAATACCCCTGTTTGCCCGCCCATGTTCATAACGACTCTTCGCATTTACTTCTTCTCTCTCGTTCTAACCTAGACTCTCCAGAATCTCTGTGCTTTTCTTTCAAGAATCCTCAGGCATCATGGAGTTCGTGGATGAGCACAATGAAATAGCCATGCTTCAGAAGCCGAAACAAGCTGCGGGATTCCACGATATAGTCGATTTTCTCAAATCCTCGCACATTTCCTATGCACTCACGGTGAGCCCAACAATCTATATCGAACATCAGAAACAATTTTGGGAGAATGCCACTGTTAGTGTTGAAGAAGGGCAGAAGACCATTCGAACAAGGGTTTGTGATAAACCCTTGAAAGTCACTGAAGAGGTTATTCGCATCTCCCTTCAGCTGAATGATGCTTCAGGTATAACTTCTATTCCCAATGAAGAACTCTTTTCTACTTTACAAAGAATGGGGTATGAAGGTCCCATTGGTGTTTTTAAATTCTACAAGTCTAAATTTTTCAACCAATGGAGATTTCTTGTTCATACCCTGATGCACTGTATTTCCAAGAAAACTACTGGATGGAGTGAGTTCAGCAGTCCCATTGCATATGCCTTGGTCTGCTTATCCACTGCCAGAAAGTACAATTTCTCAGCAATGATCTTTACTGATCTTGTATCAAACTTGGAATCCAAAAAGACCTTTTTCATGTATCCAAGGTTTGTGCAAGAAGTTCTTAACAAGGAGTTGATGGACTTACCTCAGTTCACTGAGGTATATGTACCCAAATCCCCTAAAGGGAAGGTTTTTTCAAATATGAAAAGGCTTCCTAGGGACTCGGAAGGAGTTGACACACCATTGTTCTCTACAATGATGGTTGTGTCCCACCCCTCTGAAGGTATGGCATCAGGATCAAGGCCCTCATTAGATCAACCCACTGATGACCAATCCCACCCTTCCATCTCAAAAGACATCCCACAGTCCATTCTTGAACAGCCCACTCCCACAATCACCAAAAGGTTTCAAAGAAGAAAGGTGCACAAGGCTCCTTCCCTTGTTGTACCTACTCAAAGCCCAACGCCTTTAAGCCCTCAATTGGAGCATTCTCCAATTGAGAATATCAACAGGGAAACCACAAGGGTGTCTCCCAACCTCAAGAAGGTGGTCTCTAAGGAGAAGGATGACCATATGGGTGCTAAGGCTGCCACTACTTCTGCTAGCACAGAGAAGGACAGTGGTAACATAAATAAGACCTTCCCCATGGCAACTCTAAATGAGAAATCATTAGGAGGACCCAGGTGCCAAGAAACCAAGGGGGCAGATAGTGCTTCTGCTAGGCAGAAGGCTTCTGCTGAAACTTCCAAGGATCCTTTAAAGAAGGTTAATACTTCTAAACAAGGTGAGGATAGATATAACTATGAGGAATTGATGGAAACCTTAGGGAATATCAACTTGGATGTCATGGCACAAAAGAAAGAGATTGAGCAACTTAAGACTGTGGTCACCTACCAACAGTCTCAAATTGAGAAGCTCAAAAAGATGGTCACCAAGTTGCTGAACAAAAGGAAAAAGGCAAGGTTTGTGCTAAGAAGGAGAACCTCAACTGATGATGCTCCCAAAAAGGGGGAGTCAGAGTCAGAAGCAGAACTGACACTGAAGGGTCCACAAATTGAGGGGGAGACTACTCACATAGAGACTGATATGGAAATGGACTATGCACAGGTTAAGGGGGAGACCAGTGAGACAGAAAAGGGGGAAGAGTGTGTTAAAGCAGCAGAAACTAAAGCAGCAGAAACCACAGCAGCAGAAACCACAGCAGCAGAAACTGTTAATGCTGCTGAGGTTGAACAAGCAGCAGAAACAGTTAATGCTGCTGATGGCCAAACAGTCAAAGCAGCAGAAACTGAGAAGGAAGCAGTAACTACAACTCAAGCTGAAATAGATGAAGAAATTTACTGGATTGTAAAGAACTGTATTGAAGCAGCATCACTACAGGTTCTAAGAGAAGCAGTAACAGCCATAGCAGCAGAAATGGTTATTGCTGCTGAAAAACTTAAAGCAGCTGAACCAACTCCTGAGGCTGTCAAAACTCTTAAAAGAACCAAGATGATGTCCAAGAAAAGACCAAGAACCCAGCCCATAACTACAAAGAAGAAAAATGAAAAGAAACCAAGGGTGGAGTCATCTGCAGAAAAGGCCCAGGAGGAAACAGTGAAATCTGATGGAAAAGTTGCTGAAGAAGAAGTGGCAACTCCATCAGGGAAATCAGGCAATGTGCAATCACAAACGGATGCCCAATGTGACTTGTACATTACTAGTGTTGAATCTAACCCAATTCCACTTCAGGCTGAACCAATATCATCTAAGGCTCCTGAAATCATCTTTTGGGACACTTTGAAAGATGGTAGAAAGGAGTTCATTAGGATAAAAAGAGCTGATGGAAAATTTGAAGTATTTTCTACTTGGGGAAAAATTGTCAGAACTTGCTCAAGATCAGACTTAGAAGAGATGTTCAAAGTTGGGATGAAGATATATGGAAACATGCTGACTGAGCCAGGGATGTCAATTTCTAAAATGGTACTTGAATTCTTGTGCCAAATGTTCAAACCTGAAGCAGTTCAGCATAGATTAAACACACAGTTTCAAGTCATTACCAACTGGATGCTCTATGAAAACTGTGGAGTATATGTCATCTCCCTTGACTCTGCAACTCATGAATACTATCTTGTAGATGAAATATACAATCACAGCATGAAGAGGCTGCAGGGAATGCTACACACTAAGCTGACCTGCAACAAGGATTCAGCAATGGGTAGATTCTTGGTAAAGAGGATTCTCAATCAGAGTCTAGGCCTAAGTCCTAATCTGTGTGTACATGATGACTAAGTTTTGGAAGCATCATCTGAAGAACTTGACTTCTTTTCCTAAAAGTCAAGTTAGGGGGAGATTGTTGGGAACTGAAGATATGCTAAGGATGGTTAGTACTGCTAAGTCTTCATTACTACTGCCAGTTCTTCGTTACTACTGCTGGGCAAAGTTACTGCTGCTAGTTGAAGTTAGTGCTGCTAGTCCAAGTTACTACTGCTAGACATGGTTAGTACTGCTGAGCTGAGTTACTACTGCTTGAAGACTGTGAAGATTAATACTGCTGAAGGTTGTTAATGCTGCTGAGTCAAATCATCATTAATACTGCTGAGTTGATAAAGTTGGTATGCGATACTTTTGGAGACAAAGAAGGAATTGATCAAGATATGCTTAACGAAGATTCAGAAGATCAAGTTACTTTTTATGGTTATCTGGTAATTACTTTTGTATAAATAGTATTGATAGATAGCTATTAAAAAGATGAGAAAAATAGAAGATAGTTAGCATACAGAATTCGATATTCAAGAGTGAATTAACCTCAAGGTCTTAGATCCTATTTCTAGAGAAGTAGAAATCGTCTTGTTGAGCCTGTTCAACAAGATTGAGGTTTGGTGTAAAACTTGTGAGTAATAACTGTTTGATCTATATACAGTTTATTGAATTTCTATTGATTGTTCTTTATTGATTTAGAGTTCTATTCCGCAAGATTCTCTAAATTCTGTTTCTAAGAAGTTTAATTCTTGTTAAGAATCGATCCTGTCACCAAAGTTATCTAAGTTGGTAAGTTACACCTCTAGTCCAAAATCATAATTAATGGACTCTGCCTACCGATCCAAGTGAAATAGTATTCCGGATCTCTTAATTTACCCAATACCGGAACTTTTGAATTAAAATACCGGATCTTATTAAAAGCCCAACACCGGAACTTATTAAATTAAAAATACCAGATCTTATTAAAAGCCCAACACCGGAACTTATTAAATTAAAATACCGGATCTTGGATTTGATAAACCTTACAGGATCACGTGATTTAGTCCAAAAAGGAATAAACAAAATCTGTATCACGTGGCTTTGAATAAAAACATTCCGGATCCGTTGTATTTGGTCCACATCCCGGTTCTCACTTACTAGCCCAATTCCGGTTCCCAAATGATTAAATACCGGATCCCATTGACTAATTCCGGATCCACTTTAAACAGTTTCGGACTACGGCCCAAAGGACTAAGTACCGGATCTCTTTAATCAATTCCGGACTTGCGGTCCAAAATCCAAATGATTAAATACCGAATCCCACCCATTCCAGGAATACCATACCGGGACTATTCTGGAAAACGAGGTCTGTGTTTATACAGAAGACGAAAATTGCTATATCTCTTAATCAAAACGGTTTGTTGCTAGAAATAACATTATAACTTGCATAGTTCTTCCCTTATCAAATTCTTGGTCACTTGTTTATGATTTTCTAATCATCTCTTAAATTCTCTTTTAGCTTTTAAACAAACCCTCCAGCACACCATTCAACTTACTCTGGTGAAGATAAAGTGCAAGAATAAAATCAGAGGTTTACCTGGACTCTCTTGATGTGAAGTTCTCCTTCCCAATTGCAGATTGCTTAAGCTCCTTTCTCCAGATTGTTACTCGGAAATCAAGTTCTCCCTTTCTCTGTTTTTTCTCTTCCAAGCCGCCACACACACACCAAGAATAACTTCTAGGGTTTTGTGCCATTTTGGAGTTTTTTATACTCTCTCCAAACTTACAACTTGACCCCCCCATGAGATTACAACTCACAAATTTCTCCACAAAACTTTACTCCTTTCAAGTAAGGCCACGGTTATTACAAGTAGAACACGGAATAAACATTGTATGTTAAAAAGGTTAATTAAATGAGATGCATTACCAATATCTGGGTCAGGTTTTGGTTTTCTATCAATTCGATTGACCATTCTGCGTTTCGGGTTAGGGGTGTCTCTGACTGAATCCTCGACTTCGTTATCGTTTTCGTCAAGTGGGTTTTGGGGAGTGTTGGTGAAATTGCAGAAGGTTGTGTTCTTCATGATCCGTTCGCTTCGCTTTCTACCTGTCGGAGTAAGGATGAATCGTTCAACCTAGGGTTTAACGGTGAAAGTAATGAACAATGGTGAGTAAAATATACCTCCTGGAAGACGAATCATGGTGATGAAATTGCGTTGAAATCGCGTTGATGATTCTACGAATCAGTTTCCTCCGATTATTCAGCGATCAAGCCGACGATAATGGGATTGATGCAGTTTCCTTATTCAAATTATTAGATAAAATTACCCAGATACCCTCCGATCACAATTTCGGTGCATTAAAAATAATAATAAAAATTATTACCATAAATAAGTGAATTTCATCTTGGCCGTAGATCATCTTGATCTATGGTTAAGTTGTAAGGTGGGTTTCACAGTTTTCAAAATAGCATAGGTTTTCACATGAAACGACATATATATATATATATATATATATATATATACATTCATAACATAACAAAATTAGAGTCACTATAAATGTTTAATTCATTAAGGTTAGTATTTGATTTTTATTGTTCCTTAATTTAGCCAACTATATTATTTGTGTTTAGAATCATCGTTCGTATCACTACCACTACCACTACTAGATGTAGATTTACCAAGGTTCTAAATGACGTGATGCGTGACGTGGCGGTGAGGTCAAGCCTCAAGCCTTACAAGTTACGGCGAAGCCACGTCGTTTTTCAAGGCGTGCCTTAAGGAGACACACACACACACACACACACATATATATATATATATATATATATATACACATAGATATACACTTGTGTGCTAGTGTATAGAATAATAACGTAGAACAAAATAAATTAATGTAAAGTAATAAAAATGACAATTGATACCAAATCTATAGAGCTTATGGAAAATTGTATCAAGAGTGTAAAATCGGGAGAAACTTCTTGAATCTCTACTCACTACCTTCTTCAATTTTCCAAGAATTCACGTTCGACTCTTCGTGTACGAGAATGAAAGTAAGTATTTACCAATTTTGGTTTTTAGTTTCAAGTTTCCTTTAAATGTGTATTTAAGTCTTAGGTTGCATAAACAATTTTCATTTGTTTATATATTAAAAATAATCTCACACCATGATGTGTCGTAACGCGTTGTAACGCATCGTAACGTGCCATAACGCGTTACAATGCAAGCCAAGCCTTAAGGTGGAGCCACAGGGGTTAACGTGGCGGCGACCCCAAGCCTTGACGCCATAACGCGCCATAACGAGTTATTTAGAACCATGAGATTTACTCATCGTTACAATTGCTTTTCGATAATTACATGAATTTGTCCTTGTGAAACTTGTATTTATTTAATACAAATATCGACATATCTTGTAGTTTAGCTTAAGACATTGGTAATGTTTTCTATTAAAGGGTATTCTCATATGTTTATTAAGTTTCAACATATCCCAATCATTATTACTAGTATCATGCCCTTCAACATGTATGTAATAAAATTCATTAAATGGTTGTTTTATGTCTACATCATGAAAGAAATTTATGAGTTGACTTTTACCTTATAAGCATATTTTGGCTCTCCCTTTAAAAAGTTCATATTTAGATGTCTTATAAGTTATAAGATGTAATAAGATAGAGGCCTACAGTGTCTTAAGACGAAATTTGTCCTCGCTTGTGTTGTAGTTTAAAATGTCGTTAAAATGATTCAACTATCAAATCCATTTCAGGTACATGAAATTTGATTCCATCGAATATACATATGCTTATTGAAAAACATATTTAAAAGGAATATGTGATATGGATGGAAGATGAACATCCAACTATAGCATAATGCATAAAAACTGCCATTAACAGCTTCCTCAACTATTTTTGACAGTTAAACTACTGATTATAAATAATATCATAATTAATCATAAAAGCCAAATAAAGATAATTATTTTTGGAATTAATATTTAATAGGGCCTCAAGGCCCAACCAAAGAATTGATCATTAGAAGTTCCTATTTCCCAACAAGCTAACCATCTATACCTTAGCCCGCTATATAAACAACAATTCCTTATTCTTCCTTTCGATGTAGAGATGGCCAAAAATGAATTTCGTATCAGGTCATGTCCGGTCCCAAATCGATCCCTTTAAAATTGGGTCGATAGGTTCAAGTCTCAACCAAAAATACGATAACTGATTCAACGTTTGGTAACTGGACCAGTTTTATGAAAGTTATAACTTATATAATAATATTACTTATTCAACAAATTCGATTGATTTATCTGATTTGATTTTCTGTTACGATAAATTAATGAAACAATAGGAAGTCCAATAGCGGCTTCAGCAGGTGCAATAGCTATAACAAAAATGGAGAAAATGGCTCCTTTTAATTGACGACTATCAAAAAAAGCAGAAAATGTTACAAAATTGAGATTAACCGCATTTAATATAAGTTCAAGACACATAAGAGCCCTAACCATATTTCAACTTGTGATCAATCCATATAGACCGACAAAAAATCCCTGGCCCGACTGTTTTTTTTAATAAAAAGTTTATATAGTTATTACACAAAAATGGTATACAAGATTGGACAATGAAATACATTTTGAATATCACTTTTACTTGAACTATTTGGAAAAACCATAAAAAAAATCTTTAAAATCTTGATTTTTTTTTGAAAACCCTAAGAAAATCTTGATATTTTTTTGAAAAACTTGATTTGTAATTCATAAAACGTGAAATTTTGGCCAGTCCCGAATCGGGCCTTGAATTTCCATAAAACTTATAACTAGTCTCGAACATCGAGTTGCAACTGATGCCAATCTATTGCACTCCGAGAACACATTGACCATCTCTATTTCTATGCACTCCTAGCATGTTTAACATTGGTATCTTCCAGAAAACCTTAATTTTTCTTTAATAAATTCATTTTATTAACCTAATTACAACCTTATTAATTCATATTAATTGTTAAAACGGTTAAATTTAACAAATAGCTTTTAGAAAAAAAGATTTTCGTATTATGTAATGTAGATTATATTTGGCAAAATATGCAATCTTAAGTTCTTAACTAAATGATATTCTATTTTTTTCTTTCAATCCTTCCAAATATATTTTTCTCCTATTTAGCCTAGATATATTTTTAAATTGTGGTCGATATAAATTGTGCATTAAATGCTTCTAACATAATCGAAAAACCATGCGAATGATTTAAATTATTCACAGGTCGGTATTCGGTATTTAAAAAACAAATAACTCTTTTACATGTCTTCGTATTAGATTCCTTTACAACAAACATTTCACTACGCTGATTAACGTGATTATAAAGACTAGCTATGCAAAGTCATGTTTGGTCAAAACCATGTTTGGTCGAACATAACTTCGATTTCAAGGAAGTGACCTTCGTTGTTTCATCAATTTGATTGAAATCATGATGTTATTTTCTTGGGTTTTTGTATGTGCAATCTACGCATGGGTTTGATCACATAGTTTCGGAAATCACACCTACATACCTCCATGATGTTACAACCAAAATGAAGTAGTCAGTAAATTTGAAATCCGAGTTCAACCAAAAAATCTAAATTTGTACGGTTCATAATAATTTAAGTAACTTATATGCTATATATTATAAGTAATATTTAAATGGACCCTTATATTGACCAAATTGATATGTTCACATTATCAAGAGCGATTCATGAGGTGCGGACGAGGTTAAAAGTGATCAAAGGTCCATATCACTTCTTATCTTCTTACCTTACTCTTCTTGTTATATGTTCGTCTTATCTTGCAATGGGTACGCAAAGGATATATATATATATATATATATACATATATATATATATACATATACACACACAATTTTATCTATAACGGTTGTTGAGAAAGAAATCCAGGTTCAGTCCACAAAGCCTTGCTTATGAAGGTTCAATCAGTTGATCGGAAGTGAAGGAAAGAGATGATATTAGCATATTAAGCAATACAATGATTATCAAACCTTTTATATATGTATGTATCCTTCAACAGATTTTTCAAAATGAAAACATAAAGGTTTTGAGCAAATTTTTGCTCTAACAACTTATTTACAACTTTCTCTAAAATAGACAAAGTAAAGAAGAACTTTCCCCCTAACAAAATCATCCAAATTAGACAAAGTAAAGGAGTATAAAAGGAAGAATCTTTTGTTATATTCCCAAAGAATTGATCATTCGAAGTTCCTATTTCCAATAAAGTTAACCATTTAGACCTTAGCCCACTATATAAACACAACAATTTCTTATTCTTCCGTTCGATGTAGAGATGGCCAAAAATCAATTTTAAATCAGGTCATGTCCGGTCCCAAATCGACCCCTTTAGAATTGGATCGATCGGTTCAAGTCTCAACCAAAAATACTAGAATTGATTCAACCCTTGGTAACTGGACCGGTCCCAAATCGATCCCTGGCCCGACCTGAAAATAAATAAGTTAAATAGTTATAATACAAAAATGATATACAAGATTGGACATTGAAATACATTTTGAATATCACATTTACTACCTTTTTTGAAAAAGCTAAAAAAATCTTGAAAGTCTTGATTTTTTTTGAAAAACTTGTATTTGTAATTCATAAAAACTTGAAATTTTGGTCAAACACGCAAACGGTCCTGGTCCCGAATCGGACCTTGACTATAAAACTTATAATTAATCCCGAACATCGAGTCGTAACTGATTCCAATAAATTGCGTGCCGAGAGCACTTTGACCATTTCTACTTCTATACACTCCTACCATGTTTAACATTAGCATATTCCGGAAAACCTTAATTTTTTTTAATAAATTCATTTTATTAACATAATTACAACGTTATTAATTCATATTAATTGTTAAAAGGGTTAAATTTAACAAATAATTGATTGGTTCAAAAAGCTTTCAGAAAAAAGATTTTCGTATTATGTGCCCTTACCTTAGGGCACATGATAAATGTAGATTATATTTGTAGAAATATGCAATCTTAATTAGATGATATTCTATTTTTTTTCCTTTCAATCCTTCTAAATATATTTCTCTCCTATTAGCCTAGATATATTTTTAAATTGTGGTCGATATAAATTGCGCATTCAATGCTTCTAACATAATCGAAAAACCGTCATAAAGAAACTCGCGAATGATTTAATTCACTGCTCGATATTTGATACTTAAAAAACAAACAACTCTTTTACATTCCTTCGTATTAGATTCCTCTACAACAAACATTTCACGATGTTGATTAACGAGATTATAAAGACTTGCTATGCAAAACCAAGTTTGGTCGAACATAACTTCGATTTCAAGGAAGTGACCTTCATTGTTTCATCAATTTGGTTGAAATCATTATGTTATTTTCTTGGGTTTTTGTATATGCAATCTACGCATGGGTTTGATCACACAGTTTCGGAAATCACACACCTACATACCTCCATGATGTTACAACCACAATGAAGAAGTCAGTAAATTTGAAATCCGAGGTCAACCGAAAATTCTAAATTTGTACGGTTCATAATAAATTAAGTACCTTATATGCTACAAATTATAAGTAATATTTAAATGGACCCTTATATTAACCAAATTGATATGTTAACATTATCAAGAGCGATTCATGAGGTGCGGACGAGATTAAAAGTGATCAAAAGTCCAAATCATTTCTTATCTTCTCACCTTAACTCTTCTTGTTATATGTCCGTCTTATCTTGCAATGGGTACACAAAGGGTGTATATTATACATATATATATATATATATATGTATATATATATATATACAATTTTATCTATAACGTTGTTGAGAAAGAAATCCAAGTTCAATCCACAAAGCCTTGCTTAAAAAGGTTCAATCAGTTGATAAGAAGTGAAGGACAAAGATGATATTAGCATATTAAGCAATACATTGATTATCAAACCTTTTATATATGTATGTATCCCCCAACAGATTTTTCAGAATGAAAACATACAGCTTCAAATTTTTGCTCTAAACAACTTATTTACAACTTTGTTTAAAATAGACAAAGTAAAGAGAACTTTCCCCCTAAGGCCATCCGTAGCGGGCGGGGATGGGCTCGGGAAGGGCTTCGGGGTCGAGCGGGGATGGGCTACGGGGCTCGCGGGGTTGGCGGGGCGGGGATGGGTTCGGGGTTGGGATCCCGGATCATCCCGAGGGTTTTAAAAAAAAAAATTTAATTAAATTTTTAAAAAAATAACCGTTGAACGGCTCTTTCTAAAAAAAAAATTATTTTTCTCAATTTAATCCCACTATATATTTAACCCTCAACCTCTTATTTCTCACACCTCTCAACCTCTTATTTCTCACACCTCTTATTTCTCACACCTCTCAACCTCTTATTTTTCACACTCTCAAATTCTCTCAATCTCACACCTCTCAAACTCTCTCAAATTCTCTCAACCTCTTATTTTTCACACCTCTCTCATCATGAATCTAAACAGAACACCTACATCCCGTCGTAACCGACCGAATACACCACAATCGCAAGAAGATCAAGAGCTTGGTTTCCAAGCGTTTACACAACAAGGTTATCATCCGCAATTTTCGCAACAAATTCCGCCACAATGGTCGCAACAAAATCCGCCACAATATCCGCAACAATTTCACCAACAATTTATTAAAAAATATATAAATATTTTTATTTTGTTAAATAATTAAATGTATAAATAAAAGAATTAAAATAAATGAGGTGGTAAAAGGGTTTGAGGGAATGGGGTACGGGTGTTTAGGGATCGTGAGGGATGGAGTGAGGGATGAGAGAAAAGCTGATGTGGCGCTGAGGTGGAGGAGAATCTTTGAAAGATAGACCTTATTGGGAACTGTGGCCTAACAAAATCATCCAAATTAGACAAAGTAAAAAGAGAACTTTTTCCCATAAAAGGAAGAATCTTTTGTTATATTCCCATCAAATTAAAAAACTTGATATTTAATGTTTTTGTAAAAAGAAATATTATTTTATTAAATGTATAAAGCATTTTAATAATATAATTAATACATTATCTTTAAAGATTTCAACTTTTAATTCTTTATTTAATTTTTAATTTTTTTTACAATCCATTTAAAATGCTCTAAAACAGACATTTAGAGGGTTCCAACTTCCATGTATCCTAACAACAAAAAATTTGAAAATTTGAAATCAAATCGACATTGAATAATAGTAGATGTTACAGATGCTGTAAAATGGAATTCAAGAATCCTCCCTAGCATTTAGGGCATACACACACGGCTTTCATATTGAATTGCAAAGCCATGTGGGTCCCACTTTTGCAAGTCACATCATAAAGGGATTGCTAAACTTGCAATTCCATTTGCAACTCAAATGTTGGTCCCATGTGGGTCCTGCTCTTAATTTATATTATTATATCATATGTTTATTATTAAAAAATAATTAGAATATATATAATAATTTATAAAGTAATTAATAAATGTTGTAGTAGGGACCAATTGAAAGTGTAAATGAATTGCAGGTGTGTGGATGATAATTGCAAAAGCTGATGTGGCACAATTGAAAGTGTAAATGAATTGCACGTGTGTGGATGGTCTTAGGTCATCCCAAGAACATGATAAGCAACTAATGGATATACAAATGAGAATGTTACACGTCATCAGTGTACATATTAGAATTTTCCTGACTATTATCTTCAAGGCTCCATGGGATTACCAAAACACATGCATCTGAAATTTTTCCCATTTCTTTCATCCCAGCCGCACCAGATGCCTGCCTGCCTGCCTGCCTGCTATAGGGTGTAAAAACAGTTTAATTTTCCACCCTACATTGAACAATTAAAAAAAAACAAAATTTATTTGTGTTTCTAATTCTATTATTTATAAAACATTTAAAAAATTGTTATCCCCCAATCAAATACATAAAAAAGAGGTAAAAACAAGCAATTCGTTCAACATATTACCTCATCGATGATTTGTGACCCGACCCTGTGATTTTTAAACATCAACCATCGCTTCGAATGTCTTGCTGCACGATTGTTATAATACAGCCACGACCTGCAAGAAGTGAAAAAGGAACAGATGGTGATGTTGAAAAGCATGTAGAAACACTTATCAAACAACAATAAATTTATAGCTGAATACCAACTTATTATAGAAACAGTTTCTTCCCTGATATGGATCTTTAATAGATCTCCAAACCCTTTTCTGAATCACGATTGAGATTAGTTTTTTTTTTACGGCTGTCTCAAACCAGCTTGGCACACACGAGAATAGCGATCATTCACATGTAAACCAAACCACCATCTTTTGATGGACGGTTAGGATCATGGGTAGTCGAGCTATTCTCGAGCTGTACCAAGCTAGCCTGAGACCACCGCAATTAGCAACAAATAGATCGCCTAAAATCTGAACTGCATACATACTAAAACAGCCAAGTGGATCTGGATGGCATGAGAATAATGTGAACTAACTATATATAAAAAAAGTGCAAGCGTTTTGATGAAGACAAACATGACATGAGAAAATGTTGAACGGAATACATAGAAAAACGTGCAAACGATTTGGTAAAGATCGACACGGAATGAGAAAAAAAATGTGAACTCAAAGATGCACAAGTCATAGCTCAGAATGGCATGGAAAATGTGAACCACACAGAGACAAAGTTTGTCTTCTTGGACATATAAAATGTGAACCCAAAACCATTCCAAACGGTAGGAAAGTTCTGAGATTCGTGAAAAATTCCTCTTCAACCTTAGATGGAATTTTATTAAAACCATGACCTGGAATGATTTCTTTTATCCAAAATTACCATAACTAAATAAATAAATCGCCTAGTTTATGGTAACAAATTCATGACTTATGATACTAACAAATCCCTAAAAAAGGCCCATTAAGGAAAAAGCAAATCTTTAGCAAGAAAGTCGAAAAATTCACATGGTTGATGCATATTATGGACAATTATAAACAAGGGTCATTAAGAAGATAAACTTTCTCACATTTATTTTGAAGTGCACGACTTTCTGACAGAATTTGAGGCATTCTTCTCTTCGTTCTTAATTAAACCAGTTGGATGACTCCTGAACGATTGGTTACTTCACCAGCAAAAGGCAACGATGACCTACATAGTAATCAAATGACATGAAAAGTAATATGATCTATGGAGAAAACAATGATAAATTTATCTAAATTGAATACACAACGTATTACAGAAACAGTTTCTTTTCAAATAGTTCCAAACCCCTTTCAGAGTCGTGATCGAGATTAATTTTTTCATCGTTGTCTCAAACTTGCTTGGTACAGCCGGGAATAGTGGTCATCCACACGTAAACCAGCGTCTTTTGATGGAAGGTTTGCAGAAGAAAGATCATGGGGAGTTGACCTATTCCCGACCTGTACCAAGCTAGGCTGAGACCGCCATGATCAACAACTTATAGATGAGTATCGGTGCTCGTGGACTACGGTCTAGACCATCTTAATTTGAACTGAATAAATACTAAAACTGGCAAGTGCTTATGTAGGCCTGGATCTGGATGGCATGAGAATAATGTGAACCAAACTACATAGAAAAACATGCCACCCCTTTGGTAAAGACCAACATGACATGAGAAAATGTTGAACGGAATACATCGAAAAACGTGCAACGCGCTTTGGTAAATGTGAACTTAAGATGCACAAGTCCTACCTCAGCTTGGCATGGAAAATGTGAACCACAGAGACAGTTTTTTTGCTTTTTCGAAAGTATATAATATTTATATAAAATAAAACTCACACACTCCTCGCTTTCGGTGAGGCTTGAACGGTTGAGATCTACCAGTAGCCCAGCAGTAAACCCAGATACCGCTCTCGACATAGAAAAAGTGAACCAGACTCTGTGGCGGAGCCAGAAGGGGGCAAGGCTCCCCCTGGAACTTTTAAAGATAAAGGTTTTGACATAGGCTCAAACCATATTACCCCTCAAAAGGTTTAAAAAGGCAAAAAATTTAAAGGTTTTTTACGATAATTTTCATGTAATTTCAAAAGGTTTTATTGTTTATATACACTTGTAGATACATCTTGTGTTCATGTAAATATAGACATAGTTATGTTGTTTGGGCCCTACTTTTTTAACATTGTCTATGGACAAATATTTATAGAAAAACGTATTTCTTAGAAGGGTCTTTTCAACATTAAAATCATAAATTTTCTTACACTATGTTTCTAGGCTCCCACTAGATAAACTTTATGGCTCCGCCCCTAACCACTACCAGATACCGACAATTCCAACTGATGGACAGGATTATTGGATTAAAAAGAGGGACAGAGGGTTACTTATGAGAATAACCTTCTGATGGATTTTTAAGTCAATAACGTCGGGATAGCCATGTAATCGACACTAAACAGGAAAGGCAATGTTAACGAAGCGAAGAAGAAACCGAAATGATGCAATCAACAAAATACGGGAGGAAGGTACTGAAGAATGTGGAAGTAAGAAGAATTTTAACTGATGGAGTCAACAACCCCATAGCAGTACTTCAGCATTTATTTAACTTGAGAAGAATCCCTGTAACTACAAATAAAAGAAGGTTAAGAAGTAGGTACTCCAGGTAAAAGTACTACAGATAAAAAAAGATAAGAAAATTTTACGACAGACGTACCCAAGGAGCAGGTTCCGTAGGAGTTCCATTTGACTTGTGTTGCTCACAAGTAAAAAATTAACCTTTTTTCTAGGTCAGGCGTAATAATTCATTTCAAAATAAAAGCCTCGCTAGTAGTACCAGTAGTAGAAGATGACAATGATTCAACCCTCATAGCCATACGAATATACGTTAACTCCTTATCACCATAATTGTCATATATTTACTTTCTTATAATCAGAGACAAAATCAAATAGGCTGGTATGGTGTTACTTGATAACAAAAAAACAATGGTGAGTGCTAAAATGATATCAGAATAATCAAAAGGACTAGAATGGAACCAATAGAATATGTTTCGGAAACAAACTAAGGCAAATAAATTAGAATCCAAAACCAAATAAGAAAATTTATTGAGAAAGCTAAATCAACAGTAGGTAAAAAAGCATATTGAGTAAGTTAACTCAACAGCAGGTAAGAAAAGCATATTGACTAAACTAACTCAACAGTAGGTAAGGATAGTTATTGCATAAGCTAAATCAACAGTTGACTGATTGATTAAGCAGTCACTCATTTTTGTATCTGTCTGTCTGAGAAGGAATATTGCAGTAACATTGTTTTAGGTTTTTGTTTTATTGATGAAAAAGGAATATAATGAATACCATTCTTACCCACAGCATAGAAGAACAACTTGCTTAATTCCTCTGGTTCAATGAGACATAAGATAAACTAACGTGTATGAGAATTGCTACGGTTAAACTTAAGAATATAATAGCAGTGAAAGTTGATGCAAGGAAGAAAATATCACAATGGTGTTCAAAATGTGTATATAAAATGATTTCCAATAGAATCATATGAACTGTATGCTTTAAATTAATAAGATTGTTGTTATATGTTAAAGCCAACCTTGAAGCAACAGAATTCTAAAAACAGCTAAAAAACAAAATAGATGGCATGCTTAGGAACAACATATACTTCGATTACCATCCAAAACCAGCTCATGGCATACCATATGGTTACCATACTCTCATTTAGAGCTATAAGTCAAATTAGAAAAAGTTCTCAAACTCACGAGTACATTTATGGCGTAAGTTGCAAAAGGGAAACATGGCGAAGGGAAGACAATTGTTGTCATCAGTTCCTACAAATATAATATACGAATGAATCATATTCCAATTTGCAGATTAATTTGGGAAAGATTAGCTGCCAAGTCAAAATTGATGCACTAAAGAGCACACCTCCTTGCAAGCAGTTCTTTCCAAAAAGGGTAAAACTCGTTCAAGTACATTACAAACACAGATGCCATGCAATTAGCTATAGAACAACTTCTTCCATCTACTAAACAAAAGAGTGCCAGAACCTTAAAAACGACCTTAAAATCGAAAAGCAACTAATTTATGTACCAAACAGGAATTCACAATGGTTATTGGATTCATTTATGCAAAATCAGTGGAAACCAAACCATATGTACTACAATCAGGACAATCCCTCGATATCATATCTTTAACTGAAAGAGGTGGCAAAAGAAATACTTGTTTATCTTGTCCTAATTTTATCTAGTTAAGAGCCCCATATCGGCTACAATTGACCTATTCTTCTCGATGTATGTTGGAACCTTGCTTCTCTCCTAAGAACTTTCCTCCTAATGGCGCTTTTGGAGATAAATCCAACGGGTTCCATGCATCTCACATAGGTGTACCTGTAAGACATATGTGCCCGTGACTTCATACTCAAGAATATGTGTCCGTGTTAGGGTCACACACGGTTAGACTTGGGACTTATTTTCCCATATTTGTTCAAACCTCTTTCTCTCCTCAATGGCTTTTTGGAGAGTAATTCCACATATCTCACATATCTTATACCATAACCAAGAAATCGCATAAATAGAACAAATATTATGTTTATCCAAATTTCCATTACCAGATCACCTGAGCTATAAGTAAATAGATACTCACTCCAGAAAAAAAAAGACCTTTATACTAATTTGTCCCCTTCTCTATTTTCGTGGTGTCATCTCCATTTCTACTAGCATCAAATAAATGAATTCACAATCACATTTTCATCTGCAATGTCAAGCCTACTACTTTACAATACGAACTTGATAAGATTTCCATTACAAATAAAAGATGATCCCATTATATTTGTAGTAGTATCAGTGTTCAAATTTTTGTTTCAAAGATCTAAAATCTATCTGTTTAAGTTGAAAAGGCAACCTTGCAATCCGAAGTAAAAGGATAGTTCCTTAATTCCAAATTTCGAGTAGAGCATTTCTCAACAGCTAGACTACTTCCAAATTAAATATCAACACAAAAACACTAACGGAAGCTGATTCAATCAATATACAATAAAAAAACAGAAAGCTTTTTAGTTATCAATGTAATCCACTGTCTGACAAATAAAAAAACAGAGATCTACATTATATCATGCCGTTAGAAATAAACTCAACATCAGACTGCAACAAATCTCATCAAATTCCAAACAAACCTGAAACTGCAGATCCATATCTACAACAATAATTTGTAAAAAGTTCAACCTTCTCCTGAATCGTCCGAATTCAAATCAAATATCCCCCGACCGCCGCTAAAAATAATTCACTGCGGTTTCTGATTCAGTTGATACAAGGCGGGACCGATATTCACCGAATAACGATTCTCCACCACACGGTTTCACGAGATGCAAAAGGAGAAAAAATGAAACTGAACTCGCCGGCGAACCGTTCCCGACCTGTACCAAGCGAATCAGAAAACCACCGTGACAAAAAAACAGCTTCTTCCATAATCTCTATACCGCAAATACAGATACCAATACACAGTCTATGTATCTTCATAGATCTGCATGTCATGCCTACTCATAGTTTCCATTAGAGAGAGAAAGAAGAACCCTATCTTTGAGATCTTCAGATAGAGAGAGAGAAAGAGGGGGTGTGAGATTTTGTTGAAAAGAATGAGATGTCGGTTACTTATAAAGTAAACAGACCAATAAAATGAGGCCACGTGGAGTAAGCACGAACAATTTGCTTCAACAACGTGAATATATTCAGGACAAGTGGGCTTAGATTTGTTGTGAAATTACGAGTATGCCACTGGACGCGGTTGAGTTACTGAGAAGAAGAACTGTAGTAGTGAGGGTGGAACAGTGAACTCACGTGGATGAGGCCGAGGGTAGTACTAGTGAGTAGTGAGTGTGTTTCTAGAAAAGAGAGCGTGACCGGTTCAAGATTTCGGATCCGGGTTCAACTCTTTTGTGGGGGGCACATGAGAATGAGATTTGGTGTGTACACATGGAAGTTTGTTGGGAATATTTGTTATTCCAAAATTAAACATAAATAGACAAACACAAAAACATGACTACAAACAAACATGTCGGTTTCGTATTTTGTTTCATATTTCAATCTCACCCCAAATCTATTACAACATGTGAGGTTGGTCGGTTTGAAATATGGTGTCGGTTTACCAAGAACATTACGTCGATCGACTGATCTCAAATGGAAAAAAGTGAGTTTTTTTGGCGGTGGTCGTGGGCAGCAAGGCCTAGAGGGGCATCATCAGTCCAAGTTCTCTTTAGTTATACTAGGTTGTTCTTTAGGCTTTAAGGAAAAATGACTAATACTCTCTAGACCTAAATCCTAATATGATTTGCTCTCCACTTAATTCTCAATCGACAATCGATCTTACTTTTCAGTTCTCAATCGACAATCGGTCTCACCATCTGTTCCCTTGTCTCTCAACTAGACTAAGGGTCGTTTACAAACGCTTGTTAATAATTTACCAACAAAATCACTAATCATTTACCTTAATGGGTCACATTTTCGACATCAAAATGGATTGATAGTAAGCGTTTAAAACCTGGTAAGCGCTTACCAAGCAAGAGTTATCACCCTTACCGGATAATACTCTTGATCCTTGCCTTCTTGTTACTACGTAAAATTTTTGGTCTTTGTTATCTTCAGCCAGTAAGGTAATTGAATAGTTAAGCGCTTACCAAGGTAAGTGTTTAGTAAATACCTCCTTAATCGCTCAATATAATGCCCTAAATCAATTTGCTCGTCTGCTTCTAAGACCAATAATCGATTTTATATGTTTCCCTAAATCGGTTAATGATATGTTCCTGCCTCTATACCTCCCAAGTCCTAAATCGATCTATTGCCTCTTGTCTCTTGACTTCTAGTATCGAGTTGAGCTATCAGTAATCATGTATTCTTTCTTGCTTACTGTTTAGATGATAAAAATGAAAATGTAACACCCATAATTTTGTGTTATTTATAAAATAAATTTCAGGGAACGACCGATAAAATGGTCGAAGAACGGTCGGGAAAACGATTGAGGAACTGTCGGGAAAAATTCTGATTGGTTGATATCGGTTTTCAAATTTAGAGTGGTTTTCTTAATATCACTCCCATATATATATATATCCAAATAAAAACAATAAAAATATAATCTTTTAAGAAAAAGATGGTAAACATTTTATGACGTTGGATGCTTTAAGAAAATGCAAATTAACTATATGCATAAATCGGCTTTTGGACAAATGGATGTTGTGTGGATATCATCATTTGGATATTTCTTTTTGTATTTTTTGTCTTTAAACGACCTTTTTTGGCCACAATCAACTTGTTATTGCGTATTTAAAGTTTTTGTCACAAACAATTAAACATCTTATACGTCTGTAGTTAAAAGTAGTCTTGTGTTTTCTTGATATTATTTTTTAAGTCAAATCACATATTGAATACTTAGAGAACTTATAATTAGCGCTTGTATCAAGAAGAAAATAATGGTTTATCATGACGATGTTTGAAACCAGGTATGGGAATAGATATCGATGATTAAAACTTGGATAATAGATGGATTCTGAACGAAATCACTATCCGTAAATAATATTTCGGCCATATTTCAGCTTCTCAGTAACACGAAGTTAGCAAGGATAATCCAAACACACATTCTAGATTTGAAGGCAAATTTAAGAGCAAAAACACACAAATGTTATTATGTTTCGTATGCTAAGACGAGATAAAAAAAACCCGCTTAAATAGATGGTTACATACCTGTAATTTAAAATTTGGGTGATTAAGTAGTTATCTGAAGATGATGATAGTCTTTAAATAACTACCAATGGATAGATCAACAATGGTTACCACACCAAAGTTCAAAATATGACTTGCCTTTTGAATCCAAGTCCCACATGTTGAAGTGATGTTCAGAAGCCAGACTTCTAATAAGAGTTTAGAACGCTATGTGCCTAGAAGTTAGTGGGACTACTGGCAGGTGCGTTGTCCCTAGAACCACCAAGGAATGCACCACCTTCCCACGATTTTTGGCAATCTTAGGTTTATTGTAGCTTATTCAAGTGTGCATTCTGCAACCATAACTTATATTATAACTTATTAACTTAACCAATAAATACTATCGATCTCATGTAAATCACAACTTTTTTTTTGAACGACATTCAATTTTATTACCAGTTACCAAAAGGAACCCATACATAACAGTAGCAACCACATTATTTCCATGAATAAAAACATAAGCATAACTCAACAATGATCTGCTACATATAAATCCCATGAACCTTCCTTAGCCACCTTACTGTTTGCAAGTTGCAAACATCCACAACAGCTCCTAACAGCGCCTTGCAGTGCCCCTGGACACCTGCAGCTCCTTCGAATTGCCTTTTCACTACAGTGACGTTGGGTCACTTAACCACTTCATCCAATCCAACTTTACTTTGCCGCTTCTTCCGTTTATCCATTCGAACGCTTTCCGTTGGAACTCGAAGAATACATCGTGTAATTCTCCATCTTTCGCCTTGAACACTATTTTATTTCTATTCGACCATACTAAATATAAGAACACCCATTTGACCCCACACCAAAGATTCGTACCTTTCGCGTTGGCTACGGATTGGTTTTCTTCACGGAGGAATTGTTGGATTGTAGACATCCCATCCAGATTTCTTCTCCACCATCTTCCAACAAGCCGCCACATGAGTTTTACCTTCTAACATCCTACCAAAGCGTGATCCAAAGTTTCGGCCGACTCCCCACATCTTGGACAAAGCACTGTGTCCAAATCAATCCCCATCTTGTCCAAGATCGTCCGACACGGTAGTCTTCCCAAACGCAATCTCCACATAAATATACCAATCTTCTTGGGTACAATTTTACTCCATATCGTTTGCACACTACTTCCACTCGAGCCTCCTTCTTGTTCCTCTATTATCTCCCTCATTCTTTTCACATTGAATACCTTCAATTCGTCTAGGAGCCATTCTATCTTATCGCCTTGGTCCCTAGACGGATGGACTCCACTAATGAGATGTTTTAGATCTTGAAGTTCCCCGTCCGCCCTTCCTCGTGGTGTCGATCTCCATTTCCATTTCCAAATCCACTCTCCATCCACCCACTCACCTGTCTCCACCACCGTTGTATCTTGTTCTAATTCCAACCGAAACAGCCGCAGAAACATGTTTTGAAATGTCTCGAGTCCAGCCCATCTTTCTTTCCAAAAGCTCGTATCCTTTCCATTGTCGATCTTCTTGCCGAAGGATCTCGTAAAGCCGATGCCCAAACCGTCCAATTCCATGCCCACCTGGATGACGTTTGTCCACACCGAACCTGCACCAACATTACAAAAAGAGTCCCCCAAAGCCCCCTTTATCCCCGTATAAACTTTTGATGACTTGGGACCAAAGTGAGTTTCCACCCGCTAGAAGTCGCCACCACCATTTCGCCATAAGACCACGATTAAGAGCTTGAAGGCTCCCGATATTTAAACCACCCTTCTCATAAGATTTGATTGTATTTTCCCACTTTACCCATACCATCTGTAACACCCTAAAAACAGAGCCAATTTAAACCTTAAAAATTACTACAAGTTATGATCATAAAACTTCAAACTTCTATAACCTGAGGATCAAATGTGAAGGTTTTATATACAACCCAACTAATTCAAATAACCTATTAATCTAATCATACATCACAATCAGATTAATTAAATTATCTAATCCTTTGTCCCAAAAAGCCTCAAAAGTAATGCTAGATCCTCCGTTATCTCTAAGTTTGAGTCTTCCCAAAAGTTCTCTTCTCTCATTCCCGCTTACTTCCCGGAGCTTGTACCTGGTAAGAAAATTCAACTTGAAACATTAGGCTTTCGCCTAGTGAGAATATTCAAATCAAATTAAAGTTTAACAATTAAAATCTCAACAGATAAAACAAACCTGTTCTCGTCCATCTTACCGTACCACAGCTCCTTTCAACACTGGAAATTTACCTCACTCTCATACTTATGACTAATTCGTCTAGCCATAATATTACTACCAAGAGTTTACCATAAATCATCCCAGATTCAAAGTCAAAACTCTTAACCAAGAAATTACAAGTCAAAACCTGCCTATTTCTTAACTTGGAAGTAGAGATTACAAATTACTTTATGCCTATCTCTAATCTTCCTTTCACAACGGGAAATCTCCGATCTTCCCTATAAAATGGAAATCTCCGATCTTCCATTCGAAATGGGAATTACAAATCAAAGTCTGCCTATTCCACATTTCACGTCCTCACCATCTCAGAATCACTGACCCCAATGGGATTAATATATCGCGATACACAACCGGGGCCCTCACGATGATTCAAGATACGCTCATTTACTAGAAATTACATCCCTTGGTCAAATGGCAAGTATTTCGGTTCCCATTAGACCGTACCCAGGTGCCCTACTATGACCGGACGCCTATTTCTAGCAATCTCCACACAATACATAAGTATTATTTCTCTTACAATTATATGTGCATAACATACAATAAATTCGTCTCATAACATATTCTATATATACATTTTATAAAGAATATTAATAGTCTTGACACCTCGATTTCTTAACTATCCCTTCTTTGCAATTTAGCACGGGGATCAACATAGCATAACTTTTAGTCATATATTTGGACTCATTACAAATTAAGACGAGTCCTTAATAACATGTTCAGAAATACATATTATATATCTATTTCAATATTAATTGCTGAATTTTAAAGAGAGTTGAATAAACTCACCTGATATGAAATCACACTTCTTTTATTTCTTTTAAAGGCGTGGGAACTTCTGTCTTCACCACCACAGTTTACTGTAATATCCAATATACAAATATACTGATATTAAATTACAGAACAGAACTCTCTAAAACTAAGAATCCTTATCATCTAAAAATCTTCGTCTAAGTCGCAACCAACTAATATTAAAATCTCTTGTCGCAATGTACAGTGCAAGTCGCAATCAACTACTGCGACATGGTCACCATGTCGCAATCTTCTATTGCGATTTCAACCCCATGTCGCAACCTTCTATTGAGACTTCAACCCCATGTCGCAACCTTCTATTGTGACTTCACTACCAAGTCGCAACCTTCTATTGCGACTTCACCACCAAGTCGTTCTTAAGGCTGCGACATTCATGAATGTCGCAATGTACTGTTGCGACATGTTTGAATGTCTCAACCCACTGAAATTATCTAAAACCCAGATTTTATACTTTTAAGCTATGTTTGTTTCTATAAACATGCAGGTATGTTTAATACCACTAACATAACATATCTACAAATTCAGATTCTCATAATCATCCAAAAATCACCAAAACCCATTTCCAAGTTTATAGAAAACTTATAATCTAAATAACATCAATTAAGGTGAAGAACATACCTTGATTTCCACAGGTTTACACCTTAATATCCAGCTGAAATCTTGTTTCCTTCTTCCTCTTTTCCTTCTTCGTTTCTATCTATCTCTCTCTCTCGTTACACCGTAACACACACACAAGCACACTAATAATAAGATGATAAAATATCTCATCTCCTTTTTCTCTTTTGGTTAACACAAGGCGGTGGTGGGGTGGGAGTTTCACTTCTCACCCCTAAACTTCCAACTATTGACAACTTTCACCCTCTAACTTATAAATTAAAATTAAAGTTTACCTCTAACTTATTATCCCATAAAAACGATTCAACGTAACTTATTCGGGGTTAAACTCTAAAATTAATTTATCAAATAATTATACACAAATTATTTAATAAACCGACGTAACACTTTATAAAAATCGAGATGTTACAATACTCCCCAACTTGAAAACGATTTCGTCCTCGAAATCAGAACTAGGTAAACAAATGAAGACATCTAACCTTCATATCCTCTTCCGATTCTAAAGTCACAACTGTACCTCAATGATATAATACCATTGTACCTATAACCACATTCTTAGATTGTAAATTCTCAAAAGATTTCTCTAAAATCGCTTCCAATTCCTTCACGCAGCGACTTTTCTCATCCGTTACTACCTCAGTAAGTGGAATCCCGTTTTACCAACATGAAGTATGTCATACATTCCTTTCAATTTCTAGTCTTATATATTTAATCACAGATAAAAGTCTAGAAAGAATAAAGATTCATCTTTCATATTTTCTGAACTTTACCTCTTTCAGCTTACTCGCTCCCCAATCTTAGATTTGCAAACCTCCTTAGAGTAACTGTTTATCATTAAATCTCTATCCGTTTATTGCTTGTTCTACCATACTGTCATCAACCGTAACTCAATCTCCAGATCTCAAAATAATGTTAACATATACTGCCTGAAATTCCACACACACTTTAAATTGTGCATACTCACCACTTTTGAATACTTCAATAATTACGGCAATCCATCACTACATTCTCACACCACTATCATCCTATGCGACCACAATGCAACCAAGCACTAAAGTGTAGTATATCAAGGGTGATAATTCAATTGAACTTGTAGTATAACTACATTCTTAGGTCCGGCCTTTCTATCATTACTTGTCTCTTTCTCCCAACTTTTCCACATACCGATAACATTTTCTCATTACTATACATAACCAAACAGTTGTACCAAAATTCTAACTTAAGGCATTCAACTAAGTTATCTTGAAACGACATCACCGTCCAAAGTTACTACTCATTCTTTGATCTTCAATTAATGCTTTCTAAGACAATTCTTTCACACATAAGAAGCAATTCACATTCCTTAAAGATTTTATATTTACTACACCACATTTTGACTAACACACTCATCATTTTTGTTAAACTTTCAATGATTTCAAAAGCATAAATTTACTTATCGATTCACACAACCAAAATCACTTTGGATAAACACCCACTACTGCTCTGACATTCTATTCCGATATTAGCCATATTACCACGACATCTTACAAACCGCATGATCCAACAACTTTACTGACAATTAGTACTTTTCATCCGAAATCTCCGAAAAGACTTCCATCGGATGTTTCCTCCTTCTAACTTCACATTACATACTAATTGATACATTTAACTTGGCAATTACTGCTACTACTCGTTCGTACATTTTCCACCCATACATCTCACAGTAGACCAGGTCTTTCCTGGCAATTCGAACACAATTCAAACTTACCTTCATGTTCTCCCGTATGATTAACCGAGTCTATTTCACTATAATATTCCTCCCCAACTTTAGTTGAACCACAACTCTCGGATTTCTTATTAATTTAAACTTACTCGTTTCCTGTTAGCTCTTTGTGATTCCAAACCATTACATAGACAGGGCACAATCCCTCACAGATCGACACAATCTATACACTCACTTCCTTTATGCCCAATACTTCTTCCTTTATAAACCATCCAGATCGTAAGTAAAACGCTTATCTCAAACAACAGTCTTTCACTATCCTAACACCCCCACAAAGTGATCCTTCAACTTTTAATCTTCCGATTCAAAACTTAACATTCATACATGATCTCAAAAGAATAACCAATGCATTCACATCATGTAAACTTTAATTATAATACAATTCATGTAATTCCAATCCTCAAGCCTACGTCGAGCTTATGAAACCGGCGAATACCCTTAAGACTCAACCGAGTCCAAAACCGAACCATCTGCTCCAAGGATCTAAAGATCATTTATCAACATCAACTCATGCAATTAAAGTGCATCTAACTCACATCATGTATCTATATGTACAAGTGTATACAACTCTTTTATACCCAACAATATATATATATATTTATATATATATATCTTACCAAAGTTCATTAGTACCAAAGGTACTATGAATACAAGATCATCAAACGGTCCTCACATAAGACCCATAATTAATCAGCATTTATTAAATAAAATGCGATTAAGCACATAACACAACGTAATTATTGCACAACTACGATAAACTCTAAAAACGTATTTTGACCACATAGTTTTCACTGATGCAATAAATTAACCAAAACCTCTTTCACCCGTGATTTATTTATCAATCACTAAAAATCCCCAAACGTGGTTGAATGTATACCATCCTCAGCCCACCGTACATGATACTGTCCGCTTTGCGCATACCCTCTGCATAACAGCATGCCGGTACCGCTCACGGTTTTGTCCCTGCCCGCACAGGCATACGCGGGACGCACCCAGACCGTACCCAGTGACAGGCAAAAGGCCTCATACATCTTAAGCAACTATCGACTTCAACGTGAAAAGTCGTCTGTCGATACTTTCTTAACCAATTCTTTAACAAGGGTCCTCACTGAGCCTAATCCTTACAACATATCATAATCCAATTCACATCCCATCGTCTCCCTCTCAAATTTATTTGTGCAATGTTAATATCACAAGATCACCATAAATTATTATTTAATCTCGAGGATATTTTCCTTTCTGTCTTACCACACTACTCATAACGAGTTTGCTAAATCCATCACCTTAATGACTACTAATCCTTCCTTCGGACGCAACCGTCCCTTGGCAACTGAATTTCTAATTATCAAACAAGGGTACAGACCTTCTTACAACCGACACTAAAGTCTACTTTCGATCCTCCCATTATTCACCTCTCCTTTTGAACACAAATACCAAGACTATAAACATTCTCCCATGATTTATCCCACACCTCTCCACTCTTGGAGTTCTTTCTTAGCTTATAATGTAATACTCTACGACCTAATGAGTTTGTAGCCTTAATGCATGACAACTTGATAAATAAATCATTTCGCACATTTTCTCATTTTAAGGAACAACACTTGGGCACACCTGACTTCAACATTCTCATGACTCCAATGTACCGCACAACGATCTCAAGAATCGTTTGCATACTAATTTCCATAAAACTTAATCTTTCTCCACCAAAACGATGTTGTTATGACAGTAATATATTTAAATGAAAATCTTTTCATAAAACAAAAGTTTGAAAATTACCAACACGAAGTAAGTAAATCGGTTCTTACACTCCTTTATATAATACCATCAAGTCAATACTTTTGTTGGTTATAAAAGTTTTTGCTGACCAAGACTTTTCTTGACCTTTTTGCTACAATTTAACTTTTCATGTAAAATATGAAGTATTTTGCAAAATGCTAAGCTCCAAAATTTCGTTGTGCGACGTAAAATGAAATTGCCTTTTTCTTTAAATACACACTTGCACGTGTTGACTCAATCTTGACTAAAATTGCTATTTATGCATTTGTTTTAAAATCAAGAAAACTCATGTAACATACACTAGGATACCATGCATAAAACTCTACTCGTAAATGAAGGCTACTTACTCAAACAAGGTCAATCGTTTTACTCAGTCAACTTATCATTGACACTCTACTTTCGACCCGCGGTCGCCCTTCGGCTTTGTAACACTTGCTATACATGCATTCCACGGCCCACTTTCTCAACCATTTCATACTATTTCCGTCTTGATCAATCAGCTCACATTCTATCTCTACACATTTCAATTTAACTATAAAAGTTTGTCTCGGCGGACTTTCATAAGTCTCGCCAGTTCCAGGTTGTCCTTCCAACCTTCAATCATTTATTGGTCTGTCTTTCAAAGAATTGAAGGACCTTGGTGGCGTATCCACCATCGTTCTACTATAACACAAAGGGATAACCATTAGAAATGGTTATACATATTTAAACATACAAAACACACTTTACCGATCGTTAGTCACTGTAACAATTTATAAACAAGCATGCTTACGTAACAATATATTCATAATAACAGTAGCTAACTGGAATTGTGAACATATTATACATGAGAATCCTCATTACCATTGTCACAGTACTAATTTCACGTATTTCATTCGACTCTACGACTATCCCGCCTTAGCACGTCTACCCATATCTCACGAATCATAACTTAGTTCATCACTGCTTAAGTCTAAGTACCTCCTCAGCATACTTAGTTCACTTAAACTAATGCTCTGATACCATATTTTAACACCCTAAAAACAAAGCCAATTTAAACCTTAAAAATTACTACAAGTTATGATCATAAAACTTCAAACTTCTATAACCTGAGGATCAAATGTGAAGGTTTTATATACAACCCAACTAATTCAAATAACCTATTAATCTAATCATACATCACAATCAGATTAATTAAATTATCTAATCCTTTGTCCCAAAAAGCCTCAAAAGTAATGCTAGATCCTCCGTTATCTCTAAGTTTGAGTCTTCCCAAAAGTTCTCTTCTCTCATTCCCGCTTACTTCCCGGAGCTTGTACCTGGTAAGAAAATTCAACTTGAAACATTAGGCTTTCGCCTAGTGAGAATATTCAAATCAAATTAAAGTTTAACAATTAAAATCTCAACAGATAAAACAAACCTGTTCTCGTCCATCTTACCGTACCACAACTCCTTTCAACACTGGGAATTTACCTCACTCTCATACTTATGACTAATTCGTCTAGCCATAATATTACTACCAAGAGTTTACCATAAATCATCCCAGATTCAAAGTCAAAACTCTTAACCAAGAAATTACAAGTCAAAACCTGCCTATTTCTTAACTCGGAAGTAGAGATTACAAATTACTTTATGCCTATCTCTAATCTTCCTTTCACAACGGGAAATCTCCGATCTTCCCTATAAAATGGAAATCTCCGATCTTCCATTCGAAATGGGAATTACAAATCAAAATCTGCCTATTCCACATTTCACGTCCTCACCATCTCAGAATCACTGACCCCAATGGGATTAATATATCGCGATACACAACCGGGGGCCTCACGATGATTCAAGATACGCTCATTTACTAGAAATTACATCCCTTGGTCAAATGGCAAGTATTTCGGTTCCCATTAGACCGTACCCAGGTGCCCTACTATGACCGGACGCCTATTTCTAGCAATCGCCACACAATACATAAGTATTATTTCTCTTACAATTATATGTGCATAACATACAATAAATTCGTCTCATAACATATTCTATATATACATTTTATAAAGAATATTAATAGTCTTGACACCTCGATTTCTTAACTACCCTTCTTTGCAATTTAGCACGAGGATCAACATAGCATAACTTTTAGTCATATATTTGGACTCATTACAAATTAAGACGAGTCCTTAATAACATGTTCAGACATACATATTATATATCTATTTCAATATTAATTGCTGAATTTTAAAGAGAGTTGAATAAACTCACCTGATATGAAATCACACTTCTTTTATTTCTTTTAAAGGCGTGGGAACTTCTGTCTTCACCACCACAGTTTACTGTAATATCCAATATACAAATATACTGATATTAAATTACAGAACATAACTCTCTAAAACTAAGAATCCTTATCATCTAAAAATCTTCGTCTTAAGTCGCAACCAACTAATATTAAAATCTCTTGTCGCAATGCACAGTGCAAGTCGCAATCAACTACTGCGACATGGTCACCATGTCGCAATCTTCTATTGCGATTTCAACCCCATGTCGCAACCTTCTATTGCGACTTCAACCCCATGTCGCAACCTTCTATTGCGACTTCACTACCAAGTCGCAACCTTCTATTGCGACTTCACCACCAAGTCGTTCTTAAGGCTGCGACATTCATGAATGTCGCAATGTACTGTTGCGACATGTTTGAATGTCTCAACCCACTGAAATTATCTAAAACCCAGATTTTATACTTTTAAGCTATGTTTGTTTCTGTAAACATGCAGGTATGTTTAATACCACTAACATAACATATCTACAAATTCAGATTCTCATAATCATCCAAAAATCACCAAAACCCATTTCCATGTTTATAGAAAACTTATAATCTAAATAACATCGATTAAGGTGAAGAACATACCTTGATTTCCACAGGTTTACACCTTAATATCCAGCTGAAATCTTGTTTCCTTCTTCCTATTTTCCTTCTTCGTTTCTATCTCTCTCTCTCTCGTTACACCGTAACACACACACACACAAGCACACTAATAATAAGATGATAAAATATCTCATCTCCTTTTTCTCTTTTGGTTAACACAAGGCGGTGGTGGGGTGGGAGTTTCACTTCTCACCCCTAAACTTCCAACTATTGACAACTTTCACCCTCTAACTTATAAATTAAAATTAAAGTTTACCCCTAACTTATTATCCCATAAAAACGATTCAACGTAACTTATTCGGGGTTAAACTCTAAAATTAATTTATCAAATAATTATACACAAATTATTTAATAAACCGACGTAACACTTTATAAAAATCGAGATGTTACACCATCGCTCTTCTCTCGCCCTCTTGCCCCCCTCCCCCCCAAAATAAGTTACATCTCACTCTTTCTAATTATCTCGTCACACCTCTCGGAGCTCGAAACAAAGAGAAGTAGTACAACGGTAAACTACCCAACACCGCTTTGACCAAAGTTAGTCTTCCCCCAAACGAGATGAGTCTCGTTTTCCACGATGCAAGTCTTTTCTTTACCTTTTCTACTACGGGTTTCCAATGTTCCAATCTCTTCATGGAAGTTCCTACCGGAAGCCCAAGGTATGTGAATGGAAGAGACCCGTAGCTACATCCCATGCTACTTGCCCACGTACGTACCTCCTCCTCCGGGACACCAACGCCAAAAATTCTACTCTTCCCGACATTGATTTTCAGCCCCGACATCTTTTGAAAACATCTCAAAATCTTCAAAAGATTTTTAAGGTTATTAAGGTTCCACTTACCAAAGAACACGACGTCGTCCGCATATTGTAAGTGCGAGATTGGTACCTTGTTCGCCCCCACTTTCATTCCTTCGTACAAACCTCTTGCCATGGCTTCTTCCGTTAAGATATGAAGGTTTTCCGCTACTATTAGGAACAAGAAAGGTGCCAATGGGTCCCCTTGCCTCAAGCCTTTTCCCATCCCAAATTCCTTGGTTGGTGATCCATTTATCAAAACCGACATCGTGGCGGATTACAAGCATGTTTTAATCCACTTTAACCATTTTTTCCCAAAACCCATTTTCTCCATGCTATCGATCAAGAATGTCCATTCTATGGTATCGTACGCCTTTTCGAAGTCTACTTTGAAATTTAGACCAGTTTTCTTCTTCCTACGAATATGATCCAACACCTCGTTCGCAATCAATATACCATCAAGGATGTACCGTTCTTTGATGAATGCACTTTGGGTATTGCTTATCACCTTCCCAATCACTTTCTTTAACCTCTCCTGTAACGCCCCAATTTCTGGGCTAATTTGAACCTTAAATTTCAACAAGTTATGATAAAATAAACTTCAACTTTCACATATATAGCAAGTGAATTAACCACTATGAGTACATTTACAAGCACAGAATTCTTCAAATAACCTATTAATCTAATTATGCCACTATAATCAGATTAACTAAGTTATCTAAGCAATCCTTCAAAATCTCCTTCTGTTATTTGACTTTTCCGCTATTCCAAAACGCTCGTCCCACATCCCTTTTACCTTCCCGAGCTAGTACCTGGTAAGAAAACATTATATTGAAACGATTAGGCCAACGCCTAGTGAGAACATTCGTTTCCACAATAATATTTGCAAAATCAATGTAAACACGTTATAACCAACCTGATTACCCTTTTCTTACCATACTTGTAACTCTTTTCCGTTAACACAATTTTTCATAAGTCCATGAATATGACTGACACACATTCCATCATCATATCATGTCTCAGAGCCATACTACGAATCTTCACTGATTCTAGATTGTGCTCTTAATCCAGAAATTGCAATATACACATGCCCATTTCCACTTGTGATATAAATATATATTCCAGAAATCGCAATATACACATGCCCATTTCCACTTATATCATTCTACAGAAATCGCAATATACACATGCCCATTTCTGTTCATATCTAAGAAATAACAATTTACACATGCCTATTTCTTAGAAAGGAAGTAGAGATTACAATATACACTTGCCAATCTCTTTCTTTCCTTAGAAATCAGAAATTACGTTTATCCCATGATTTCTTACACACATCAGAATAATGACTAATCTTCATCTATTCCACGTGTACATAACCATTAGTGCCTATGGATCCATTACACTTTACTAACATATATGCATAACAACATATCACACCACACCACATCTCATATCATATTCTTAGCTCTGAGAATACTAAATAACCTATCGTATTTTCATCCTCAAATGCCCCCCACCCCCTTCAGCGACTTAGTGTCCGGACAACAGGGTTTTCCGGATAACTTTGACTATCCGGACAACTGCACTTTCCGGATAACTACAACTCACCGGATAAACTATGCTTTCCGGATACCTTCTAATCCGGACAACACCCGGAAACTAAAGCAACCCGGATACTATCCGGTAACTATTTTTATCCGGAAACTTACCAGAAAATCAAAACTTACCGGATACTCGTCGCGTCCGGAAACATTCAACATAGAGGTTCTCGGATACTGCATATCGTCCGGAAACCTCGACCTGCAGCTTAATAATTCGATTTAAACCTATGTCTGTTCGATTCAGCTCATTCCAGACCATTCCATACAGTCCACAAACAGTTTATACAGCTATGACAAGGTTTAATTTAACATATAAACACTGATTTATGCAAACAACAAATGAACTCACCTTTTTTAAGAAAACCCACTTTAATCACAATCTGTTGCTCCAATATGTTGTAAACGATTCCGAAATCCTAATCAAAACACAGATTCATTTATAACCCAACATCTATAACAATTATATCTGAAAACATGATCCATTTCTTACCAAAATTGAAGACAAAACCCTTGTTTTCTTCCCTTTTCTCTCTTCTCTCTATTTCTTTCTCTCTGCCGACTCAAAGAACCAAAGATGAGATATTTTCTCATCTCGGCTGATTTATCCATACACATTCAATATTTACCACACACACCTCCAAGTTCTATTATTTCCAAAAGTAGCATCCTACTTTAATCTCTTGTATTTTAACCCCATTGAATTATAAAATTTCCATATAATTTCAAGGTTTAACCCAAAATACAAATAAATCCCAATTCTCATTTAAAATACTATTATTGAAAAATCAGGATGTTACATCTCCGCCAAAAGCTTAGCTAGGGTCTTGTAAAACACCCCAATTAAGCTTATCGGTCTAAAGTCTCCGAGGTTTTCCGGTCCATCAATCTTAGGTATTAAAGTTAGGAAAGATACATTACACCCCCAACTAATTTCACCTTTTTCCTAGAACCACGTAACCGCCTTTATCAAATCCACTTTAATTATTTCCCAAAATTTTCTTAAGAATCCAAAAGTGAAGCCATCCGGTCCCGGCGCTTTGTTGTTACCACATCCCTTAACCGCTCTCCAAATCTCCTCTTCATCGAACGATCTTTCCAATATTTGGGCATCTTCTCCGGATATTTTCGTGAATTTATTACCTTGCAGCCGAGGTCCACCAACCAAATGGGATGTAAATTTATTTTTGAAAAAATCAAAGGCATGTTCTTTGATCTTTCCCGGGTCCTCCGTCCAACCCTCCTGGGTTTTCAAGCCTCTAATTGCGTTTTTCCTCTCTCTATACTTGATCGTCGCATGAAAGAATTTAGAATTCTTGTCACCATCGGTTGCCCACTTTAATTTTGCTTTTTGTTTATCCGTCTCTAATTTCTTTTCTTCTAAATCCAACCATTTGCTTCTCGCGTTTACCCAACGGTTCCGATCCAAGTTTTCCCACCCGTTCAACTCCGCCTCACCTTCCAACTTTAAAGTCTCTTCCTTCGCTTGTGTCAATGCATCTTCAAGTTTCCCAAACCTTTGCTTTACCCAATCCTTGATTGCGCCTTTCACATTTTTCAATTTGTCCCGGAATATGCAATCCGGACGGACTAAAATACCAATAGAAGACCATATAATGGTTGTTTCCCATCTTTAATGGAGAATGAACGTGATTCTATGTTTTCGTTTGGTTAGATAATCATATGTCGGGTGGTTTGAACATACGCCTAATTTTTGTTCGATTTTAAATTTATGGTTTTTATATCTTTTCAAACATGCAGCTTTACAAAGTTGTACTTATACATCATTTAGTTGTAATCTTGAAATTTAAGTAATATGCATCAATAAACAATACTTAATGTATAAAAATTGTTTTTAAGAATTTTTTTTTTCAATTGTTTTATAATATAGTATAGATAATATCACTTATATTATTAAAATAATTTATATATTTAATAAAACTATTATTTATGTTTGCTAAACACAATTTAAGGGTTTGTTATTGATACAACATAATAAAAATAATTTTCTTTCTCATGGCAATTATTTTTTGTTAGTTTTCCAAATAGGAAGACTTTCACAAGTTCTCCGTTTTAGAAAATCTTAGAGAAAAAACTTGTTTAAAATCAACAAAATCTCTATTTTTAGAGAATATATTGGACATGTTTTTAACATGTTCTACAATTTTTTTCGAAATGGAGAAATGAATTTCAAAATCTTTAGAAGATTTTACAATTTGGAGATCAAAATATTTCATATACTTGAAATTCTCTCTTCTTAACATTTGATTTCGAAGTCTTTTTGGTGTAAATATAATGAAAAAAATCTCTCTCGTAATAATTACTTAAGGATAGTTCTTTAAATATAGAGATTTCACAACATCTTTTTTACTTTCTCCATTTTGAAGAATGTTTTGGAGAAAAAACTTGTCCAAAATGTCTAAAATCTTCATTTTTGTCATTTTAAGAAATTTGTTAGAGATGCTCTAACGTTGTGTTGCCAAGTTTTTTTTTACGAAGGAAAAAGAAGGAAAGTAGAGAGAAAGAAAAAAATTGTGTTCTCGATTTTTTTAAAGAAGGAAATGAAAAGAAAAAAAAGGAAAATAATGTTGATTTTCCGCATATAACTTTCCTCCAAAATGTGATACTAAGGAGCCGTTTACCAAACGCTTACCCGGGTAAGCGCTTACCAAATCACATTACCTACTGGATTAATATGACAGAGACCAAAAATCTTACCCGGTAAGTAAGGACGGTGACTCTTACCACGGTTAACGCTTACCGGTTGAATTGTTGCATACGAACCTGATTTGGTGGACTAAAATCTTACCCGGTAAGTAAATGATAGTGTTAAATTTACTGGTAAGCGCTTACCTGGGTAAGCGTTTGGTAAACGTGTAACACCTCGAATTTTCCATGATTGGTGTACGTTATTATGGAGGACGTTAATTTATTGTAAGTTGTGTTAATTTTTGGAAGTTGTGTTATAGTTTGATGTTGAAGGGTCGAAGGTGTAATTGGCCAAAGTTTTGGGCTAAATTATGAAATTGAGAAATTTGAGATATAACTTCAGAAGGTCGGTTGAAATGAGAACTATCTCACTTTCAATACTCCTGAAGTCGGTTTCCAGTCTAGGCGAAAAAAAGAGAAATTGAGGTCCTAATTCGGTATTGGTAAGAATCGATGGAATTCCTTTGTTAAGTCTCAGTAAGCTCAAATTCAAGTTTGGAAATTGAGTTAATTGTTGATGAATTAGGATTTGGAGCTGAAGCAATTTGATTCAACCTTAGTTGGAGTTCGACATCACTATGAGTTCATCTTACTGTGTAAAATTGTGGTTATATGTTTTCAAGAGTTGGTAACCCGAATTGAAATGACCTCAAAGTTTTACTAATGTGTTTAAGAGAATTGATGTGAACGATTTTATGGATTAAGGTGTAAATCATGAATAACCAGATGAATATCGAACGAAATCCGGAAGATAGCTTTTCCGGTATATCCGGATGTGTTAGGAGTTGTGTTTCCGGATAGTTTCGGATTTGATTTCCGGGTGCTTTTTCGGATCATTTTCGGATTGAATTTCCGGATGATTTTCCGGATGGTTCCGGATACTTCTCCGGATGAAATCCCGGACTGGACTTCCGGTATGTTTTCCGGATTGTCTCCGGACTTGGAATCCGGATATATTTACGGATTGTTTCCGGACTTAGGTTCCGGAATAAGTTTTTCTTGGATAGTTCTGTATGTGGTTTTCCTAATCTGGTGTTTTCCGAATATGAATCATATCTTGATCATTTTGATTTCAACTTTAGCAGTACAAACATAATTATAACTCAAATTCGAGTATAGTACGATTTGATATATGTTTTTGATTTGGTACGTACGTATGCTAGTAAGTGTAATGGATCCATAGGCATTAGCATTATTTGATAAACGTGGAATAGACAAGGTAAATTGGAATTCCCGTTTATTGTGAAGTGAAAACGTGGAATAGGCAAGGTAAATTGAAATTCTCGTTTTCTATTGAGAGATAAGAGATAAACGTGGAATAGACAAGGTAAATTGGAATTCTCATTTATTATGACGTGAAAACGTGGAATAGGCAAGGTAAATTGAAATTTCCGTTTTCTATTGGAAGATAAGGGATAGGCATGGTTTAATTGTAATCCCTACTTTCACACCGAGAAATAGGCATGGTTTAATTGTAATTTCTTGGACATGAGCTGGAATCTAGAATCATTAGTGATTCGTAGTGTTGCTCTTAAACATGATACGATGACTTACTTGGTGTTCGTCATATTCATGGAATCGGGTATGATCCCCATCATCGAAAGATGTTATGTGTACGTTATGGAATTTGCGAAAAGGTTACTTTTATATGCTTTGTTTATAAATTTGATTTCAAAGCTTATAAATGTTTTAATATTTAAAACTGAATGTTCTCACTAGGCGCAAGCCTAATGTTTCCAAATTAAATTTTCTTACCAGGGGCTAGCACGGGAAGGGATATGAAGGGATGAGCGGAGAGTGATTCATGAGTCATACCTTTTGGAGATGAAATGGAGAAATTAGTTGAATCGAAGATATTTTGGGAGATCACATAAACAACCCTTATAATCTGATCGTGTATGTTATGGATTAGATTAGTAGGTTGTTTATGATAGTTCAGTTGTAATTATGAATCTTCGTCACTAATTCTCCATTTATGAATGAATGTTTTTGGAAGATGTAGTTGTAAACCTTGTGAATTTAAGGTTTAAATTTATTCGAAATTTGAGGGTGTTTCAGTTATCAGAGTTGTAGTTTAAGTGAACTAGGTATGATCGTAAGATACCTAGACTTAAGCTAAGATGAATAAGTTATGATTTGTGAGATTGGGTAGAAATATTAAGACTATGCCTTCTTAGAGTTGAGGGAAATATGTGAATTAAGAACTGTGATGATGGTAACGAGAATTCTTATGTGTAGTATGTTCATAATTTCAATTAGCTACTGTTATTATGATGTATTGTTACGTAAGCTACTTGTTTCTGATTGTTATGGCGATTAACGAACGTTAAAGTACGCTTCCTTGTGTTTGGGTTGTTTATAGCCATTTCTTATGGTTATCTTTTGTGCTCATCAGAATACGATGGTTAATACACCAAGTAGACCTCCTACTTCGTCAGAGGGTCGTGTGGCAAATGAAGTTGCGGAGAATCAACCTGAAAGGGGTGGGATAATACAAGTCCACCAAGGCCACCTATCATGGGGGAAGGAGGGAGTTAAACTCACCGACCTAATGTCGGGCCATTCTAATCCGGTGACGACGGAATCTACTATGGAGTCCCGTATGATGGAAAACATGATGAGAGTCATGAATGCTGCACTGACTCAACAACAAGAGATGTTTATGAAAGTGCTAAATGACAGAAGTATCGAGTTGCAAGGACCAGAGATGGGTACCGGTACTGTAAATCCACCTGTTAATCCAGTAATGAATGCTAATAGGAGGATGGAGAAAGTTTTTTCATACAAGACGTTTTTAAGTTGCAAACCACCAGAATTTGCTGGATCGGATAATCCAATTGCATGCATGAATTGGATTAGAGAAATGGAACAAGCATTTAGAGCCTGTGAATGTGACGAAGGGTCGAAGGTCAGGTTCGGATCCTAAATGCTAAGAGGAAATGCTTTGACATGGTGGAACATCGTAACATCAACTGTGGTGGCTCCGGTTTTGGCAACAATGACTTGGGAATCATTCAAAAAGAAAATATTATAATAATATTGCAACGAGAACGAAATAGATCGCAATGAAGAAGAATTTCGAACACTTAAGAAGGGTAATTCGTCTGTAAGGGAATATACTCGAATCTTCCTGGAGAAGCTGAACTTAGTGGGGCATGTGGCCCCAACTGAAAAAGAAAAGATCAAGGCTTATTTGAAAGGATTGTCAGCTAATATGATGTCAAGAATCCGGAATTCCAAAGCTTTGACTCTGAGGGAAACGATTGAGGAAGCCAAAATAATAGAGGAAATTTACGCCAGAGATAAAGTAGAGAAGGCACAAGTAGGGGAGAAAAGAAAATGGGAAGGTCGATCAGAATCTTCTCAGAAATCCAGACCTTTTGTCAAGAACCCTCATTTTGAGCCTCGACGAGAACCGAACTGGTGTCAAAAGTGTAGGGGAAAACATTTTGGCCCGTGTCGGGTGGTTTCAAACAAATGCTTTAAATGCGGAAAGAGTGGTCATCAAATTGGGAACTGTCCCATTCAAGGACCAACTTGCTTTGAATGTAAGAAGCCTGGTCATTACCGAAGGGATTGCCCAAAGCTAAAGAATAGACAAGAGAGGAAACCCAATACCCCAAGACCAACGGGTCGAGCATTTCACATGACGGCAAAAGAAGCTAAGGAATCGGGGGATGTAGTTTCTGGTACATTCCTTGTTAATTCTATACCTGCACGTGCACTATTTGATTGTGGTGCCAACATGTCTTTTGTATCGCGATCGTTTTATCAAAAGTTAGCTATGCATGTCACTACCTTGGAAGATGCCTTAGTAGTTGAAATAGCTAATGTGGGTCAAGTCTTGGTGCGGGAAAGACTTGAGGGTTGTACAATTATGGTAGAGGGAAAGGAATTCCCAATTGATTTGATTTTAATGGAAATAGGTGGGTTTTATGTAGTTGTTGGTATGGATTGGTTGATGAACAATCAAGCAGAAGTTCTTTGTGCTAAGAAATTAATTCGGATTCCTATGCCCGAAAATGATGTTGTACTCATTTATGGGGAAAACAGAAAAGGGGATGTTCCGTTGATTTCTATAGCCAAAGCACGTAAGTGTTTAGTAAAAGGATGTTCGTCTTATCTAGCATATGTACTGGATGCTAAAGAGGAAAAGAAGCAGGTAGACGAGATAAACGTGGTATGTGAATTTCCAGATGTATTTCCCGATGATCTTCCAGGCTTACCACCAGAACGACAAGTAGAATTCAAGATTGATCTTGTTCCAGGAGCGGCACCAATAGCATGTGCACCGTACCGATTAGCACCGGCTGAAATGAAGGAGATGATGTCTTAACTGCAAGAACTGCTTGAAAACGATTTTGCCAGGCCAAGCTCGTCACCCTGGGAAGCTCAAGTGTTATTTGTCAAGAAGAAGGATGACACTATGAGAATATGCATTGACTACAGAGAGTTGAACAAAGTGACCATTAAGAATAAGTATCCACTCCCAAGGATTGATGACTTATTCGACCAACTTCAAGGTGCGAGATGTTTTTCCAAGATTGATCTAAGGTCGGGCTATCATCAAGTAAGGGTGAGGGATGAAGATGTTCCCAAGACGGCGTTTAGAACGCGATATGGGCATTAGGGTTTCCTTATGATGCCTTTTGGGTTGACAAATGCTCCTGCTGTGTGCATGGATTTAGTGAACAAGGTGAATCGACCTTTCTTAGACAAGTCAGACATTGTGTTTATAGATGACATACTTGTTTATTCAAATAATGAAGTTGATCATGAATGCCACCTTCGTGAAGTCTTAGATGTTCTAAGAAAAGAGAAATTGTACGTCAAGTTCTCAAAATATGAATTTGGGTTAAAGGAGGTACAATTTCTCGGTCATGTAATCACTTTTGAAGGAGTCAAGGTGGATCCGGCGAAGATAGAAGCAATGATGAATTGGGAAACACCGAAGACTCATCAGAGATTCGGAGTTTCTTGGGTTTGGCAGGCTATTACCGCAAATTTATAAAGGATTTTTCTAAGATTGCCTCTTCCCTGACAGTTCTAACACGGAAGAACGTAAAGTTCGTATGGACAGAAAAGTTAGAGTCAGCTTTTAGAACTTTACAAAAGAAATTATGTGAATCCCGTGTTCTTGCACTACTAGAAGGAACAGAAGATTTCGTTGTATATAGTGATGCATCAAAGATGGGTTTGGGGTGTGTATTGATGCAACGTGGCAAAGTAATTGCTTATGCATCAAGACAACTCAAAGAGCACGAAAAGAATTATCCTACCCATGATCTAGAACTAGCAACAGTGGTGTTTGATTTACTTGTATGGAACGAAGTGCACTTTTTTCACTGATCATAAAAGTTTGAAACATGTTTTTGATCAAAAAGAGCTGAATATGAGGCAACGGCGTTGGTTAGAACTACTTAAGGATTATGATTGTGAATTGCATTACCATCCTGGTAAAGCAAATGTAGTAGCTGATGCCTTAAGTAGAAAAGAATACAGTGGATGTTTGAAAGCAACCAACACCAGAATTGATGTGATGTCAAGTCTGATTGAAAGGATCAAAGTGGCACAAAGCTTTATTAGAAGAAAGTCTTAAAGATGAAGTTATGGTTAAGAAACGTCTTCAACTGACTAGAGATTGTCGAGGAGTCAAACTCTTTCAAGGTCGTATATGGGTACCAAAGATTGGGGGAAACCGGAAGTTACTTCTTGAATACGCCCATAAATCCAAATATTCTATGCATCCTGGAAGTACTAAGATGTATAGAGATTTGAAACTACACTATTGGTGGCCGGCTATGAAGCTAGATGTGGCACAATGTGTAGAGAAATGTGTGACGTGTTCGTTGGTAAAGGCCGAACATCAACGACCTTATGGGAGCCTACAATCTTTGGAAATTCTTGAATGGAAGTGGGATAAGATTACTATGGATTTTGTGACTAAGTTACCGAAGACGTCGAGAGGTAACGATACCATTTGAGTGATAGTGATCGTTTGACCAAGAGCGCTCATTTCTTACCAATGAAAGAAGCTTCACCAATGGATAAGCTAGCCAAGTTATACATTGATGAGGAGGTGTCAAGACATGGTATACCTGTGTCTATAGTTTCTGACCGTGACAGTCGATTCACTTCAAGATTTTGGCAGTCACTACAAGAAGAGTTGGGTATGAGAGTGAATTTAAGCACAACATATCATCCACAAATGGACGGGCAAAGTGAAAGGACAGTTCAGACTTTGGAAGACATGCTAAGATCTTGTGTAATTGATTTTGGAGGTAACTTGTTGATCCAAACCCTCAGTGATTTGATAATGACCCTCTCTTATATACTTAGTGAAAATTGTAAGTAAACAATATGTATCAGAGTTTCACTATCGCTGATAAGTACTAAGACCTTACAGTACCGCTGATAGGAACTCTCGTTCTTTAGATTAAACATTCAGCGAACACTGTTCATCATAATGCTCTGAGCCTATTCAGTCCTTATGGTGATCGCTGATAAGTTAGTTGTTTACTTATGATCCCTGAAGACAAGTTTCATGTCAACATAGGTTCTACGCTGAAGTCGAAGATCAAGCTCAAGAACCAGCGATAAGTCTCCTAATGAACTGATGCGGATCAGCGAAGACTCAGATTTGTCCACTCAACGTGAAGTATCAAGTAGAAGACTTCAGCTATCGCTGAACTTTGTCATTCACTGATATAGAATGATAAAGCGCTGAATCAACGAAAGCTGATCATGAAGTCCTCCGTACAAAGTACTTTTGTCTTAACCACCCTTGCACGACTCCGTACGATATGTCAGAAAAGAACCTCCTTATTGTCTGAAATCGTACAACCACTCTGATACTACACTGTTCAAACATGCGGCTACTAAGGTTGTCAACAAAGGTCAATGACATACAACCAATGAGCTGCTGCCACGTGTAAAGTATAAACTGCCATGCATTAAATGCATGCAGTATATAAGAAGGACTCCAACTTCATTTTTGAAGTACTCGAAAACTCTGGACGAGTCACTTGCTAACTCTGGTCAAGTCATCTTTCTTATCTTGAGATAGGTTATTATTAGTAATTTCATTCTCTTTCTTAGTGCAAGAAAACTTAGTGTTCCAACTTGTTTAGATTTAGGTTTATCCTTAATCTTGTTCCGCAACAAGCTGTAAATTGTTAATGATTTATCAATAAACAATTTAGAAAAGTAAAATCTGTGTGTTTGTATTCAACCCCCCTTCTACAAACTTGTATAGCCCTTCGGGACCAACAAGTGGTATCAGAGCGGATTTGTTTAATCTCATAAACAAGATCTGATCTATACTAAGATTTCTCTTCCTTGCTATTTCTGAAAATGGCTACCAACACAAACACAAACTATATTGACAACGGTTCTCTTGCAAAACCCCCTAGATTCTCCAGAGATAATTTTAATCTATGGAAAAATAGGATGATTCTCTTCTTAGAAGGTGTAGACCCTACTATGCCTTATTATCTTGAAAACGGCCCATATATTCCTGTAAGAATTGATGCTGCAGTTCCAGCCGCTGAGAATAGACCTGCTATTCCAAAAAGGCTGATTCCTAAGGAAATTCATATGTGGACTGATGAAGATAAGAAGAAAGTGGCTATCGACACCAAAGCCAGATCCATACTCTCCATGGCTCTTCCTGACGAAGTCTACCATTCCGTCATGAACCTGAAAACCTCAAAAGCTATGTGGGACACAATCTGTGTTCAGTATGAAGGTACTTCTGAAGTGCAGGACTCTCGAAAGATCAACCTGGTAAGACAGTATGAAAACTTCATTTATGGTAAGAATGAAACTCTCTCTGAAGTACACCAACGTTTTAACTGTTTAATAATAGATCTGAAAACTGTTGGTAAGGAATATTCTAACTTTGAAGTGCTGACAAAGTTTTTAGAATGTTTACCTGAAAGCTGGGACAGTTATTCTATGTGTCTCAAGTTGTCGAAGGATCTAAAATCAATGACCCTTTCTACCTTATATGGCACGATGCTGAATCATGAGCAATCGAGTCATCTTAAGAAGAATCTTGTAAAAGATTCCAAAAGCACCCATGTTGCTTTAATCTTAGAGGAACCTTCCACTCAGCGACCCTCGGTCACTATCACTGAGTTGGAGAGTAACTCTGAAAGGTCATCAGATTCTGACTCTTCAGATCATGATGAATCTTTGGCTCTCCTCACTAAAAAGTTCAGGAGATTCACCAAAAAGAAAATGTTCAGAAAGAATAAACCTCTTTCCATTACTGACAAGCCAAGATCATCAGCTCCTGTTGATAAGGCTACTGCTACTTGTTTTAACTGTGAAAAGATAGGACATTTCGCTAACGAGTGCAAGTCAAAGAAAGTTTCGAGAAACTCAACGTTTCCCAAGAAATCCTCTAACCTCAGGTCTAGAGATGACAAATACGCCAAGCTGAAAGAAAGGTATGCGAAGCTAAAAAGCTTTAAGAAGAAAGGCAAAGGCCTGATGGCTGACTATGATTGGGCTAACTCTGATGAGGAAGAAACATCTGACTCTGAAGATGATGAAGCCAATCTTTGTCTTATGGCCAAGATTGAAGATGAGGAAGAAAGTTCAGACATTCCCTCCACTTCAACCTCTGCTACTCAGGTATCACCTTCCTTCTTTACCAATATTGCAAATATTGATGAAGCTGATAGTCTTCGTAAAATCGATCTCTTGACTAGAAGTTTATATGAAGCCATGAATGGCAAAACTGTAGTTGAAAATCAAAACCTTGATCTCGCTGAACAGCTTAAAAACTGTCACCTTCAAATAGAAAATCTTTCTAAAATTGAAGAAGATTTTAAAGATCAAGTTCACCTAAATCAGCTAGTCAAAATCGAGCGCAAAGAAGCTATCGCTGCATTAAAAGCTGAAAAAGCTACTGTTGATGGATGGTATAATTCCTCAACAAAGATCACTGAGATAATTAAGTCTCAGATTCCCCTGAGTGATAAATGTGGTCTTGGTTACAAAGCTGATACTCTAGAACCAACCACTGATCGTTCCATGCTCTTATTTGGAACTTTCGTATCCTCAGTCGCTGATACTTCATCCTCTCAGTGTTCCTCTTCTCAACTTCCTAACCCTGAGGAAATTTCTACCTCTTCAAAAGGTAAAGAGAAAATGGTTTATCCAAAACCTACCTCTGTCTCTAAAGATAAAGATAAAGGAATTGCTTTTAACCAAAATCCTCAGAAGGGTACCTCTGTACCAAAGCTGAATGCTTCTAAAGCTTCAGTGACCTATCCCTCTGGATCAAGGAATCAGATCTATGGATCTACTCAGCGTGGATCTATTCAGCGATCTACTCCTAGACTCAGAGTGGATGTCTTTGGTAAGAAATTCGAAGAACTAAATGTTCCTCCCATTTCAAAAGCCAATAGCTTACTTGGTGCTGATACTTCAAATTCAAAATCAAAAGCTCAGCATTCAAATGGTCCTAGAACTATTTTTAGTTATAGGAAATGTTCACTATGGACTTACTGATCATATTACTAGTAAGTGCCCCACAGCCACCAAAGCTGAAAAGATAGCTAAGGTGAAGATCATTGCCCCCAAGGCAAAGAAGACCACTGAGGTTAAGAAATTAACTAAAGTGAAGACTGACAAAGCTGAATCTTCAAATGCTGCGAAGACTGCTGAACCTTCCATTCCAACTACCCCCACTGACAAGTGTGTACACATGGTTAAGTGGGTACCCAAGAAAAACTAATCTTCTTTTGTAATGCAGGTTAAGAAGGGTATCTGGTATCTCGATAGCGGATGCTCTAGACACATGACTGGAAAGAAAAGCCTGCTCGCTGATTACAAGGAAGAGAAGGGTCCCTCTGTGAATTTCGGTGGAAATGGAAAAGGACATACCCGAGGGTTTGGTGTACTCTCAAATGGTACAACAACCTTCAGAAGAGTCGCATATGTTGAAGGGCTGAAGCATAATCTTCTAAGCATCAGTCAGCTTTGCGACATGGATAACAAGGTAATCTTTACCAAGGAATCCTGCTTTGTCGCTGACAAAAAGAAGAAGATAGCTCTCAGCGGTTATCGTTTGGAAAATGTTTATGTAATAAACATGGACTCAACAACCACTGAGAACTCCTGTTTCTTCTCAAAAGCCTCATCTGATGTCAACTGGCTATGGCATAAGAGGCTCTCTCATCTAAACTTCAAGACACTGAACACTCTTTCTTCAAAAGAGTTAGTCACTGGTCTACCTCAACACTCATACGCCAAAGAGTCCTTATGGTCAGCGTGTGAAAAAGGCAAGCAGACCAAAGCAAGCTTTAAATCAAAGCAAGTCTCCTCAGTGTCATCTCCTCTACAACTTCTCCATATGGATTTGTTTGGCCCTGTTAACAAACAATCCATCGCTGGAAAGAAATATACGCTGGTCATAGTTGATGAATTCTCTCGCTATACATGGGTTATGTTTCTCCGTTCTAAGAGTGACACCCCTGAAGAACTCATCACCTTTGTTCGGAAGATGGAAACCCTAAACAACTTGACCGTTCGCTCAATAAGGAGTGATCATGGGACTGAATTCAAAAACAGTTATCTTGATTCCTTCTTTGAGAGCAAGGGTATTTCTCACAACTTTTCATCAGTGAGAACACCACAACAAAATGGAGTCGCTGAAAGAAGAAATAGAACAATTATTGAAGCTGCACGTTCAATGCTCAACGATTCTCACCTGCCTACTCAGTTTTGGGCAGAAGCTGTCAACACTGCTTGTTTTACGCAAAACAGGTCGCTGATAGTCAGAAGATTCAATAAGACATGCTGGTCCCGAAAGACCTATACAAGTTTGTAGAAGGGGGGGGGGGTTTAATACAAACACACTATTTTACTTTTCTAAATTGTTTATTGATAAATCATTAACAATTTACAGCTTGTTGCGGAAACAAGATTAAGGATAAACCTAAATCTAAACAAGTTGGAACACTAAGGTTTCTTGCACTAAGAAAGATGAGGAGATTACTAATAAAATCCTATCTTAAGAGAGATTTGAACTTGTCCAGAGTTAGCAAGTTACTTCAAATGAAGTGAGTTCATCTCTTTATATACTGCATGCATTTAATGCAATTCAGTATACACTTTACACGTGTCATCAGCGGATTGGTTGCATGTCATTGACCTTTGTTGACAACCTTAGTAGCCGCATGAATGAACAGTGTAGTATCAGAGTGGTTGTACGATTTCAGATTTTCGGAGGTTCTTTTCTGACATTTCGTACGGTGGCGTGCAAGGGAGGTTAAGACAAAAGTACTTTGTACGGAGGACTTCATGATCAGCTTTCGTTGATTCAGCGATTATCATTTACTATTCAGCGAATGATAAAGTTCAGCGATAGCTGAAGTCTTGTACTTGATACTTCACGTTGAGTGGACAAATCTGAGTCTTCGCTGATCCACATCAGTTCATTAGGAGACTTGTCGCTGGTTCTTGAGCTTAATCTTCGACTTCAGCGTAGAACCTTTGTTGACGTGAATCTTGTCTTCAGGGATCATAAGTAAACAACTAACTTATCAGCGATCATCATAAGGACTGAACAGACTCAACGATATGGTGAACATTGTTCGCTGAATGTTTAATCTAAAAGAGCGAGAGTTCCTATCAGCAGTACTGTAAGATCTTAGTACTTATCAGTGATAGTGAAACTCTGATACATATTGTTTACTTACAATTTTCACTAAGTATTTAAGATAGGGTCATTATCAAATCACTGAGGGTTTGGATCAACAATCTCCCCCTATTTGATTATGACATAGCAACAAAGAAAATTGATATTTAATGAAAACATAAGGATAAAAAGAACTCATAAAATATTTGTCCCTTTTACTGTTTTCTGGGATCTTTTCAGTACTGATGGAGTAAAGTACATTCGCTGAAATCTTTCTTTAAATCTTTGAATCAGGTTACAATTTGAATAAGAAAGATTACAAGTACAAGCGAAATAAATTACAAGTACTGAAGGATGACTGATACAATAGAGAATGAGGTGATTGTTGTCAGCCTTCAAAGGGTTCTTCCTTAATGAGAAGTTCATCAAGGGTTATCTTTTCAGTTGGAATCATCCAGTCAGGAACCTTTTCTCCTTTATTCTTTAGCTTCAGAGCAGCTTCAAAAATCAAGGGTTTTAGGTGTCGTGCCTGAATGTCTTTTCTGAAGTCGCACCAGTAGATGAGATCTCTGAGCTGTTCGATTGGAGTGATTGGAAGCTCAGCGATCCGTTGAAAGCATTTACGTCCGTCGTAGTCAAGAAAGAATATTCCATAAGGATTACTGATGACTTTACCAGGGACGAAAAGTTCACATGGTGGCAAAGAGATGTCAAGGGCAGATAGATCAGGATCAGGACCAAGTACTTCAGCGCGAGAGAAACCAATTCCAGTTTCATTTCGTATGACAGGACCTGAGTTTGAATCTTGACGTTTCTTCTTTGGTGAGCCCCTTTTTCTTTTCGGCTTTAGATCAGGAACAGGAGGAATATCCACACAAGAAGATATCAAATCGATCTGTCTGTTTATCAGCTTTTCGAAATGATCCTTGTACTTAGATTGTGATGGTTGGATAGCTAACCTCATCTCCAGCCATTCAGAGAGACCATACCTTTTTACAGTGTCAGCGCGAAAGGTTTCAGATGTGCCATCTTCTCTGAACAGTTTGATGTCAACAATAGGTACTCCGATGGAGGTTCTTCCAGAGATGAATACCTTGTTGATCTTCGTTGGACGATACCTGAAGTGGATTTTCTCTTTACACCAGATCAGGGTGGTCTGAGAAACTTCAGCTTTCTTTTCCACGATCTTCTGGGATTGTTCCCAAAGCTTTCGTTGGATTTGAATGGGAATACGCTTCAGCTTGGGGTCTTTGACAGCTTCTTGAGTGAGCTTGATGGCGTATTCTCTGTCTTTATCTTCAGCTTCCTTCCTTTCAGCGACGAGGCGTTCAGCTCTGAGATGTTCCTGGTATTCAGCTTTTGAAATTTTGAACTTAGGAGGAACTGAAGGCAGTTGATCGCGCCTTAGAATGATTCGCTGATCCTCGAATCGCTTTATCATTTCTTCTCTCCTCTTTTGATCTTCTTCACTCAGCCTTTGAGGAACTGAGGAAGGTCTGTTTCTGTGCGAGAGAGGTTGTTCTTCTGGTTCATCAGTCTCAGAGATTAAATCTAAGACTGGGATTATGTCTTCAGCGGTAGCTGGAATTATTGGTGAAGTCGCAATAGTAGAGCCTTCAACGATATCCTCAAACAGGGGAGAGGACTAGCTGAAACGCATCGATTTTACAAATAAGAACTGGGTAGAAGAACTTGGGTAGAAAAGATAGAAAAAAATAATGTGGATGTGTATGGTGTTTGTGGAATGGATAACTGATTGTTAAGAGATGATCAGGGAAGGAAAAATAAGTTTAGTGTACCTGACAAATCGGCTTTGCAAGCAAGATCGCCAGATTATCATCTTCAGCGATGCCTTTGTCTTTGCTTTTCTCAGCGCCAGAGGCTGAGTGCTTTGTCTTTGTTTTTGTCTTCTCCCCTGTGGATTCGGTTATCACGATCCCTTTAAGAGCTTTTCGAGGAGCAGGTTTGACGACAAAGAATTCGTCATCTTCATCATCATCATCATCATCGTTTCTTGGAGAGGAGGATGGTTCAGCTTCAGGGATGTCGATGTCTTCGTCTTCTTCTGCTTCGGATTCCTCATCATCTTCTTCTAGTTGCTCCCCCTCAGATACAGAGGCGAGGTTCTCGGTTCCCTCAGGGTTTTCATCTCCCTGAGGTCCAGTAACCAGATCTTCATTACCCTCTCCCCTGATAGATTCATCATGGGAAAGGTCTTCAGCGCTCTTATTTTGATCTTCAGCGCTCTTCTCTTGTTCAGCGCTCTTCTCCCCCTCTTTCTCATGATGGGCGAGGGAGGAATGGGTAGACTCAGCATTGGTGTTATCTCTGTCTTCTGGGCCAGAGATTTTCACACAACCTTCAAGCTTAGCTATTCTGTCTTCTAGGCCAGAAATAGCAGGCGTGATTTTCTTCAGCTCTTGGCGATCCTCTGCGGTGAATGAGTCCAAAATAGGTGCAGGGGCCGGAGCAGGAGCTGGATTGTTTGCCTTGTTCACCAGCGTCTCGATCATTGTCTTGACAGAACCAAGGTCGGTCTTCACTGAGCCCAAGTCGGTCTTGACCACTGACATATCACCTTCGAGTGTACCAACCGATTTCTTCAGCGTTGTAACCTCGCTGGAAACGGTGGAAACTGACGATTTGAGGTTGGTGTAGTCAGTGTAGATGTCGGAGAGCACTTTGGCAAAGTCGGCGAGAGTTTTATCAAGGCCTTTGATGTCATCAGAGGAGGCCTTCTTTTCCACCACAGTAGTCAGCTTCGTCAGATTCTCTCCAGCGTTTGTTACAGCTGTAGAGTTATTTGATAGACCGGTGGTGAGATCTGTAAGTTTCATCTCCATGGACTTCAGAGACTGGTTGATGTCTCCCAAATAAGGACCTGTAACATATAAGTACTTGTGAATAAAGGAAAGCTCAGAAGTTTCAGGTTTAGTTACAGTGTTTAAGGTGGGATCTGTACCTGCAGGAGCGTTGACGAACTCATCAAAGTTTCGAGTCCCTCCATAGTGTTCCATATCTCCCTCAAAAGTTCCGTGAGGGATGGAGATCTCTGCAGGTCCTTTCTTCGTCATTCGCTGAGAAGCTTCAACGGCTTCTTGAATGATGGCATCTCCAGTTTTAGCTGGAGGAGTGTCCAAAAAAATAGAGGGAGGATCGAAGGATAAGAATTGGGGTTGGGTTTCAAGTTCAGCGTTGGATTCGCTGAGAAGTACTTCATCAGTCTTTTGAGAGACTGAAGAAGGTTGGGTAGATTCCAAAGTTCTAACCTCAGCGTTTAAGGACACTGAAGTAGGTTTAGAAGGGATGGCTTGAATTGGTGTGGCAGAGCGTACCACGGAACTTTCCTTCAACTCTTCAGAATGAGATGAGGAGTCTTCAGCATGGAATTGCTGGGGTTGCTCCTTGGTTTTCTTGATCCTTTTGGAATCAAGAGGGGTAAGAGATTGTTTTCTTTTCTTAGAAGGAATGGATTTTGTGGCCTGGGAATCAGCGAGGGGTATTGTCGCTGAAGGAGCCACAGAAAGCGGAGAATTGAGTAGAGTGAGAAGGGTAGAGAGACGTACCTCGTTGGCGACAGGCTTGAAGTCGAGAACTTTAGGGCCAATCTGAGAGAGTTTCAGATCACCCTCAGGATAGCTGTCCTTCAGGCCATATTGAAAGATGGCGCTGATGAATCGTGGGTAAGGAACCCATGCTGGTCGGTCAGCGGCAGAATCAACACGTTGAATGAGGTCTTCATAGATGATGGAGGCCCAGTCAATGTTGAGACCTTTCAGCAGTGCGTAACCCATGGCCTGCTGAGGTTGAGCGGCTTGATCAGAAGATCCGGATTTCGCTGTCATGCAGCTGATCAGGTGAGCGAAGATGAAGTTCATCTCGCTGGGCATCTTGGATTTCTTTATCAGCGTCAGCTTCTTCTCAGGTAGCTTGTCTCTTCCAGTCTCCCAGATGTAACCCATCGCATCAAGGAAAGCAATGATTTCTTCCCTGTCAGCGTGCTTCTTGTGGTCAGGTAATGGAATGAAAGGATTTTCTGAGGTAGCGTTGGGGAATTTCAGGGCTTTGCGGATTATTGCGGGGGTTATCTTGATGGTGCCATACTCAGTATCGCTGAGTATGCAGTCGATGGTTTTAGATGGATCGTTGGCGGAGGGTAGGTCGGTGTGTCTGGAAGAGTACCAGAATTGGGATAAGAGACGCTGACTGGCAGGAGGTGTGATTGTCAGTGCTGTGTAGATGGGGCTATTCTTCAAAAGATTTACAGCGTCGTCTAGATGGGATACCTGCTTCCGAGGAGGAAACTCGAGAAGCGCTGAGAGGTTGTTTGCCTTTGTCCAGTCTAGTTGATCCAGCTCAAACTTAACCTGAGGAGCTTTGGTGATTTCCAGTTCCTCAGAATCAGCGGTAACATTCAGCTTTGAAGTTGCCATTTCACTGTATTATCAGTTCAACCAAAGATGTTAACAAATAAGAATTATCTTAATGTGGAAAGAAAATTTCCATTAAGATTTTTCGAATTTTGTCCATTTCATTCAGACAAAAAAGTCTTAATGAAGATTAGGGTTTTTCTTGTTTTTTTTTTTAAAAAAAAGAACGAATATAACACCCATAAGCCTTGTATTCCAGTTTCTTAAAAAATGGATACGAAAGAAGAACAAGTTTAAGATTTTAGATTTAAAACTTGAAGAACAACCATGAAATGGTTGTGTTTATAAAACCATGAAAGAAAATGATTTTATTTTTGAGTTATTTTGTTTGATCTTGTGTAAAACAATGATAAGATCGAAAACAAGTTATTCGCATTTGATAATAGATAAGAACATATTAACCTTGAGTTTGATGAAGAAGATGATGAACAATTCTTGAAGATTGAGAGCACAAAATGCAACAGTGTTCTTTTCTTGCGGAGAAAGATTGATTCGCGTAAAAGACAAATATAAACTTTGAGAGTGTTTATATAGGAAGAGAGTAGAGAGAGAAAAACTTGAGCGGGAAAGTTTTTCATCATGACACGGACACGTGTTTGCATTTGATTGGATAGACAACGAAACGTGCAAACATGTGTCAGAGAAAGAGCGTGCCTGGTGTTATCCGTTGCAATGACGTCACAACTGTCCTTTCACATTCTTTCGTTGTCTCTGAGGTTTTGAAAAACTCAAGGACTCTTTGGAAAATATGAAGCACTGAATAGAAATATCAGTGAGGGTTTTAAGAAATTTCAAAATATCGCTGTTAAGGAAGAGATATTCAGCGATGTAAGAATTTGAAATCTTGCATTTTCATGCGTTTTGTCAGAGAGAGAAAACATACCTTGATATCAGTTTAACCAAATTTATTCAGAGAGAAGATGATGAAATGGATTGTACAAGTTTATTTTATCCGAGAGCCTATACAAGAATGTACAAACGTATCGCTGATTAAATGTGAACCGCTGAAGATTTATCCTTCAAAGTTCAGCATTCCAAGCTCGCTGATGAGAAAGTTGAATCTTGTCTCATCAAGAGGTTTGGTAAACAAATCAGCTAACTGATAATCAGTTGGGATAAAATGAAGTTCTATATCACCATTCATCACATGAACTCTGATAAAATGATATCTGATTTCTATGTGTTTTATCTTTGAGTGTAGCACTGGATTGTTTGCTATAGCGATGGCACTTGTGCTGTCGCAATAGATTGGAATTTTGGAGAGCTGAAGATCATAGTCTAGTAGTTGATTTCTCATCCACAAGACTTGAGAACAGCAGCTTCCAGCGGCTACATATTCAGCTTCAGCTGTGGAAGTGGACACTGAGTTTTGCTTCTTACTTGTCCAACTTACCAGCTTTCCACCCAGGAGCTGACATCCTCCTGTGGTGCTTTTCCTATCCATTTTGCAACCTGCAAAATCACTGTCTGAATAGGCGGTTAGATCGAATCCTGAATCTTTGGGATACCAAAGACCTAGATTCGCTGTACCCTTAAGATATCGAAAGATTCGCTTTACAGCTTTCATATGGGATATCTTAGGTTCAGCTTGATATCGTGCACACAGACATGTTGCAAACATAATATCGGGTCGGCTAGCTGTAAGATACAGTAGTGAGCCGATCATCCCACGGTACAGCGTGACATTGACAGGAACACCCTTTGTGTCCTTATCAAGTATCAGCGGTGGTGCCATAGGGGTTTTCATAGCTGAACTTTCAGTTAAGTCGAATTTCCTCAGCATATCTTTAACATACTTTCCCTGATTTATAAAAGTTCCTTTTTCAGTTTGCTTAATCTGAAGACCAAGGAAATATGTTAGTTCACCCATCATACTCATTTTATACTCATCTTTCATTCTATCAGCGAAACGAGTACAAAGCTCACGGTTAGTAGAACCAAATATAATGTCATCAACATATATTTGAACTAAAATGATATGACCTTTTATTTTTCTAAAAAACAAAGTTTTGTCAATCTTACCTCTCTCAAATTTTTCAAGGTGGAGATAAGTAGAAAGAGTGTCATACCATGCACGAGGAGCTTGCTTCAAGCCATAAAGTGCCTTATCCAGCTTATAAACATAACCTGGACGCTTAGGATCTGAGAATCCTGGAGGTTGTTCCACATAAACTTCTTCATTCAGTTTCCATTTAGAAACGCTGACTTAACATCCATTTGATGTACAGTGAAGTTTTTGTGTACAACATATGCTAAGAAAAGACGAATAGATTCAAGTCTTGCTACTGGAGCAAAGGTTTCGTCATAATCTATGCCTTCCTCTTGTCTGTATCCCTGAGCAACAAGACGAGCTTTGTTGCGAGTTATAGTACCATGTTCGTCCAACTTGTTTCGATAGACCCACTTAGTGCCTATCACTGTTTTGTCAGTTGGTCTCCGAACAAGTTTCCAAACTTTGTTTCTTTCGAATTCAGTCAGCTCTTCTTGCATAGCGCTGACTCAGTTTGGATCTCTGAGGGCATCATCTATTTTCTTTGGTTCAGTTAGAGAAATAAAGTTAACAAATAAACAAATATTACCTGCACTTCTACGAGTCTGAATACCAGCGTTGGGATCACCAAGAATTTGATCGATTGGGTGATTTACAGTCCATCGCTGAGCCGGAGCATGCGTCGCTGACTCAGTCTGAACTGGAGAAACTGAAGATGAGGCTTCAGCTACTTCTGGATTATCAGCTAAGAGAGGAATGCTTGCATTTGTCACTTCATTCACTGATTGCTGAGAAATAGATGGAATTTCTGAGACATTTGGATCAACTGCGGGTATAGTGTTTATAGGAACAGCTGAGACCCAAGATGTTTCAGCTTCACTATTCTGCATATTGGGAATGATAGTAGGACCATCATTTTCAGTTGTATGAGCATGAGTAGTGGGAACATCTTCTGAATCACCAAGATGAGAAAACATCCATTGATTCAGTTCTTCTGTATCAGCGTTCAGTTTAGAGTTCGCTGAACGGGATTCGTCAAACGTGACGTGAATAGTTTCTTCTACAGTTTGTCTTCTTCGGTTGAAGACTCTGAAGGCTTTGGAAACTGAGGAGTATCCAAGAAAGATTCCATCATCAGCTTTAGGATCAAACTTTCCAAGGGCATCTCTGTTGTTCAGTATGAAACACTGACAACCAAAGATGTGAAGAAAGCTGATTGAAGGCTTTCTCCCATGAAAAAGTTCAAAGGCTGTCTTTTTGAATCTTTTGACTATCAGCGACCTGTTTTGCGTAAAACAAGCCGTGTTGACAGCTTCTGCCCAAAACTGAGTAGGCAGGTGAGAATCGTTGAGCATTGAACGTGCAGGTTCAATAATTGTTCTATTTCTTCTTTCAGCGACTCCGTTTTGTTGTGGTGTTCTCACTGACGAAAAGTTGTGAGAAATACCCTTGCTCTCAAGGAAGGAATCAAGAGAACTGTTTTTGAATTCAGTTCCATGATCACTCCTTATTGAGCGAACAGTCATATTGTTCAGAGTTTCCATCTTCCGAACAAAGGTGATGAGTTCTTCAGGGGTGTCACTCTTAGAACGGAGACACATTACCCATGTGTAACGAGAGAATTCATCAACTATGACCAGCGTATATTTCTTTCCAGCGATGGATTGTTTGTTAACGGGGCCAAACAAATCCATATGGAGTAGTTGAAGAGGAGATGACACTGAGGAAACTTGCTTTGACTTGAAGCTTGCCTTGGTCTGCTTCCCTTTTTTCACACGCTGAACATAAGGATTCTTTGGCGTATGAATGTTGAGGTAGACCAGTGACTAACTCTTTGGATGAAAGAGTATTCAGTGTCTTGAAGTTGAGATGTGAGAGCCTCTTGTGCCATAGCCAGTTGACATCAGAAGATGCCTTTGAGAAGAAACAGGAGTTCTCAGTGGTTGTTGAGTCCATGTTTATAACGTAAACATTTTCCAAACGATAACCGCTGAGAGCTATCTTCTCCTTTTTGTCAGAGACAAAGCAGGATTCCTTAGTGAAAATCACTTTGTTATCCATGTCGCAAAGCTGACTGATGCTCAGAAGATTATGCTTCAGCCCTTCAACATATGCGACTCTTCTGAAGGATGTTGTACCATTTGAAAGTACACCATACCCTCGGGTGTGTCCTTTTCCATTTCCACCGAAAGTCACAGAGGGACCCTTCTCTTCCTTGTATTCAGCGAGCAGGCTTTTCTTTCCAGTCATGTGTCTAGAGCATCCGCTATCGAGATACCAGATACCCTTCTTAACCTGCAATACAAAGGAAGATTAGTTTTGCTTGGGTACCCACTTCGCCATGTATACGCGTTTGTCAGTGGAAGTGGTTGGAATGGGTTCAGCAGTCTTCGCAGCATTTGAAGATTCAGCTTTGTCTTTCTTCACTTTGGTCAATTTCTTGACCTCAGAGGTAGGAGTCACCTTGACCTGAATTGCAACTGGTTTGGTCTTCTTGGGTGCTATCTTCACCTTAGCTATCTTATCAGCTTTGGTGGCTGTGGGACACTTACTTGCAATATGATCGGTAAGTCCACAGTGATAACATTTCCTATAACTAAAATTAGTTCTAGGACCACTTGAGTGCTGAGCTTTTAATTTTGAATTAGAAGTGCCAGCACCAAGTACACTATTGGTTTTTGAAATAGGACGAACATTCAGTTCTTCAGATTTCTTACCAATGACATCTACTCTGAGTCTAGGAGTAGGTCGCTGAACTGATCCAGAGGTCTGATTTCTAGAACCAGATGAATGAATCACTAAGGCTTTGGAAGCATTCAGCTTAGGTACTAAGGTACCCTTCTGAGGATTTTGATAAATAACAATTCCTTTACCTTTGTCTTTAGAGACAGAGGTAGGTTTTGAATAAACCATTTTCTCCTTACCTTTTGAGGAGGTAGGAGTTTCCTCAGGGATTGGTGTAACCGACGAGGAGTACTGAGATGAAGAAGTGTCAGCTACTGAGGATACGAACGTTCCAAATTTAAGCATTGAACGTTCAGTGGTTGGTATTGGAGTATCATATTTATAACCCATACCACGTTTATCACTCAGAGGAATCTGAGCCTTAATTATCTCAGTGATCTTTGTTGAAGAATTACACCATCCTTCAACAGTAGCTTGTTCAGCTTTTAATGCAGCGATAGCTTCCGCTCGTTCGATTTTGACTAGCTGATTTAAATGGACTTGATCTTTAAAATCTTCTTCAAATTTAGAAAGCTTTTCTATTTGAAGGTGGCAGTTTTTAAGCTTTTCAGCGAGATCAAGATTTTGGTTTTCAACCACAGCTTTGCCGTTCATGGCTTCGTATAAACTTCTAGTCAGCAGTTCGATTTTACGGAGACTATCAGCTTCATCAATATTTACAATATTGGTAATGAAGGAAGGTGATACCTGAATGGCAGATGTTGAAGTGGAGGGAATGTCTGAACTTTCTTCCTCTTCTTCAATCTTGGCCATGAGACATTGATTTGCTTCATCATCTTCAGAATCAGATGATGAGGCTTCTTCATCAGAAGCAGCCCAATCATAGTCAGCCATCAGGCCTTTTCCTTTCTTCTTAAAGCTTTTCAGCTTTGCATACTTCTCCTTCAGCTTTGAGTATTTGTCGTCTTTATTCCTTGGAACAAAGGATTTCTTTGTAAAAGCTGAAGGTCTCATGATTTTCTTTGACCTGCACTCGTTAGCGAAATGACCTGTCTTTTCGCAGTTGAAACAAGTAGCAGTAGCCTTATCAACAAAAGCTGATGACTTAGGCTTGTCAGCTATAGAAAGAGTTTTCTTCTTTCTAAACATTTTCTTCTTGGCGAATCTCCTGAACTTTTTAGTTAGGAGAGCCAAGGATTCATCATCATCTGAAGAATCAGAATCTGATGACCTTTCAGAGTTACTTTCTAACTCAGTGATAGTGACCACGGGTCGCTGAGTAGAAGGTTCCTCTGAGATTAAAGCAACAGGGGTGCTTTTGGAATCTTTTACAAGATTCTTCTTAAGATGGCTAGATTGCTCATGATTCAGCAATGTGCCATATAAGGTAGCAAGTGTCATTGATCTTAGATCTTTTGACAGCTTGAGACACATGGAATAATTGTCCCAGCTTTCAGGTAAACATTCTAAAAACTTTGTCAGCACTTCAAAGTTAGAATATTCCTTACCAACCGTTTTTAGATCTATAATTAAGCAATTAAAACGTTGATGAACTTCAGAGAGAGTTTCATTCTTACCAGAAATGAAGCTTTCGTATTGTCTTACCAGGTTGATCTTTCTTGAATCCTGGACTTCAGACGTTCCTTCATACTGAACACATATTGTGTCCCACATGGCTTTTGAGGATTTCAGGTTCATGACGGAATGGTAGACTTCGTCAGGAAGGGCCATGGATAGTATGGATCTGGCTTTTGTATCTATAGCCACTTTCTTCTTGTCTTCATCGGTCTAATGATGGATTTCCTTTGGAATCAGCCTTTCTGGAATAGCAACTCTAGTTGCAGTGGCTGGAACTGCAGGATCAATTGTTACAGGGATGTGTGGGCCGTTTTCCAGATAGTAAGGTATAGTAGGGTCTACACCTTCTAAGAAGAGTGTCATCCTATTTTTCCACAAGTTGAAGTTATCTCTGGAAAATCTAGGGGGTTTTGCAAGAGAACCATTGTCTATATAGTGAGTGTTTGTGTTTGTGTTGGCCATTTTCAGATAATAGCTAGGAAGAGAAATATCTTAGATTAGATCTTGTTTATGAGATTAAACAAATCTGCTCTGATACCACTTGTTGGTCCCGAAAGGCCTATACAAGTTTGTAGAAGGGGGGGGGGGGGGTGAATACAAACACACTATTTTACTTTTCTAAATTGTTTATTGATAAATCATTAACAATTTACAGCTTGTTGCGGAAACAAGATTAAGGATAAACCTAAATCTAAACAAGTTGGAACACTAAGGTTTCTTGCACTAAGAAAGATGAGGAGATTACTAATAAAATCCTATCTTAAGAGAGATTTGAACTTGTCCAGAGTTAGCAAGTTACTTCAAATGAAGTGAGTTCATCTCTTTATATATTGCATGCATTTAATGCAATTCAGTATACACTTTACACGTGTCATCAGCGGATTGGTTGCATGTCATTGACCTTTGTTGACAACCTTAGTAGCCGCATGAATGAACAGTGTAATATCAGAGTGGTTGTACGATTTCAGATTTTCGGAGGTTCTTTTCTGACATTTCGTACGGTGGCGTGCAAGGGAGGTTAAGACAAAAGTACTTTGTACGGAGGACTTCATGATCAGCTTTCGTTGATTCAGCGATTATCATTTACTATTCAGCGAATGATAAAGTTCAGCGATAGCTGAAGTCTTGTACTTGATACTTCACGTTGAGTGGACAAATCTGAGTCTTCGCTGATCCGCATCAGTTCATTAGGAGACTTGTCGCTGGTTCTTGAGCTTAATCTTCGACTTCAGCGTAGAACCTTTGTTGACGTGAATCTTGTCTTCAGGGATCATAAGTAAACAACTAACTTATCAGCGATCATCATAAGGATTGAACAGACTCAGCGATATGGTGAACAGTGTTCGCTGAATGTTTAATCTAAAAGAGCGAGAGTTCCTATCAGCAGTACTGTAAGATCTTAGTACTTATCAGTGATAGTGAAACTCTGATACATATTGTTTACTTACAATTTTCACTAAGTATTTAAGATAGGGTCATTATCAAATCACTGAGGGTTTGGATCAACAAGACAGCCTATGAACTTTTTCATGGGAGAAAGCATTCATTTAGCTTTCTTCACATCTTTGGATGTCAGTGTTTCATACTGAATAACAGAGATGCCCTTGGAAAGTTTGATCCTAAGGCTGATGATGGAATCTTTCTTGGATATTCTTCAATCTCTAAAGCCTTCAGAGTCTTCAATCGAAGAAGACAAACTGCAGAAGAAACTATTCACGTCACGTTTGACGAATCCCGTTCAGCGAACTCTAAACCGTCCGCTGATACTGAAGAATTGAATCAATGGATGTTTTTTCATCTTGGTGATTCAGAAGATATTCACACTCCTTATACTCATACAGTTGAAGATGATAGTCCTACTATCATCCCAAATATGCAGAATAGTGAAGCTGAAACATCATGGGTCTCAGCTGTTCCTTTAAACACTATACCTGCTTCTGAACCAAATGTCTCAGACATTCCATCTACTTCTCAGCAATCAGTGAATATAATGACATCTGCACCTACTCCTCTCTTGGCTGATATTCCAGAAGTTGCTGAAGCTTCATCTTCAGCTCCTCCAGTTCAGGTTGAGTCAGTGACTTATGCTCCGGCTCAGCGATGGACTGTAAATCACCCAATTGATCAAATTCTTGGTGATCCAAACGCTGGTGTTCAGACTCGACGAAGTGCAGGTAATATTTGTTTATTTGTTAACTTTATTTCTCTGATTGAACCAAAGAAAATAGATGATGCCCTCAAAGATCCAAACTGGGTCAGCGCCATGCAAGAAGAGCCGACTGAATTCGAAAGAAACAAAGTTTGGAAACTTGTTCGAAGACCAACTGACAAGACAGTGATAGGCACTAAATGGGTCTATCGAAACAAGTTGGACGAACATGGAACTGTAACCCGCAATAAGGCTCGACTTGTTGCTCAGGGATACAGACAAGAGGAAGGCATAGATTACGACGAAACATTTGCTCCAGTAGCAAGACTAGAATCTATTCGTCTATTCTTAGCATACGCTGTACACAAAGACTTCAAAGTATATCAAATGGATGTTAAGTCAGCGTTTCTAAATGGAAAGCTGAATGAAGAAGTCTATGTGGAACAACCTCCAGGATTCTCAGATCCTAAGCGTCCAGGTTATGTTTATAAATTGGATAAGGCACTTTTTGGCTTAAAGCAAGCTCCTCGTGCATGGTATGACACACTCTCTACTTATCTCCATATTGAAAAATTTGAGCGAGGTAAAATCGACAAAACTCTATTTTTTAGAATAGTGAAAGGTCATATCATTCTTGTTCAGATATATGTTGATGATATTATATTTGGTTCTACTAACCCTGACCTTTGTACTCGTTTCACTGATAGAATGAAAGAAGAGTATAAAATAAGCATGATGGGTGAACTAACATATTTCCTTGATCTTCAGATAAAGCAAAATGAAAAAGGAACTTTCATTAATCAGGGAAAGTATGTTAAAGATATGCTGAAGAAATTCGACTTAACTCAGAGTTCAGCTATGAAAACCCCTATGGCGACAAGGATTCAAATGGAATACATGTTAATGTCACACTGTACCGTGGGATGATCGGCTATCTCTTGTATCTTACAGCTAGCCGACCCGATATTATGTATGCAACCTGTCTGTGTGCACGATATCAAGCTGAACCTAAGGAATCTCATATGATCGCTGTAAAGCGAATTTTTCGATACCTTAAGGGTACTGCGAACCTAGGTCTTTGGTATCCCAAAGACTCAGGGTTTGATCTAATCGCCTATTCAGATAGTGATTTTGCAGGTTGCAAATTAGATAGGAAAAGCACCACAGGAGGCTGTCAGCTCCTGGGTGGAAAGCTGGTGAGTTGGACAAGTAAAAAGCAAAACTCAGTGTCCACCTCCACAGCTGAAGCTGAATATGTAGCCGCTGGAAGCTGTTGTTCTCAGGTCTTATGGATGAGAAATCAACTACTAGACTATGACCTTCAGCTCTCAAATATTCCAATCTATTGCGACAGCACAAGTGCCATCGCTATAGCCAACAATCCAGTGCTACACTCAAAGACAAAACACATCGAAATCAGGTATCATTTTATCAGAGATCATGTGATGAATGGTGATATAGAACTTCACTTTATCCCAACTGATTATCAGTTAGCTGATATGTTCACCAAACCTCTTGATGAGACAAGATTCAACTTTCTCATCAGCGAGCTTGGAATGCTGAACTTTGAAGAGTAAAATCTTCAGCGGTTCACATTTGATCAGCGATAGGATAAAATCAACTTATATAACCCATTCTATCATTCTCTCTCTGAACATAATTGATTCACTGACATCAAGGTATGTTTTTCTCTCGCTGACAATCGCATGTAAATGCAAGATTTCAAGACAAATTGCATCGCTGAATATCTCTTCCTTAATCAGCGATACTTTGAAATTTCTAAAACCAACACTGATATTTCTATTCAGTGCTTCATGTTTTCAAAAGTGTCCCTGAGCTTTCAAAACCTCAGAGACATCCTAAAATATGAAAGGACATCCGTGACGTCATCGCAACGGATAAGCCCTGGCACGTTCTTTTTCTGACACACGTTTGCACGTTTCGTTTACCTTCCAATCAAATGCAAACACGTATCCGTGTCATAATGAAAATCTTTTCCCGCTCAAGATTTTCTCTCTCTAATCTCACTATATAAACACATTTTGGGTTTATATTTTTCCTTTACGCGAACAACTTCTTCCTCAAGAAAACTACTGTTGCATTTTTTGCTCTCAAGTTTTCAAGAACTGTTCATCTTCTTCTTCAACGAACCAGGTTAATATTTCTTTTATTTACCTGTTTCTTAAAACTTGTTAATGATCTTCTCATTGTTTTTACAAGATCAAACAAAAGAACCTTTTTCAAAAATGAAATCATTTCTTTCATGGTTTTATGAACACAACCTTTCATGGTTGTTCTTCAAGTTTAATCGCAAATATCTTAAACTTGTTCTTCATACGTTTTTCCAGAATCCTAATCCTCAAAGGAAACTGGAAAACAAGATTTTTTTTGGGTTTGCATTTATTTTTCAAAAACAAGAAAACCCTAATCTTCATTAAGACATTTTTGTCTAAATGAAATGGACAAAATTCGAACCATCTTATTGGAAAATCTTTCCACATTAAGATTATTCTTATTTGTTATATCTTTGGTTGAACTGATAATACAGCAATGGCATCTACTGATATTCCTACTGCTGAGAACACTGCTGCTGCTGAGGAACTGGAAATCATCAAGGCTCCTCAGGTCAAGTTCACACTTAAGGAACTCGATTGGACAAAAATAAACAATCTCTATGAGCTTTTCGAGTTTCCTCCTCGAAAGCAAGTCGCACATCTGAATGATGCTGTGAATTTCCTCAAAACCTGTTGCCTCTCTACAGCCCTGACCATAACACCCCCTGCACATCAGCTACTACTATCTCAGTTCTGGTATTCTGCCAGACACACTCAGCTCACATCGACCAAAAACCCCACGAAGAAAATCGATTGCATCCTCTGTGACACTGATTTTGGCACCATAAAAATCACCCCTGCCATTATCCGAAAAGCACTGAGCCTTCCCATCGCCACAAAAGAAAAACCCTTTGTTTCTCTCCCTGACCACAAGAAACATGCTGATAGGGAAGCCATCACTGCATTCTTCGATGCAATGGGTTATGTATGGGAAACTGGAAGGGACAAGAAGCCTGAGAAGAAGCTGACCCTCATCAAGAAGTCAAAAATGCCCAGCGAGATGAACTTCATCTTCGCACACTTGATAAGCTGCATGACTGCAAAGACCGGCTCCTCTGATCAAGCCGCTCAACCTCAGCAAGCAATGGGCTATGCATTGCTGAAGGGTCTTCATGTTGACTGGGCCTCGATAATCTACGATGATCTTATACTCAGAGTAGACTCTGCTGTTGACCGACCATCATGGGTTCCATATCCTAGATTCATCCGCGCTGTTTTCCTCAAAGGACTTGGGGACAACTACCCAAAAGAGGGTGACCTGAAACTCTCTCAGGTTGGCCCTAAGGTACTCGACTTCAAGCCAATGCCAAACGAGGTACGTCTCTCTACTCTCTTAACTTTTCTCAATCCTCCTTCTTCTACTTCTGAAGTGAAAGCTACTGATTTGCTGCTGGGTTTTGTTACATCGACTGAAGAATCAAAGGTAAGAATCTATACAAATTTCCCTCTTTTATGAGAATTAGGTTTCTTTTGAACTTTGAAGTGGGTTTAGGTAATTTTAGATGAATTGGTGAATTTTAGTTACAATTTAGGATGTTAAATGGAGTTTAGAACGATTCTGTGCAATCTGGGTAAAAGTTGGATTTCCTGAAAATGAACTGAACTTTTCTGAAAAAGACGATGAACAGTGTTCTTGCGAAAAGTAGGAATTCGCAAGCTTTGGTTGCGAAAAGTCCACTTTTCGCAAGCAGCTATAGTGCATAGTTAAGTTTTCGTATCTGTTGGTTACGAAAAGTAGGGAACTCGCAACCGTGGTTTGCGAGAAGTGAGGTTTTCGCATCTGTTGGTTGCGAAAAGTGAGGAACTCGCAACTGTAGGTTGCGAAAAGTAAACTTTTCGTATTAGTGGGTTGCGAAAAGTTGGGTTTTTCTGTTTATGTGTTAAAGAGTATGTATACTTTAATTTGTTTCAAATACTAAGGATCTGGGTTAAAAGATAATCTAATTTGAGGAAAGTTTGAAGGACCTTTGCTTAAAAGATCAGGTGAGTTTTTACTTTAAAAAGTATTTTTCATTCACTATGAAACTCCTAGGTCTTTTGAGATTCACTGACTTATGTCAATGGCATGTTAATCTCGATTATGCTTATCTTCTATTTGTGACTGGGATGCCGAGGATCACAAACTAGATGGTGAATCGACCATGCAAAAACACATGGACCCCTCGGCTCAAGTACGCTTGAGAATCACGAGCGCCACATCATTTTCGACTATAGTTTCACATTAACGTGCCGGCAAACCGCACACGCTCCGGTAACAAACTATAAGAATATGTGTGTTCTTCTCATGGGTAGCATAAGACTTTCACATTTCTTAGTATATCTAAAACGGGATTTTGGTTTTATACTTCATAGTTAATACTTTTAACTTGTCACATTGACCTATCAAACCTTTTCGGTAATTCCACTAGTCCACACAAGAGGCGGTGAGTATGGTAACGCATGGCGTTTTAAAAACCATTGACTCATCCGGCAACCATATTATAGGTAACCTCCTTAAACCCCTTTAGAGTGCTTATAGTGAGTACGCCTAGTCTCGGTTTGACTATCAATGTATAATTTAATTTTATATATAATTAAGGTCTAATATATATATAAATTGAATGGAATTTTAAACAATTTAAAATTATGATTATCTAATTAATTCTAATTAACCATGTGAGGACACATTTAATAATTAATATAATCGTTTCCATAATTAATTCCAATTAAACATGTAAAGACACATGCTAATAATTAATGTAAATATTTGACATACAATTTATATTCACTATATAAATAATGTTAATATTTATCTTACAATATTATTCAACCTTTAAATGTATCTATATAAGGTAAGAGAATATGTAAGATTATCTATTTAATATTTGCCAAAACTCAATATTTTGTGTTTTTTTAGGCAAGTTAGGAAACTAGCCAAAAACAATTAGGGTATAACATTGCATAAAAAAAACGACTACCCTATACCCTTTAGGGATTTCGATAAAACTTAATCGCTAATAATACAAAACTTTTTATGCAAGTAAAAAATTTTAATTTCCAAAAAATTAGGTTTTGAGGTTATGACCATGAAACCCTAACTTAGGGATTAAGCAATCCAATGGCCGCAAAAAATTTTGAAATCGATTTTGTAACCTCAAACCCTAAATTTCGAACACCCTAAACCAACACAAACAGTTTTGCAAATCAAATTGAAACTACTTTTGAGCTAATATCTAAGAACTATGGCTCTGATACCACTGAAAGGTTTTGAGCAAACTTACAACCACATGATATAGGCAACGAAAGCATATTTAAAATATCATCTATGGCAATACAAACTAACAACCTATAAGGATACATATGTTCTAGATAATTAACTACAAAAGAATGAACCAAGAATACTTACTTGTTTATTGTGATTGTCGAAAACCACAATGATGAATCAAACCTTTGATCTCGCTTTTGGATGTCAAGGACCAATAGTATGAATCCCTCTAGTAACTCACACTTAAGAACACCAAATGCCAACAATCAAGAAGAGGCTTAAACCCTAAACCCTTATTAGGGTTTACGATTTGGGGGAGAGAGAGAGAGAGAAGGGAGGTCGACGGCCACCCGAGAGAGATAGAAAAAACCCACTAGGGTTTGACCCTTAGCAGTTTATTTATAACCCCTCTTCTGCTTCTCGACCAAGTTATCTCTATTTTACAACTAGCCCCCTTGAACCGATAAGGTTGTTAAAACTATTTTAACCAATTATCATTTAGTCCCATGTACTTTATATAATTAATCTAATTAATTATATTGTAGCTTATAATTAATTTATCATCAAATGACAAATTAATAAACTAATTGCTTTAACTCCCTTTTATTCTTCTGATTGTTTATTTGGGTCTTAAGGGCAACCCAAAAGGACCCTGCTATTATTAGAAATATTACCAATAGTTAATGACTCTGGACACTATATCCAACATATATATTGTAAGTTTTCTTTTCTAATGCTTTGGATTTTTATTGGATTTGGTTAGAACTTATAAGTTTGAACTATAAAATTTAGATTTCTAATGCTTTCATTTGAATTTTGGATTTGTAATTTTTTTTGCCAATTTTCGATATTTAATTTTTAGTTTTATACATGTTAAACAGGTTAGGCGGGTCGTGGCGGGTTAGGCGAGTCGGGTTAGGGTTGGGATTTTCTGACCCGTTTATTAAACGGGTCGGGTTAGGGTTAGGCACTCTCAACCCGTTTAACTTTGAACCCGACACGACACGACACGTTTGCCAGGTCTAAATTGAAACATTTAATCGTATTCGATGTTCAATCTTCGCAATATCAGTTTGCTTATGAAAGGCAACAACAATAGATTGATTCTGTCTCATTAGATCCTCACTTCTCTTAAGTGCTTTATTGTGAAAACTATTAACATCACCCACATGAACACTAAGTCTCTCCTTTTTATTCCAACCATTAAATCCTTCTGTTACAAAAGCATCACTCCCGCCTTGTCCCCCAAACTGTTCTCTAAATAAGTAACAACACAAGCAAAAAACTTTATCGGCTTTTACACTGTACTCCAACCAATTACCGAACTGATCAAACCAAGTCAGAGAAAAACGTCTTCCGTTATTTTTCTTGGGAAAATCATGGCCACGTGGTTGACAAGGCCCTCTGATCAAATACTTTCGCCTGATTTCATCTCTTTGATTAGGATGATAGTCTAAAATTCTTTTCCTTTCGGATGGATCCCAAGGAAGACCATTCAAATAAATTTCCATTGGAATTGAAGAAGTAGAGCTAGGTTGAGGATTGCCACCACTATTGGGTTCAGATGTTGATGTTTTTTTTTAAATTCCATTGTTTCTAGTGAAATAATAAACCAAATTATGTATTAGAATTTAACACAAAACCCTAACTAAAATTTTATAATATTTTTGAAAGTTGAATCTTAAGTTCTTAAGTAAAAGTTATAAACATATTACATACTGCATACTTGTAAAACATAAACATAAACATTAACAATTAGTATTAAACCTTAAACAATTATCATTTACCAAATAATATTAATATTTAAGAAAACTAAAATAAAAATACCTTCAAGCAATCAAATGGATAATAGGTTGTTGAAGATTGTTGTGGACCACCGTTGATTACTAAGTAGCCCCAAAAGTTGGAAATGTGGAATTGTGCAGATCGTCGGAAATCGGAAACTGTAAAAGAGATATTACCGCTAAAAGAAAAGGAAAGAAATGGGTGTAAATGGGTTAAACTTTTTTGTCTTGGGGATAAAGAAATGAATGGACACGTGGGGAGTGGACAAAGAAAGGGATAGGAGTGACTAGTGAGGTGGGGTCCTTTAGAAAGATATTACAAAAACTGAATGGGTTCTTTAAATAATTATATATAAAAATAATTTTTTTGACACTAAAATGGTGCAATTTTTAGGAGTTGAATGGTGTCAATAGACCCCATACTTATACACGTACCTCCGCCCCTGAACGTATGTTCCTTCAGTTTTTGATTTTTAAATTTTCGATCATTATTATACAGTATTTTTAGAAATATATTATATGTTCGTTGTTGCTTTAAATCAGAAACTTCTTCTTCATCGTCATCATCAATAATCTTTTGCCACTCCACCAGCTCACAAGCACATACATGTTGTAACAACCACGTTTGTTTTGTAGCCAAAAGGTAAAATCCAAGGGGGTTTGTGGCTTAAGAAATAAAATGAAGAAGTTGGGGGCTTGAAAGTAAACTTTGAAGGGGTATAGATAAAGTGAAATCCCTAGGAGCTCATTATGGAGCATTCATTGTGGCGGCTGGAAATCAGGAGAGAAAGAAAGAGCAAAAAGGGAGAAGTCGATTGCTGGGAGTTCTTCAAAGGTAATTACTATTTTGGTGGCATTTCTTCTATCTTCCTACCTGAATTGATTCCCTTTTTCTTAAGAGTTTGAGAATCTAGATGATTCCCTCATTTCTTTCACTGGGTATTTTTATTTAGGCATGAAAATGATGGGTTTGTTTTATTTTGCTGTTATTTGGATGAATCGTTTGACCAAGGGAGTATGTGCAAGAGTTAGAGAGTAACCCCAGATGTTAGTATTAAGGATCTCTTGGTTGGAATCAGAGCTCAAATCGAGTTCTGGGTTTTCCAGTGCGAACGTCCGGATTCCAGAATTGGGAAGTTCCGGACTAAGGGATTCCGGATTGAGAGTCCCGGATTCGGTGAGTTCCGGATTTCAAAGATTCTGGATTTGGTAGTCCGAACTTGGGAGTCCGAATTGGGATTCTGGATTCGGTGAGTTCCGGATTTGGATAGGCATTTCCGGATAGGTGATCCGGATTCCGATAGTTGTCCGGAATCTAGGAACTTCCGAAAAAGAACGAGTCCAGTGGTTTGTCCGGATAGAGTGGTCTGGCCTTGAACTGGTTGTTGGTTTAGGTGCATTTCGGGTAGTTTAGAAGTGAGACTCGGGTATTTCCAACCTTCATAATCAGGTGAGTTCCCTAATCCCTACTTTTATGAGAAAAATCATTTTTTAGCATGTCTTTCATAAATATTGATATTGGGATGCAAATTGTGTATGTTCACATGAGAAAGGTTGTTCTTTAACTTTCAAGATTGTTGCCTTGCATATTCATGGTATATTTTGCTTTCATGTTAATATACTTGTATGTGGAGTCGGGTTGCACATTGGGTCTAAGTTGTACCTTGAATCCTCGGGATTCTTAAAGTGGAGGTAGACCGGGTGCCTAGAATTCGTTTCTTGTGCACCGGGGCATGGGCATCTACGAGGGGGCAATGGGGATCTACTGGGGGCCCTTATTGTGGACTATCCGTTAAGATGATAGTCGTGGAGACCACTGGGCAAATACCCATGTGTGGAAGTTCTGGCTAAATGTTATTATGTTTTATCTTGTTAAACTGTTTTTGAGAGGGAATTCACTAGACCTCGTGGTCTAACCCTCGCTTTAAAAATCTAAAACCTTTTTCAGGGAAACAAGTTAGTAGAGTTTTTTACAGTAAAGGGAAAGAGAAGCCCTGAAGCTGTAAGAGACGCTGGCCTTAGCATAGATCACTAAATTATTCTCTAGATAGATGCTCGGCTGTGGATTAGTGTTTTCCGATGAAATTTTTTGAAAGACTTATTAATCATTGTTGTTGGTTATTTTGGGACCCTTTTTCGGGATGTTATGTAATTGAACCCAGTCTTGGGGTTTTATATTTATGTTATTGCATGTTAAGTTTTTGGGTTGTTACAAATGGTATCAAAGCCATAGTTTAAGGGATTTAGGTGACCGAACAGGTTTAAAATTAAATTGTAAGTTAAGGAACACAGTCGAGATATAGTATTGCCTTTAGGAAAGATCACTATAGGTGCACTTAAGGATAAGGTAGCAAGAACGGTCATGTAAGGTAAATTTGGAGTTACACCTGGCCAGTGTAATTGCGAATTTACAGGTACATGTAAGTGCTTAAATTACCTTATTTAGCGAGCCTGTTGTTGAGTGTTTGTTACTTGTGAAATTCTTTCAGTTGTCATCATGGCTGGGATAACGCTTAGGAGTAGGTCCGTACCTGCTGTAAGGGCAGTTTAGGATGAGGAGGTCCTCGCTAATGGACCGTTGGAGCCCCCGAGGCAAGCTTCCACTCAGGGATGAGGTAGGGGTCGCAATAGGGGATGGGGGAGAACGCCCCGCCGAGCCGCCACTCAAGTGGAAGGAGCCATCGGGGAAAATCCAACCCGAAGGACAACTCGGGTGAGCCACAGGGCAAGGAGTGCGGAGATCCCGGTTGATCAGGAAATGTCTCAGCAGGAGAGTTCGACCGTGGTGAGGGTGCGTAACCAGCCAAGGGGGCGTGGTCAGGGCCGTGCATCTGCTTTTGTGACGCGAGAAAACCTTGCTGCTGAGCTAGGGAAGATCCAAGAAACATTGCAAGCCCTCCTTTCCAAGCAGGATCAGTCGGCGTCAGGGAGTAAAGAGGCAAGCGAGAACAAGGAGAGCGCGAAATTGTCAAGCCCGCTGGTAACTGGTACTGGGGATCACTCCCAGTCGACTCAGCTAGTGATGAATGAGTCTACAACTAAAGGATGCAACTATAAGGCGTTCGCTTCGTGTAAACCTCCTACGTTCAAGGGAGAATGTGATCCAGTGATAGCGATGAAATGGGTAAGGGAAATGGAATTGGTGTTTGAGACTTGCAAGTGTGCCGATGGGGACCGAGTAATGTTTGCACTGTCTATGTTAAAGTTCGATGCAATACTTTGGTGGGATGCTGAGACCGGGGGAAAAGGGTCGTCAGCGGCGAAACAATGTACAGTTTTGCCCACTGGCGGCAATAAAGAAACTGGAAGAGGAATTCTTGGGGTTGGAACAGGGTGAGATGACAGTTAGGGAGAACACCTCCAAGTTCATCGAAAAGTCACACTTTGCTGAAATGTATGTGCCGACTGAGGAGCGGCGTGTGGAACAGTATTTGTACGGGCTGAAGAGCAGTATAAGAGAGTTGGCTTCAACAAGAAATCCTACCACCTTTCAAGCAGCCATTAATGCAGCCAAGTTGATGGAAAAAGAAAAGAACCGCCAAGTGACTGAGAGAGTTAGGGACAAGAGGAAGTGGGATGGACCGAGGAGTGATGCCAGAAAAGGGAGGACCTTCAGGCCAGAGCAACGTGGAAATCAGGGAATTGAGTTTAAGCCATGCGGAAAATGCCGAAGGGTGCATCGAGGGGAATGCGCAGTGGAGTTAAGATCATGTTTCCAGTGTGGACTACCGGGCCACATGTCACGGGATTGCCCAAGCAAGAGATCATGCTATCAGTGTGGGTCGCCTGACCATATGCGGTTTGACTGTCCGCAACTTAAGAAAGGAGGGTCAGCACAGATTGGAGGTAGAGCCATGAATAGAGGGGAGGAGAAAGGTCGGAACAGGCATATCCGAAGGGGCGTGGATTCAACATGACAGCAGCGGAGGCAAAAGGGACTCCGGATGTAGTAACAGGTACGTTTCTAGTAAACTATCTATAAGCGAATGTGTTGTTTGATTCTGGAGAAAACCGCTCCTTCATATCCCATGATTTTGTGAAGTGCTTGGGGGTGAGACCTAAGCGGTTATAGTAGGTATTAGAAGTGGAGACTGCTGATGAAAATCGGGTGCTAGTTAGAAGTGTGGTAGAAGATTGTGTCATAGACATAGAAGGGAGTTTAGTACCCATGAGGTTGTATCCGATGGCGTTGGGAGAGTTCAATGTAGTTATGGGTATGGATTGGTTAGCCTTGAATAGTGTAGATATTGTGTGTAATAAGAAGTTGATTCAGGTGAAGATACCGGATAAGGGGACTGTAGTAATTTATGGAAATCGACGCAATAGAAGTGCAAGCCTCATCTCGATGATGAAGGCTGCTAAGTTCTTGAGGAAAGGGTGTTCGGGATACTTAGCCTACGTCGTAGATGCTAAGAAAGAGAAGCGGGGGTAGAGGATGTGTTAGTAGTAAGTGAGTACCCGAAGGTGTTTCCGGATGATTTGACAAACCTACCCCCAGATCGTCAGATTGAGTTTCGAATCAATTTAGTGCCTGGAGCGGCACCAATAGCTCGTGCACCATATAGGTTGGCGCCTTCTGAGATGAAGGAGATGATGTCATAACTTCAGGAGTTGCTGGACAAAGGATTTAGTAGGCCGAGTACCTCTCCGTGGGGCGCCGGTACTCTTTGTAAAGAAGAAAGACGAAACTATGTGGATGTGCATAGATTACCGGGAGCTTAACAAGGTTATGGTCAAGAATAAGTATCCGATTCCAAGGATAGACGCCCTGTTCGATCAATTGCAGGGAGTTGATTATTTCTCTAAGATTGACTTAAGGTCAGGGTACCATCAGCTTAAGGTAAGGGAGACGAACATACCAAAGACGACTTTTCGGACCAGGTATGGACATTACGAGTTTCTAGTGATGTCGTTTGGTTTAACCAACGCACCAGCAACCTTTATGGACCTGATGAATAGGGTATGTCAACCCTATTTAGACAAGTTTGTGATTGTATTCATAGACGACATCTTGGTGTACTCGAAGTCAGAGAAGGAGCATTAAGAGCATCTTCGGGCTGTATTGGAATTGCTGAAACGAGAGAAGCTTTACGCGAAGTTTTCGAAGTGCGAGTTTTGGCTTCGAGAGGTGCAATTCCTTGGACACGTAGTGTCCCAAGACGGGATTAAAGTGGGCCCATACAAAATCGAGGCCATCCAAGATTAGGAGCATCCTAAGAATCCGTCGGAAGTTCGAAGTTTCCTGCGTTTAGTTGGGTATTATCGTAAGTTCATCAGGGATTTCTCGCGCATTGCAACGCCATTGACTTCGTTGACTAAGAAAAGTTCAAAGTTTTCATGGACAGAGGCGGAAAGTGAGGCCTTTCAGAAGCTGAAGGACATGCTAAGTAGCGCTCCGGTCTTGTCATTACCGGACGGTTAAGAGGATTTCGTGGTATATAGCGACGCTTCTGGACTCGGGCTGGGGTGTGTCCTAATGCAACGAGGAAAGGTGATCGCGTGCGCATCTCGTCAGCTGAAGGAGCATGAGACACGATACCCCACTCACGATTTGGAGTTGGATGTCGTGGTATTTGCTTTAAAGATTTGGCGACACTATCTCTACGGAACGAAATGTCAGATCTTCACGGATCATAAGAGCCTTTGTCACCTCTTTGATCAGAAGGAGTTAAACATGCGACAGAGGAGGTGGATGGAGCTACTAACGGATTATGACTGCCAGATTGAGTATCATCCGGGAAAGGCCAATGTGGTGGCCGACGCACTGAGTCGGAAGGAAAGAGGATAAGCCTCAAAGATAGTGGCGTTAAGGGCCGAAGTGACGTTCAACCTGTTAGACGACATAAAGAAGTGGCAACTAGAAGCGCTGACTCCGGAAAACGTTAAAGGTGTGCGAATGGTAGGTAATGTGACCTCCTTGACGGAGGATAGTCGTGGCCTGAAGTGTTTTAAGGGAAGGATCTGGGTTCCGAAGCTCGGTGGGGTTAGAAGAGTTATTTTGGAAGAGGCGCATAGATAGAAGTATTCGATCCACCCAGGGACTAATAAGATTTTTGGAGATTTACGACAAAATTATTGGTGGTCGGGCATGAAGAAGGATATAGCGTATTTTGTGGAAAGATGTGCAACATGTCTGCGAGTAAAAGTGGAGCACCAACGCCCATATGGGAAACTCCAACCGTTGGAAATTTCGGTTTGGAAATGGGATCAGATCACGATGGACTTCATCATAGGGTTTCCTAGAACACCGAAGGGGTATATGATACTATCTGGGTGATCGTGGACCGGCTCACTAAATCAGCACATTTCCTACCTATATGGAAGGATTGCCGTTAGAAAAGTTAGCCAAACTGTATATTGATGAAATTGTAACGTGCCATGGAGTACCGTCATCTATTGTATCGGATCGGGACAGTCGTTTCACGTCGACGTTTTGGTGAAGTTTTCAAAGGGATATGGGATCGCAAATTAAAATGAGTACCACTTATCACCCACAGACAGACGGTCAGAGTGAGCGAACGATTAAAACTCTGGAGGATATGCTGAGGGCTTGTGCTTTAGATTTTCAGGGTTCGTGGGAAAACCACTTACCACTGATCGAGTTTGCTTACAACAATAGCTACCACGCGAGCATTAAGGCCGCTCCGTATGAGGTACTTTATGGGAGAAAATGTCAAACGCCGTTATGTTGGAATGAAGTTGGTGAAAAGCAACTGGCAGGACTTGAGATTGTGCAAATTACCGCGGACAAGATAGTCCAAGTACGGGAGAGGTTGAAAGTGGTGCGTGATCGACAGAAGAGTTATACGGACAAGAGGCGTAAGGACATAGAATTCCAAGTCGGGGATAGGGTGATGCTGAGGATATCACCATGGAAAGGAGTAATACGTTTTGGGAAGAGGGGGAAGTTAAGTCCACGCTACATCGGGCCGTTCGAAATTGTCGAGCGGGTGGGAGAAGTGGCCTACAAATTAAACCTACCTGATGAGCTTCAAGGCATCCATAGTACGTTTCACGTTTCCAACCTGAGGAAGTGCCTGACAGAAGCAAATATGTCGGTGTTGTTGCATGATGTGTAAGTGGACGAGAAGTTGAACTTCGTGGAAGAACCTGAAGCAATCGTCGATCGTAATGTGAGGAAATTGCGAACTAAAGAGATAGTCCTCGTGAAATTTCAGTGGCGCTTTCACAAGGGGCAAGAGGCGACGTGGGGAGTAGAATCCGAAATGAGAGCCAGATACCCGCATTTGTTCGACGAAGGAATTATGGGGACATAATTCTCTTAAGGGAGGAGTGTTGTAACAACCACGTTTGTTTTGTGGCCAAAAGGTAGAATTCAAGGGGGTTTGTGGCTTAAGAAAGAAAATGAGGAAGTTGGGGGCTTGGAAGTAAAACTTTGAAGGGGTATAAATAGGGTGAAATCCCTAGGAGCTCATTATTGAGCCTTCATTGTGGTGGCTGGAAATCAGGAGAGAAAGAAAGAGCAAAAAGGGAGAAGTTGATTGCTGGGAGTTCTTCAAAGGTAATTACTAATTTTGTGGCATTTCTTCTATCTTCCTACCTGAATTGATTCCCTTTGTCTTAAGAGTTTGAGAATCTAGATGATTCCCTCATTTCTTTCACTGGGTATTTTTATTTAGTAATTTGTTTTATTTTGTTGCTATTTGGATGAATCGTTTGACTAGGGGTGTATGTGAAATAGTTAGAGAGTAACCCTAGATGTTAGTATTAAGGATCTCTTGGTTGGAATCAGAGCTCAAATCGAGTTCTGGGTTTTCAGTGTGAACGTTCGGATTCCGGAATTGGGAAGTTCCGGACTAAGGGATTTCGGATTGAGAGTCCCGGATTCGGTGAGTTCCGGATTTTAGGAATTCCGGATTTGGGAGTCCGAACTTGGGATTCCGGATTTGGGTAGGCATTTCCGGATAGGTGATCCAGATTCCGATAATTGTCCGGAATCTAGAAACTTCCGGAAAAGAATGAGTCCAGTGGTTTGTCCGGATAGAGTGGCTTGACCTTGAACTGCTTGTTGGTTTAGATGCGTTTCGGGTAGTTCAGAAGTGAGACTCGAGTATTTCCAACCTTCATAATCAGGTGAGTTCCCTAATCCCTACTTTTATGAGAAAAAACATTTTTAAGCATGTCTTTCATAAATATTGATATAGGGATGCAAATTTTGTATGTTCACATGAGAAAGGTTGTTCTTTACCTTTCAAGATTATTGTCTTGCATATTCATGGTATATTTTGCTTTCATGTTAATATACTTGTATGTAGAGTCGGGTTGCACAGTGGTGCTAAGTTGTACCTTGAATCCTCGGGATTCTTGGAGTGGAGGTAGACCGGGTGCCTAGAATCTGTTTCTTGTATACCGGGGTATGGGCATCTACGAGGGGGCCATGGGAATCTACTGGGGGCCCCGATTGTGGACTATCCGTTAAGATGAAAGTCGTAGAGACCACTGTGCAAATACCCATGTGTGGAAGTTCTGGCTAAATGTTATTATGTTTTATCTTGTTAAACTGTTTTTTAGAGGGAATTCACTAGACCTCGTGGTCTAACCCTCGCTTTCAAAATCTAAAACCTTTTTCAGGGAAACAGGTTAGTAGAGTGTCTTCCAGTAAAGGGAAAGAGAAGGCCTGAAGCTGTAAGAGACGCTGGCCTTAGCATAGATCACTAAATTATTCTCTAGATAGATGCTCGGCTGTGGATTAGTGTTTTCCGCTGAATTTTTTTGAAAGACTTGTTAATCATTCTTGTTGGTTATTTTGGTTGGGACCCATTTTCGGGATGTTATGTAATTGAACCCAGTCTTGGGCTTTTATATTTATGTTATTGCATGTTAAGTTTTTGGGTTGTTACACATGTGCAAAAGAAATTCACATTTCTAGAAAAAAGAAAAGAAAAAATTACAATGTATTTCAATCTAATTCTTAATTTTGAATAAATTACTTCGTCATTTGTTATATAAAGTATACATCTCAAGTAACAAAATGAAGGACTTAGAAACATATTACCTAAAATAAATATAAAAACAAAGTAGACATACCAAATGCTAGTATTAAGAGCATCCCCAATGGTGGGTTTATGAACAACCAGGTCAGCATAAGGATCGGTCCAGAAAATATGAAGCCATTGTGGAGAACCAGAGAGGTTCATGCAGCAGAACCACTTCTTTTCTTTATATGGTGGGTCCGAATAGCTCCTCCTTCTTTCAACCCCTCCTTTAATCCCTCTTTTTGTTATTTTCAATAATTATATATAAATGAAATATATTTGTAATAATTGGAAAAATAATATATTCAATAATGTTGTTGATATTTTTTACTGTAATTTTTTTTATTATCCAATAATGTATTTTAATTATTATGACTTTTATTATTGTAAATTTTAACTATTGTTTTTAATTATAATAAGAAACTTTTAATTATTGTGTTTTAATTAAAATAAGTAAATTTTAATTATAATTATAGTTTTTATTATAAAAGTATGAACCAGTTCATGATTGGAAGTGAAAGGTTTATAAAATGTGTATGAGAGAGAAAACTAATGTGGCAGGGAGAGAAAACTGATGTGATGCTCTTAGGGGCTGTTTACCAAATTTTCTATTAAGTCATGTATGGATAAATATGTCTGTATGGATAAATTTGTCTGTCTGGGTAAATTGGTGGTACAGTTTACTTTTTTATCTGAATCAACATTCTGAATGACCAAAATGACCGATTTACCCTTGAATATGAATTATGGGTTGTATGATAAATTACGAGTTTTTAAGCCAAATGATATTTCTGAAAAACAAAAATTATTTAAGCATCAAAACATACAATCATAAATTCATTGATATCATCTAAAATCAAAACATAATTTCACAAAATACTTCAACATCCACAGAAAATGAAAAAAACCCAAATTTCTTCGAGAACATCCAGAAAGTGATAGAATAGCCCAATTGAACTACAATAGATAAATGATACGAACAGCACAATCGATGAAAGGCCACACCAAATCCAACCAGAAGTCGGAGATGGGATCTGAGTTGAGCGAACCCCAAACCACGTCAGATTATGAGCAATGTCTTCTTTTCGTCATCCTCATCGGTGCCTTCTTCATCGGCTCCTTCCATCCTCTACCACCACCGCCTACTCCGTCTCTGAAGTGGCCCAAATTATGAACCCGCAACGACGGTTTATCGTCCCAAATTTGGCTCCTTGAATTCTGGTGGAAAGGCCCCTTTGGGTTTGAAACGGAAGGGGTTAAGGATAGTGGTGACATGCGGGGCAGGTTTTGTCGGGAGTCATCTCATTGACCGGTGGGGCAGGTTTCGTCGAAAGTCATCTCGGTATCGTTGTAAGTCATCTCGTTGGTAATTTCATATCTCAAGTTCCTAAAATGGTGGTGAAGGAATGGGAGCGTCTTTATTGAATCGGGAGGAGGGAGGGTAGGCTAGTCTTTTTTTTGGGCTGAACCTGGACAACGGGTCATTTTGATCTGTGTGAATAAGCCAAGAACTGTCCCAATAAGTTGCAAGTAAACGCCTCTTCCTGGTTGTGCGAATAAGCTGTTTAGTTCAATAAAACTATTAAGTCCTTAGTAAACACCCCCTAAGTAACGCTTAAAATTCAACTCTAAGTAACGCTTAAAATTTGAATGTTAAATCATTATGACCACTTAAGGTATGAGAAATAAATTATTTGAATGTGATGTAACTCATAAGTGGATAGTTTAATTAAGTGTCATATTTAATACTATTATGGCTAGACTTATGTATAAGTCAATTCCTATATAACTTCTAAGACTATCCGCATCCCTACAAGACCAAACTCTTTTCTAAAGTGTCACATTAGCTTTGCAATAACACATTCCACATTCATGCAAGACCAAACTCCTTGTAAAATAATAAATTATAATATAAATAATATAGATAATCATAATATAACTAATTAATTAATTATAAAATATAGATAACTAAAATTGTACTTTTGTTTTCTTTTACTATATTTTGTGTAAATATAATTTAATTAACAAATAAAATACATGGATATATTGAAAGCATGCAGCGTTTACTAAAATACAAATATTACACAAAATACACAATAAACATTACATTACTAATTATTTTCTTATTCTCCAAATCGACTCCAAATGTCTTCCACTAAATCAGTTTGCAATTGATGATTTGTTGACCTATTGCGGACTCTTGTATGACGTCGAAGATAGTTCTTATACTCAGGAAGACGACTTTAAGAAATTCCAGGCATGGACAAACTAAAACTAAGGACAAACTAAAACTTGTAGGAAAACTGTTTCACCAAAACTGAATTAAAGAAAGTCGTGAACAAGATCAAATATTGAGTCGAGACCCGTGTTGGACACGGTTTCCTTAAAACCGATTCGCCCCATCTGATGCGTCGATTTCCCAGGATACAACGACTCTAAACAGAATCGGTTCTCCATTTGTGTTCTTTTCATCTCACCCAAACTCAAGGTTTTGTTCTCTATATATAGAACACGTTTGTAACCCACGAAAGAATAAATGCCACCATAATGGAAAATTATTCCGTTGATTGTAACTGAAGCAAATGTTAGGTCAAAAGACCTTGTCCATAAATTCCCATTCAATCCAAAATTAATTGGTATATTAATTTTCCAACAATCCCCCACATGAATGGAAATTATTATAAATGTCTCAGAAATCATGGTACTCAAGTTCAATGTCTGAATCCTGCAAAGGAGAGGTAGGCGTTAGCCTTTGAACCTTCCCTTATGAAGTATATCTAGTCTACTAGCGGATAAGTAGACGCGATGTCTTTGAACTGTTCTGCCTTTTGTGTAAACATTAACACACTCCACACAGGACTCTTCCTGACATAGTAAAGTCCTCATTGGTGTGCTCGTTATGGTCATGAACACTTGCCTGGTTCTGCGAGAACTGTTAGGAATTAAGCCCTCATAATTCCCTTAGAAGCGACCCCACTTCTTCTCACATAGGTGATCTCAACATGATCATTAAAAGCCATATGCTTAACCTAATACAACTCACTGTTTATTAAAGGAATGGACAGGGGTTACCCCCACAGTGATCTGGCTTAGTTCGTACAATTAGGTTGTCCCATTGAACCTAGATCTTGGGATCTCCAGTCAGCTAGGTTGGGTTTCCTTCGCACAAACTTTCTCATGGGCTTCAATCCCATTCCCCTTACGACATACTCACCAACTCTATCTTTAGTTAGCGGATCCACAATGTTATCATTTGACTTAACTTAGTCAACATAGAGAACATTAGTTGAGAGTATTTGTTAAACGTTGTTACATCTTTGACAAAGATGGGAATGCCATCTTATAATCTAGTGATTTGGGTTCTTCTCCATACTCTCCCATAGCTATGAGATCAGACTTCATAGCTAACAATATGTTTTAAGGATTTCTAGATTATAATCTCCTCCCTATTGTGATCAAAAACCAACCGATTGCTTGGAGTCTTTATAATCTGAAATTCGATATAAATTGCTAACCCGTCATCATTCACAAGATATACAAAATAAGACAATTTGTACTCATGAGTTTGCCTTACAATCTCGTGACTCAAATGATTCGAGTATCTACTCAATATGTTTACCATAAATTGAGTCTGATAAAACTTCTTTATTCTTCTTAACATCCTCATTGAGTAATGTCTTCTCTATCATTGATAGAGATGGTGGCTGTAATCATAGTCATCACACAATGCGTTTAACATTTATCTTGCACTAGTCAATATGATCAAGTACACATACATGTATCGATGGGTTCACAATGACATTGGCCAGATGTAATTGTCATGAGGGTCCTTGTCACCACAAGTGTATTCCTAACGCGTGTACTTACATCAACTTACAATAGGTGCAACCTTACGTATCCAATTTCAAGGATTCTAATTGTTCTTTTCACTTTTGATGAATTTGATCCAAATGGAATCGGTAGCATTGCTATGGTTTAATAGCCTAGAAACGTATCAACCATCTTCATACCGATCCTCATTTCTTTGGCAAGACACCCCCACAATTAAAGTTATTTAAAATTTCCATATATCTTGATTTTCTTTCTCATGGGCGTTCTTTAAAATACTTTTAGAAGTTACAAGCCGATAGCATGGCATGTTTCTTACTTCTACATCTCAACATTTGAGTTATGTGTTATACTAACAATATTAGTTTGTGAATCAACATATTCACCACCATTATCACTTTATCATAGACTAAATCAGTGATCTACCTCTGGTTTCTATAGAATAAAATTATATAAGATTATCATTTTATTTGACTCAACCAGATACATTATGAAAATCTATTTAATCATTAAAACCACCTTCAATATTGGCCGGTTACAATATTAATGGGATTAAAACATATATTAAACCCCACTTTAATGTCAACTAAAATACTAAAGTGAAATCAATATTTGTCCAAATTTTGGTTATGTTACAGTACACATTGTTAGACAACCTTATGGGGGGTAAAGGTTGTATTAGGATCTTTTTACTTTCAAAAACTTCTTTTTCAATCACAATGATAATATAAATGCACAACAATATATATAGAGATAGGGTAGAGAAAAATGATACCGACACCGATATTTGAGATGGTTCACCAACGTATTGGCTAGTCCACTTGTCGAGACACTTCTCGACACACTGATCCACTATAGGTGTTCTTTATGGTAGAACACCAACCTTGATACAACAATATGAATATCTCTGCTTCTGCTAGAGATTAGAATGGATCACTCACTCTCAATGTAAATACTTACAAGATTGTATATTTCTCAATGGTAACAACTCTTGTAAAATGTATAACACTTGGATGTTTTTGAGAGTTTGATCACTTGAGTTGTTTTGCTGATTCAACGATTTTAATCTGCTATCAACTCAAGCTTTTCTAACCCCAAATCTGTATTTTACTTCTTCAGCTTTGATCTCTTTATATAGTAGCTGAGAAAATCGATTTTGGCATTGGCGGAATTCCGGCTTATAAGCCGCGGAATTCCGCGGCCTGATTTTCCAGATTTGGTTGGCATGCGTGAAGACTTTCTGGTTTGTCATTAATGTCTTCAGCAGCCAACAGTCAACAATAGCAGCCAACTGCCAGCAGCATTGCCAACATCCATTTTGTTGTTAAATCTGTATCTGGTTTTGTTTTATGATTAAAACTGTATTGGGTTTGGTTTTTAGAAAATATCCAAGTGGTATATTATTTTGAGTGTTTTTACCATTATTAAATATAAATAAAAACACATCTTCAGTCTTGAATTCTTCAGATAAAATCTTCGTTTGTGTATGCATTTCTCTTATCTGAACTGGGATGATGCTTTCCATTCTTCACGAGCTTTAAACTTGGATAAAAATATTAGAAACAAATAAAGTGTCTATTTATTTGTTAATCATCAAAACAGTGGGATTATATATATATTTAATCACTTGCACCAACAATCTCCCCCTTTTTTATGATGACAAATAAATAGACATTAGCATATATAACATATATAACTTCTCCCCCTTTTGTCGAAACAAAAAGGGTGAAAAAATAGCTCCCCTCAAAAAATAGCGACAGCTCCCCCTCAAACTAGTAGCGAGAGCTCCCCCTAAAGAGGAGCTCCCCCTTAAATTTGGCACAGTTGATAAGGAGGGATATAGAGAAAAATATGTTAGAAGCACAGATATTTAAACAAGCCAACCATAAGCTGCAAATATTAGTAGCATTTAAGGTGACAAACATAGCAGTCAAATAGAAATTGTTTAAAAAACATAAAGAGTGCATAAGAAGCAAGCAGCAAATCACTCATCGCTATCATCTAAATCATATTCGTTTAGCCGCTCATTTACCATCCAAAGGTCTTGCTCATAAACATCCATTCTGTTATTGATCTGATTAAGGTCTGCGCGAACCGCAACATTATGCTGATCTTGGGCGTGTCGAAAGTCCATGAGAGCTGTATACATGGTGCGCATGGAGATCGTGCCATCTGGAATGACATAAGGATTTGGAGCAGGCGCCTCCTCATGCTCAGGATTTGGATTTCGAGCATAACGCCTTTGAGCAGGGCCAGCTTGGCCAGCCATGCGAAGAACACTCAGGTGGTTCAAGGGAGCGGATTCATGGTACATTCTACCGACAAATGGAATTTGAAGTTTTTGGAAGAGATTTTTTATTAGATATCCGAACGGAAGATATTGGGAACCTCCCTCGGAAATATCCATTCGATGGGCGATGATATATGTGGCATCAACATGGATGCCGTGCTGAAGACAATAAAGAAGGTAACACTGGAGGCTACTCATCCTCTCCAAGTTACCGGCGCGACCAAGAACATTAAAAATAAGAATTTTATTCCAAAAACGCAGATTTTCAGGTAAATGTTGATCTGTCAAATTTGAAGAATTAACATTTCCCCGATTGACGGGAGCAATAATAGAGTGTAAAATAGTGTCTTGATCCTCCTAGATTTGAGTCAGTAAAGGAGTGAAGGAGGTAGCGTTTGTAAAAACACGATTATCAGACCTGGGAAGTCCTAATAGAGTAGCAAATTGATCTAAGTCCCAGTTGAAATTTTGGTTAAAAAGTTGTAGGAAGACTCGTTGGGTAGACTCATTAAAGTCGTACCCTGCATAGAATTCGACCATGTAAGCAAAAGAAACATCTCCTTCGAAGGAGAGGAAGGACTCCTAGTTAATGGCTGAGAATGCCTCTAGAGTAAAATAATGATCAAGACCCACTAAATTTACGGGTCTACCTTGATTACAAGGTTGGGAATCGAAAAATTGGCGTCTTCGGTCACGTCAAGATAAAGTAGCTTAAGGAGGATTTGAGCGTGAGCTTGAGGCACCACGAGAAGAGGAACGTGCTCTTTTAGGACCCATTACTGTAGGAACGGAAAAAGTAACACAGAAATTAAATAGTTTGAAACAGGCAATTCCAAAAGTTTTAAGAGTAAAACCCCAAACATCAAACCAAAAAAAAGTTTTTGTTTAGAAAAAAACTTTAGAGCATTTAGTTCCCACTTTTGTAAGAGAAAGAGATACCACAAGTTTTCAGTTTAAGTAAGACAAATTGAAAGGAAGGAAACATTTCAGTTCGTAAACAAAATCAAGTTTTTAAACCTACGTTGAAGATTACTAAACAAAATCAACATCAAAATTTGTTTTTAAGAGAATAAAGAGTTTGTAAAACTTGATTTCAAAGAAACTTAAATCATAAAAGTGTTGAGGAGGCTTACCTAAAAAGGTAGAGAGAGGAGATGACACGAGAGAGAGGAGGGAGAAAAACGGTGGCCGGCGGTTGACGACGGAAGACGACCGGAGGCGGCGCCGGCGGCGATGTGGAGGTTCATCGGCGGCTGCTGGGTTCTTGGTGAGAAAGAGAGAGAGGCGGTAGTTATGGTAGCGGCGGCGGTGTTCGGCGCCGGAGATGGTGCGGCGGCGGTGACTGAGTTGAGAGAGAGAGAATAGATTGAGTGAAATGAAGAAAAAGAGGGAAAGCTAGGGTTTTAAATTGTCAGGTGGTCGGCGGAATTCCGGGCTAGAGGTCGGGGAATTCCGTGATGTAAAACGAGAAAAAAATTTAGATTTTCTGTTGCTTCCGCGGAAGGGAAGCGGAATGCCGGAGTACAGTCGGCGGAATTCCGGAGAAAAACCCGCGAAATTCCGTGAGATATTTTAAAATTTTACAAATATTAAGGATTGTGTTCTAGCAAGCCCAAGCCGAGACGTAATTTACAGAAGGCATCTTTGTTTTTAAGCTTTTGTGAAGATGTCAGCTAAATTGTCTGTAGTGTCGACCTTTTCAAGAATTATGTTGCCCTTTTGAACATTATCTCTCAAGAAGTGATGTCTAAGTTCTATGTGCTTGGTGCGAGAGTGTAAAATAGGATTTTTACTTAAATTTATAGCACTAGAATTATCACATAATATGGGTACTTTATTTAAATATACCTCGAGATCCGTAAGGGTGTGTTTCATCCAAAGTACCTGAGCGCATGCCCTTGCAGCCGCTACATATTATGCTTCAGTGGTTGAAAGGGCGACGGATTGTTGTTTCTTTTAGAACCAAGAAACAAGGGATTGGCCAATGAATGCACAAACTCCACTTGTACTTTTTCTATCAATCAGAGATCCACCTAGATCAGAATCCGTGTAGCAGGTGATTTCTACCTCGGGAACTTTTGGATACCATAATCCGAGATTTGCGGTGCCTCTAATATAGCGGAAGATTCGCTTGACCGCTTCATAGTGAGATTTCCGAGGACTTCCCTGAAATCTTGCACACAAGCATACACTATACATAATATCTGGCCTACTTGCCGTTAGATAAAGTAGACTACCAATCATAGCACGATATATCTTTTCATTGAAGCTATCACCTTCTTCATCACGAGATAACTTAATATTAGTGGTCATAGGAGTGTCTATGGGTTTAACATCTTCAAAATTAAATTTCTTAAGCATGTCTTTGGCATATTTGGATTGAGTTACAAAAATGCCATCATCAAGTTGACGGACTTGTAAGCCGAGGAAATAGTTTAGTTCACCCATCATACTCATTTCAAATTCATTTTTCATTTTAGTTGCAAATTCTTCACACAGATGATTATTGCTAGAACCAAAAATTATATCATCAACATATATTTGTACAACTACCAAATCTTTGTTTGATTGCTTGACAAACAAAGTGTTATCAACTTTTCCCATTTTATAACCATTTTCTATTAGGAAAGTTTTTAGTCTGTCATACCAAGCACGAGGTGCTTGTTTAAGACCATAGAGCGCCTTCTTAAGTTTAAAGACATGATTCGGTTTTTCAAAGATTTCGAAACCGGGAGGTTGTGTGACAAACACTTCCTCATTAATAACCCCATTTAAGAAAGCACTTTTGACATCCATTTGATAAAGTTTGAAGTCTTTTGCATTAGCATACGCTAAGAGAATTCTTATGGATTCTAATCTTGCAACCGGAGCAAAAGTTTCATCATAATTGATGCCCTCTTGTTGATTGTACCCCTTTGCTACTAAACGAGCTTTGTTTCGTGTGACTCCATCGTGTTCATCTACCTTGTTGCGAAATACCCATTTTGTTCCTATGATGGTTTGACCACTAGGTCGAGGTACTAAGTCCCAAACATCATTCCTAGTGAATTGATTTAGTTCCTCTTGCATTGCAGATATCCAATCGTCATCTTTCAATGCTTCTTCTACGGTTTTTGGTTCTATAGAGGACACAAATGCATGGAATGCACTATGGGTGTCAATTTGGGATCTAGTAGTCCTTTGGTTTAAATCACCTATGATTTGTTGTACGGGGTGATTTCTAGCTTCTCTTAGGTTTGGGTCATCTATTCCTTGAGGAATGTAACAAGGAGGTGTGTTGCTAGGCTCTTCTTGATTGGAAGGAGGTTGAAGTCCTAATTCCAAGTTTCTAAGGTTCCGAGTCAAGGATTCTTCCTCGTTCATGTTATCATCTTTTAGAGGAGAACTTGGCTTTGGTGGGGATTCATCAAAGCTTACGTTTAAGGACTCTTCAACCACCATGGTGGTTTTGTTAAGGAGATAGGCTTTGCTATTCCAAGAATAACCTAGGAAAATACCTTCATAGGCTTTGGGATCAAATTTTGTCAAATAATCTTTAGTATTCAAAATGTAACACTTGCATCCAAAAACTCTAAGGTGGCCTAAGGAGGGTTTTCTACCTCGATATAGTTCATATGGTGTCTTTTCTAGGATACCTCTTACTAGGACACGGTTCAAGACATAGGTCGCGGTAGCCACGGCATCACACCAAAACTTTTGGGGTATATTTTGTTCATTTAACATAGTATGACTCATTTCTTGCAAAGTTCGGTTCTTCCTCTCAACAACCCCATTAGATTGGGGAGTTCGAGGAGCCGAGAAGTTATGAGTGATTCTGTACTTGTTACAAAATGCTCCGAATTGCGTTTCATTATCAAATTCTCTTCCATGGTCCGTACGTATGGAGACAATCGTACAACCTTGTTGGTTTTGAATTTGCTTTCCTAAGGTTTTGAATTTTTCAAAAGCTTCATTTTTATGTTTTAAAAATAGAGTCCATGTGTAACGAGAAAAGTCATCAACGATTACAAGTGTGTAAAAATTTCCTCCATAGCTTTGGATTGCCGAAGGACCGAAGAGATCCATGTGGAGTAATTCTAACACTCTTTTTGTTGAAACAATGTTTTTGGATTTATGAGAAACATGGACTTGTTTTCCGACGCGACATGCATCACAAAAATGATTGTCAAACTTGATTGTAGGAAGGTTGTTTACAAGATCTTTGTTTTTCAATTTTTGAATCAAGCGAAGATTTGCATGTCCTAGTCTTCTATGCCATAAAGTAGTATTATCATAAATAGAAGATAAGCATGTAAGATTTTCAACATGCGTTTTACAGATGTATAAGTCCCTTTTCTTATCACCAGTTAGAATTACGTTGCCATTTCTTATTATATCACATCCATCCTCTTTAAAAAGAACTTGGATACCATTTTGCAAATTTGTCCAACACTTAGCAAGTTGAAGTTTAAGTTACTCACATGCTCGACATTTGAAAATTTAACATTATTGCAAGCGATGTTACCTCTACCGATAACCTTTCCTCTTGAGTTTCCACCAAAGACAACTTGCCCGCCGTCACAATCATCATAAGATGAAAATAGACTTTTTTTTACCAGTCATGTGGCGAGTGCATCCACTATCAAGTATCCAATCTAGATCTTCGATTTCATTTCCAAAAACCATCTACAAAACATACGAGATACAAAACAACTTGGTACCCATTTATTTATGGGTAGGTTAAAAGATTTAGAGAGTCAAACATTTGAAAAACCAAATTTTCATTGGTCCGGGATTACTAGCATTAAAAACACCCTTAGCTATCCATCTAGGGTTAGCTTTATTTTTCGATGGTTTTCATTATACACGTAGTGGGATGTTCGTGTATTTATTCCTCTTTTGACTTTGAAATAATTTTGATTATATGTGGTCCTCATCATATCCTTGTTTTTATTACGTGTGTGAGGAGGTCTATAGATGAAGTTATTTGGCGTGGTTTTTGGACTGACATATAAAGAAGGATAGCATTTAAAAATATGTTTATTGTTGGTTCCTTCATTTTCGGAGGAACTATCTATCCTTGATCCTTTTATGAAAATAGTGGTTTTAGACGGTGTTTTGGTACTATATTCACCGTTGGAGTCATCAAAGCCAAGACCGCGTCGGTCACCAAACTTTATTTGCATTTTTAACATTTTAAGAATCTTTTCATCTCCATCTTGAAAACTTGAAGCCATTTGGTTTCTTCTCTCAAGATTTTCACATTTTGAGTTTAGAGAAGAAATCTCAATCTTCAATTTGTCACATTTAGCACATACATCATTTTCACACATCCTTTTTTCTAAGCATGCAACTTTTTTATTTAACTTGACACACGAGTCACAGTTTTCTCTATTATTTAGTTTTTCTTTTAAGCACGTAATCTCGTTGTTCATGTCCTCGTGCATCTTAGTGTCACCAGAAATTTTCTTCTTAAGATAATGAATCTCTCTTTCTTGTGAGGTAAGAGATTTACTCATTTCGTCGTTAGTTTTACTAAAGTTTTTAACAAGATTTACCATTTGATTATATGATTCCTCAAGTTCATCAAGATCTTCATCTTCGTGTATATTATTATCATTGTCATAATAATCATTACTATAATCACTATCATTGTTGGTAGAGTATGAAGTAGATACCTCTTTCTCATGGTCGGCCATGAGACATATTTCCTCATTCCTTTCTTCTTCTTCACTATCACTCCAAGCTCCTCCAACAAATGCCTTTTGTGTGTCGTTTTGCTTGGCTCGTTTGGGACACATATTTGCATAGTGATTCTTGTCTCCGCATACGTAACAATAATCATTGTTACTTGAGTTGTTGTTAAAGTTCTCGCGACTATTGAACTTGTTGAATCTTTGAAATGGTCTTCCATTTCTTCTTGGGAATCTTGAAGTTTGATTTTGGTCTCGATTACCTCCATCTCTTCGATTGAAGTTTGACCTGTCATTTCTTGTGAAACGTTTGTTAGATAAAGATTTATTGAAATTTTTTACCAGAAGAGCAAGATCGCTCGTAGAGTCTATCTTCTCCGTTTCTTCTTTTGGTTGACTAGCTTTTTCTTCTTTTATTTCTTCCTTTGTAATGCTAGCTTTAAGTGCCAAGGATTTCTTCTTTCCTTGATCTCGAGCTTTGTTTCTTTTCAGGACTATTTTGTGAACTTTAAGATTGCCAATGAGATCATCCAACTTCATTATTGAAAGATCACGAGAATCTTCCAAGGACGTGATTTTTGGCATCCATTCCGGAGGAAGTGCTCGGAGAATCTTTCTCACATAATCTTCATTTTCATAAGTACGACCTAATCCTTTTAATGTAGTCATGATGAGGTTAAATCGTTTAAACATAGAATCAATCGACTCATCTTGAGTCATTTCAAATAGTTCGTAGTCATGAACTAAAATATTTATTTTGCTGCTTTTAACTTGTGAGTTTCCACGATGAGTGTCGCTTAAACTCTGCCAAATTTCATTAGCAGTTCTACACGTAAAAACTCTTTCAATTTCATCAGAGTTTAGAGCAGCGTAGAGCATATTTTTTGCTTCAAAATTTAAACAGTAATAAGTTTCATCAGTGGGAGTCCAATCTTTAACGGGTTTTTCAACAATGAGATCATTTTCTATTTTTGTGGGAATGAAATTTCCTCTTTCAATAATATCCCACATTTTTCTACTTTTACCACGAACGTGGCATTCAAATAGCTCGGCCCAAATGCCAAATTTTTCAATATCAATCGGAGGTGGTTTTACAGATAGAGTACCTTCATGATGAGCCATTATATAAATAAGTTTGTTTTAAAGAACTTGTTTAAAGTAAGGAAATCTTTGAAAGACCTGCTCTGATACCAATTGTTAGACAACCTTAGGGGGGGTAAAGGTTGTATTAGGATATTTTTACTTTCAAAAATTCTTTTTCAATCACAATGATAATATAAATGCACAGCAATATATAGAGAGATAGGGTAGAGAAAAATGATACCGACACCGATATTTGAGATGGTTCACCAACGTATTGGCTAGTCCACTTGTCGAGACACTTCTCGACACACTGATCCACTATAGGTGTTCCTTATGGTAGAACACAAACCTTGATACAACAATATGAATATCTCTGCTTCTGCTAGAGATTAGAATGGATCACTCACTCTCAATGTAAATACTTACAAGATTGTATATTTCTCACTGGTAACAACTCTTGTAAAATGTATAGCACTTGGATGTGTTTGAGAGTTTGATCACTTGAGTTGTTTTGCTGATTCAACGATTTTAATCTGCTATCAACTCAAGCTTTTCTAACCCCAAATCTGTATTTTACTTCTTCAGCTTTGATCTATTTATATAGTAGCTGAGAAAATCGATTTTGGCATTGGCGGAATTCCGGCTTATAAGCCGCGGAATTCCGCGGCCTGATTTTCCAGATTTGGTTGGCATGCGTGAAGACTTTCTGGTTTGTCATTAATGTCTTCAGCAGCCAACAGTCAACAATAGCAGCCAACTGCCAGCAGCATTGCCAACAGCCATTTTGTTGTTAAATCTGTATCTGGTTTTGTTTTATGATTAAAACTGTATTGGGTTTGGTTTTTAGAAAATATCCAAGTGGTATATTATTTTGAGTGTTTTTACCATTATTAAATATAAATAAAAACACATCTTCAGTCTTGAATTCTTCAGATAAAATCTTCGTTTGTGTATGCATTTCTCTGATCTGAACTGGGATGAAGCTTTCCATTCTTCACGAGCTTTAAACTTGGATAAAAATATTAGAAACAAATAAAGTGTCTATTTATTTGTTAATCATCAAAACAGTGGGATTATATATATTTAATCACTTGCACCAACACACATTATAACAAACTCATTTCTCAACGATTGAAAATAGATAAACTATTTTTATTTATTGCGAAAACCGAATTTCCATCGGCCACAAATCAAATGGAGTTTATGTTTACAAACTTTTCACTTTTTGATATCTCCATATTAGGACTTTTGTTCTTGAGCCTGTACATCTCATCTTGGATGCATCTCTTGCCCAAGAAACCAATTGTTAGGACAAGTAAAGCTCCTCCCTCAATATGGAGTGCCAAGAGTATCCATCTTCAACCAACTTGCGTATGGATACCAAACGTTTAAGAACAATATTCTTTAAACTATATCTCGTAGAAATCATAGTTCTACTTATCCAAATTTCGTCACTCTTAACCAACGATCATCAACGAGTACCACGTATTTCATTCCAAACCACTCACACAACATTTGGTTTTAGAAGCAAAGTATCATCCTTTTCAAGAGGATATTCTTGTTTTCCGACATACATTTTTTTCCCACAAAGAAACATGCACACTTGTATTTATACAAGTTTAAATACAAGTTTCTCAATCTTATAAACATCTTAAAAAAATATGAACATTTTTTAAGACTACAACCACCATTGCAAGAGCCCACTATTTGCTCGGTGAAACAAAGAAAGATAAAAATCGGTTTTAAAATTGTAGGAAAATAGTTTCACCAAAATAAAGTTATAAAAAGAATTAAAGAAAGTTGGAAACAAACCCGAGTATTGAGTCGAGGCCCGAAATTGGACACAGTTTCCTTAAAACCGATTCGTCCCATCCGATGCGTCGATTTTCCAGGATACAACGACTCTAAACAGAATCGAATTCTGCCGAACTTTACCTTTATGCCTGAACTTGAGAACGTGTTTTCTTTACTTGATGAATCGGTTCTCCATTTGTGTTCTTTTTCATCTCACCCAAACTCAAGGTTTTGTTCTCTATATATAGAACACGTTTGTAACCGACGAAAGAATAAATGCCACCATAATGGAAAATTATTCCGTTGACTGTAACCGAAGCAAATGTTAAGTCAAAAGACATTGTTCATAAATTCCCATTCAATCCAAAATTAATTGGTATATTAATTTTCCAACAAAACTAAGATCATCATCCATATAATCGAATTGACGAATATATGAATCACGTTCATCTTCAACAATCATGTTGTGCATAATTATACATGCTCTCATTGATGTTTGTGTACGTTTATCTATTAGTATTTGTATTTTCGTAATTTTTATATTAATGTACTTTTATTTTATTAGTTTAAATAAAAAACATTGCATAAAAATATTATTTTTTAAAATAAAGCGTGGGTAAGAAATTTTAATAAAAAATAATGTTCAAATAAACTAATAAATGAATAAAATTTAATAAACATATTAATAATTAATGTTTAAACAAACAAATAAATTAAATAAATAAAACAAAAATGAATTTGTTTAATATATATTTGTTTGTAAAAGGTCTTTCTAATTATAAAAAAAGTTGCTACACTTGTACGACTTTGCAAGCGGCAAAACCTTGTGCAAGACGTATGTGGATACTTTAATGTTTAGCTCAACCTTTATACTATAGAAGTCGATGTCTCATCATAGCAAATACAATCATATCTCAATATTCATCTCTTACTCTTTCTATCGTGAGCTAATTCCACCAACAACAAAATGCATATATACTTTTGCATCTTTATATTTTTCGAACGTATGAATAAATTTACAGAAATTAATTAAAATGCCCTAAGTTTGACTTTTCACTTACTAAAATACCCAAAATCTTTCCAATTTAACTAAAATATCCAAAAAAATCCGTGAAATCATCCCGTGATCACGGACTCCTTAAAAAAGTTGGATTCTCACCCTTGAAATTGTCCGTGAACCACCTCTTTTTGTCCACGAAGGAGATGAATTCCTCCGCGAAGGACATGTTTGTCCGCGTAGGAGATGAATGTCTCCGCGATGCACATGAAATTGGGTCCGCGATGCACACTGAATTGGTCCGCGAAGCACAACAATTTAAAGGAGTCCGTGATCACGGGGTATTTCACGGATTTTTTTTGGGTATTTTAGTTAAATTGGGGAGAGCTTGGGCATTTTAGTAAGTGAGGAGTCAAACTTGGGGCATTTTAATAAATTACTCATAAATTTAACCATTTAACTAATAATTTGTTTTCTTGAAAACATCTTGACATACAATTTAAAAGATCAACTTTATGTATTAGAAAATATGGGTCAGGTTCAAGGGAAAAGCTTAAAAAACCAGAACAGTGAGAAACACATCCTGGTAACTCTTTATCTGGACGGTACGCACTTGTGCATACAAGTAATTTGTAACATGCACAAGTGCATATATAAACAAATGCATGATCCACACGTGCATACAAACCAACAAACAACTTAATTTTCTTGTATGCACAAGTACAAATAGCTACGATGATTTATATATTACATGCATCATTTAAACCGTTTAATCATTCCAACATCTACTAATCGACTTTTATGAAAACAATATTTTCCAAAATAAATATTTTTATTGGATTAAACAATAACATATTTTGTGTATAATTCATAACTTCCAAAAATCTCTAAAACTTATTATTATTCACTATTCACTAAACCCCTAAATATCAAATACGAAAAGTGTGTGTATATATAAAATACCATCGTCAATGCGATTTGGTGGTACAGTGTGGGTACACGACGCTGCCGTTGACCGGCAACAAAATCCGGCAATTCATATGCAACCAGAACTTCACCGATCCCAACGGTCCCACCCTCCATCTGGTCCTCGAATTCCCTTTCAAATAAAACGGCATCGTTTTCCCCTTCTCCAACGCCTGTTGCGTCAAATACTGTTCCGCCGGTTCCAACGGAATCGGCGACGATTCCACCACGTAACTCAGCTCCTTCGTCGTATTCTTCCGTACATCGAACGGATCCGCCACCAATTCCGCAATGCTCACCCCGTGGTAACCGAGGATCAGTTTCGTGTTGTAGTAGGTAACGTGTGCTTTTAGGTTATGATTCTCCGCCTTTACGATGAGAACTAATCGGACGGCGAGAACGCCGGTTTGGTCGTAGATGAGTTTGTCGAGGCGAGCGGCGTGGACGTAGAGGAGAGGTACTTTAGGGCGGAGTGCGAGGTATCCAACGAAGACGACGATGCCGGCGATGATGACGATGATGGCGATGATGGCGCAGATGAAGGCGAAGCACCAGATCAGGGGGTTGGTACGGCGTTGGGGGCCGAACACCGGTGGTTTTGGCATTGCGAAGTAGAGGAGTGGGGCCTCCGCATGTATGGAAATGTATTGTTTATTGGTGATGTGGTTGTGAGGGAGATGGTGTTTTGAAGGGAAGGGATCTGGAGACGATAGAAGAGGAAAAAAGGTTTAGGTACGTTACCCATATGTAAAGCTACTCTCTAACATCATCTCTTCTTCCAGAATTAGAATTAGAATCTTTTCTTTTTAAGGTTTTTTTTTTACTTTTTAGATTATTCACTGCGGTAATTTTTGTGATCAACTTTTTTTTTTAAAATTGTCTGTTTTATCTGCATTTGAATTCACAGTTTTGTTTTATCTGTATTTGAATTCACGAATGATATCAGTTTTTTATAAGGTCAACATTTGTTCTCCTTCTCAACTGGTATGAGACCAATCTGGCAAGCCCTCGTGCTTATAGCTGAATGGCTTTGTGTTACGGTTGAGATACAACGATGTTATGCTGTAACCCTCTTAGAGCATCTCCAATGGTATTTGAAGAAGACTTGATGAAAGACTTGAAGAAGACTTGGAGATGACTTGCAGGAACGGAGCGAAATTTATACGAGGGGGGTACCAATTGAACTTGAACTCTTTTTTTTCTTTTGAAAAAAATTCTCTTTGACGAATCTAATTTTTTTCAATATCGTCCAATGTTGTTTTAGTCTAATGCTACCGTTTCGAGGGATTTTTAAACATTTTTTCTTGATTTTAAGGGATTTTTAAGTTCTTTTTATCGATTTCGAGATAATTGTTTTTCGGTTTTTTGGTATAATTCAAGAGTTTTTTCAGGGTTTTCCGTTGAATTCAAGAGCTTTTTGGGTTTTTTGGTTGATTACGAGGTATGATTAAATCTTCTAAAACGATATGGTTGCACTTTCCACGAACCTAATTTTTTTTACTAAACGACGGAGAAATAATACGATAGAAATTATGGATAAAAAGTTTCTCATTATCCAACACATAAAAAATAATTATTTGGCTTTTCAATTGATGAAAAAACAATAATTTAAAGGGAAATTGATTAAAATACCCTAAGACAAACCAAGTGTTACCAAAATACCCAAAATCTCTCCCAGTTTGCAAAAATACCCCTTTTTTCCGCGATGGGAGCCCGCGATCGCGGGCCAGGGACCATTTCTGACACTTTTTTAAACTTGCAGGGACCATTTTTGAAAAATGGAATCCCGCGATCGCGGGCTCATCCCGCGATGGGGTACTTTTTGGGACTTTTCAATTGCAAGGGACCATTTTTGAAAAATTCCAGGGACCATTTATGAAAAATTGGAATCCCACTGTTCACCCCGCTTTCTTTCAATTTGATGAATTTAAAATAAAATGTTACACTTTCAACCCCTATACTTATTTACTAAATTTACTTTATACCTTTTACTTTCATTATTTTAATTTTACATTTAACACATATAATCGTTTATTAACTAAAATACGTTAAAAATACGTTTTAATTTTAACAAATTACACCATTATAATCGTCTCTTCGATACGTTCGAAATGAGCCCAATCTTGAATTTTTTTGGATTTATATATTTTAATATATATCATATACAGTTATACACTACATAAAAAAATATTTTTTATATTTAAAATTCATACCCTTATAGTTAATTATTTAATTTGTGGTTTTTAATGTATTGTTTCCTTTCCATTTTAATGTTTTTAATATATAAATTCACTTAAGTTATTTAACAAGGAAATTAATTAACAACATCATATAAAAATTATTGCAAATCATCTTCCCAACCGAAACGGATACAGTGCATGTAAACAAATAAATCTATTACTGGAAGGCGTCCTGGAGTCCTGTGATCAAGTTAACATTTTCCTTGATCACGTCCTCAATTCTTATGTAGTCCGATTCGAGTTCTTCTAGTTCCTCTTCAGCTTCCTAAATCTCTCGTTGCAGGTGCCGAACGTGAGCCCTAGTCATGGTCAGTTCTCGTTTCTTCTCCGCTAGATACTCCATTTTCCCCTGCTGAATCCCCCTGTTATGGTTCCACATACCCTTTACCTTTTCGAAACCGGCGTTCGCCTCATCAATGGCTTTTTGCACTGCGGGAGTAATTCGTTGACTTTGTCGAAGACCCGTCGGCATAAAATCATACATTGGTGGGGTTCTCATGCCATTATCGAAGTAGTAATTGTCGGATGCCATCTCCCAGTCTGTTTTTATAAAAAAATGTTAAGGGTGTGTTTTTATAAAAAAAATTGTTAAGAGTGTGTTTTAAAAAAAACACATTTTTAACAATTTTTTTATAATAACACACTCTTAACAATTTTTTTATAAAAAAACACTCTTAACAATTTTTTTATGAAAAAACACACTATAACAACATACACATTATAACATACAAATATCACATTCAAACATAAAACCATAAAACTATAACAATTTTTTATAAAAACACACTGTTAACAATATTTTATAAAAAAACTGTTTTTATAAAAAATTGTTAAGGGTGTGTTTTTATAAAAAAAATTGTTAAGAGTGTGTTTTAAAAAAAAAACACATTTTTAACAATTTTTTTATAATAACACACTCTTAACAATTTTTTTATAAAAAAACACTCTTAAGAATTTTTTTTATAAAAAAACACACTATAACAACATACACATTATAACATACAAATATCACATTCAAACATAAAACCATACATATCATGTTAACTGTATCACAATACTTTAACAAAATAAGTTAATACTAAAAATAACAATTATTTAATGTTACATAAACAACCTAACTACTTAGACAATGCGCATAAATTGACTCCGCCATATGTCGGCGGAAATCCATTGCCTCATCGTCGGTTTCGTTAGGGGGTACCCATATCTCCTCGTTATTTATCAACTTTTGGACATTACGACATACCCATACACCGCAATCCGCATATAACCCGGTCTGCTGGGGTACTTGGCCGGCCATCTTTGTGCGAAAGATACTTGACATTTCGCGACGTCTATGATCCCCTATCAATGAAAAGAACGTATATAGTTTTGCTTTAAACGATTGCATCTGCTCTGTCAATTGTTGTTTGCAGAGACCGTCCTTTTCGCTGTCATATAGGGTCATGACCATAGTGTCAAGTTCAAACACTCCAAGCAGCCAATGTCTGGGATGCAAGCATATGGGGATGTACACCTGAAATATTACAATATATGTCATATATGTTATTAAATAAAATAACAGTAAAACGATTTACATACCCTATCGAGGAGAGTCCAAGAGGTCCCTTCCGAGCCATTGCATATTTCGACCACGGAGGCGGGACCTTGATGGTCCATCAGTATACACTGAAAGAACATAGTGTGAATGATGGTCCACCTCGTGTCTACGCCACGATGTTTTTGCAACAGGCTAACCCAAGAATCGACGTGCTATGCATAAAAAATAGATGGTTAGACATGTAATATAAATATATTTGATTATATATGACTATAATTTAACTTCATACTAACCGTATCGTCTAAGTCAGAGTTCACAGGGTCATCCGCAAGCAATGTTTCAAAAAACGAGGGGTTGATTTCTAAGCCCCCGTAAGGGGTGAATGTCAAGTTGGGGAGGCGACCAGTCCGACACATCCTCAATATTTTTTATGCCGGTTGAGGCTCCGGTGAAGGCACCTTTCCCTTTTTCTTTCCTCCCTTCTTTCCCCCCGCTTTCTTTGCTTGTTTTTTAGCGGGCGGTGGTGTCGTAGATCCTTGTTGGCCAAACGGGTGACGAAACCATTGTGAAATTTTATGCGACCGCTTTTTAGGGAGCGGGGTCACCTGTGGTGGTGGATCTACAACATCCATCGAGTCATCGTCAGGCTCCGAGAAGTGCTCCGAGAAGTGATCTTGGATAATAGGAGACCCCGTCTGAAAATTACGTTACTCAATGTTTTAAGTACAATTTAGGAAATGTTCACAATTAAACCAAAACTACCAAAATAACTTACAGTATGCATTTCCGGCCTGTAATAGTCATCGGCCGAACCGCCAAAGATGTTTGTGATTGATGTGGTGGCGAACGGCGACGGCATCTGCGAGGTGTATGCCCCCGACATCCCGGCCTGCGTGACATTGATCATTAAAATAGTTACAAAATTAGGATTATCGATATATAACTATAATGGTTACTCAGTGTCACTAACACTCTCCGGGATAGTAGAATATGATGTGGTGGCGAACGGCGGCGGCATCTGCGAGGTGTATGCCCCCGACATCCCGGCCTGCGTGACATTGATCATTAAAATAGTTACAAAATTAGGAACAAACATATAACTATAATGGTTACTTAGTGTCACTTACACTCTCCGGGATAGTAGAATAGGATGTGGTGGCGAACGGCGTTTGGGACATCCCGGCCCCCGACATCCCGGCCTGCGTGACATTGATCATTATAAGAGTTACAAACTTAGGAACAAACATATAACTATAATGGTTACTCAATGTCACTTACATTTTCAGGGAATGACGGATGGGATGTGGTGGCAAACGTCGTCTGTGCCCCCTGTCCGAACGGAGCGGGGATCGGTGTCGTACTCGACAGCTAAAACAAATTTAGAACGTAATATTAATATACAAACTAAATAAACGTGGCCAACAAATTAAGTTAAACACTAACATTGACAGCGCTAAACTGTCTGTAGACTTCCTTCAGATAGTGTACACGTGTCTCTAGCGGCCCGTGGACGTAGTCCCACAGGACTTCATGTGAGCCACGTTGTGGCTCGTAGGAAGGGGCCGCCTGATATGGATTGTAGGAGGAGGAAGGGGGCGCCTGGTAGGAGGAGGAACGGGGCGCCTGGTAGGAGGAGGAACGGGGCGGCTGGTAGGAGGAGGAACGGGGCGGCTGGTATCCACCGGAAGGGGGCATGTCGTCGTCTTCCTCATCTTCGGAAGTAGGGGGACGTCGAGCCCTTTCCGCCTCTGCGTCAATAAAGGCCACGCTGTCTCTGTACCAATCTGTGCCCATCTCGTCGACAGTAGGCACAAGGCGATCGGCGGGCAAGAGTGGCTGCTAAATATATGATAAAACATAAAAGAAATTAATAAGCGGGACTAACGTATGCAAATTGTAAACATAGTAAAAGAACTTACATTTCTAGACGCTTTGAAGAACTCAATCCAAAGCGACCTACTTAGGGTAACACGCTTGTCCCAACGGGTTCCCCTAAGTACTCGATCGTCGCGCTTGACGAAATATCGGATTGATGCGGGAAACATCTCCAAGATCCATATCTGGAATTAAACAAGAAGAGCAAGTACGTAAAAAGAAAAGCCAAACAGTTTGTATGTATTATTAACAATTGTTATACTACGTATCTAACCTTGAAGGCGTATGTAAAACCACAAAGATTCATCTTTGCATGTCGATCGGCGCGTCTGCCTATGGCTCGGTGCAGATTAGAGTAGCAATGTGTCCAGATATGGCTACCCCACGGGTAGCTGTTAAACAACTCAAGGTCCTCAACGGCCCTAAGGACCGTCGATGAAGCATGCTGGCTATACTCACGGCCCAGGAAGCCCATATCCACGATCACCACCAAGCATACACGGACAGCATCGTCGTCGGTTAGGGCACTAAGGCCCTCTTTCATCTTTTCCCGGGCTGCCTTCAGCTTCAAACGAGATGCTGAAATGCCGAAAACCCTAGGAACGAAGGAGCAGTCTTCTAAGGGAGGAAGGGGGGGAGCCTCTCCAAAACGTAGTCCTGTAATTAGACAGAACTCACGACGCCCAAAATGCAATTGAGAGCCGAAGAAATCAAAATGCATCTCCTCCGGCTCAGCGTTGGCGTCCTCGACCTCCAACTGTAGAAACATGTGTACTAGCGTAGGGTCGCCACCAGAGTAAGACACATCCATCCATGGCCCGAACGGTGTCCCTCTATAGATGGTCTCAAGGGTATCCGCGCGATCACCTAATCCCCTAAAGAGCGCTCCTAATTCCTCGATGTAAGAAACTTTGCACCTTAGCGTCAAGTCGATGTTAAAGAAATCCTTCTACATAGTCATTCACAGATGTTATAGTTAGTGTTATATATAGATGCTGCAGTTTATTTTATTTCAACGTATAATAGTGTTATATATAGATAAAGTGCGGTGGTATTTTATTTCAACGTATCATATTGTTATATAGAGATAAAGTGCGATTTATTTTATTTCAACGTATAATAGTGTTATATATAGATAAAGTGCGGTGATATTTTATTTCAACGTATAATAGTGTTATATATAGATAAAGTGCGGTGGTATTTTATTTCAACGTATCATATTGTTATATAGAGATAAAGTGCGGTTTATTGTATTTCAACGTATAATAGTGTTATATATAGATAAAGTGCGGTGGTATTTTATTTCAACGTATAATAGTGTTATATATAGATAAAGTGCGGTTTATTTTATTTCAACGTATCATATTGTTATATAGAGATAAAGTGCGATTTATTTTATTTCAACGTATAATAGTGTTATATATAGATAAAGTGCGGTGGTATTTTATTTCAACGTATCATATTGTTATATAGAGATAAAGTGCGATTTATTTTATTTCAACGTATAATAGTGTTATATATAGATAAAGTGCGGTGATATTTTATTTCAACGTATAATAGTGTTATATATAGATAAAGTGCGGTGGTATTTTATTTCAACGTATCATATTGTTATATAGAGATAAAGTGCGGTTTATTTTATTTCAACGTATAATAGTGTTATATATAGATAAAGTGCGGTGGTATTTTATTTCAACGTATAATAGTGTTATATATAGATAAAGTGCGGTTTATTTTATTTCAACGTATAATATTGTTATATATAGATAAAGTGCGGTTTAGGGACCCTAGTTGTCATTCTTAAAAGTTTAGGACCTAATTGGCATTCTTAAAAGTTTAAGGACCTAAGTTGTCATTCTTAACATTTTTTTATAAAAAATTGTTAAGAGTGTGTTTTTTTATAAAAAATTGTTAAGAGTGTGTTTTTATAAAAAAAATTGTTATAGTTTTATGTTTGAATGTGATATTTGTATGTTATAATGTGTATGTTGTTATAGTGTGTTTTTTCATATAAAAATTGTTAAGAGTGTTTTTTTATAAAAAAATTGTTAAAAGTGTGTTTTTATAAAAAAAATTGTTAAAAATGTGTTTTTTTTATAAAAACACACTCTTAACAATTTTTTTATAAAAACACACTCTTAACAATTTTTTTTATAAAAAATTGTTTTTATAAAAAATTGTTAAAGGTGTGTTTTTATAAAAAAATTGTTAAGGGTGTGTTTTTATAAAAAAAACACATTTTTAACAATTTTTTTTATAAAAACACACTTTTAACAATTTTTTTATAAAAAAACACTCTTAACAATTTTTATATGAAAAAACACACTATAACAACATACACATTATAACATACAAATATCACATTCAAACATAAAACTATAACAATTTTTTTTATAAAAACACACTCTTAACAATTTTTTATAAAAAAACACATTTTTAACAATTTTTTTTAAAAACTGTTTTTATAAAAAAAAAATTAACAATTTTTTTATAAAAAAACACATTATAAAAACCATAAAACTATAACAATTTTTTATAAAAACACACCCTTAACAATTTTTTATAAAAACACACTGTTTTTATAAAAAATTGTTAAGGGTGTATTTTTATAAAAAAATTGTTAAGAGTGTGTTTTTATAAAAAAAAAACACATTGTTAACAATTTTTTTATAAAAACACACTCTTAACAATTTTTTTATAAAAAAACACTCTTAAGAATTTTTATATGAAAAAACACACTATAACAACATACACATTATAACATACAAATATCACATTCAAACATAAAACCATACATATCATGTTAAACATTGAACATATTCAAACATAAGTTATAAACACTATAACAACCTACAAATCATATATCTTAACTTAAAATAACATACAAAAAATAACAAATAACATAAGGAAAACATACCAAACAGGTAATACGAGACATCTTCACAAAACCCGAACGCGTATTCCACACGAGAAAATTGAGAGAGTGGGAGAAAATTGAGAGAGTTTGATTAAAAATTGAGAGAGTGATTAAAAAAATTGAGAGTGGCCGTGTCTTGGTCCCCCCCCCCCTTATATAGTGCGGCCGAAGAAAATTTAGGGTTTAGGGTTCGTCAAAGGGATTTTAGGGTTAACCATGTGCCGACACGTGGCACAGGAGCCCGCGATCGCGGGAGGTCAACGAAAGTCAATCGCGGGCAGGGACCAAAAATGCACACGCGGGCATTCTTGGGGGGGGAAGCTGTACCGCGGGCATTCTTGAGGGACCAACGCGGGCAAAGTGGCCAAACTTTGGTGACACGTGTAGCCCGCGATCGCGGGGGTCAATGAGTCAATCGCGGGCAGGGACCAAAACTGCACACGCGGGCATTCTTGAGGGGGGGAAGCTGGACCGCGGGCATTCTTGTGGGACCAACGCGGGCATTCTTGGTGACACGTGGCCTGGAGCCCGCGATCGCGGGCTCCATCGCGGATTTTTTGGGTACTTTTGTAAACTGGGAGAGATTTTGGGTATTTTGGTAAGAGGTGGTCAAACTTAGGGTATTTTAATTAATTTCCCTAATTTAAAAGGAACATTTCTATATATTTTTTTGTTTTTAAAGAAATTCAAATATGTAAGCTCTTTCTCTGTATCAATTTTTTTCTAAAAAAAATTCAAGAGATTTGACCATTGGAGACAAAGCTTGAAAATGACTTTACTCATCAAAGACTTGATGTTCCTCAAGTCTTTGAAATAATGAATGTGAGAGGCAAGGGAGAGAGAAAATATAAATTGGTGGGACCAACATATTTTCTTAATTTTTTTTTTCTTCAAGTCTTTCATAAAGCTTTACCATTGTGGATGCCCTTAAAGGTGGTTTAAGAGCTCTTAAACCCAATTTTAACATTTCTCAAATGGGGTCCTTTTAGGGTGCGTTTGTTTCATGGAATACATTGATATGCTTCATCTCCGTTGAAATTGAATTCTTCCTCATGCAAAATCGATGCTTCTTCTCCATTGAAATCGCACCTCAGTTGGTTCTTCGTGATTATCGCTGTTGTTCTTCAGACTTGCAAGTTTGCTTTCTTCTTATAAATCAATATTCTGTTGAAGTATTTATATTTATTTCTGCCAAGTAAAGGGATGTGTTTGATGATGTTCGTCATTGTGAATTCTCAAATTTAATCGCCAACAAATCTCTTTATTTTTATTTATCTTTGATCCCTGATTTACAACCTGATCTACGCCCTTTGACAATTGTTGTTGACTTCAATATTCTTCACACAACATCATCCAAAAAATGCAAAAAATTAACTCTCTAATGAATGATATAACTCTATATATCTTCAAAATCATATAAAAATATGTTATAGATCAAGTAATAATCGTTTACAATCTTTTAAGTTTTTTACGTTAATTGATAGATTAATATGTTAGTATTAAATTCTAATAGAAAATATTCAATTATGTTGTAGTTGTTATTTGATTAAATTCTAGTCGTAGGTTGAATGACACTAATAAGGGTTGTTTGGTTCAAAGATGTCAAAGGAAATTGATGGAATTAGAATGACAAATTCTATTGATCAAATTCCTTAGAGTTGTTTTGTTTGCGGAATGAATTGATTGGATTCTATCAGATTCCACTGAATTCCACGACTGAAGGATTTAACCATTCCTTACCATATGTGAATGATTTGAATTCATTTCGTGGCAAAAATAATATAATTTATAATTTCGTTTTAGAAAGACAAAAATAATCTTTGCATTCAATTTAACCACCACCCCCGTCCCGCCCCACCCTCACCACTCCCGCCAACATGTCTGCCGCCACCACCACCAACGGTTAATATTATCATCACCGCCACCCACCATCCCCACCCCTATCATCACCACCATGCCACTTTTTTGATGTCATAATCGCCACCCACCCACTGTTCTAAAAAACTCGTCACACAACCGCCATGACATCAAGGCATGTGTCTCACGCCGCGTTAAGCTTGTGGCACGCCATGGCCTAATGCGCAATTTTTCTAATGCGATATTTAATTTTTCTTTGCATTTCTAATGTCTTATTTGCAAGTTTTTTAATATATAACATAATTTAACTCGTTTACTATTATTGGCTTATTGAGTAACACTATAAAACATATGTTTTTATATATAATATTATATATAAATTAGAAATTCGACGTCATAAGTCACGCCTTGAAAACGTTGTGGCTTCGTCGTGACTCCTAAGGCTTGAGGCTTGGTCTTGTCGTCACGCTACGCCTCACGCCATTTACAATCTTGCACCCACCCTGCTGCCACCCCCACCCTGCCCTACTACCCAACCCCCTCCTGCCGCCATCCCCACCCTGTCCTACTACCCACCTTTCACCCCTGCCAACCCCGTCCTGCCGCCACCCCCACCCAGTTGTGCCTTGCCCCTTATCCCACCCCTGCCCCCAACGTGCCCCTGCCTTCGACACCTTGACCACCTACCCCATCCCTGCCTAGCCCAACCATCCTACCCCACCCACGCCCCCATCCTTGCCACACCACCCTTTCTGCCCCCGCCATCGCCCTCCCCTTAATTATTTTTAGAGATTTCATTCCAATTCCATCCAACCAAACGTAATAAAAGTGTGTGTTCAAATTTCATTCTAATTTCTTCAAAGTCAAATTCGTTTAATGGATTCTAATTCCACCAAATTTCTTTCTGCGAACCAAACGCCCCCTAAAAACTTCAGTAAAATCCATCATAATGGAAACTATTTTCTAAAAAATAATGTGGCACTTTAGAAATTGTATCATAGTTGATGTTTTAAACTTCCAATTCTATGTGTATGTAGATTTGTTGACGTAAATTTAAATAGAAACTATTTATTATAGAATACGTAGATTTGTTGACGTAAATTTAAATAGAAACTATTTATTATTGAATACGTAGATTTGTTGACGTAAATTTAAATAGAAACTATTTATAAATAAAAGTTTACAACACTCCACATATGCTAGTCACCGGATCCCTTCCCCATCTTGTCCTTGTCGCCCCTTCATCGTTGACGTTGATGAAGAACCTCATTCCACTTTCTTTTAAAGTGTATAATATTTATATACGATAAAAATGCCTCGCACGAACATCTATCTTCGATAAAGTTTGAACCTTTGACTTCTATAAATATTGGATTACTAGATACCGCTAGGCCAAAGATCATTTGGTCCATTTCCCTTCTTTTGTGTTCCCTCGTTTCCATTTTCCTTGCATGAGACTCGGAAAAAAAATCCGAGTCCAAGGGATGTATCAAGGAACTTGCTATATGAAAAACAAAAGACATGAAAGGAATCAGATGTTAAGTAAGAACCTGGCTATGTGTTAGCTCACCGACAATAAGACATAATGTCACCGGTTCAAGTTTCTCCAAGGTCATTGGGATTTTCCACCCTGTTCTCCGGATCTCACGAGATTAAGTCGAGGTGCACATAAGTTGACTCAAACATTCACAATTAAAAAAAAACCTAGTTTGGATAGTATTTATTCAAGAAACGCCAATGGGGATTGCAAAAAAAGACTAGAATCCAAAGCCAATATGGAGGATGAAAGGGGAATTGTGCACGATAAAGTGTCTATTTGCATCCGTAGCAAGACAGTTTGCCCAATGAACTTGGATGAGAAATTACAACATTTTCAACATGTTTAAAAAGTCTATAGTTTAAAAAAAATGTTTAATAATGAATGTACATCTTGGAAAATATTTATTTTAGGAATATATTTTCCAGGAACAACGGCAAAATATATATCCTTAGAGCATCCACAATCATGGACCTCTTTGGATAGTAATTCTTTTTGAAGGACTGGTTTATGGAGGTACACGTGGGAGTAAGAACCTCCCATTGTGGATGCTCTTAAACATAAATATTTGAAAAGTATGTTATCCAAAATGAATGAAAGTATGTCACTTTTAAACACATGACCGTTTGTGGTGTGATAGGTAAGACATTTGGATTTCTTGCTGGGATATCGACTCTCCACGACTACTTAAGTTTTTGAGTGGGATATCGACTCTCCACGACTACTTAATTTTTTGATTGGGATATCGACTCTCCACGACTACTTAATTTGTTGCGCAGAACTTGACGATGATGTCAGAAATACAAGTAAAAAAGATGGTTTTAGTTGTTTTGAAAGTTATTTGGTCATATTACTATTTCACGTTTTTTGCGTTACAGATGATATTAAAGTGAAGAATCGATTCTCTGTAAACTTGACAAAGACATTTTTTTCCTAAAAACAGAAGAAACATGTTTAGCAATATTGTCATAATAGTGATTTATTGAAACGACTACCTCAAAAAATGAAACAGTTTTAATGCAATCATCGGATTGACTAGTTGTCGGCAAAGACATGAGAAAATACAAAGCCCACGGTGATCCATCATAAATTACCGACGAAAAAAAGGCCTTTGTTTAATTATGTCGTCGAACGCTCTACCAAATAGTGTACTATGTTACTTAAATTTCGACCTTCATTACCAAAATTTCTAAATCCGCACTGTGTCAACCCACGCTGCTGATAATAATTGTGGGGGAGTTGAACTACGTTATTAATTCCATATTGACAAGTTTGGGTCGACATGACGCAAATGATAGTGCAACTTCATGGGTTTTAACAGCTCGAGTTCCAATGAAGTGGTCGTTAGGGTATGAATAAACAAGTTTAAAATGTACTCTGATCAACTGATTTGATTCAAGAGGTTTCGGCTCAACAAAACCATTAAGGATGAAACAGCCAAACGTCTTAAAGATGAAGCATAGTGATCCAAAAGACCCACTCCCGATTAACCTCACACAAAGAGCCCATTGCTTATGCTAGGACTCGAATAACTAGTATAATTATATAGAGGAACACCAAGAATAACATGTTTAGAGTTTGTGCCATGAGATTAAAATCGAATATAAAAGAGCGGCAAATAAACAAGTTATAAGAATATGATCTATACAGTTAATGTAGAGCTATCAAGAATCACTTACAAGATCGCTGAACAGAAATCATACATCATATGATGCCGTTCGAAGATGTAAAGATTCAACAAGTCATGCAAGAAAGAAGAAAGTCTTACCTCTGAAAAGTCAATTTCCGACACCAATGAGTGAAAACTAGTGATCTCAAACATAATCACACGTATATCGCTTGGTGAACCGGAATGGACTTCCGCCAAACCATGATCGATTGATGGCAGAAGGCGACCAACACATGCCCTTGGAATGAGGCTTTATATCGTCAATTAAAAGCAAAAGGAGACAAACTACAAGATGAATCATTGGACAAAAATATATAACTATCTAAAGGAATACCAAAACTAAATACACACACACATATATATATATATATATATATATATATATATATGCGAAGGATCGTGTGAGAACTGAGAAGTTGAATGAGAAGCGTGAAAATAGATATGAACCGTTTGATCACTTTTAATCAAATACCCTCCCATGAATCGTGCCGTAGAAGGGATTTGATCTGGTGCATCTCGGTGCATATAATCTTAACGTGTGTCCATTTCTCATCCAACGGTTGATAACCACTACTCACGTTAACCTCAACTTCTCACCGGAACCAATCCCATATAGCAAGTCATTCATCCTATCTCTATCAGCAGAGACTTTATATGGTCAATAATAAGAAGCATGGACCCTACGCCTCACATCATAATTAAGCTTAGTCACTTATTAAGGGCCGTTTACCTAATCACTTACCTGGGTAAGTGCTTACCGGTAAAATTCAACACTATCACTTACTTCCCGGGTAAGATTTTAGTCCACTAAAATGGCATTGTATGCAACAATTTAGCCGGTAAGCGCTAACCGTGGTAAGAGTCATCGCACTCACTTACTGGGTAAGACTCTCGGTCCTTGCTTTCGACTCTTGGTCCTTGCTTCCGCTCTTACCGGGTAAGATTCTTGATCCTTGCCATATTCATCCGGTAAGCTAACGTGACTTGGTAAGCACTTACCCGGGTAAGAGTTTTGTAAACGGCCCCTTACTTAGCCTCTAGGCAGTATATGCCCATTGATTCCACCTCAACCTCGGTCCAGTACATATATGACCTTGGTAATTATGGCTCACCACATATTAGAAGATACAAAGAATTCATATCGGATTTAAGCACAAGTCAACAACTTGACAGGATCCACATGAACTAAGAAAGTCAAACGAGAAGGGTATTCTTGTCCAAGACTTACTGTAAAACCACTACATGTAACTTCATGTTTGCCAAAGAGGCTGCAAAAAAAGATTATTAGCATGGACTCCTATTATAGCATCATTCTGGAATAAGGGTACACTAAAAAAAAAGGGAGAAGAAGGAAACAAAAGATACGTGTTTTGCAGCAACCAATCGATTTTCTGGTGGAAGAACGAGTATTTAGGCAACCCCGAGATGGAAAACGAGCAACTAACCGAGACCACAAGAAATCATCAAGTTTAAACCCAAAATGAAGAAAAACGGAGCAATAAAGAGAGAACGACTGCTTCTACGAAAAAACATAATCGCATGTGAAAATTCATTTAAAAACTATACCCCTTCATGAAATCAAAAAAGTTCTTCCATCCATGTATAAATAAACCTAAATCAATAAAAAGACTTCTACGAAGATCTCCATTTCCTATCAAGATCATCAAAAACTTCGGACCCATTTCTACCCTCTTTACGAAAAGCAATCTTCAACTTCTCCATTGTAGACTCGTAAATCTTAATTCTTATACGAAGCATTTGATCAGCATGCCTCCTCAACTCCGTCAACCTGCCCATCTTAACAAGCCCATTAAGTAAAGCATTGGCACTATCATCCAAGGGAGAAACACCTTCCTTCTTCATATACAACCAAATCTCCAACGCCATCTCAGGATCATCACGATCAAAGAACATTGAGATGGCAGCAGCACAATTTATAGGGGTTGGAGGCTGTTCATTCTTAATCATCTCAAAGAAAAACTTACCCGCTTCACGCACCTTCTGATTCTTAATCAAATATTGGAAGATTATGTTATAGGTAAGCGAATCAGGGAAAATTCCATTGAATGGCATTTCATCGAGCAGTTGGTAGGTGTTAACAATATCATCATTGTTGCAAAGCAAACCAATCATGGCGTTATACATAATCAAACTCGGGATCAATCCATTCTTCACCATCATATTCCATAGTGAAAGCGCATGAACAGAATTATTTTTCTTAATGAGAAAATCAAGAGCGTTAGCGAAGAACTTCAAACCAGGAAAGCAGTTATTCGCTTTCATCACCTGAAGAAACTTAATAGCCTCATCAGCTTCTGAACCTTGAACTAAAGTATTCAAGAAAGCATCATAAGCCGCCATGTTTTCCGGGCCCCATCCAACGCGAATCACCATTTCCCCAAACATAGTTTTCGCTTTACCCACATTCCTTTCTTTCTCCCACCCTTCTAATAAAATAGCGTACGAATCTCCATCTGGGGGTATTACAGTCTTGCTTTTTTCGAAAAATTCCACTGCTTTTGCCGTCTGAGAATCCTCACGACAAATAGCACTCAAAAGAGAGTTAACAGCCACAACATCGGGTTGAATCCCATACTTTTCCATCACATCAAACGTCATTATAGCTTCATTAAACCTCCCACTCTCACAATAACTCCCGAAAACAGAAACAAAAGTGGTCATCGATAAAACCCCCTCTTGCTTCATTGACCTAATCGCATCCCACATTGGCTCAAACATCTTATTCTTCCCAAGCAAATCCACAACCAAATTCCACGATAAAGGTGAATGTTTCTGATTCAAACCCACCCATCTGAAAAATGTCACAACAGCAGCAGGATATCCGTACGAAAACCTGATCACTTCTTCTACAATCTCAGGCTCTGGGGTCATCCCTGTGGCGGATAATGAGGATTCGACTTCATCCGGAGAAACCCTAGCCAGTATTTCACAGAGAGTTCTTGATCTTGGAGATAAATTATTGGTATCAAGGTATGATGGGAATTGTTTGGGAGGTTTTTCAAGTTGTTGTTCTTGATGTTCTAAGGCTTGTGATGATGAAGGGATAACCTGAGGTGGATGCCTTAAAGGTACAGTCTCCATAACCTTAAACCCTACAGCAAGTTATATGTATATATATCAGAAACTACATATATACACACACGCACAGACGAGGGAGGTTCAAGGGAAAACCTTAAAAAACGGAAAACTGAAGAACCCTGGTGGCCGGACGGTATGCACTTGTAAATACAAATAAATTATGTTGTTTTTTTTTGTTTTTATGCAGGTGGACTTGTACATACAAGCAAATTATGTTGTTTTTCTGTTTTTATGCACTTGTGCATATGCACGTGTGCATGTTACAGTATGCACAAGTGCATACCGTCCAGATGAGAGGGCACCAGGGTGTTCTTCAGTTTTTCTTTTTTTTGAGGTTTTCCTTGCTGACCAAACACACATGGATATCATTCACTCTGAAACTAAATCGAAGAATTGAGAAGCAATAAACACTGAAATCGAAAGAATTGCAGAAATGATGATTAAATTGATAAAACCCTAAATCGAAGAACACGGATGGAAATTAGGGATTCGTTCTACGCGTGAAAACTTACAGCTTTGTTGATTTTCGTCGGAACTCGGTTTGTGCGGTTAATCTCCTTCGTGACCCATGGAGGAGAGGCAAACCGGAAGAGCCAAAACCCTATTAAATTACGGTTACAGTTGCTGAAAATATGCAAATCAATGGCGGCAATGCTTTAAATGGAGATCAATGGCAGCCGTTTCCTTATTGCTTGAGAATCATATGTGACTTGCCTCTACAAATCGAAAGACGATTGATCAATTTCTTCACCAATCTTTACTCCAGTTCAGTTCTTGACCCTCGTATCCCATCAAAATTCAAATCAACCCTAATCTCGCTGTCGTGAGGGTTATTCGACATTTGTACGTAGGTATAAATTACTATAACGGGTTGTGAACTTGATTATTGGTTTTTTCCCCTTTTTTCTTTTTTGTAACAATGAGTTTTCGGACGAGTTTACATCATCGGAATGGTCTAAAGTTATTGCAGATGAATTTCTAGGCCACAAGCATTTTGATAATGTCTTAAATCGATCTGAAAAATATAAGATTTCTATCATTTTAAGACTTAACCGATGTGCCACTACCCAAATGATTGATCACTCATACTTGATCATTGGACCTGAAGATATAATTAAGAAATCATAATTAATACGTCTTATTTAAGACTTGAGAGATGTTTATCAAATGCTAACACGTAAATGGTTATCGAGTGAGTGTAATATTCATTTTAAGTAAAGAGTAAGCCCTGATTGAAGAGAGAAACAAAATTTTGCAATATGAAGATTGTATTAAGCTTGATGTTCTGAATTCTGATAAAGTCAGGGTCGTCCCTGGAGGAGGGCGGGTCGGGCGTACGCCCAAGACCCAAAGAAAATAAGGGTCCAATTTTTTTAAGTATATACTATATAATAGTAGTTAAAATTTTTAATATATAATAGGATCAAAAAAGAATTTAACATTATATTAAGGGCATAAACATGTATTAATTAATTACATCGGATGATAAAATTTGTAAAAAGTTAATTGACATTTCATTTTATAGTATTGCTTATTATTTCTCTAAGCTTTTTTTATCCAATAATAATATCTAAATACTATTTTTGCCTACCTTGATATATACTCCGTTACTTATCTTCCATATACTTTTTTTTTATTATTCCATCTGCATGAATTTTATTTGTGTTAGAATATATAGTAAGGTTTTTTTTATTAACTAATAAAACTTCTACCTTTTGAAAACAATTACTAACTATATGAGACGACCCAACTTATATCTATATTTAGGATTTCAGAACTATCTTCTTTTTTTCCATACGTTATTGACTTATTATTACTTAATATTGAGTATAATATTAACTACTCTCTTATCTCTAAAACAAGAATAAGATCTCAAAACTATAACCAACATGGACTTTTGATTCTAAGATTAATAGTTTTTGAAAAGTTTGTTTCAACTCTAAAAGATTAAAATGGTAATAAAAACCATTAACATCAGGTAACATGTGAAACTCAACTAATTATGTTGATTACTTAAAGTGTTACTCCAAAGGGAATTTAATTAAAATACCCAAAGTTTGATTTTGACTTGCCAAAATACCCATTTTTTCCGAATTTTCCAAAATACCCATTTTTCCCGCGGTGGGTCCCGCGATCGCGGGATGAGGCCACGTGTCCCGCGGTTTTGGCCAAAACGTCCTGCGGAGCCCCACAACTATGCCCGCGGTGACACTTTTGGCCCTTCCCCGCTATAGCATCCCGCGATCAGCCAAAAAAAGTTACAATTTTGGTCCTTTTTGCACGAATTTTTGCATGTTTTTATTGTTTTTTTCCACAATTATTGTACTTGGAAGACCAAATTGTGGTTGAAATTCACTGGCTTGTTTCATCAATGTTGAATCATTGTACTTGGAAGACCAATTTGTGGTTGCAATTCATCTTTCTCAATGAGATTTCATCCATAAATATCAGTAGAATGCAATCCATAACTCACACCCATTCCATCCTTCTTTCTTACTTTCTTGCTTTCTTTCTTCAGTATTTTGTTTTTGAGATACCACTGAAAAAATGAGTTCATCTGTTGCAAAAACTAGGCTATATTTCTGTTACGATGGTGAATGGGTGGAAGAAAACAATGAGTGGAATTTTGCTTATAAATCTAAGCATGGTGTAAAATTGCCAGTAAATTTTTCTTATCAGAAGTTTGTTGCATACGCCATGCAAAAATGTGAAATCGACCCTTCGGCTGTTTGCAAGTTAGTGTTCAAGAATGATGATGGGTCATTTGTGGAGTTAGCCAACGATGGGGATATCTCTGGTTTTATGCACTTTACAGCCGAATCAGAAAGACCTCCATTACTTTATGTGTATGTTGAATCCTCGATGTGCAACGAAGACGATGACGAAGGTGACGACGAAGGTGACGACGACGGTGACGACGAAGGTGGTGACGACGCTGATGACGAAGACCTCCAAATGGAGCAGCCCGATTCTCAATTTCAGGCGTCCTACGGCCCAACAGTTCATTTGGATCATGCATATGGTCTTAACAATTGTTATCCTGATTATGTTCCGGAGACGCAACAACAACAACCACAAGAAAGACGTTGTGTTGGAGTTGCTGATGACGAAACCTATGTTTTCAAAATGGGTAATGCTGATATAGACATATCAGATACCGATAGTGATGAGGACGAAGAATATATACCCCTAGTAATAAATCATTTAGTCAGTTAAATGACTATTTTGATATGCCCCATATTCTTCCAGACCAGAATACCCATACACAAACCTACGAACCTGCACCTTATAATCGCAGTTTAAGGTTAGAAGTAGGTCAGATATTTGATTCGAATGATCACTTGGCAAGTCAGGTCGGAATTAAGTTCATGGAAGAGGGTTTCGAAAGTTATGCGCCGAGATCCGACAAAGGCAGATACGTAGTTGAATGTACGAGAGAAAACTGTAATTGGAGGATGTACGTGAGGCCCGCGGGAGAGAAAGGAGGGGCGTTACTTATTAGAAAGTTGCACGACGTACACACTTGTTCGAGGACGCAACTGAATCCCAACCACAAATAAGCCACCAAAAGGACTTTGGGTGCGATACTGAAAGGCAAATTTCTTGATGCTAGCAGGTCATTGCGTCCAAAGGACATCATGGACGATGTACACCAGCAGTTCGGCGTCACGATTGGTTACCACCAAGCTTGGCGTGCGCGATGCAGGGCTCTGCTATTGGTGAGAGGCACGTTCGAGGAGTCGTATGAACGACTCCCAGCATATTTATATAATTTGCAGCTGCGATACGTATTTTAACACGTCATATGTTTACACATTATAAACTATAACATTTACAAAGGGAAACCACATACGTTTTTGCAGATCCGCACATTTCTGGCAAATCTGCGTCGTGTCCTGGTAATAGACGCTGCCCATTTAAATGGCCCTTACTTGGGTATGATGTTCCTGGCGGTTGCCATGGACGGGGATAACTCCATCGTTCCAGTAGCTTTCGGAGTAGGCAAGTCCGATACCGGGGATGAGTGGACTTGGTTTCTGTCCATGTTGAGACAAGCTATCATAGACCCGCAAGGGTTGGTGTTTATGTCCGACAGGGCTCCTTCCATAAGCGCCGCAATCTCTGCCATGTACCCAAACGCCCCTCACGCCTTATGTTGTCGACATTTGGAGATGAACGTCAAAACCAAGGACAAACGTATTACCACCTACAAGGATGTCTACTGGAAGGCATGCAGAGCATATACGGCTCGGGAGTTTGACCGGTACATGAATCTTCTACGAGTTAGTTGTAACATCCTGAATTTTTAGTTATAGTATTTTAATGAGAATTAGGATTGTTTGTATTTTTAGTTTTAACTTTGGATTATGTTGTGATTTATAATTCAAAATGGGGTTAAAATGTTAGTGGTAAAAGTTAAGTGTCATTGTTGGAAGGTTGAAACTTGGGGGTGTGTTTGGTCACAATTGGAAAGTGTGTGTAGATAAGGTAGCTGAAATCAGATTTTATCTGATTTCTTATGCTTAGGGTCGGTTTGGAGAATCAAAGAGATAGAGAGAAGGAGGAAAGAGAAAAGAGGAAGAAAACAAGATTTGTTCATTAAATTGGTAAGGAAATCTGATTATGTTCTTTTGTTTAGTTTGTTGAGAATGAATGATGATGGACGAATCTGTGTATTGGATTAAGTTACAGAATCATAAACAACAGATTTGAAGAATCAGAATTGTGCAAAGTGGGTAAAACTTCCTTAAGAGGTGAGTTCATTTGTTTATTGCTTAAATCAGTGTTTTCATGTTAAATTAAACCTTGAAATAGCGGTATAAATTAGTTATGAACTGTATGGGATGGTTTGGAATGAGCTGAATTGAACAGACATGAAAATGGATCGAATTTTAGGCTGCAGACCCGACTTTTCCGGATGAATCGTCGTATCCGGAAAACATCAATGATGAATGTTTCCGGACGCAAGAAGTATCCGGGTAAGTTGGATTTTATTTCAAGAATCCGGATGAAATTAGTTACCGGGTAAGTTCGAATTGATTTAGGTATCCGGATGATTTTAGTATTCGGATGGCGTCCGGATTAGAAAAGTATCCGGAAAACCCCTATTGTCCGGAAAACACCTGTTGTCCGGACACTTAGCGGAACCCCCGTGCTAAGTCGCCGAAGGGGGAGACATTTGAGGATGAAGATACGATAGGTTATCTAGTATTCTTAGATTTGAGAATATGTTTTGAGATGTAATATATTGTATGCTATGCACATACGATAGTAAGAGTTATAATACTTATGTATTATGTTGCGATTGCTAGAAATAGGCATCCGGTCATCGGGGGCACCTTAGTACGGTCTAATGGGAACCGATTACTAGCCATTGACCAAAGGGATGTAATTTCTAGTGATGAGTGTACCTTGAATCATTGGGGGTCCCGGTTGTGTATCGCGATATATTAATCCCATTGGGACCATTGATTCTGAGGTGGGGAGGATGTGAAATGTGGAATAGGCAGATTTTGATTTGTAATTCCCATTTCGAATGGAAGATCGGAGATTTCCATTTTATAGGGAAGATCAGAGATTTCCCAAATTGTGAAAGGAAGATTAGAGATAGGCATAAAGTAATTTGTAATCTCTACTTCCGGATTAAGAAATAGGCAGGTTTTGACTTGTAATTTCTTGAATAAGAGTATTAACCTTGAATATGGGATTATTCGTGGTAAACTCTTGGTAGCAATATTATGGCTAGATGAATTAGTCATAATTATGGAAGTAGGGTAGATTCCCAGTAGTGAAAGGAGTTGTTATACGGTAAGAAAAGGAGTAAATCAGGTTTGTTGTAACTTGTTTACATTGATTTTGCAAATGTTATTATTGAAACGAATGTCCTCACTAGGCGAAAGCCTAATGTTTCAAGTTGAATTTTCTTACCAGGTACAAGCTCCGGGAAGTAAGCAGGGATGTGTGATGAGAACTTTTGGAAAGATTCAAACTTAGAGATGGCGGAGGATCTAGCTATTCTTATGATGTTTTTGGGACAAAAGCTATATAACTTAGTTAATCTGATTATGATGTATGATTAGATTAATAGGTTATTTGAGTTAGATGCGTTGTATATAAAACCTTTACAATTGATCCTCAGGTTATCAAAGTTTGAAGTTTTATGATCATAACTTGTGTATTATTCAAGGTTTAAATTGGCCCTGTTTTTAGGGTGGTACATTAGTGCCCCGAGTGCAGCCAAAGTTATGGACGATGTTGGACCGGATAGGTGGCCCGCGGCCCATTTTCCTGCACAACGGTATGATATTCTGACCTCCAATAGTGCAGAGTCGGTGAATGCACTCTCCCGTTTTACGCGTAGATGTCCGATTGTTACTCTTATGGACTACTTTCAGAGCTTTCAACAAGAGTGGTACCAACTTCGACGCCGAAAAGGAGCTGAGCTGCAAAATAGACTCACACTAGGGGCGGAGGAGATAGTTCTCTTCAGGGCGCGTCACGCGTCGACATGGAGGGTTAGCGAAATCGGGTATGGGAGGTACGAGGTTCGGGATAACCAGCTTCACGCGACTGTCAATATGACCGACCAATTTTGTTCATGTTTGCAATGGCAAAAATCTGGGTTATCGTGCGGTCATGCCATCGCTGCAGCAAGACATATGGGTCGTAGAGATTGCAGCGACTTGGCTGTAAGTTTCTTCACGTTCGAAACTTACCGAGCAACATACGCAGAGGTAATAAATCCAGTTGGACCAGTTGAATCATGGGTGTATCCACCCGACCCCCTTCCGCCATGCTATCCACCGTTAAACGATAAGAACAGAGTCGGGAGACCAAAAAAGAACGATCGACGTCCATCACGTGGTGAAGGCCTGATACAGCGAAAATGTACCCGGTGCCAATGCGTAGGACATACTCGTGGAGAGTGTCCAACTCCCGCCCCTTCAACCGTGCCAAGGAGTAGACGCACAAGCAGTCAACTAAGTAACACGCAGGGCCCGTCGGAGCTTGAACCACATGGCACTATAACATATGATATCGTCGATCTGAACATTGATTTCCCTTGATTGTACGTTTAGTGCTCTTGTTTTGATCATGATTTTATCTACTTTATCGGCGTGTGTAATTTATCAAACATAACTTATGTACGTTGTAATTTAGTAAAATAAGGGTCCAAAGTTGTAATTTAACAAACAAAAGAGACCTAAGTTGTGTTAGACCAAAGACAGGGACCAAAAATAGCCAAAATGCAGTAAAAACATGTAAAAACTAGAGGGACCAAAAAATATAATTATATTGCCCATAACTAGAGGGGCCAAATTTGTAAAAAGTGTGACAAAAACAATAAAAGCATACAACAAACACTTTAAAAAACCCCAACTACATAAAATGATAACCTAAAAACTAGAGGGACCAAAACTTTATTTTTTTTGCCAAAACTAGAGGGGCCAAAACTGAAAAATTCGGCCATAGCGGGGTCATCGCGAGCCCAACTGCGGGACACGTGGGCCTCATCCCGCGATCGCGGGACCCACCGCGGAAAAAATGGGTATTTTGGCAAATTCGGAAAAAATGGGTATTTTGGCAAGTCAAAGTCAAACTTTGGGTATTTTAATTAAATTCCCTACTCCAAATGGTCAACATAGTGACCTGAAATGATTTCAATCCATATATTAAAGGTATATCATAAGATGCATTCGATGGTGGAACAGATTGACAATGTTGTGTAAAAATGATATGGTAGATAATGTTAATATAGAAATAATTATTCATTAATCTTGCGCTAGGAATACCTGAAAAGCAGTTTTACATAAATTAGTATTTTGAATTCAATGTTTTTTTTTATGATATAAACAAATATATTGAAAAAAATTGTAGTTCTCTAGAGCCCATTTTTACATTTCGCCCGAAACCTATAAAATATCAGGAACGGGTCTGGATAAAGTTTTGTAGCGTTGGAGAAGTTGTTTGTGACAATAAAGACAATAAAAGAAATAGAGGATCAATTAGACATTAGACATTAAGAGTTAGTACTTAGTAACATAATGTTTAATAGTGTTATATAAATGTAGGACATGGCCTAAACAGTAGACACAAAGAAAACCAAGTTGTACATCGTTATAAGCTTATTAAGAGTAAATTACATGATTGGTCCCTGTGGTTTACATAAAATTGCACTATTGGTCCCTAAAATGAAATAATTACGTGTTTGGTCCATGTAGTTTACATTTTCTCACCCCTTTTGTCCTTCTGTCCTAACTCCATTAACATGACTTTGTTAATTAGGTTAACTAAAAGGACAATTTAGTCATTTCATAATTTCATATTTCCGATTAAAAATACAAGGACTAGGGATGTAATATATAAATATTGTGGCCCACTCTTTTACTATCTGATCTTTGTATACACAACACATATGTGTATATATATATATCATATATATGTACACACACAAAAACACACACATATATACATATATATAATTATATATACACAGAGAAGCATACTGCATACCCATATCATCTCCCAACCAAAGATGGTTTACACAACACAGTCACACCATCTCCATCAGATAGTGAAAGGGGAGATTGAGGGAAATCAAAGATGATTTACCTCATGACCCACCAATAAATTCTTCAAAAAGATCATCAAGACCTCACAGAGAATTGTTCAAAAATATTCTGCACAGAAAAAGACGAAAAACTTTGCAATTGTGAAATCATCTTTGGTTGGGAGGTGGTATGGGGATGATGGAGTCCATGTGACTATATTGTGAGTTCCAGATTAATGCAACGAACAGTAGAAATCAATAGATATGAACAAATAGTATGATTTCAATTGGTCATCCAATTCACTTTCATTCAATCAGAGAGAATTACAATAAGCTCTTGAAAGTGTAAAAAGACAACTAGCCTAATTTCCTAAGGCTAACAAACATTATATACCATGGGCCCATGACATTCAAGCCCATGGCCCGTTACACAATAAGGCTCAAAATAAAGAATAACAGTTTAGCCCTTGAACTTCTATTCAACCTGATTTTGACCCTAAAAAATCTCCCCCTTTGAATTGAAGTTCGAGTTCGCGCCAGTTCTCGACATATCTCTTTCGGAGCGCAAAGTGGATCTCGAACATTTGGATGGCTCGGCGGTAGTCGATGCGATCTTCTATCACTTCTAGTGCTTCTCGTGCGGTTGTCTCATTTGAATTGGGAACAAACGACAATTTTCAATTTTCGGATTCTTAAGTGATGATGTTACGAAGAACATCTCTTACTTTGAGGAGTGTGCCATCGCAGAATCTGTCGACCTGGCTGAAGCGGAGAAACCTCTTTTCTTTCTGATTATTGAGGTATACGATCCTAAATTCTGGTTCTAGAAGCAGTGCGTTCTCTGGATACATCTTCAGCTCGGGTGCTTTCAGGTTGGTTTCAGCTCGGGTGCTTTCAGGTTGTTCTCGATTCCCATTTGAAAGTCTGTGGGGTAGGACATCATGATCGTGTGAATTAGGAATCGACGAACAACCTCGAGCGCTTTTGTTACTTGAAGTGGTTGGATGGTTCTTAAAGTCAGCTTCGGAAATTCTCCATTCATTACCGTCTTCGCGTCGGACGGTGAATACTGGAAACATGACTCTAAGGATTCGGCCGGTTTGGATGTTGAGCACTTCAGAGATCTTGTGCTTGGTTCGGACATGGCTAACTGGCATACACCGCTTCATGGCATTTATGTACTGGCTTTGGTATTCCTTGTCGAAATGGGAAATCCCAAGGCAGAATGTTGACTCGATGGGGCGTAACATGTGAACATATAGCTTCTTCAGTGATTCCTCCAGGTGAGGAATTAGGATTATGATCTTCTCCCATCGGATTTGTTGCTGTGGAGGAGGAGGATGATCAGAAGCAGTTGGTTGTTGAGGAGATGTCGGATTTGTAGCACTTGATGTTTCGGGTATCGTAGAAGTTTCAGGAGCCTGTGTAGTGTGGGCAGGTGTACCATACAGGTTTTGTAGCAGAAACTGGTCATAATCAACGTTGTCGTCTTCATCAGTAGGAAAAATCAAGTTTACCTGGAGATTTATTGCACTAGCGACTTTTTCGTACCATGCATTTTCAGTCTCGGGGTCGATCTCGGAATCTGGATCTATCAGATCAAGTGCAGGCCTATCTGATGCATCATAAGTGACCAATTCCTGTGTTTCTCCCTCGGGCTTTTCAACCGTCGGGTCTTCATCATCAGAGATATCCATATCTATCTCCATTTCGGCTAGACTCAACTGGGCTTCAGGTTCATCTTCAGTTGCAGTTGCCATAGTTGACGGTTCCAGTTGAACTGTTATAGTAGAATCAATAAGGATCGGGGCGGACTCGGCTAATCGCAGTCTTTTATTCTCCCCTCACGGTGATCAGGATCATCTTGATCATCGTGCCTTCGCTTTAGTCCGCCGTCTTGACTTTTGCAGGTTTCTTCCATGGAGGCGACTCTCTCGGATAAAGTGGTTAGGGCTCGCTGAACGTCCTTGAGAGTCGCGTCAAGCTGACCCATACGAGTGTTGACGGAAGATGACTGAGCAGTTGATTGTGACAGAAGAACGGAAATAAGATCTGCTTCAGTCGAGGAGTCGATATCTGTCGTCTATAGAAGTTGGGCTAGGAGCATGGTCTTCAAGGTATCCACCGAATATGTTGGTTGAGTGGGTGTCGGTGGAGGGATCGGTGCGGTTTCGGATTCGACCATCTTTTCGTTCCCCTTTAGCAGACCTTTTACCTTGTCGAGCTCGGTCCGGAACTCCTTCGTCAGTTTCTCTCGGACAACCTTTAGGGCGTCGTCCAGATACTCCCTTGATACGAAGTCGGGTAATTTAACACCGGGGTCACTTAGAGCACCCGTTGAGGCATATACCTTAGAGGTAGAGCCACCTACGTTCACGGATGGCAAAGGGGTGGTCGTGGTAGGATTTCCTTCCGATCCTTGCGCTTCGCTCAAAGGCGGAGTCACTACGGAAGTTCCGATCGGGTCACGAAGAGCATCGATGTGTATAGTCTCGTCCTGTGTCCTAGTCGAAGAATGTATTCTATCAAATGGCTCTAGACTCAATAGTGCATCCAAAGAAGTCGAGACCGGGGGAGGCTGTTCTCTTGTTTCAATACCAATACTCTCCGAGTGAGAGATCGGTAGACGTTGTGCTAAGTCCCCGTGTGATTTTGAAATACCCATCTGTTGAGAGATGGGTGAGTGGCTTGGGGGGTGTGCAATTGCACCGCTAGGTCCACGGCGTCTTCTTCAATATCTCGTCCCAACAAATGAGACGAAGTAGCAGATGCGGCTACCTGGTCGACAATGGACTGGTTTCGCTCTAAAGCCTCTTTATTTTTACGGCTTTCTCTCTCATGATTCTTTTTCGATCTAACTTCACTCTGTCTTACCACTTCTGGATTTTCAACTAATTCTCCCTCCGTTCTCTTTGTATCTCCCGTAATAGGCTAGGTAGTAGGGATGAGTGGGGGTGTAGGTGAGTCAGATGGGGATTCTTCGATCAATGGTGGATGACCTCCGATACTGGCTGGAATTAGTGAAAGGCGGATTGCACGTTCCGTATCGGAGTCAGTGGAGTCAGAGTCCATCACGTCTGTTTGGACGAACGGGGATAAGGGCTCAGTGGTGTCCGTTCCGGGGTCGCGATGAAGCATAGGTCTTTCGGTTTCAGTGACGACCGGGACCTCGTGTAGACTAGTCGACGGTCCGATATCATCAGCCGTTCAGGTGGTGTGAGAGCGGGGTTGTTGGCTAGTACCGTCCTGGCTGGAATGGGTAGTACTGGCATGCGTATCCAATGCACCGCCCGCGCCTGTTCCTCTCCCATGTACTCTCAACACACCCCGTCCGGGAGCCCCAGCTACCCGGACTCTACCTCCTCTCGTCCTTGGACCCTCGCGTCGCTCAGTTCTATGTCCCTGGGGAGGTCCCTTCGGCTCTGGCTGGACCATGGGATTCCCTAACTCTCGCCTGTATTCTACCACACTCGGTGCATTGGGGTCCGCGTGTGCCAGTAGGTGTTCTGGGATAGGCATGGTTGGGGTAGTCGGTGGATTGCGAATAACTAAGTACTGTAAGTTAAACTGGGGACATACCGGATGATTGATACGTCTCGGGATAAATGGATTTGCCTCCATGTGTTGTCGAATGGCCAGAGAAAGGAAACGAGGGAATGGAAGAAACTTCTTTTCTTTAGATCCTCCGACTTGTCTAATTGCTTGCACGAGTTCCCTCCAGACGATGGCGGCGAAGTCGATATGGCGGTTGTAACACACGACGTGAAACAAGCGTAGGAAGTCGACGGTGCATTGGTCGATCCCCTTTCGTATGGAGGACAAGCATCTGTTCAAGATGGTGAATAACGTGTACCAGACGGGCGCGATGTACTTGCGGTTGAAGGCTGAGGGGCGGTTGAGCTCGTGATGATACCTAAGAGCGCGGATGTCAGCACAGAGTGTTGCGTCATTGACGGCGGGGGCGTACGCGGCATTGCCTCCGGCAGTTCCTTTTGGAGATCATATTTTAGCCTTTTCTCTATCATTATGTCAGTTGACAAAACAGATAATTTCTTTGTAAGCTTAGAAATCTCAGCCTGAAAGATCTTTCTTTCGATTGCAAAGTCATCTTTCAAACTTTTTGCTCTAAAACCTTTAACCTTCTTCTTCTCAGACTCTTTGCTTAGTATGTCTAAATCTTTCTCCAAATCGGTTATTTTCAAAGACAGTTCTCCATTCCTTTTAGTAAAAGATTTGCGTTCAATTTCAAACTTCTCTCTTTCTAAAATCAGAATTTTCTCAAAGTCGGAGATCTGTGTTGAAAGATTTAGACATATAAGCTCAAGATTCTTCTTCTTTTCAAGAGATTTTCTTTGAAGAATCAGATTGTTTTTGTATAAGCATTTGCCTTTCCTTTGTAAAACTTTCTTTCTCCTTTTCAAATACCTTTTCAAAAGTAGTTAGTTTACTTTTAAGCTCAAGGTTTTCACAGTTCAAGAACTTACCTTTCTCTTCAAGTGCCTTTATCTCGTCTTGTGATGGCAAATCAGAGATCTTCTTTTTCAGCTCAGTGTTCTCAGTTTCTAAGATCGTTGCCTTTTCTTCAGATTTAGCGAGTTTCTCAGAACTAATCCATAATTGATATTTCTGTTCCTTCAGTTCTTTGTCGTACTTGCTGCACAATTCATCTGCTTGCTTGGTATTCTTTTCATATAGTCTTGCTTGCTCTTTCTCTTCAAGTGCCTTCATGTCGTCTTGCGATGACAATTCATAAATCTTCCTTTTCAGCTCAGTGTTTCAGATTCTAAGATCGTTGCCTTTTCTTCAGATTTAGCAAGCTTCTCAAAACTTTCAATTGTTTGCAATTTCAGTTCCTTCAGTTCTTTGAAGTACTTTATGCAGCCTTCCTGTGATAGCTTGAGATTCACTTCAGATAATTTTATCTTTTCTTTACACTCTCGATGTATACAATATATCGACATTGTTACCTGAAAAATGAAAGATCGTTAATCAGTGTTGTTTTGAAGAATCAAAAAATGCGGAAGAAAATCAAAAATTAAATCAGAAAAACAAATCTATAAAATAAATTTGTTTTCTCAATTTAAAAGAAATTGATTAGTTAACCGGAACGAACAAAATCAAACTTCGAGAATGAAATATGCAAAAGAACAAACCAAGTTAGATCAAAGACGTCAACTAAAATCACATAAAATGATAATAGTCGCTAATAATTGCAAATCGATCGTTAAAACTTTGCAACTTACCGTTAAAATTCTCAATCACGGGACGTGCGGTAACTCGGGTACCGAAAAATCGAGCGAAAAACTTTCAAGATTTGGTCAAATGGATTTACTAATCAAAACATACCAACCAAAAACTTACCGGGTGAAAGATTTTTCCAAAGAAAACTTACCGGATGAGGTGAGATTACCAGATGAAAATTGTTTGTGACTTTTCGGATAAAAAAAACACAACTATTACTCAACATCAACAAAAATATGCAACAGTGGTTAGTTATGTATGTATGCTATGATGATGTGAATGCAGCAGTAAGAGAGAGAAAAAAATGCATGTGATGATGATGTACATATGCTCATGCGATAGATGTAGTAGAAGATGGCAGTAGATTGCAAGATGAATAGTGTTCAACTTATGCATTCATGTTTATGTATGGGAAAGTGATATGCATGCATGTATATGTATGTAGATGGAAGCACAAAACCAAATTCAACAGAAAGAAAAATTGGTCAACTATGTGGTGCTGTAAAACATGTGTGTTATCCGGGAGTTCAGGGTATCCGGGAAGCAAATGACTTTCATCCGGAAAATATAATGTATCCGGACATGACAGGTATCCAGATAAGTGTGAGAATCCGGGCAAAGAGTTTCATCCGGAAAGATTGGTTTTATCCGGAAAGTGGGTATCAAACAAAAAATTATCCGGGAAGTAAATGGGTGTCCGGGAAAAATTGGTATCCGGGTAAAATTTTATTCGGGAACAATTGAAGTGTCCGAACAAACTTACCCGGGAACCAAAAACAATCCGGATGATTCGTCCGGATAGTGGTGAGAAATAGGAAACTTACTCGAAAACAATAAGGAACTTCTGGACACTGCGGCTGGTTGAGAAATTCGGATCAAGGTTCGATAGGGTTGCTTGATTTCACTCCTGTAGGGTTAGATTTTGACCAAAAAAACAAAAACAAACATACCAAAATCGATTTCTAAGCAAAATATATCATATTTTTCAATAATCACCACAAAAATTTAAGAACACTACCAAAACTCAAGAACTGATTTTTAAATCAAAAAATTGATACCTTTGAGAATTGATATAGATGGAGATAAAAACTAGATAAAAGCGATTAAACAATCGAGACCTAACAAACGAATTATTAAATCAACGAAAGAGCTTTGCAAACCCGATTGATGATCGATTTACCCACAAAAATTACTGCACTATGTCGAAAATAAACCAGATGCCTTCTGGACCTCAAACGATTAATCCCACCGTTCAGAATGTATAACGGAATGTCGTGAAGCTACTGTCCAAAAATCGCGACAATCCGACGGTTCAAACTCCGGGAATAGGCAAAACGGTTCGGCTGCGTTTTCCAGAAAATTCAATACGAATTTTATTGTTTTCTCACTTTCGATTGGCTTTTTCAGTTTCTTCAAATCACCGATTCGGCTCTGATACCACTTGTGAGTTCCAGATTAATGCAACGAACAGTTTAAATCAATAGATATGAACAAATAGTATGATTTCAAATGGTCATCCAATTCACTTTCATCCAATCAGAGAGAATTACAATAAGCTCTTGAAAGTGTAAAAAGACAACTAGCCTAATTTCCTAAGGCTAACAAACATTATATACCATGGGCCCATGACATTCAAGCCCATGGCCCATTACACAATAAGGCTCAAAATAAAGAATAACAGTTTAGCCCTTGAACTTCTATTCAACCTAATTTTGACCCTAACATATATATATATATATATATATTTATATATATATATGCATATGTGTTGTGTATATAAAGATTAGAGAGTGAAAGAGTGGACCCACAATATTTATGTATTACAATTAACATCCCTAGTCCTTGTATTTTTAATAGAAAATAAAAAAATTATGAAATGACTAAATTGCCCTTTTAGTTAACCTAATTAACAAAGTCATGTTAATGGAGTTAGGACAGAAGGACCAAAGGGGTGAGAAAATGTAAACCATAGGGACCAAACACGTAATTATTTCATTTTAGGGGCCAACAGTACAATTTTGTGTAAACCACAGGGACCAATCATGTAATTTACTCGCTTATTAATTACTCATTCCGTTGAGTCATAGTGTTTGCCTTCTATTTCAAATAGGGTTTAGACGTTTAGTATATTGTTTCACGTGTAAACTTGGGTGTCTAATAGTATCATAATATCCCTTTGTTGCAAGTTTAGAGTTGTCATTTTTTTTGAACGGCGAAATTTTATAAAACTAGCAAGAAGCTAGAGCAAATAACAATTACATGGAGATAATAGCAAGGAAAGGATTTGTAAGTCATCCAACCCAATTAATAGACAAATTGCTACTTCTATGGCTAATCCAAAAAATAAGCACGGGTTATAATATTCTCAAAAATTGCCGCCTTCCTTGGCTTCGGGTTGCCAAAGAGAATATCATTTCGAAACACCCATATAAACCACAAAGTGGTAAGCGTAACTGCCTCAAAACACAGAAAAACCTCCCTCTTCAACCGGATTGAGTCTATCCAAAAGACCCAATCTGAATAAGTATGGAGATTTGGAATGTCCATTTGCCACCAACGACCAATAAGAACCCATAAGACTTTAGTGATAGGACACGAGAAGAAAAGATGATTGCAGTCCTCCACCCCGGTGTCACAATTAGGACATAAGAGAGACGAGATATCGACACCTCTTTTATCCAAATTTATCCTAGTAGGGAGCCGATTGAGATGAAACCGCCACACGAACACATTAAGCTTGATGGGAACAAGTCTATTCCATCTAGTAGAATGAGGATCTACCTCCAAATGACTAGCATCAATTAAACGCCTAGGTGAGGCCACTGAGTAATCACCCGACCCGTCTGGCAACCATACCTTAATTGATTCAAACCATCATTTATTTGGGATATTAGATTGACATACCATAATTGATTCAAACCATCATTAATTCATTACAAGAAAAATAGGCTTATTAAAGACTATTAATTGTTCTAAATGAGTACTTAATATAAAATTTAGGGAGTGTTTGATTACACAAGTATTAAGAAGTAATAAATGAGAAAGAAAATAAAAGAAATTGTTTGGTTTTACATAATATTATAAGTTTATTCCTCTACAAGCTCAAATTCTTATTATATGTTAAACTGGGGGAATGAAAATTCATTCTCATTTTCATTCCCTATATTGAACCAAACAAGCCCTTCATTTATGGGACAACAAGTATGCATCTTATACGAAAACGTTACAATAAGTTGGTAAGACCAATTTAGACAACCTAACAAGTTTATTCATCTAGTTGTTAAAACAAAGTTAGACAACCTACTATGACTCAAATAGTAAATAGTTTTTTCATGGGATGTTTTTCTTATAAAGTGTTTTATGAAACATTTTTCAAGAAATGCCATATAAAACCTTTTCAAGTTGGCAATTCATGGACAAAGGCAGGGTGAAAAAGGAACTGAATTAGAATACTCATGATAGTGATTAAGAAATGAAAGGGCACGATATAAGACTTATACGTGTAGTAATAAGATATCAATATAAATGAATATGTAAAAATACTAGAAAGCTATCAAGCCAGTAAGTCGTTAATTAAGAAATGAGGTCGTAATAAATGGTTGATTCATCAAGCATTTTTTATACGTTGAACAAAAGAAAGTGTTTGGCATCAAACATGGAAATCCATATTGTGAAAATCTAATACGAAGGTGTTTTGATGATGGGAAGTTTGTAACAACATATGCTCAAATTAACTTATACATAAATGGAATTCTTTTTTAGGGTGGAAATGACAAAACAGAAAGTAAGGGGATCTGTTTCGCCAACCCATCAAAGTCAAGAACTGGAATCTTTGGGTTACGGAAACCCTCTATAAACTGAGATTTTGATGCCAAATTTGATGGGTATCAATCGCGTTTGAATCCTTCATATTTGAATATCAAAATCTTTAGAAAAACTGAAAGAAAATTTTGTCCAGTTTTTCAACGATTGGAGGTAATTAGTCGACTCAATATTTGATTTATTGCTTTCTAGTTGATTCATTGACCCCATATAACTTAAAGGATGACTGTGTGACCACTAATTTACTCACGAATTGAAGTCATTATTTAGTTTACTTCCAACCATATTAAACCCCAATATTTGTGTAAATGATCCAAGGATGTTGTATGTATTAGGATTTAACTCTAGCAAAAAAATCGACTAAGGCTATATTTGGCAAACTAATTGATAAGATAACTGATAAACTACCTGATGAATAAGTCATGTTTGGTATAAACTAGCTTATAAACATGTAAAATGACCAAAAATGACATCTTGAAAAAGTTATCAATTATAATATTTAATAATATATTAAATATTATATTATATTTGATAATATAATATAATATATTAATTAAAATATTTTGAAATTTATTATTATATATATACTATAAATTTTGAATTTGTTAAAACAAATTTTTGAAAAATCTAAATTATGATTTTAAATAACCGTTACATATAATATGAAAAAAATAATCGAATAATAATTAAAAAATAAAAGTAACTAATAACTAAAATGTATTGATTAATATTTAAAAATAAAATAACAATAATTGATATGTTTAACAATAATTTTAAATAATTAAAAATTAATATCAATGTATAATTAATAATTTTCAGTTAAATATTAATTAATCTTATTAATTAATAATAATTAAATTTTAGTAATTAATATTTATTTATAACCAATAGTTAATAAATAATAATTAATATTAATAAGGTATAATTAGAAAAAGTTACAAAAAACTGCTCATAAACCATTTTAAATAGCTTATCAAAAAATTAGCATATATCCATTCATACATGTGCCTAAAAACAATCTAGCTTACAAACTAACTTATTTTTACCAAACGACGTCTAAAATGCCTGAAGTTTAAGCTTAAATAAATATAAATGACAACAGTTTGTGACATGTGACTATGTGAGTAGGGTTGTGGGATGGTTTATGGATAAGAAAGAAACCACCCACGATCCATTTTTGTGGGTATGGGCCTAGCCAATTGGGCCAAGACCACGAAGTGGGTTGAAGGCATATCTAGAGTAGAGATAGTCAAACCGGTCCGGATTTAAGTCCGTCGGTCCCATCTGGGTCTTGATTTGGAGTGATTCGCCGGCCCAACACGGGACCGATTGCAAGCCCGGTTACACGGCCCGATTCACTATATATATATATATATATATATTTACACTAAATAATATTTTTTTTAAAACCCATATTCCATATATACTATGAAATTGAGCATAGTATTTCCAAAGATATCAAACTCAAAATCAATACAAATTCATCCATAAAAATATTAAACCTAATATTTTTTTCAAACCTAAAATCTTTAAACTGAAATCAAATAATAAATTCTTTTATTTGTTGGTGAGATTTTAATCTTTAAACTAAAATGATGTCATTTGTATGGAGCCATGGATGAAGATGGCTCTGCACATAGAATATTAGAATCTCCAATTTGTTGGATATTTCTCCATGTGTCCCCAAATTTCACAGACATCCAAATAAATATTATATCTCTCAACTCATTCACATCTTTATGGAGCCATCGAGAAGGAAGAAAGCAACAAACAGGTGGTGAAATCCCAGAAACATTCAGGTGATGTTGGTGAAATTGCAGAAACCTTCAGATGACGATGGTGAAATTGCAGAAACCTTCAGGTGACGATAGCAGCAATTCTTGAATCATCTTGTTCAATAGCAGCAATCTCTTCCTTTTCCATTAATAAATCTTGAAGACCCACAAGAAAAAGAGCTTCAAAAAGAAAAACCCTTGTCTGTGGGATCGATGGAGAAGGAAGAAGCTGGAATAATTTTTCATTTCTTGTGATGAAAAGAACAAAGAGGGTTCTGATTTTGAAACGAAGGAAGAAGGAAGAAAGAAGAAGGAATAAAGAAAGGGTAAAAGGGGAATACACCACCTGTTGAACGTCTGAGTCCATAGGACTCTATTTTTTGGGCTGACCAATTTAGCCGTGGGCTGAGCGAATAAGCCCATACCGAACACCCAGATATGACTGTGCGAATCAGCCATATCTCTTATTCAGCCCATTAAGCTGCCACCGAACACCCCTTTAGTGTGAAACATCTCAAGCATTGGTCAAATTTCAAGAGTACCATCCATTTCTAGGATTTACTTGGTTTTGAGATAAGAACCAAGCAAGGTGAGTTCATCCTACCTTTATATAACTTTATACATGTTAAAATCTTATAGTTTTGTAACATCCCCAGCCCACCGTACACGATATTGTCCGCTTTGCGCATACCCTCTGCATAACAGCATGTCGGTACCGCTCACGGTTTTGTTCCTGCCCGAACAGGCATACGCGGGACGCACCCAAACCGCACCCAGTGACAGGCAAAAGGCCTCATGCAAGGAAGGTATCCATCCAACCTTATAAGGAGGACTTCGTTCCCCCTCCTAGCCGATGTGGGATCTCACAATCCACCCAACTATGTGGGATCAACGTCCTCGCTGACACATCGACCCGGTGACCGGCTCTGATACCATTTTGTAACACCCTAAAAATCAGGGCTAATTTAAACCTCAATTTATAACAAGATTTAAACATAAACTTTCTAAACTTTATACATAAGCAGAGAATTAACTATGAGTGTCATATTTACAAATATCGAATTCTTCAAATAACCTATTAATCTAATCATGTCACTATAATCAGATTAACTAGGTTATCTAAGTATCCATCAAAAAGCCTCAATGTTCATTAACTTCTCCGCTAATCCAAAAGCTCTCGTCCCACATCCCTTTATTTCCCGGAGCTAGTATCTGGTAAGAAAATATAATTTGAAACGATTAGGCTAACGCCTAGTGAGAACATTCGGTTTCAAAATAATACTTTCAAAATCAATGTAAACAAGGCATAACAAACCTGGTTTACCTTTTTCTTACCATATGTATCAACATCTTACGATGACGGGGTTTAACCCGATTCCATGAATATGACCGACACCAAGTCAGTCATGACATCATGTTCAAGAGCCCACTACGAATCTCCACGAATTCTAGATTAATGCTCATATCCAAGAAATCACAATTACACATGTCAATTTCTTGGAAAGGAAGTAGAGATTACAATTAAGCCATGCCTATCTCTTTCTTTCCTTAGAAATCGGGAATTACGATTAGTCCACGCCTATCCCACGATTTCTCATCAATGTAAAATGGGAATTACGATTAGTCCACGCCTATTCCTCATTTCACCTAAACGGGAATTACGATTAGTCCACGCCTATTTGTAACGTCCCAAAAATTACAAGAAATTTAAAATTTTAAAATAAACATTTCATTTATAACAACTCATTAAATGATCTCAACGTTTCGTTTGCAAACACATAATTACTATCTTTGTAAAATAAAACCAGCGGAATAAACGTTTAATTATTAAAACCATAAAGCAACCAGCTCTCCTCGCGCGCCAGTGTGTACTCGTCACGCCTTGGAGCCGCCCGCACCTGAAACCACAGTTTATTGGGAAAGGGTAAGCACGAAGCTTAGTGAATTCAAACACCATAAGTAACACATTTATTTCCACACCACCAAAAACAGATAATTGCACATAAACAGCATACAAGTCTTCGAACAAATCATAGACGTGCATACTCACACCAACCCACCTAATAGGCATACGTCGGTCCCACCGACCACACGACAATCGTGCAAACGCAACCCGGCACCCCCGGGTTCATACGCCACCCGCGTATACAACCTTCGGTCCCACCGAATTACTACGCCACCCGCGTATGTGATCCTCGGCCCCGCCGAACTCCTACGCCACCCGCGTAGTCACAACAATAAAGGTCCGACTAGACACCCCACTATTTAACCCCGCATCAAAAGCAAATAAAACTACCACATACATACACATCGTAATGTAAAAATAACCGACATTAGTTATAGTGAGAGAACTCACCTCGAATGCTCGCCTAACTTAACAACACAATTCAAGCTTCACAATTACGGCCCCTTCCCAGCACCTAAACGCATGTTAAAACGTGTCAATACGAGACCCGGACCCTATGACACGACACACGCTTAAACCGTCACTAAAACTATTTCCGTTCTCATAAAACAGGTCTGTTCGGGACCTGATTCGACCCCTATAAACCCAGAAAATCCCCAATATTATAACATGACCAGAAAGTCCTCTGAGTTAGGGTTCCAAGGACATATTATACGCCTCCTAACGATTTTTCTACAATTTGATATGAATTAAATACGAACGATTACCAAAACTGCCAGTTTTCGGTCCAGCCTGCGCAAACAGCCCAATACAGCCTAGCTACGGGCTTAATCAGACTTTCGGTAAAACACGAAAAACCTTCCCAATTCGATTTGGGAACTTTGGGCACCAATTTCACCTCAAAACGAGTTACAAGCAGAAAGTTATGGTCTACACAAAACAGTGGCAGATTCCAGAATTTTACACATAAAATGACGAATCACCGAACTTGCGACCACTTTTTCGCCCAGTTAGAGACCGAACCAGTTTTCCGCTAAAACACAGAAAACGTGCCCGACCCCGAACTTGAACCGTGGGCGCCAGTTTCGGCTCAAACGGAGTTACGACGGAAAAGTTACGATCACACGAAAACTGGACAGCACACTTAGAATTTTCATAAAATCACGATTTATAAAAACGGTTCAAGGCTTAACGGTTCGGGTTACAACTAGGGATGGACACCCCACGCACCACCCACTGCCACCTACGGCAGTGGTGGTCGGCGGCGGCGGCGGCCACCGCCGGTGGTGGTTTCACGGCGACATCAAAGAGACAACAAGGGGGGAAAAAACACTTACCTACGACGACGTCTCACCACCGCAACCAAACCTCTCTCTCTCGAACTCCGGCGAAACCAGGGTGGTGGCGCCCTCCGGCGACAGCAGCAGTGGCGGCGACGGCTGCCGCAGTGTTCTTTCTTCTCGTCTCTCTCTTTCTCGCGATCACTCTCTCTCTCGTTTCTTTCACTCATGGCCGCACCACACACAAGGGAAAGGAGAAAATGCTCTTAGGTTTGTTTGGTTTGCTTGGTTCACAAGGAAAAAGGAAAAAACGAGAATAGGAAAAGGGGTCTCGGCCCTCTCCTTGCATGGGTCGAATCCATACCCCACTTTTGACCAAACCCAAGATTAGCCCCTCTAAAATCCCACGCCTTACACTAACCCTACTTAACTTAAGATTTAACAACGAAGGCTAACGGTGCTACTCTCGCTAACGCAAAAACAATTAAAGGTAAACATTTAAATAAATAAAAAATTTAATTAATAAACGTACCGGGACACGGGCTTTACAACTCTCCCCCACTTGGATTAGACTTCGCCCCCGAAGTCTACGTCCGCAAACAGCTTCTAATAATTCTCTCGTATTTGATGATATCCCAATCTCAATCCACTTTAAAGCTCTAACCATTCTAAAGCTGCTCACCAGTATACCTTACAGGATACTCGATTACAATCCCTCCTATCATTAATTGACGATTAACTTCTACGAACTCTAATAGGCTCCAAAGATTTTCAATAACTTATATTAACAAAACATCGACCCCCTGCCGAACATCGGTCCAACCGATTACAATAACAAACATCGGCCACCCGCCGAACATCGGTCCAACCGATTACGATAACAAACATCGGCCACCCGCCGAACATCGGTCCAACCGATTACGATAACAAACATCGGCCACCCGCCGAACATCGGTCCAACCGATTACCATAACAACATCGGCCACCCGCCGAACATCGGTCCAACCGATTACAATAACAAACATCGGCCACCCGCCGAACATCGGTCCAACCGATTACCATAACAAACATCGGCCACCCGCCGAACATCGGTCCAACCGATTACCATAACAAACATCGGCCACCCGCCGAACATCGGTCCAAGCGATTACCATGAATCACATAAGCGTGGTATTATCCTTACACTGACACAAGTAGATATCCCCTACAATCAAGTCAACTAACACACACGTAGGTCATTCCACCATAACCATCCATCACAAGTGATCATTTCAGGGTTACTACTACCGTCACCATGATTATCTTAAAATCGGCTACAACTCTCCGATTATACTAAAGGTGTTTGGCCTCAAGCCCAAACGTCGACACCTAAATATATCACCTACCTCAAAATGGTTGATGCGCATTTATTCTCTTAATAATAAAGGGCATCAATCCCTTAACCGATACTATTCGGCCTACAGTACTAACGCGTGTGGAATACCTACCTTCCACCGTCGACGTATCATCCACACTTGCTCTACGAAGCCAAGTCACACCGTATCGAGGATACACCTTGACGTCTACCTCCCAGGTAACGCCTCAAGACCCAACACACCGGAACTACCTCCCAGGTAAGTGCCCACAACTATATCCTCCTAGTACCTACTGGAAAGTCTAGGTTAAACACATGAATACCGGGGTGCCACCCCGAGATACCCAACCAACCATTACCAACGACTGACTGACGTGTCTAAGGATCCAAAGCAAACAGCCTACCAACAACATGCCTATTCCGGATTGACTCACTCACCCAAACATGTAAACACTCAACGTGCAAAGAATGCCAAACGGTGCGACAAAAACAACTCATCAACTAGACTCCACATCGAGCCATTAAAACCGGGCAATTGGCCCATGACTAACTCCAAGTCAAAACCGAGCAAAATGCTCCACGCTTGCTAGACCCATAGGTCGGAAAATGCGTTTAAACAAAGTTTAAGCAAGCAATACTCTGAAATCAACCTTAGTCTCAGACTCAACACGGATTAAACAAAAGAGTTTTCCAAAAGGACTCACACCCTAAAAATTCTCGAAATGACACATGACACTTAAAAGCACATTTCCCCAAATGGTTTACAAAATCATTTACAAAATATTTTCAACATCAGGATTTTCATCTCAAAAGATCGTATGTAATAAAACTACTATTACCTGATCGATAGTTACGCAAAACTGGACACGCTCGTCCCACATAGGAAAATCATGTTGAAAATCGTTCCATTGCAGTTCAGTTTACTCACACAAAAGCAAGCGTAATAAATAATTTCTTTAAAATGAACCGCCTCGATTCCAGTATGGATTGACTCATGACGTGCACTTAAAGTAACCGCTTGACCTTAAACAGGGTGCGACAAAGGTGTGCACATAATTCAAAATAAGTTTCACGACATTTGATTTAAAAATTCTTCTTTTTAATCATAAAAATGACGTGGCACAGGGTTCGCCACAAAGTTTTCGCGCGTCAGCTAATCACACAAAACGATGACACGGTTTACAAATATATTTTTGTTAAAACACAACTGTCTCGTGTAAGTTTCAAACTTGAAGACAGAAACCAGTCCGCTTCTATTAATTGGAAATATCGACTAAAACCCCATAAAATCTCAAACTGGGGGCAGGCATGCAAGCTTGTAACACTTCCTCAAGTTTCGTACTTGGGACATATAACGTCAAAACCTTATAGTTTAAAAATGTATTTATCGAAAATGCTCAAAATACTCGTTTCCTCCAAAGCAAAAGTTTTTAATTTCCCAAAAAAAAAAATGATCGGTAATTCTAAATTAACCGAATGTCAAAAATCTATGCATTTATATTTCCAAAATATAACACATTGTAATCGTATGCATGATGTTCACAACATTAAAACACTCCTTGGATCAAATGGTCTTTCATTTCGACAAAAAGGAACTAAACATTTTCATGCACGACTCGTTCATCAAAATGTCGAGAACAAAGGTTACCCCAGTATGCATACCCCTAAGTCGATAAATCGCATTTTCATGGAAATGTCAATAAAACCTTTAGCTGACTAAAAAGCGCACTAAACAACTCCTTATGAAATGTTACCAAAATTCCTCCATGCATCACTTATGTCACGCATGAATCAATCCACACACTGAACTATTTGCAATAAAACACTTAGTAATACAAACTCTCGAACGAAAAGTTAAGCGACACTGGAATTCCAAACTCATTTTAAACAAATTACCAAAATAGCCTTTATACAGACATCGTGGAATGTAACTTTTCGTCTCAACTCTAACACATGTGGAGGAGTTCCAATGTTAGAGTCTCAATCCGTAGTCACTTACCCAACATCTTAACCACCACCAAAACACGGATAACATCGTACCCGAAAGAACCGTTGGAAAAATATCGAAAATGAGACAAATTCTAACAAAGTTTGCACTCCCGTGATAAAACGATTTCATACACTTTCAAAACCATATTTCAAATCTTGTGCGTGTGCTGAGCAGTTCCCAAAATTCCAAAACACCGTCCATACAAAGATTTGAAACACAAGAATTTGTTAATGCAATCTTATTTTCAAAATAACTTCGTGCATGACTCATTCGGCATTCAACGTCTCGACCCCTACTACTCCGAAACTCTCCGGTCTACTATTGTCATCCAGACATTTAAACCTCTTAAGGCAAGTTGGGAAATCACATCAAATCATCTTACGGGTTTTCCTCAAATCAAAGTCGGCTCTATGAGCCTATGACCCTAGCACAATCTTCCATCTTGGCCCGAAATGATCTGCTTACAACAAATATCATCCTTATCGTCACTCCAAGTGACTAATATTAGAATCGTCTTTCTATTCCAACGACTACTAGTTAGGACCTTCATCACTACCCCCAACGATCATCACCTCAAAACACTTCGAGTACACACCTGTACTAGTAGGTTTACTATAGTTGTTCCTCCTTGTGATGGCTATTCTGGGTAGAAAATACAACGCGTTATTAGCACATAATAACTCATACTAGCAACACTCACGCTCAACTCCTTGGATTCCTCGTGACTTCCCCGACTCGAGCGTTGATCCTGTGCTTCCGGTAGTAGGAGCTCTACTACTACCATCCACACCTATCATCGCCCGTTCCGAGTTCCATCCCAAGGGGTCCAAGTAGTTTCTCGCCGAAACTATACACATATGCCCGCACCGGCTTATGTACACACTCTTCCTAGCTCCCTAGGAATTCCATCCAAACCACTACCCTTGCTACTGCCAAATCCCTAATAGCAAGCAGCAGACATGCAATACAGTGTAATAAGCACCAAGCAATTTAGCATACATACTCCTATGTTCTAGAAAGCAATCTAGCACACGTACTCATACATAAACACCCTTCCCAGCTCTCTAGGAACTTCCTCTTATCCCACTACCCTTGCTACTACCGAATCCCTACTAATTATAACGGGTGACCTCGCGAATACCCGATTATATGCAGTGCGAAACAAATAGACAGTCGAATACAAGAATGATATGCATTATTTATTTAATGCATATTGTGTCTTTTTCTTATATTTTTATATATAATATTTTGTTTTATCCCAACTTTTGTGTCATTTTATTCTCTTATTTGTATCTTTATTAATCATGGAGCTAAGTGATGGATTTTACTTGTTTTACTAAGTAGAATGGCTAAAAATAAGAAAACTGCAGCCAATGCTACTTCAATGCTGCATCATCCAAGACTGATGGCAACGAGATGAAGAACAAGGCTGGAAATGCGATTTTTGGGAAAAACAGCAGCATGCAATCTGAATTTCAATGCCTTGGTTACATCCTAAAATAGACTTGGAGTGTTGTAATATCCTTAGTACAATTGACATCTCCTTAGCATAGTATTTAGTACCATGAATAGTGCATGTATGGTACATTAATAGTAGTAGTTGTTGTGTTTTGGTATGGCCTTGTCTTCACTCCATTTGTGTATAAATAGGAGGTGTCCTATGTTGTTGTAAGTGTGTTCAATCAGCTTAGAAACTGATTTGGAAACCATCTTTAATTGCTTTCTTTAAATATATGCAAGTTATCTTCATCTTGTTCATCTTTTTCTTGTTGTTCTTAGCCATCTACATGAGTTGCTGCAGCATCGACAGCAACATTGATGCACTTCTTCATTGTTTTTAATTATTGTTCTTTACATTATTGTCATTTACTTTCACGTCATTTACATTATGTATTTAATTTCAGTAATTTACATTTATTGCAATTTAAATACAAGTATGAGTAGCTAACTTTTATAAGCTTGGGTGTGAGATTAAAGGGTGGAGTTTTAATTATAAAGAATAGTGGACATTATTTCTCAATAATGATGTTCACCATTTCATGTTAAGTTTTATAAAGATAAGTTTACTTCGTGACGTTTTGATCACTTTGAAAGTGTTAAAGTGCCAAGGCATCAGGAATGAGCCATTGATATGCACGTCAATCCGAATGACAAAGAAAGTAAGACTTGGAAGAGCTACTGACAAAGGAATTTGTCGTCTCTGTCTTTTCTAGGTTGATTTTGCCCGATAAGTTGGTCATCGTGATGATGGTAAAAGTGTAGAGTGCGTATCAGGAATGGACCACTCAGACACGTCAACTTAACAGATATGGGATCAACTTGGAAGAGTGATTTTTAACAAAGTAATTTGTTTATCCATATATTTGAAAGACATCATTTTATTATTAATAGTCCTGATACATCACCAGGAATGGGTTGTTGAAAGCTAGATTAATAATATAATGTTGAAGATCCGGAAGGGCATCCTATCAAATAGATGGTGAATTTAAGTATTGAGGAACCAATGTTGTAGCATTGACATAGCATTGGTCTGCTGGAATTTATAATTAAGCTTCACCCCAACGTCTTACACCCTTGCTTGCTTTATTTATTTATCTGTTAATATGTGATAATCCAAAACCAACTAAAAATATTATCTTCGAATTAATCCTTGGAAATCATTTCTTTTATTAGACTTTTATTGCGCTTTTACTCCAATCTCTGTGGGAACGATATCTGGTATTTTACCACTTTATTACTTGAAAAGACGACATTAGATCTCGATGTATACTTGCGTTGAGGTTTAATTATCACACGTCTATCGGTGTATTCAAAGCACTGTCAAAGACTCTATCCTAGAACGGTTGGACTCAAACAAGAGCTGCGCAATAGAACTAAATCGAATATTCTAAGGCTATAAATCTCTTACTGCATACAACCTAGAGGGCATCCACTTAGTAACCTATCATAATTAGCATAAATTCCTAATAGCAAGTAGTTCAACATACAGCATAGTGTCCACAACAGGCAATCTAGCATGCATACTCTATGATCTAGAAAGCAATAAAACACTAAGTACTGTACCGTTCCCCTTTGGCTCCGACTGACTGTACACACTGCGCCTCCGACCACCGTTCCTCGAACGGGTCTTTACTTTTTCTTTTATTTCCAAAAAGATTTAATAAAGAATTTGAAAATTTCCCAGCCGCAACTTGAGACCAAACACACCGAGGTGCGTTTGATTCACTCAAGCTGTGCTCTGATACCAAGTTGTAACGTCCCAAAAATTACAAGAAATTTTAAAATTTTAAAATAAACATTTCATTTATAACAACTCATTAAATGATCTCAACGTTTCGTTTGCAAACACATAATTACTATCTTTGTAAAATAAAACCAGCGGAATAAACGTTTAATTATTAAAACCATAAAGCAACCAGCTCTCCTCGCGCGCCAGTGTGTACTCGTCACGCCTTGGAGCCGCCCGCACCTGAAACCACAGTTTATTGGGAAAGGGTAAGCACGAAGCTTAGTGAATTCAAACACCATAAGTAACACAGTTATTTCCACACCACCAAAAACAGATAATTGCACATAAACAGCATACAAGTCTTCGAACAAATCATAGACGTGCATACTCACACCAACCCACCTAATAGGCATACGTCGGTCCCACCGACCACACGACAACCGTGCAAACGCAACCCGGCACCCCCGGGTTCATACGCCACCCGCGTATACAACCTTCGGTCCCACCGAATTACTACGCCACCCGCGTATGTGATCCTCGGCCCCGCCGAACTCCTACGCCACCCGCGTAGTCACAACAATAAAGGTCCGACTAGACACCCCACTATTTAACCCCGCATCAAAAGCAAATAAAACTACCACATACATACACATCGTAATGTAAAAATAACCGACATTAGTTATAGTGAGAGAACTCACCTCGAATGCGCGCCTAGCTTAACAACACAATTCAAGCTTCACAATTATGGCCCCTTCCCAGCACCTAAACGCATGTTAAAACGTGTCAATACGAGACCCGGACCCTATGACACGACACACGCTTAAACCGTCACTAAAACTATTTCCGTTCTCATAAAACAGGTCTGTTCGGGACCTGATTCGACCCCTATAAACCCAGAAAATCCCCAATATTATAACATGACCAGAAAGTCCTCTGAGTTAGGGTTCCAAGGACATATTATACGCCTCCTAACGATTTTTCTACAATTTGATATGAATTAAATACGAACGATTACCAAAACTGCCAGTTTTCGGTCCAGCCTGCGCAAACAGCCCAATACAGCCTAGCTACGGGCTTAATCAGACTTTCGGTAAAACACGAAAAACCTTCCCAATTCGATTTGGGAACTTTGGGCACCAATTTCACCTCAAAACGAGTTACGAGCAGAAAGTTATGGTCTACACAAAACAGTGGCAGATTCCAGAATTTTACACATAAAATGACGAATCACCGAACTTGCGACCACTTTTTCGCCCAGTTAGAGACCGAACCAGTTTTCCGCTAAAACACAGAAAACGTGCCCGACCCCGAACTTGAACCATGGGCGCCAGTTTCGGCTCAAACGGAGTTACGACGGAAAAGTTACGATCACAAACTGGACAGCACACTTAGAATTTTCATAAAATCACGATTTATAAAAACGGTTCAAGGCTTAACGGTTCGGGTTACAACTAGGGCTGGACACCCCACGCACCACCCACTGCCACCTCCGGCAGTGGTGGTCGGCGGCGGCGGCGGCCACCGCCGGTGGTGGTTTCACGGCGACATCAAAGAGACAACAAGGGGGGGAAAAACACTTACCTACGACGACGTCTCACCACCGCAACCAAACCTCTCTCTCTCGATCTCCGGCGAAACCAGGGTGGTGGCGCCCTCCGGCGACAGCAGCAGCGGCGGCGACGGCTGCCGCAGTGTTCTTTCTTCTCGTCTCTCTCTTTCTCGCGATCACTCTCTCTCTCGTTTCTTTCACTCATGGCCGCACCACACACAAGGGAAAGGAGAGAATGCTCTTAGGGTTGTTTGGTTTGCTTGGTTCACAAGGAAAAAGGAAAAAACGAGAATAGGAAAAGGGGTCTCGGCCCTCTCCTTGCATGGGCCGAATCCATACCCCATTTTTGACCAAACCCAAGATTAGCCCCTCTAAAATCCCACGCCTTACACTAACCCTACTTAACTTAAGATTTAACAACGAAGGCTAACGGTGCTACTCTCGCTAACGCAAAAACAATTAAAGGTAAACATTTATATAAATAAAAAATTTAATTAATAAACGTACCGGGACACGGGCTTTACAACTCTCCCCCACTTGGATTAGACTTCGCCCCCGAAGTCTACGTCCGCAAACAGCTTCTAATAATTCTCTCGCATTTGATGATATCCCAATCTCAATCCACTTTCAAGCTCTAACCATTCTAAAGCTGCTCACCAGTATACCTTACAGGATACTCGATTACAATCCCTCCTATCATTAATTGACGATTAACTTCTACGAACTCGATTACACTATTCCACGTTTACCATACACACTGAAATTACGATTAATCCACGCCTATTCCATGTGTTCATAAAAACTAGTGCCTATGGATCCATTACACTTATTTGTACTCATGCAGGTTATTGCTTAATATAAATCATTTTCAAATAACGTTAATGAAATTAAGCAAAACCATCAATTTAAGATAACCGATTTTACTTCATAAAATCATTCTTCCAAAAGTTCATCCAAAACAGTTCATTATAAAAATGCACCATACCATAATTTAAAAACATTATAAAAGGTAAGGTAAGAATGAACTCACCTGGTAGCAGTAGCGTCACTCTTACTTTACTTTTTGTAAGGAATTCCATCACCAAACTTCACAAAGTCTGAAATACCCAAATACCGATGGTATTTATATTAATCTACTAAATAGGACTCTTAAAAGACTAAGAATCCTAAATAACCCAACATTCTCGTCACTTATCGCAACCCACTAATTGCGATAACACTTGTCGCAATCTACTACTTGCGACACAATACTTGTCGCAACCCACAGTTGCGATATCTCCTACTTGTCGCAACCAACTGTTGCGACATAACATCTTATCGCAACCCACTGTTGCGATACAATGACTTATCGCAACCAACTGTTGCGATACACAATCTTGTCGCAACCCAAAGCTTGCGACATTCATAACTATCGCAACTATCAACATTATCGCAACTAACTGTTGCGGTGTTCATAAATGTCTCAACTAACTGAAAAACGTATTCAAGCCAGAATCTATACTTTTAAGCCATATTAAATTCTACAAACTTGCAGATATGCTTAAGAACATTAACAGAGACTACTCATATACCCAGATTTTTCATATCTTTCTAAAATCATCATAACTCAAAATATAACCCATTATAAAACTTCCTAATCATAAAAGAAGTAATTTTAAGAGTAGATATACCTTTGATTTCTTCTGTTTGTACTTAAAACTCCAGCTGAAGAATCTGTTTTTGCTTCTTCTTCTTCTTTAACTTTCTTTCTCGGCTCTCTCTCTCTCTTTTTCTTTCCGTACACAACACACACACACACACACACACACACACACACACACACACACACACACACACACTTAAGATACTAAAATGGCTAATAGAATGACACCTCACCCCTCTTATTCAAATGAGGCGGTGGAAGTGTAAATGGTTTCACCATTTTAACCATACAGCCCCCTCAACTTTCGTCAAATGACAATTTATACCCTCCAACTTATAAATTAAAATTAAAGTTTACCCCTTAACTTATAACTCCGTAAAACAAATAACGTAACTTATTCGGGGTTAAACTCTAAAATTAATCTATCACATAATAAATCATAAGTTTATCAATAAAACACATCTTAACACTTTATACAAAATCGAGATGTTACAATACTCCCCAACTTGAAAATGATTTCGTCCTCGAAATCAAAGCTAGGTAAACAAGTGAGGATATCTAATCTTCATATCCTCTTCCGATTCTAAAGTCACATTAGCACCTCGATGATGTTTCCATTGTACCTTTAACATAACTACTTCCTTATTATTACGTAACTTCCTAACTGATCTTTCCAAAACCGCCTCCGGTTCTTCTACACAACGGCTCTTTTCATCCACTCTTACGTCAGTAAGTGGAATCACATCAGTCTCTTCGGCTAAACATTTCCGAAGATAGCAAACATGAAAAGTATTATGGATTCCTTCCAATTCAGGTGGAAGATCCAACTGATATGCTTGCAATCCAACTCTCTTAGTTATGGTGAAAGGTCCTAGAAAATGAGGACGCAACTTTCCACGTTTACCAAACCTTATCACGCCTTTCCACGGGGATACCTTAAGCATTACGCGCTCCCCAACTTGGAATTATTTTGGTCTTCTTTTCGGATCAGCATAACTCTTTTGTCTATCTTGAGCCGCTTTCATATGCTTCCGAATTTCTTTCACCTTATCAGCCGTTTGTTGCACAAGTTCCGGACCAGCAAACTGCTTTTCTCCAGCTTCTAACCAACACACCGAAGTTCTGCATTTCCGACCATACAAAGCTTAGAAAGGTGCTCTTCCAATACTGGAATGATAACTATTGTTATACGCAAATTCTACTAACGATAGATGCGTATCCCAGTTACCTCCAAAGTCTAACACACACAACCTGAGCATATCTTCCAAAGTTTGAATGGTTCTTTCACTTTGCCCATCGGTTTGTGGATGGTAAGCAGTGCTCAAATTGACTCTCGTACCCAATTCTTCTTGTAGTGACTGCCAAAACCTCAAGGTAAACCGACTATCATGATCCGACACTATAGACACCGGTATACCATGCCTTGACACCACTTCATCAATATACAGCTTCGCTAATTTATCTATTGGTGACACTTCTTTCATAGCTAGAAAGTGAGCACTCTTGGTCAATCTATCTACGATTACCCATATAGTGTCGTTACCTTTATGCGTTCTTGGTAACTTCGTCACGAAATCCATGGTAATCTTATCCCACTTCCATTCCGGAATTTCCAAAGATTGAAAACTTTCGTAAGGCTTTTGATGTTCATCTTTTACTAATGAACATGTCCTACACTTTTCTACAATATGTCCCACATCTACTTTCATAGTTAGCCACCAATAGTGTAATTTCAAATCCCTATACATCTTAGTACTCCCATGTAACATCCCTTAATCCCAACATACAAGTTTCATATAATTCACCACAAAATAACATATCATAATCCAAATATGGTCCCTTAAATTCTACAATTTGGTCTTTCAGTACAAACTTTTTCGAATAAAGTAAAATACATAACAACTACTAATTATAACTGAAATCTTCATAATCATTCAACATCCACAAAAGCTAACATGATAAATCCTATCATTGTCTCTTGTTTGCTCCATGACCTGGAATACATATTTTAAAACAAAAATGAGGGTTAGACCTTGAGGTCTAGTGAGAAAAATCCCCGTTAGTAAAAGAAAACATTTGCACATAATTCACGTAAGAATACCAAATATGACTCATGCATCATGTATCTTTCCATCTCTATCTCTTTTCTTTTCCTTGGCCATATTAATTGGTAGCAAGCCAATTAATTAATTTACACCGCTGTACTAAATACAGCCAACACCACTGTCCCTTTGTACAGCCAACTTTCACCGGTCCTAAGCCCGGCCAACTAGTACTCATACAATGTAATATTCATATAAACACTATATGCACCATATTACATTAAATCACATATATGTATTCCATTTGAAAATATTTCAAATAAAAACTCACCTCGTGCGTTATTACAAAAACTCTTTCAAGGTAATTCACGTAAGTCGCCCCTTCACCGAATCTGAAATCACAAAATACCAAATATTTCTCTTAACACTAAACTCACGAAATCCTCAACCCAAGTCGCAACCCAAAAAGACATGAAATCGCAATGAACAGTACAAATCGCAACCGTGATGAACAGTACAAAGTCGCAACCTCCTACTGCGACTTCACCCCCGAAATCGCAACCCACTATTGCGACTTCACCCTAAGTCGCAATCCACCACTGCGATTCCACCCTGGAGTCGCAACCTACTGTTGCGATCCCAACCCGAATCGCAATCAACTACTGCGATTCCAAGCCAAGTCGCAATCCACCACTGCGACTTCATACCCAAGTCGCAACCAACCATTGCGACTCCGATGAATGTCGCAGTCGTCCATTGCGACTTCGATGAATATTAACCTACTGCGACTTCGATGAATATTAGCCTACTGCGACTTCGATGAATGTCTCAGTCTACTGTTTCATCCTAAAACCCAGATTTTTACAGTTTTATTCTATGTATGTTGCTATAAAGATGCAGTTATGATTAAGACTATAAACATAACCTAACCTTAAGCTCGGATTTCCCAAAACATCCCCTTTTTAACAAAACCCACCAAGAACTTAACTATAAACCTCAAGAACATTTTAGAGAATTAAAACACATAAAAGGTATGGAGTAATTACCTTGATTTACTGCAGTTTGTTCTTAGAATCACAGCAGCAACTTCTTAATTCTTCCTTCTTCTTCCTTTTTGCCTTTCTCTCGAACTCTCTCCCTCTCTCTCGACCGTATACACTTACACCTTTGAATAATATCTTTTAATTGAGACATGACACCTATCCTATGACTAATATGTCGGTTTTGGCAATGAGACCAACCAAACCCTAGACTTGTCTCACTTGGCAAAACATACCCCCAACTTCTAAATAATTAATAAAACTTACCCCTTAACTTCCCACTTCTTAAATTACCCACCTAAACTTATAAAATTCCAAATTTAAATTAAATAAAATACCTGGTTATTACAACATCTCCCCCTTAAAAGAATTCCGTCCCGGAATTCGATTGAGTGAACAGATGAGGGTATTTGGCTCTCATCTCCGCCTCCGATTCCCATGTTGCATCCTGACCCCTATGATGTTTCCACTGGACCTTTACTTGCTTGATCTCCTTATTCCTTAATACTTTAACCTTGTGATCAACTATAGCTTCCGGTTCTTCCACATAGTTCAGCTTTTCATCAATCTGGATATCCGGTAGAGGGACTGCCTGGTCTGGCGTGACTAAACATTTACGAAAATTCGACACATGAAACGCGTTGTGAATCCTGCTCAATTCCAACGGAAGATCCAATCTGTATGCTACTTCACCAATTCTTTCTGTAATTTCAAATGGCCCAATATATCGCGGACTGAGTTTACCTTGCTTCCCAAAACGTATGACTCCTTTCCAAGGTGAAACTTTTAACATCACAAATTCCCCAACCTGAAATTCTAACGGTTTCCGGCGTCGATCTGCATAATTTTTCTGTCTGTCTTGTGCCGTTTTCAATCTATCCCGGATCTGAGTAATCTTATCTGCTGTTAACTGTACTATTTCTGGCCCTGCTAACTGCTTTTCCCCCACTTCATTCCAACACAAAGGCGTTCGGCATTTCCTACCATACAATACTTCAAACGGTGCCGCCTGAATACTAGAATGATAACTGTAACACCCGGAAAATCCTTGTAAGTAATAATAGTCCTAGTATTTCTTTATATTTTGACTTCTTAGATTATAAGTGATTTCCTAAGTAATTTCCGTGATTGTCACTTATTAATTGAGAACTCCCGATAGAAATCAGTAAGTTTATTCCTTAAGGAAATAAATGAAAAATAGATAATAAAGTTAAATATTAGATTTTATGGATTAGTTGGATGGGTAATTTGAATACGAGTCCAACGGTTCTTTCCGGGGTAAAAACGGAGTTCTAACGAAGAAGTTACGGCTAAATTAGTGGAAGTTGGATTGATTAGCAAACAGAAGCCGGCGCCGATGGTGTGGCGCCGATGCATCGGCGCGGGTGATCGGCGCCGAGCACCTGACGTGCCAAAAGGGGGTTAAACCCACCTCTTTATCCTTAGTCATTCATTCATCCTCTCAAATTAGAATTTCTGCTGCTCTTCACTCTTCAGACGATTTCTTCAATTAAACCTAAGGTAAATCCATTTCTATCAATCCAAATCTAAATCAAGCATCTAGTAAATGAATCTTACCCATTTAAACTTGAATTAGGGCATTTCATCTTCATTCTTCTTCTTGGAGCAATTAGGTTCAAGTATTCAAGTTAGGGTGTTAGCAATTGAAGATTTGAGGTGAGTAACTTGTAATTAATTGTTTGTATTACATTTACATACTATTCCTCATCTTGATTTTTGGTATAGCTAATGGGAGATCTTGAATAAATGCTCTTAATGGTTAAGAGGGAAACAAGAGGAGTTCAAGTAAGTTTATGTGGCTTAATTGTGTTTATTACTTTGTATGCCATAATAAATGTTGATGTTAAGAGTTTGGTTGGATTATATATCCAAAGTATGTGATATTGAGATGATGACTTAATAGATGTCTTAATGATGAATTGATGGCTTAATGGTCAAAATAGACTTATTATTGAATTGTAAACATGGATGTTTATTATTGATATCATATAGAATATGATTTGATACATATGGTTGTATATGAACTACATGGAAGTAGTATTGATCATGTTAAATGGTTGGACCATTGTTATGTGTTAAATATGCTTGATATTATCTAGAATATGATTTATTACATATGGATGTATGTGAACTACATGGAAGTAGTATAGATTATGATAAATGGTTGGACCATTGTTAAGTGCATAATATGCTTTGAATATTACTTGGATTAACATATTTGGTATTCACATAATTGGAGGAGCACCTAGTAGGCATTGGAGGATATAATCATACATACCGTGGGGTAAATGTATTTTGTTCATACCTTCAGATACCGTGGGGTTTTCCGTTGTGTTATGCCTTGTGACAATACCGTGGGGTATCAATCAAGGTATATCTTCGATTATGATGTAACCGGGTAGCGATATGGACCTTCTCCATGGAATCCAATTTGTGAATGTATCGAATTGTTATTCCTACATGCTATGATTATGCTCTATGTGCTATGTGTAAATCTCACTTAGGCTTTAAAAGCCTAACACTTGTTATGTGTTTTATGTATTACAGATTTTAGTGGTTCCGGACACAAGAAGGTCTAGAACGGGGTTGTGAGCATGGGATCATTGTTAGAGAGATAAAGATTGGAAGATTGATGACACAACTTTCCGGCATTCTTTGGATATTTGATATCTATAGTAGTGATCAAATAAGCTAGTGGTCCAATAGTAGTTATGATTAACTAAATCTTTGTATTAATGATTATGTAATGTTATTTAGGTATACTTTTACTTAAGTAATGTGTACCACTCTTCCGTTTTATGGAAGTTTTTGTTAACCCCTGTTTTGGGGTGTTACAATAACTGTTGTTGTAAGCGAACTCTATCAAAGGCAAATGTTTATCCCATGATCCTCCAAAATCAACTATACAAGCTCGAAGCATATCTTCTAACGTCTGAATTGTTCTTTCACTTTGTCCATCAGTCTGTGGATGATATGCTGTACTCAACTTGATTTGTGTTCCCATCTCTTTTTGAAAGCTTCTCCAAAATCTAGAAGTAAAACGACTATCTCGATCAGAAATAATCGAAATTGGTACTCCATGTCGAGTTACTATTTCATTAATGTACAGTTTGGCCAAACGTTCCAAAGAATCGGTTTCTTTTATCGGCAAGAAATGAGCAGACTTCGTCAACCTATCCACAATCACCCAAATAGAATCGAATCCCTTTGAAGTTCTTGGTAACTTGGTAATGAAATCAGTTGTGATCTGATCCCATTTCCACACTGGAATATCTAAGCGTTGTAACAGACCAAACGGTTTCTGATGCTCAATCTTTACTTTCTTGCAGGTAATGCAGTCTTCCACATGCTTAGCAATACTTCTTTTCATCCCCGGCCACCAATAGAATTGTTTCAAATCTCTATACATTGTATTTGTACCTGGATGAATGGAGAATCGAGATTGATGAGCTTCTTGTAGTACACGATCACGTAATCCACCCAAACGAGGTACCCAAATCCTATTCCCCAAACACAACAACCCACGGTTATCTTTCCCAAGCAATGCTGATATCCCAACCAACCGTTCAGATTTCAAACTTTCTTCTTGATAAGCATCTAATTGGCACTTCAGTAATTCGTCAAAAATGTTTGGAAGAAGTTCAGCTCTTAAAGATATCGCCTTTATCGTTCCACTTCTTTCTTGTCGACTTAGTGCATCTGCCACCACATTCGCTTTTCCTGGGTGATAAAGGATTTCACAATCATAATCATTCACTAACTCTAGCCACCTTCTTTGCCTCATGTTCAGTTCCTTCTGATCAAAAATATGTTGGAGACTCTTATGGTCCGTAAAAATTTGACACTTGGAACCATAAAGATAATGCCTCCAAATCTTCAAAGCGAAAACAACTGCTGCCAGTTCCATATCGTGAGTAGGATATTGCCTTTCATGATCCTTTAATTGACGAGAAGCATAGGCAATTACTTTTCCACGTTGCATGAGTACACATCCCAAACCTAACTTAGAAGCATCACTGTAGACCACAAAATCATCCGAACCTTCTGGCAATGCTAAAATCGGCGCGCTGCAGAGTTTCTCCTTTAATATCCTGAATGCCTCGTCCTGTTCTGCCTTCCATTCGAACTTCAGATTTTTCCGAGTCAGCTTCGTCAACGGTGTGACAATACGAGAGAAATCTTTTATAAACTTTCGGTAGTAGCCGGCCAAACCCAGAAAACTTCGTACTTCTGTTGCTGTCTTTGGTGGTTCCCATTTTTCAACTGCTTCCACTTTCATCGGATCGACTTGTATACCCTTTTCAGAAACTATATGCCCCAAAAACTGAACTTCCCGCAACCAGAATTCACACTTTGAAAATTTCGCATACAACTTTTCTTTCTTCAATAATTCCAAAATCAAACGAAGATGTCGTGCATGATCCTCTTTGGATCGGGAATAAATAAGTATATCATCGATAAATACAATGACGAATTTATCAAGATATTGCTTACATACCCGATTCATTAAATCCATAAAGGCGGCTGGAGCGTTTGTCAATCCAAATGGCATTACTAGAAACTCATAGTGACCGTACCTGGTGCGAAAAGCAGTTTTCAACACGTCTTCTTCTTTGACCTTCAACTGATGATAACCGGATCTTAAATCAATCTTGGAGAAACAACAAGCTCCAACTAATTGATCGAAGAGGTCATCAATTCTAGGTAGAGGATACTTGTTTTTGATCGTGCGCTTATTCAATTCTCTGTAGTCGATACACATTCTCATCGAACCATCCTTCTTTTTCACAAATAAGACTGGTGCTCCCCACGGTGAAGAACTTGGTCTGATGAAACCCTTATCGGATAGATCTTGTAGTTGTGCCATCATTTCTTTCATTTCCGGAGGCGCCAAACGATACGGTGCACGGGCTACAGGGGTGGCTCCAGGAATTAGATCTATACCGAACTCTACCTGTCTAACGGGCGGAAGACTGTTCAAGTCTTCAGGAAATACTTCTGGAAAATCACTAACAATTGGAATGTCCTCCAACTCACTCTTCTCTAGCTTAGTATCTATTACATAAGCTAAGTAACTCTGACAACCTTTACTAACACACTTACGGGCTTTTATCATGTTAATAAGATTATACTGATAATTCCTACGATCGCCATAAATCACTACCGGCCCTTTTTCAGGTAACACAACGTTTATTAACTTTTTATCACAATTTATATTAGCTTGGTTCTCGGCTAACCAGTCCATTCCCACTACCACATCAAACTCTACCAGGGCTATTGGAAATAACTGAATCGGTACTCCACACCCTTCTATATCTATCACGCAACTATCAAATACTTCTTTAACTGATACTTGATTTTCATTTGCCGTATCTACCAATAAAGCATGATCTAACACTTTCGGCTTTAAACGCATGTAAGCAGCAAATGAAGGAGACACAAACGATCGGTTTGCACCATAATCAAATAACACCTTAGCACGTGTGGAATTTATTAAGAATGTACCTGTAACTACGTTCGGAGTTTCCTCCGCTTCCTTTGCTGTCATCTGAAATGAACGGCCTCTTGCTCTTGCTGGTTCTGACCTCGGTACTGTTGGTCTAACACCCGATGCTCTTGTTGACGTGCCACCCGATGGTATTCTTCCCAGTGGACAATCTGATTGAAGATGATCTGGCGAATTGCATGAATAACAAAATCTAACCACCCTACAATCTTTAGCAATGTGTCCAAACTTCCCGCACTTATAACAGTTTCTAGGATCTACCTGACAGCTTCCTTGGTGAAAACGGTGGCACTTTGGGCAAGGTCTTTCAGCTGCTCTAAAAGGTGGACGACTATCAAATCGCTGAAATCCAGACTTCTTCACATCTTGTGGTGGTCCTTCCCATTTTCTCTTTCCCGCACTCTTATCCCCAACATCCCGCTTATTGTCTCGCTCCACATTTTCCGCAACATTTACTGCTTCTTTCCATCTTCATCTTTTCGGTGGCAACATAATACTCCCCAAAACGCGACTTTTCCAAGAAGCGAGCAGTGTAGTCTCTTACTGACAAATTTCCTTGTTGTAGGCTCAGGAATTCCTCTTCCAACTGTCTAACTTCGGCTTGCGGGCAAAACTGTTCCTTAAATGCTCTCGAGAATTCGCCCCAAGTAAAAGTTGAATATACCTCAGGTCCTTTAGAGTCAATAAGGGCTTCCCACCAATACAAGGCGTATGCTTTCAACATTGCTGTTCCATATAACACTTTATCTTCTTCCGCGCATTTACTGGTCTTAAATACAGCTTCAACCTCCTTCAGCCATCGCATTGCTTTTACTGGATCTCTGTCCCCTCCATAAGTGGGTGGTTTACAGCTTAAAAACATCTTATAATCACACTTTCTTGGTACTGATGTGACAATAGGTGCGATAGGCACTTCGTTTTCAAGGTTAGGGTCTGGTATTGCTGTTTCCGTATGATGAGTCTGGTTAAACATGGCTTGAATATTTGCCTGAAGTCTTCCCATTTCAACCGCTAGATCGTCTCTCGTAACAAACTCCGTGCCTCGCCCCTGTACACTGCCCCCTGTCCTACCTCTGCCTCTTTCTCCCCCTCTTCCCCTTCCTCCGGCTGTTTGTCTCGTTCCACTTGCCATTCTGTTGATTCAAACAAGGTTAATATACACATAAGCACATACCCCATATAATAAAGTATTCTGGTTCAAACATGTACCTGTAAGGTCATAATTACACTGGCCAGGTGTAATCTGAAATTACCTTACATGATGTTCCTTCTACCTTTTTATATCTATCATCCCAAGGTTCTAAAATAACAAGGACATCCTACTTCGCATGCAGTTTAAGTCTAAGTACAAATACTAATACCTAAATCTCTTAAACTAAGGCTCTGATACCATTTGTAACATCCCTTAATCCCAACATACAAGTTTCATATAATTCACCACAAAATAACATATCATAATCCAAATATGGTCCCTTAAATTCTACAATTTGGTCTTTCAGTACAAACTTTTTCGAATAAAGTAAAATACATAACAACTACTAATTATAACTGAAATCTTCATAATCATTCAACATCCACAAAAGCTAACATGATAAATCCTATCATTGTCTCTTGTTTGCTCCATGACCTGGAATACATATTTTAAAACAAAAATGAGGGTTAGACCTTGAGGTCTAGTGAGAAAAATCCCCGTTAGTAAAAGAAAACATTTGCACATAATTCACGTAAGAATACCAAATATGACTCATGCATCATGTATCTTTCCATCTCTATCTCTTTTCTTTTCCTTGGCCATATTAATTGGTAGCAAGCCAATTAATTAATTTACACTGCTGTACTAAATACAGCCAACACCACTGTCCCTTTGTACAGCCAACTTTCACCGGTCCTAAGCCCGGCCAACTAGTACTCATACAATGTAATATTCATATAAACACTATATGCACCATATTACATTAAATCACATATATGTATTCCATTTGAAAATATTTCAAATAAAAACTCACCTCGTGCGTTATTACAAAAACTCTTTCAAGGTAATTCACGTAAGTCGCCCCTTCACCGAATCTGAAATCACAAAATACCAAATATTTCTCTTAACACTAAACTCACGAAATCCTCAACCCAAGTCGCAACCCAAAAAGACATGAAATCGCAATGAACAGTACAAATCGCAACCGTGATGAACAGTACAAAGTCGCAACCTCCTACTGCAACTTCACCCCCGAAATCGCAACCCACTATTGCGACTTCACCCTAAGTCGCAATCCACCACTGCGATTCCACCCTGGAGTCGCAACCTACTGTTGCGATCCCAACCCGAATCGCAATCAACTACTGCGATTCCAAGCCAAGTCGCAATCCACCACTACGACTTCATACCCAAGTCGCAACCAACCATTGCGACTCCGATGAATGTCGCAGTCGTCCATTGCGACTTCGATGAATATTAACCTACTGCGACTTCGATGAATATTAGCCTACTGCGACTTCGATGAATGTCTCAGTCTACTGTTTCATCCTAAAACCCAGATTTTTACAGTTTTATTCTATGTATGTTGCTATAAAGATGCAGTTATGATTAAGACTATAAACATAACCTAACCTTAAGCTCGGATTTCCCAAAACATCCCCTTTTTAACAAAACCCACCAAGAACTTAACTATAAACCTCAAGAACATTTTAGAGAATTAAAACACATAAAAGGTATGGAGTAATTACCTTGATTTACTGCAGTTTGTTCTTAGAATCACAACAGCAACTTCTTAATTCTTCCTTCTTCTTCCTTTTTGCCTTTCTCTCGAACTCTCTCCCTCTCTCTCGACCGTATACACTTACACACACTTACACCTTTGAATAATATCTTTTAATTGAGACATGACACCTATCCTATGACTAATATGTCGGTTTTGGCAATGAGATCAACCAAACCCTAGACTTGTTTCACTTGGCAAAACATACCCCCAACTTCTAAATAATTAATAAAACTTACCCCTTAACTTCCCACTTCTTAAATTACCCACCTAAACTTATAAAATTCCAAATTTAAATTAAATAAAATACCTGGTTATTACATCCCAGGATGTATAGAATACTTAGATTTATGGGCGTCTTCGAGAATCAACTCTCGATTTCCTCCAACCTTTGGCACCCAAACACGACCTTGGAACAGTTTAATTCCACGGCTATCTTCAGTCAGTTGAAGATGTTGTTTGCTCATAACCTCATCTTTCAGATTTTCTTCCATTAAGGCCTCTGTTTGTGCCTCTTTTATCCTTTCAATCAAACTTGACGTCACGTCAATTCTAGCGTTAGTCGTTTTCAAGCACCCACTGTATTCTTTTCTACTTAAAGCATCGGCTACAACATTTGCCTTACCGAGATGGTAATGCAATTCACAATCATAGTCTTTAAGTAGTTCTAACCAACGCCTTTGCCTCATGTTCAATTCTTTCTGATCAAAGACATGTTGTAAACTCTTATGATCAGTGAAGAGAGTACACTTTGTTCCGTACAGATAATGACGCCATAGTTTTAATGCAAACACGACCGCTGCCAATTCCAAATCATGGGTAGGGTAATTCTTCTCATGTTCTTTGAGTTGTCTTGATGCATAAGCAATCACCTTGCCTCGTTGCATCAACACACACCCCAAACCCATCTTTGATGCATCACTATACACGACTAGATCTTCCGTTCCTTCCGGTAATGCAAGAATAGGAGTTTCACACAACTTCTGACGTAGAGTTCTGAAAGCTGACTCTTGCTTTTCAGTCCAAACAAACTTTACATTCTTTCGAGTCAACACGGTCATAGCAGAAGCAATCTTTGAGAAGTCTTTGATAAACCTCCGATAGTAACCTGCTAGACCCAAGAAACTTCTTATTTCAGACGCGCTCTTCGGTGTCTCCCAGTTCGTCATTGCTTCAATCTTTGCTGGATCTACTTTGACTCCTTCCGAAGTAATTACATGCCCTAGAAATTGTACCTCTTTTAACCAGAATTCACATTTCAAGAACTTTGCGTACAATTTCTCTTTTCTCCACTTCTAAGACTTCACGAAGATGGCGTTCATGACCGTCTTCATTCTTCAAATAAATAAGTATGTCATCAATGAATACAATGACAGACTTATCTAAGAATGGTCGACATACTCTATTTATTAAATCCATGAACACGACTGGAGCATTAGTCAACCCAAATGGCATTACAAGGAATTCATAATGCCCGTACCTCGTTCTGAACGCTGTCTTCGGGATATCTTCATCTCTTACTCGAACTTGATGGTACCCCGACCTCAAATCAATCTTGGAAAAGCATCCTGCACCTTGGATTTGATCGAACATGTCATCAATCCTGGGAAGCGGATACTTGTTCTTAATTGTCACCTTATTCAGCTCACGATAGTCGATGCACATTCTCATAGTGCCATCCTTTTTCTTAACAAACAATATTGGAGCTCCCTAAGGTGAAGAACTTGGTCTAATAAAACCCTTGTCCAACAGTTCTTGTAACTGAGACATCATTTCTTTCATTTCGGTCGGCGCTAAGCGATACGGTGCACGCGCTATTGGTGCCGATTCATGAATAAGATCAATACGAAATTCTACTTGTCGTTCAGCCGGTAGACCTGGAAGATCATTGGGAAATACGTCTGGAAAATCACGTACCACCCTTATATCCTCCACTTGTTTCTTTTCTGCCTTAACATCTAGAACATGCGCTAGATAAGATGAACATCCTTTAACTAAACACTTACGCGCTTTTGCAACAGAAATCAACGGAACTTCCCTTTTTTCTTATCCCCAAAAATGAATACATCATCCTTATCGGCTATTGGAATCCGAATTAATTTCTTTGCACAAAGAATTTCTGCCTGATTAACTGTCAGCCAGTCCATACCTACAATCACATCGAACCCTCCAATTTCCATCAACAACAAGTCGATCGGAAATTTCGTTTCTCCTATTGAAATTAAACAACCCTCCAGTCTTTCATGTACTAAGACTTTACCTCCGTTAGCTATCTCGACTACTAAGGCATCTTCCAAAGTAGTGACAGGCACAACTAACTTGTGATAGAATGATTTGGACACAAATGACAAATTTGCACCAGAGTCAAATAAAATGCGCGCAGGAATGGAATTAACGAGGAATGTACCAGAAACGACGTCTTTCGATTCTTTGGCTTCGTCAGCTGTCATATGAAACGCCCGGCCCGTTGGTTTAGGAACATCGGATTTCTTGCTTTGGCCTCCACCCTTTTTCAGCTTTGGGCAATCCCGACGGAAATGACCAGGTTGTTTGCACTCGTAATACGTAGTTCCTTGAACAGGACAGTTATTCATAATATGCCCACTTTTACCACACTTATAACATTCCAGCGTAGTCACCCGACACGGACCAAAGTGCTTACTCCGACACTTCGGGCACCAATTCGGCTCCCGACGAGATTCATAACGGGTATTTTTACCAAAGGATTTCGATTTCTGAGAAGACTCTGACCGGCCTTCCCATTTCTGTTTCTCTCCCACTTGCGTCTTTTCTTCTTTGTCTTTTGCATAGACCTCTTCCATAACCTTAGCTTCCTTAATTGCCTCCCTCAGCGTTGTAGCTTTAGCATTTCTTACCCGAGACATCATGTCCGCTGGCAAACCCTTCAAATACGCTTTAATCTTATCCTTCTCAGTTGAAGCCACATGCCCCACCAAATTCAGCTTCTCCATAAAGGATTCAGTATACTTCCTAACAGTAGAAGTACCCTTCTTAAGAGTCCGAAATTCTTCCCAATCCTATCCATTTCATTTTCATTGCAGTATTCTTCCAGAATCTTTTTCTTGAAAGACTCCCATGTCATAGCCGCTAATACTGGAGCCGTCACAGTAGACGTCACTACATTCCACCAAGTCAACGCGTTACCTCGTAACATTTGAGACCCAAATCTGACCTTCGACTTTTCATCACATTCACAAGCTAGGAAAGCTTGTTCCATTTCTCTGAGCCAATTCATGTAAGCCACTGGATTGTCTGCTCCGGTAAACTCTAGCAGTTTACAACTTAAAAACGTTTTATATGAACAGACTCTTTCCACCCTTCTTTCTGCCTCTATCACAGGGTTACAGATTGGATTTATTACCCCAGTATCAGTTTCCGTTCGACGTAGCTCCGTACTTCGATCATTCAGTGCTTTCATAAACATCTCTGTTTGTTGAGCCATTTCTGTATTCATCATTCACGTCATGTTCTCCATCATACGGTACTCAATCGTAGACTCCGTCGTCTTAGTGTCAACGATACTGGTACTCGTTCTGTGTACCCGACTGTCCGCTCCTCCCATAGTAGGTAACCTCGGCGGACTTTCATGTGTTTCACCTATTTCAGGTCGCTTTTCTACTGACCAATCAATAACGGACCTATCCATCGAAGAAATAGGGGACCTTGGTGGCGTATTCACCATCGTTCTGGTATAAAACAATAAAAATAACCATAAGAAATGGTTACGCATATCTAAACATACGAAACGTATTTTACCGATCATTAGTCACTGTAACAATTTAGAAATAAGCATGCTTGTGTAACGATATATTCATAATAACAGTTAGAGGTGGCAAAAACTGACCCGACACGCTAACCCGACACGAACCCGACACAAAATAAACGGGTTTGGGTAATACATTTCAACCCGTTAAAGTAAACGGGTTGACCCGACACGACACGAAAATTAAACGGGTAAGGTTAGGGTTAAAAAATTCAACTCGAAATTGACCCGTTTAAATTAGGTCATTCTTTGAACAATTAAATATGGGCTTTGACTATTATCTATTTATGTATGGACAATTAAATATGGGCTTTGACAATTAAATATGGGCTTAGACAATCAAATTTTTAGTTTTAAAGTTTCTGCCATGTTATTAGAAAATTCATAGAAAATCAACCGTTGGTCCAAATGAGGTGTACGATATACCGTTAGAAAGATTAGAATGTCCTTAAGAACTGTTATGAAGAGTTAAAGTCCTAATTATGAGTTTAAATGTGTCAAAACATTGAGTTTTCACATTGTACACAAGAACCTGCGCACTGTTTTTGTAAAGGTTGTAGCGGTCTGCTTATAGCTCCGAATTGCATGAATCTAGTTTCTGTGGAATCCCAAGATATCAATGAACAACTTTCATTTAGATGATAGTGTCCAAGTTGGCTTCTAAATGGAAGAAATATATCGTAACTTATGGCATATAGGAGCTGTCAATTTCTGTATGTTTCACAAGGAAGTGGGATTTCCTCCCATCCCACATTGGTGGGAAACAAAAACCTTATGCTCTATGCCCACTAGAAATATGATCTCACCCCTTGTATTTTCATTTGCATCACCCCCTTGACCCTAGCTTGGTGGTTTGAGTCCGTTGGCTTGGACCCTCTAAGTTGGTGCACCCTATTATGTTGGAGCACCCTATTAAAAGTTTTATATTTATAAATGTTAAACGGGTTAAATGGGTTAAACAGGTTAAATGGGTTAGTGGGTTAAACGGGTTAGCGGGTCGTGTCGGGTTAGACGGGTTAAATCAGGTCGTGTTCAGGTTGGGATTTTCTGACCCGTTTATTAAACGTGTCGTGTTCGGGTTAGGCACTCTCAACCCGTTTAACCCGTGAACCCGACACGAACCCGACACGACCCGACCCGTTTGCCAGGTCTAATAACAGTAGCTAATTGAAATTGTGAATATACTATACATGAGAATCCTCATTACCATCGTTAAAGTACTAATTTCACGTATTTCCGTTGACTCTAAGACTATCCCGTCTTAGTAATTCTACCCATTTCTCACATATCATATCTTAATTCATCTCAGCTTAAGTCTAGGTATATCACTATCATACCTAGTTCACTTAAACTAGTGCTCTGATACCATATTGTAACACCCTAAAAATCAGGGCTAATTTAAACCTCAATTTATAACAAGATTTAAACATTAACTTTCTAAACTTTATACATAAGCAGAGAATTAACTATGAGGGTCATATTTGCAAATATCGAATTCTTCAAATAACCTATTAATCTAATCATGTCACTATAATCAGATTAACTAGGTTATCTAAGTATCCATCAAAAAGCCTTAATGTTCATTAACTTCTCTGCTAATCCAAAAGCTCTCGTCCCACATCCCTTTATTTCCCGGAGCTAGTACCTGGTAAGAAAATATAATTTGAAACGATTAGGCTAACGCCTAGTGAGAACATTCGGTTTCAAAATAATACTTTCAAAATCAATGTAAACAAGGCATAACAAACCTGGTTTACCTTTTTCTTACCATATGTATCAACATCTTACGATGACGGGGTTTAACCCGATTCCATGAATATGACCGACACCAAGTCAGTCATGACATCATGTTCAAGAGCCCACTACGAATCTCCACGGATTCTAGATTAATGCTCATATCCAAGAAATCACAATTACACATGTCGATTTCTTGGAAAGGAGGTAAAGATTACAATTAAGCCATGTCTATCTCTTTCTTTCCTTAGAAATCGGGAATTACGATTAGTCCACGCCTATCCCATGATTTCTCATCAATGTAAAATGGGAATTACGATTAGTCCACGCCTATTCCTCATTTCACCTAAACGGGAATTACGATTAGTCCACGCCTATTCCACGTTTATCACACACACTAGAATTACGATTAATCCACGCCTATTCCATGTGTTCATAAAAACTAGTGCCTATGGATCCATTACACTTATTTGTACTCATGCAGGTTATTTCTTAATATAAATCATTTTCAAATAACGTTAATGAAATTAAGCAAAACCATCAATTTAAGATAACCGATTTTACTTCATAAAATCATTCTTCCAAAAATTCATCCAAAACAGTTCATTATAAAAATGCACCTTACCATAATTTAAAAACATTATAAAAGGGTAAGGTAAGAATGAACTCACCTGGTAGCAGTAGCGTCACTCTTACTTTACTTTTTGTAAGGAATTCTGTCTCCAAACTTCACAAAGTCTGAAATACCCAAATACTGATGGTATTTATATTAATCTACTAAATAGGACTCTTAAAAGACTAAGAATCCCAAATAACCCAACATTCTCGTCACTTATCGCAACCCACTAATTGCGATAACACTTGTCGCAATCTAGTACTTGCGACACAGTACTTGTTGCAACCCACTGTTGCGATATCTCCTACTTGTCGCAACCAACTGTTGCGACATAACATCTTATCGCAACCCACTGTTGCGATACAATGACTTATTGCAACCAACTGTTGCGATACACAATCTTGTCACAACCCAAAGCTTGCGACATTCATAACTATCGCAACTATCAACATTATCGCAACTAACTGTTGCGGTGTTCATAAATGTCTCAACTAACTGAAAAACGTATTTAAGCCAGAATCTATACTTTTAAGGCATATTAAATTCTACAAACTTGCAGATATGCTTAAGAACATTAACAGAGACTACTCATATACCCAGATTTTTCATATCTTTCTAAAATCATCATAACCCAAAATATAACCCATTATAAAACTTCCTAATCATAAAAGAAGTAATTTTAAGAGTAGATATACCTTTGATTTCTTCTATTTGTACTTAAAACTCCAGCTGAAGAATCTGTTTTTGCTTCTTCTTCTTCTTTAACTTTCTTTCTCGTCTCTCTCTCTCTTTTTCTTTCCGTACACAACACACACACACACACTTAAGATACTAAAAAGGCTAATAGAATGACACCTCACCCCTCTTATTCAAATGAGGCGGTGGAAGTGTAAATGGTTTCACCATTTTAACCAAACAGCCCCCTCAACTTTCGTCAAATGACAATTTATACCATCCAACTTATAAATTAAAATTAAAGTTTACCCCTTAACTTATAACTCCGTAAAACAAATAACGTAACTTATTCGGGGTTAAACTCTAAAATTAATCTATCACATAATAAATCATAAGTTTATCAATAAAACCCATCTTAACACTTTATACAAAAATCGAGATGTTACAAGTTTTTAGTCTCCTATACTTCTTTGTTCATATTCAAACTTTATGAACTCAAATCTCATTTTGAGAAATTTGAGAGATTCTAAGGTTTTGGTTTATTTGATGAGATTTCTCAAATACATGTTCTAAGGAGTTCTAAATGTATTTTATGTTTTCTCAAGGTCACTACTACTTATTTACGCCCTTGGATGAATTTGGTAAAATTAGTCAAAACTAGGGTTTTGACCATATTGATTATATTGTCTGAAAAATGTATGGATGATTGTTTCATGCACAAAAATGATTTCTATTGTTGGTTGGATGAATTTTAAAGCATAAAGTGATTATGGTCAAACCATGGTTTTATTGATTAAATGTGGTTTATCTCATTATGAAGTATTTGTGCAAAGGGTTCTTGTATTTGGTGTTCTATGGTATACTTTGTAATGAATCAATAAGCATAGAAGTCGTGTGGTACTAATTGTCTAATTGAATTTCTTGTTGTAACTTGGAGTATGCATTGAGTCTCTATGAAAAAGTAAGATGTAGGCCTATGCGGCCGGGCATTGACCAAGAATGATAAACTTGGACTTTGGATATCTTAAGGTATAGACCTAGTGTGGTTGAACTTGAGACTCCACAAGCAATAGACTTTGGGTAGTTGAGTTTGATACATCATTTTGATTATAATCTACGAGTATGACTTATTTTACATGAATTGTGGCTTACTCTTGTGTTCCGTCACTAAGCACGTAAATCGGGTCTCCCCTATCATCGCAAGATGTGAATAAGTTTTCGAAAGCAATTTTAGCTCAAATGGTATTGTGTGTTGATTTAAAGCCTTGTTTCCGATTTAATTACCTTTCAGTTTTAATTTATGAATGTTTGATCTCACTAGGCTTTAGCCTAATACTTTTTCTTAAAATGACATGTATATCAGGCCATTCTAGCGATGGAGCTCCTCGAGTTTGAACAGAGAGTCAGATAGCTGGTAAAGACACATTTTTGGTGAATACTAGTTTTGGAGAATGTTTGAGGACATGATACTTTTTAAGAAGAGATAGTGACACCCATGGTTAGTCTAAACCTAGACTACTTTAGATTAGTAGGTTGTATCAAACCCAAACGAACAAAATGTTGAATTGAATCGTACCAGCCAGCCTCTACTGGGGGTTATTACTCATTTTTGTACTTGCTATTTTATTTTTCCACTTGTTTCTTCAATTAAGAAAACGAGAGAGAACTAAAATAATAGAATAATCATTCTAGGTATTCTCTCTCTTAGCCCATTTGGAAGGATTCTGTAACGTCCCAAAAATTACAAGCAAATTTAAAATTTTAAAATAAACATTTCATTTAAAACAACTCATTAAATGATCCCAACGTTTCGTTTGCAAACACATAATTAATATCTTTATAAAATAAAACCAGCGGAATAAACGTTTAATTATTAAGATCATAAAGCAACCAGCTCTCCTCGCGCGCCAGTGTGTACTCGTCACGCCTTGGAGCCGCCCGTACCTGAAACCACAAATTATTGGGAAAGGGTAAGCACGAAGCTTAGTGAATTCAAACACCATAAATAATACAGTTATTCCACACTACCCCTAAAACAGATAGTGACACATAAACGATCATACCGGTCTACGAACAAATCATAAACATGTATATCCACAACCACCCGCCTAAGAGGCACAAGTCGGTCCCACCGACCACATGATAACATCTTCGGCCCCGCCGGATCCTCGGTCCCACCGAGTTAACATGACAACATAGTATCAACTAGACACCCCACTATCTAGTTCCACAACACAATCACATAAAGCTACCACACACGTACTACAACAATGATAAAACAACCGTTATTAGATATAGTGAGAGAACTCACCTCGAATGCGCGCCTAGCTTAACAACACAATTCAAGCTTCACAAATGCGGTCACTTCCCAGCACCTAAACGCATGTTAAAACGTGTCAATACGAGACCCGGACCCTATGACACGACACACGCTTAAACCGTCACTAAAACTATTTTCTGCTCTCGCCAAACAGGTCTGTTCGGGACCTGTTTCGACCTCTTTAACCCAGAAAATTCCCAATATCATTTCATGGTTAGAAATTACTCTGAGATAGGGTTTCAAGGACATATTATACGCCTCCTAACGATTTTTCTACAATTTATTATGAATTAAATACGAACGACTACCAAAGCTGCCAGTTTTCGGTCCAGCCTGCACAAACAGCCCAGTACAGCCTAGCTACGGGCTTAATAGGACTTTCTGCAAAACACGAAAAACCTTCCCAACTCGATTAGGGAACTCTGGGCACCAATTTCACCCCAAAACGAGTTACGAGTAAAAAGTTAAGGCTTTCGCAAGATTAAGGCAGATTCCAGAAATTTTCACATGAAATGACGAATCACCGAACTTGCGACCACTTTATCGCCCAGCTAGAGACCGAACCAGTTTTCCGCTAAAACACAGAAAACGTGCCCGACCCCGAACTTGAACCGTGGGCGCCAGTTTCGGCTCAAACGGAGTTACGACGGAAAAGTTATAGCCGTCGCAAAAACAGTGGCTGCACCATTTTCCACATGAATTGATGATTATAAAAACGACGGTTTTAACGGAACGGCTTAAACGATTAAGGTTTCGGGTTAGGGTTTAGCTATCACGGTTTAACGGAAACTGAACCACACACGGCACCACTCACTGCCACCTACGGCAGGGGTGGTCGCCGGCGGCGGCCGCCGGCCGTTTTTCCGGCGACGCAGCGACGACAAGGAAAACGAACGAAAGGAAAACTTACTTCTCGGTAAAACGTAGCAACGGAACTGAATCGTCGGCTTCTTCTTCTTCTCGTCGTCCTTCTCCCTCTCTTTCTCTTCTCGGTTACCCTCTCTCTCGCACTCTCTCTCTCTCTCTGTTGCTCACTCTCCCTCTACCTCCCTCTCTCGCGTTGATCTCTCTCTCTCTCCGGCCAACACCAGCAGCGGCGCTGGTGTGGTGGTGGGGGGGGGGGGGGGGGGTTCACGGCAGCAGCACTCAACACACAAAGAGGATGAGGTTAGGGTTTGATTGCGCCGTGGGAATAAAAAACGAGAAGGAGAGATGTCGATTAGGTTGTTTGATTGCGAGAGTGTGAAAGAGAACGAGAGTTACACAAAAGAATTGAGGTTCGGTTCTTTAAGCAAAACAACAAAACGCTCCATGAAATCTTGAAAAGAAAAACCACCTTTAGTCCCTAGGTTTATAAGATAATTCCTCTTCTTGACCTAACCTAGTATTTTTAACATTTTGACAATTCCGTTAACCCCGCTAATAAACATTTCGCTACGAGAAAAATATTAAACAATAATTAATCAAGAAATAACCATACCGGGACACGGGCTTTACAACTCTCCCCCACTTGGATTAGACTTCGTCCTCGAAGTCTACGTCCGCCAACAACTCTGGATAGTTTCACCACATCTCAACCTCGGGTTCCCAAGTCCACTCGGAGCCCTTTCTGTGTTGCCACTGGACTCTCCTCAACTAGAATCTAAATTTTTCACACCGTCTTAAAAATTTCTCGAATACATTTCTACCAACAACACTCCTTCAAGAACACTGAAATTATGATCAGAAGAACACTCTAACAACTGGAATCATTCCTAGTCAAACGGCTTTGGTTGTCTCCCAACCTTAGAAATTCTATACATCCCGATTCAATTTCAAGCTCTAACCCTCCTAAAGTTGCTCACCAATATACCTTACAGGATACTCGGATCCGATCATTCCTACCATTAACCATCGATTATCTCCTACGAGTTCTAATCGACTCCAAAGATTTTCAATAACTTATATTAACAAAACATCGACCCCCTGCCGAACATCGGTCCAACCGATTACAATAACAAACATCGGCCACCCGCCGAACATCGGTCCAACCGATTACAATAACAAACATCGGCCACCCGCCGAACATCGGTCCAACCGATTACCATAACAAACATCGGCCACCCGCCGAACATCGGTCCAACCGATTACCATGAATCACATAAGCGTGGTATTATCCTTGACACTAACACAAATAGATATCCCCTACAATCAAGTCAACTAACACACACGTAGGTCATTCCCTTAACCGATACTACCCGGCCTACATTACCAACACGCGTGGAATATCCAACCTCCCACCGTCGACGTATCCCCCACACACGCTCTACAAAGCTAATTTATCTGAACCGAGGATACACCCTGACGCCTACCTCTCAGGTAACGCCTCAGGGCCCCGCACATCGGAATTACATCTCAGTTAAGTGCCCACAACTATATCCTCCTAGCACCTACTAGAAAGCCTAGGCTATAACACCTGAACACCGGGGCCTCACCCCGAGATACCCAACCGACCACTACCAGCGACTGACTAACGTGCCTAAGGACCCAGAGCAAAACAGCCTACCCACAAGTGCCTATTCCGGATTGTCTCCCTCACCCAAACGTGTAAATACTCGACGTGCAATGAATGCCAAACGGTGCGACAAAAACAACTCATCAACTAGACTCCACATCGAGCCATTAAAACCGGGCAATTGGCCCATGACTAACTCCAGGTCAAAACCGAGCAAAATGCTCCCCGCCTGCTAGACCCATAAGTCGGTCAAAAACGCGTTTAAATAAAGTCTAAGCAAGCAATACTCTAAAATCAACATTAGCCACAAAACTCAACACGGTTTACATAAAAGAGTTTTCCAAAAGGACTCACACCCTTAAAATTCTCAAAATGACACATAACACTTAAAAGCACATTTCCCCAAATGGTTTACAAAATCATTTACAAAATGCTTTCAACATCAGGATTTTCATCTCAAAAAAGATCGTATGTAATAAAACTACTACTACCTGATCGATAGTTACGCAAAACTGGACACGCTCGTCCCACATAGGAAAATCATGTTGAAAATCGTTCCATTGCAGTTCAGTTTACTCACACAAAAGCAAAGCGTAACAAATAATTTCTTTAAAATGAACCGCCTCGATTCCAGTATGGATTGACTCATGACGTGCACTTAAAGTAACCGCTTGACCTTAAACAGGGTCCGACAAAGGTGTGCACATAATTCAAAATAAGTTTTCACGACGGTTGATTCAAAAATTCTTCTTTTTGATCATAAAATGACGTGGCACAGAGTTCGCCACAAATTTTTCGCGCGTCAGCTAGTCACACAAAACGATGACACGGTTTACAAATGTATTTTTGTTAAAACACAACTGTCTCGTGTAAGTTTCAAACTTGAAGACAGAAACCAGTCCGCTTCTATTAATTGGAAATATCGACTAAAACCTCATAAAATCTCAAACTGGGGGCAGGCATGCAAGCTTGTAACACTTCCTCAAGTTTCGTACTTGGGACTTATAACGTCAAAACATTATAGTTTAAAAATGTATTTATCGAAAATGCTCAAAATACCCGTTTCCTCCAAAGCAAAAGTTTTTAATTTCCCAAAAAAATGATCGGTAATTCTAAATTAACCGAATGTCAAAAATCTACGCATTTATATTCCCAAAATATAACACATTGAAATCGTATGCATGATGTTCACAACATTAAAACACTCATTGGATCAAATGGTCTTTCATTTCGACAAAAAGGAACTAAAACATTTTCATGCACGACTCGTTCATCAAAATGTCGAGAACAAAGGTTACCTCAGTATGCATACCCCTAAGTCGATAAATCGCATTTTCATGGAAATGTCAATAAAACCTTTAGCTGACTAAAAAGCACACAAAACAACTCCTTATGAAATGTTACCAAAATTCCTACATGCATCACTTATGTCACGCATGAATCAATCCACACACTGAACTATTTGCAATAAAACACTTAGTAATACAAACTCTCGAACGAAAAGTTATGCGACACAGGAATTCCAAACTCATTTTAAACAAATCACCAAAATAGCCTTTATACAGACATCGTGGAATGTAACTTTCCGACTCAACTCTAACACATGTGGAGGAGTTCCAATGTTAGAGTCTCAATCCGTAGTCACTTACCCAACATCTTAACCACCACAAAACACGGATAACATCGTACCCGAAAGAACTGTTGGAAAAATAACGAAAATGAGACAAATTCTAACAAAGTTTGCATTCCCGTGATAAAACGGTTTCAAGCATTTTCAAAACTATAATTCGAAATCTTGTGGGTGTGCTAAACATTTCCCAAAGTTTCACAACACAATCCATAAAAGGATTGGAAACACAAGGATTTGTTAAAGCAATCTTATTTTCAAAATAACTTCGTGCATGACTCATTCGGCATTCAACGTCTCGACCCCTACTACTCCGAAACTCTCCGGTCTACTATTGTCATCCAGTCATTTAAACCTCTTAAGGCAAGTTGTGAAATCACATCAAATCATCTTACAGGTTTTCCTCAAATCAAAGTCGGCTCTATGAGCCTATGACTCTAGCACAATCTTCCATCTTGGCCCGAAATGATCTGCTTACAACAAATATCATCCTTATCGTCACTCTGAGTGACTAATATTAGAATCGTCTTTCTATTCCAACGACTACTAGTTTAGGACCTTCATCACTACCCCCAACGATCATCACCTCAAAACACTTCGAGTACACACCTGTACTAGTAGGTTTACTATAGATGTTCCTCCTTGTGATGGCTATTCTGGGTAGACAATACAACGCGTTAATAGCACATAATAACTCATACTAACAACACTCACGCTCAACTCCTTGGATTCCTCGTGACTTCCCCGACTCGAGCATTGATCCTGTGCCTCCGGTAGTAGGAGCTCTACTACTACCATCCACACCTATCATCGCCCGTTCCGAGTTCCATCCCAAGGGGTCCAAGTAGTTTCTCGCCGAAACTATACACATATGCCCGCACCGGCATATGTACACACTCTTCCTAGCTCCCTAGGAACTTCCTCTTATCCCACTACCCTTGCTACTACCGAATCCCTACTAACTATAACGGGTGACCTCGCGAATACCCGATTATATGCAGTGCGAAATAAATAGGCCGTCGAATACAAGACTCTATCCTAGAACGGTTGGACTCAAACAAGAGCTGCGCAATAGAACTAAATCGAATATTCTAAGGCTATAAATCTCTTATTGCATACAACCTAGAGGGCATCCACTTAGTAACCTATCATAATTAACATAAATTCCTAATAGCAAGTAGTTCAACATACAACATAGTGTCCACAACAGGCAATCTAGCATGCATATTCTATGATCTAGAAAGCAATAAAACACTAAGTATTGTACCTTTCCCCTTTGGCTCCGGCTGACTGTACACACTGCGCCTCCGATCACCGTTTCTCAAACAGATCTTTCCTTCGTTTTATTTCCCAAAAACTTTAAAGAAAATTTTTATAGCCGCAAACTTGAGATCAAACACACCGAAATGCGTTTGATTCACTCAAGCCGTGCTCTGATACCAAGTTGTAACGTCCCAAAAATTACAAGCAAATTTAAAATTTTAAAATAAACATTTCATTTAAAACAACTCATTAAATGATCCCAACGTTTCGTTTGCAAACACATATTAATATCTTTATAAAATAAAACCAGCGGAATAAACGTTTAATTTTTAAGATCATAAAGCAACCAGTTCTCCTCGCGCGCCAGTGTGTACTCGTCACGCCTTGGAGCCGCCCGTACCTGAAACCACAAACTATTGGGAAAGGGTAAGCACGAAGCTTAGTGAATTCAAACACCATAAATAATACAGTTATTCCACACTACCCCTAAAACAGATAGTGACACATAAACGATCATACCGGTCTACGAACAAATCATAAACATGTATATCCACAACCACCCGCCTAAGAGGCACAAGTCGGTCCCACCGACCACATGATAACATCTTCGGCCCCGCCGAATCCCCGGTCCCACCGAGTCTCTACGCCACCCGCGTATAAAACCTCCGGCCCCGCCGGACCCTCGGTCCCACCGAGTCTCTACGCCACCCGCGTATAAAACCTCCGGCCCCGCCGGATCCTCGGTCCCACCGAGTCTCTACGCCACCCGCGTATAAAACCTCCGGCCCCGCCGGATCCTCGGTCCCACCGAGTTAACATGACAACATAGTATCAACTAGACACCCCACTATCTAGTTCCACAACACAATCACATAAAGCTACCACACACGTACTACAACAATGATAAAACAACCGTTATTAGATATAGTGAGAGAACTCACCTCGAATGCGCGCCTAGCTTAACAACACAATTCAAGCTTCACAAATGCGGTCACTTCCCAGCACCTAAACGCATGTTAAAACGTGTCAATACGAGACCCGGACCCTATGACACGACACACGCTTAAACCGTCACTAAAACTATTTTCTGCTCTCGCCAAACAGGTCTGTTCGGGACCTGTTTCGACCTCTTTAACCCAGAAAATTCCCAATATCATTTCATGGTTAGAAATTACTCTGAGATAGGGTTTCAAGGACATATTATACGCCTCCTAACGATTTTTCTACAATTTATTATGAATTAAATACGAACGACTACCAAAGCTGCCAGTTTTCGGTCCAGCCTGCACAAACAGCCCAGTACAGCCTAGCTACGGGCTTAATAGGACTTTCTGCAAAACACGAAAAACCTTCCCAACTCGATTAGGGAACTCTGGGCACCAATTTCACCCCAAAACGAGTTACGAGTAAAACGTTAAGGCTTTCGCAAGATTAAGGCAGATTCCAGAAATTTTCACATGAAATGACGAATCACCGAACTTGCGACCACTTTATCGCCCAGCTAGAGACCGAACCAGTTTTCTGCTAAAACACAGAAAACGTGCCCGACCCCGAACTTGAACCGTGGGCGCCAGTTTCGGCTCTAACGGAGTTACGACGGAAAAGTTATAGCCGTCGCAAAAACAGTGGCTGCACCATTTTCCACATGAATTGATGATTATAAAAACGACGGTTTTAACGGAACGGCTTAAACGATTAAGGTTTCGGGTTAGGGTTTAGCTATCATGGTTTAACGGAAACTGAACCACACACGGCACCACTCACTGCCACCTACGGCAGGGGTGGTCGCCGGCGGCGGCCGCCGGCCGTTTTTCCGGCGACGCAGCGACGACAAGGAAAACGAACGAAAGGAAAACTTACTTCTCGGTAAAACGTAGCAACGGAACTGAATCGTCGGCTTCTTCTTCTTCTCGTCGTCCTTCTCCCTCTCTTTCTCTTCTCGGTTACCCTCTCTCTCTCGCACTCTCTCTCTCTCTCTCTCTGTTGCTCACTCTCCCTCTACCTCCCTCTCTCGCGTTGATCTCTCTCTCTCTCTGGCCAACACCAGCAGCGGCGCTGGTGTGGTGGTGGTGGGGGGGGGGGGGGGTTTCACGGCAGCAGCACTCAACACACAAAGAGGATGAGGTTAGGGTTTGATTGCGCCGTGGGAAAAAAAACGAGAAGGAGAGATGTCGATTAGGTTGTTTGTTTGCGAGAGTGTGAAAGAGAACGAGAGTTACACAAAAGAATTGAGGTTCGGTTCTTTAAGCAAAACAACAAAACGCTCCATGAAATCTTGAAAAGAAAAACCACCTTTAGTCCCTAGGTTTATAAGATAATTCCTCTTCTTGACCTAACCTAGGATTTTTAACATTTTGACAATTCCGTTAACCCCGCTAATAAACATTTCGCTACGAGAAAAATATTAAACAATAATTAATCAAGAAATAACCATACCGGGACACGGGCTTTACAACTCTCCCCCACTTGGATTAGACTTCGTCCTCGAAGTCTACGTCCGCCAACAACTCTGGATAGTTTCACCACATCTCAACCTCGGGTTCCCAAGTCCACTCGGAGCCCTTTCTGTGTTGCCACTGGACTCTCCTCAACTAGAATCTAAATTTTTCACACCGTCTTAAAAATTTCTCGAATACATTTCTACCAACAACACTCCTTCAAGAACACTGAAATTATGATCAGAAGAACACTCTAACAACTGGAATCATTCCTAGTCAAACGGCTTTGGTTGTCTCCCAACCTTAGATATTCTATACATCCCGATTCAATTTCAAGCTCTAACCCTCCTAAAGTTGCTCACCAATATACCTTACAGGATACTCGGATCCGATCATTCCTACCATTAACCATCGATTATCTCCTACGAGTTCTAATCGACTCCAAAGATTTTCAATAACTTATATTAACAAAACATCGACCCCCTGCCGAACATCGGTCCAACCGATTACAATAACAAACATCGGCCACCCGCCGAACATCGGTCCAACCGATTACAATAACAAACATCGGCCACCCGCCGAACATCGGTCCAACCGATTACCATAACAAACATCGGCCACCCGCCGAACATCGGTCCAACCGATTACCATGAATCACATAAGCGTGGTATTATCCTTGACACTAACACAAATAGATATCCCCTACAATCAAGTCAACTAACACACACGTAGGTCATTCCCTTAACCGATACTACCCGGCCTACATTACCAACACGCGTGGAATATCCAACCTCCCACCGTCGACGTATCCCCCACACACGCTCTACAAAGCTAATTTATCTGAACCGAGGATACACCCTGACGCCTACCTCTCAGGTAACGCCTCAGGGCCCCGCACATCGGAATTACCTCTCAGTTAAGTGCCCACAACTATATCCTCCTAGCACCTACTAGAAAGCCTAGGCTATAACACCTGAACACCGGGGCCTCACCCCGAGATACCCAACCGACCACTACCAGCGACTGACTAACGTGCCTAAGGACCCAGAGCAAAACAGCCTACCCACAAGTGCCTATTCCGGATTGTCTCCCTCACCCAAACGTGTAAATACTCGACGTGCAATGAATGCCAAACGGTGCGACAAAAACAACTCATCAACTAGACTCCACATCGAGCCATTAAAACCGGGCAATTGGCCCATGACTAACTCCAGGTCAAAACCGAGCAAAATGCTCCCCGCCTGCTAGACCCATAAGTCGGTCAAAAACGCGTTTAAATAAAGTCTAAGCAAGCAATACTCTAAAATCAACATTAGCCACAAAACTCAACACGGTTTACATAAAAGAGTTTTCCAAAAGGACTCACACCCTTAAAATTCTCAAAATGACACATAACACTTAAAAGCACATTTCCCCAAATGGTTTACAAAATCATTTACAAAATGCTTTCAACATCAGGATTTTCATCTCAAAAAAGATCGTATGTAATAAAACTACTACTACCTGATCGATAGTTACGCAAAACTGGACACGCTCGTCCCACATAGGAAAATCATGTTGAAAATCGTTCCATTGCAGTTCAGTTTACTCACACAAAAGCAAAGCGTAACAAATAATTTCTTTAAAATGAACCGCCTCGATTCCAGTATGGATTGACTCATGACGTGCACTTAAAGTAACCGCTTGACCTTAAACAGGGTCCGACAAAGGTGTGCACATAATTCAAAATAAGTTTTCACGACGGTTGATTCAAAAATTCTTCTTTTTGATCATAAAATGACGTGGCACAGAGTTCGCCACAAATTTTTCGCGCGTCAGCTAGTCACACAAAACGATGACACGGTTTACAAATGTATTTTTGTTAAAACACAACTGTCTCATGTAAGTTTCAAACTTGAAGACAGAAACCAGTCCGCTTCTATTAATTGGAAATATCGACTAAAACCTCATAAAATCTCAAACTGGGGGCAGGCATGCAAGCTTGTAACACTTCCTCAAGTTTCGTACTTGGGACTTATAACGTCAAAACATTATAGTTTAAAAATGTATTTATCGAAAATGCTCAAAATACCCGTTTCCTCCAAAGCAAAAGTTTTTAATTTCCCAAAAAAAATGATCGGTAATTCTAAATTAACCGAATGTCAAAAATCTACGCATTTATATTCCCAAAATATAACACATTGAAATCGTATGCATGATGTTCACAACATTAAAACACTCCTTGGATCAAATGGTCTTTCATTTCGACAAAAAGGAACTAAAACATTTTCATGCACGACTCGTTCATCAAAATGTCGAGAACAAAGGTTACCTCAGTATGCATACCCCTAAGTCGATAAATCGCATTTTCATGGAAATGTCAATAAAACCTTTAGCTGACTAAAAAGCACACAAAACAACTCCTTATGAAATGTTACCAAAATTCCTACATGCATCACTTATGTCACGCATGAATCAATCCACACACTGAACTATTTGCAATAAAACACTTAGTAATACAAACTCTCGAACGAAAAGTTATGCGACACAGGAATTCCAAACTCATTTTAAACAAATCACCAAAATAGCCTTTATACAGACATCGTGGAATGTAACTTTCCGACTCAACTCTAACACATGTGGAGGAGTTCCAATGTTAGAGTCTCAATCCGTAGTCACTTACCCAACATCTTAACCACCACAAAACACGGATAACATCGTACCCGAAAGAACTGTTGGAAAAATAACGAAAATGAGACAAATTCTAACAAAGTTTGCATTCCCGTGATAAAACGGTTTCAAGCATTTTCAAAACTATAATTCGAAATCTTGTGGGTGTGCTAAACATTTCCCAAAGTTTCACAACACAATCCATAAAAGGATTGGAAACACAAGGATTTGTTAAAGCAATCTTATTTTCAAAATAACTTCGTGCATGACTCATTCGGCATTCAACGTCTCGACCCCTACTACTCCGAAACTCTCCGGTCTACTATTGTCATCCAGTCATTTAAACCTCTTAAGGCAAGTTGGGAAATCACATCAAATCATCTTACGGGTTTTCCTCAAATCAAAGTCGGCTCTATGAGCCTATGACTCTAGCACAATCTTCCATCTTGGCCTGAAATGATCTGCTTACAACAAATATCATCCTTATCGTCACTCTGAGTGACTAATATTAGAATCGTCTTTCTATTCCAACGACTACTAGTTTAGGACCTTCATCACTACCCCCAACGATCATCACCTCAAAACACTTCGAGTACACACCTGTACTAGTAGGTTTACTATAGGTGTTCCTCCTTGTGATGGCTATTCTGGGTAGACAATACAACACGTTAATAGCACATAATAACTCATACTAACAACACTCACGCTCAACTCCTTGGATTCCTCGTGACTTCCCCGACTCGAGCATTGATCCTGTGCCTCCGGTAGTAGGAGCTCTACTACTACCATCCACACCTATCATCGCCCGTTCCGAGTTCCATCCCAAGGGGTCCAAGTAGTTTCTCGCCGAAACTATACACATATGCCCGCACCGGCATATGTACACACTCTTCCTAGCTCCCTAGGAACTTCCTCTTATCCCACTACCCTTGCTACTACCGAATCCCTACTAACTATAACGGGTGACCTCGCGAATACCCGATTATATGCAGTGCGAAATAAATAGGCCGTCGAATACAAGACTCTATCCTAGAACGGTTGGACTCAAACAAGAGCTGCGCAATAGAACTAAATCGAATATTCTAAGGCTATAAATCTCTTATTGCATACAACCTAGAGGGCATCCACTTAGTAACCTATCATAATTAGCATAAATTCCTAATAGCAAGTAGTTCAACATACAACATAGTGTCCACAACAGGCAATCTAGCATGCATATTCTATGATCTAGAAAGCAATAAAACACTAAGTATTGTACCTTTCCCCTTTGGCTCCGGCTGACTGTACACACTGCGCCTCCGATCACCGTTTCTCAAACGGATCTTTCCTTCGTTTTATTTCCCAAAAACTTTAAAGGAAATTTTTATAGCCGCAAACTTGAGATCAAACACACCGAAATGCGTTTGATTCACTCAAGCCGTGCTCTGATACCAAGTTGTAACGTCCCAAAAATTACAAGCAAATTTAAAATTTTAAAATAAACATTTCATTTAAAACAACTCATTAAATGATCCCAACGTTTCGTTTGCAAACACATATTAATATCTTTATAAAATAAAACCAACGGAATAAACGTTTAATTTTTAAGATCATAAAGCAACCAGCTCTCCTCGCGCGCCAGTGTGTACTCGTCACGCCTTGGAGCCGCCCGTACCTGAAACCACAAACTATTGGGAAAGGGTAAGCACGAAGCTTAGTGAATTCAAACACCATAAATAATACAGTTATTCCACACTACCCCTAAAACAGATAGTGACACATAAACGATCATACCGGTCTACGAACAAATCATAAACATGTATATCCACAACCACCCGCCTAAGAGGCACAAGTCGGTCCCACCGACCACATGATAACATCTTCGGCCCCGCCGAATCCCCGGTCCCACCGAGTCTCTACGCCACCCGCGTATAAAACCTCCGGCCCCGCCGGACCCTCGGTCCCACCGAGTCTCTACGACACCCGCGTATAAAACCTCCGGCCCCGCCGGATCCTCGGTCCCACCGAGTCTCTACGCCACCCGCGTATAAAACCTCCGGCCCCGCCGGATCCTCGGTCCCACCGAGTTAACATGACAACATAGTATCAACTAGACACCCCACTATCTAGTTCCACAACACAATCACATAAAGCTACCACACACGTACTACAGCAATGCTAAAACAACCGTTATTAGATATAGTGAGAGAACTCACCTCGAATGCGCGCCTAGCTTAACAACACAATTCAAGCTTCACAAATGCGGTCACTTCCCAGCACCTAAACGCATGTTAAAACGTGTCAATACGAGACCCGGACCCTATGACACGACACACGCTTAAACCGTCACTAAAACTATTTTCTGCTCTCGCCAAACAGGTCTGTTCGGGACCTGTTTCGACCTCTTTAAACCCAGAAAATTCCCAATATCATTTCATGGTTAGAAATTACTCTGAGATAGGGTTTCAAGGACATATTATACGCCTCCTAACGATTTTTCTACAATTTATTATGAATTAAATACGAACGACTACCAAAGCTGCCAGTTTTCGGTCCAGCCTGCACAAACAGCCCAGTACAGCCTAGCTACGGGCTTAATCGGACTTTCGGCAAAACACGAAAAACCTTCCCAACTCGATTAGGGAACTCTGGGCACCAATTTCACCCCAAAACGAGTTACGAGTAAAAAGTTAAGGCTTTCGCAAGATTAAGGCAGATTCCAGAAATTTTCACATGAAATGACGAATCGCCGAACTTGCGACCACTTTATCGCCCAGCTAGAGACCGAACCAGTTTTCCGCTAAAACACAGAAAACGTGCCCGACCCCGAACTTGAACCGTGGGCGCCAGTTTCGGCTCAAACGGAGTTATGACGGAAAAGTTATAGCCGTCGCAAAAACAGTGGCTGCACCATTTTCCACATGAATTGATGATTATAAAAACGACGGTTTTAACGGAACGGCTTAAACGATTAAGGTTTCGGGTTAGGGTTTAGCTATCACGGTTTAACGGAAACTGAACCACACACGGCACCACTCACTGCCACCTACGGCAGGGGTGGTCGCCGGCGGCGGCCGCCGGCCGTTTTTCCGGCGACGCAGCGACGACAAGGAAAACGAACGAAAGGAAAACTTACTTCTCGGTAAAACGTAGCAACGGAACTGAATCGTCGGCTTCTTCTTCTTCTCGTCGTCCTTCTCCCTCTCTTTCTCTTCTCGGTTACCCTCTCTCTCTCTCTCTCTCTCTCTGTTGCTCACTCTCCCTCTACCTCCCTCTCTCGCGTTGATCTCTCTCTCTCTCCGGCCAACACCAGCAGCGGCGCTGGTGTGGTGGTGGGGGGGGGGGGGGGGGTTTCACGGCAGCAGCACTCAACACACAAAGAGGATGAGGTTAGGGTTTGATTGCGCCGTGGGAAAAAAAAAACGAGAAGGAGAGATGTCGATTAGGTTGTTTGTTTGCGAGAGTGTGAAAGAGAACGAGAGTTACACAAAAGAATTGAGGTTCGGTTCTTTAAGCAAAACAACAAAACGCTCCATGAAATCTTGAAAAGAAAAACCACCTTTAGTCCCTAGGTTTATAAGATAATTCCTCTTCTTGACCTAACCTAGGATTTTTAACATTTTGACAATTCCGTTAACCCCGCTAATAAACATTTCGCTACGAGAAAAATATTAAACAATAATTAATCAAGAAATAACCATACCGGGACACGGGCTTTACAACTCATCTCATAATTATCTGTGATTGTTTATGTCTCTAGCATGACCACTTGATGAAATGTAGAGGGAAGTGGGCTAAATGGCCGATACTACTAGAAGAATTCCTCTTTGGATAATAGGTACTGTAGCCGGTATTCTTGTGATTGGTTTAGTAGGCGTTTTCTTTTATGGTTCATATTCCGGATTGGGTTCATCCCTTTAGTAATCGGATGAATTGAGTTGTAGACATGAAAGCGTAAGAACTCAACGGGATTATCTCTTGTATTTTGTATTGTAAACGCCTTATTATTTTTCCCTTTTGGGTGATTCATTTATTTAAGTCTTTACTCGTGACATTATTTTTAGGGGTTTTACAACTTCCAAGTTGAGGTATAGATCGAGGCACAATTAATGGTTAACTTTTTATGAGTTTGAAGCTATTTGAGACTTACATTTGGTGATTTAAGATTTTATTTAGATCGATATATTACAATTTAGATATTGGGATAAGATCGTAGTACCCATTATGACATAAGGTACGTCGTATATGCTCTAATGTTCGTATATGTATGTGTTATAGGGAAAGCATGAAATCATAAATATAATATCTAATGATTGATTAAGTACATATGTGATGTACGCCATTAGGGGTTATATGAGTTGACCCTTGACTGATCGAAGGGTTGTCTATACACTGCACTTCTAAAGGTACAATATATAGATTGTGAATCTTTCATAAGAATTCTAATAAGGTTAGGGTTTATTTGGGGAAATTGACCAAAATAGACAAATCCAAAACCAAACTTGACAAAATAGCCAAACTCTCTCCGGATTCACCGAAATAGCCATGGGTTCGCACTCGGACCCGACCCGGTCCAGTGCGGACCGCACTCTGCCCCAAAACGACGTCGTTTTCAGCTAAAATCGAATGTTGGACCCGACCCGACCTCTCCGCATCCGCACTCCATGGGCTCCGCATTCGCAAGTGCGGATGCGGAGCAAAACCCTAAATTTTTCGGGCCCCACCGCCATTGCGTTCCTATTTTAAAAGATTGGTCCCCCACATGCCCCACACTAATTTTTTAAAAACATTGGCCCCCCTTTCTTCTACGATTTTTGCCACGTGAAGTCAACGAGAGTGGGATACACGCTTTTTTTAACACAATGTCGGACGACGTAAGTTTTTTTATGCTACCTTAAACTTTGTGTAAGTTTATTAATGTATGTATTGTATGAAGTATGTAATGTTGTTTAAATTTTACATAATGTTCTTGTTCTCATTTGTTCTATTTTGGAGTATGTAATGTTGTTTAAATTTTATTTTGTTATTTAGTATTGTGTTGTAAAAGGCATGATATTTTTAATATAAGTTTGTAGTAAACTTTGTGTAAGTTTATTAATGTATGTATTGTTTGAAGTATGTAATGTTGTTTAAATTTTACATAGTGTTCTTGTTCACATTTGTTCTATTTTGGAGTATGTAATGTTGTTTAAGTTAAAAAAATGTGTTTTCTGGAAAATTACATGTTAGGTCCCTATAGTTTGAAAAATGACGGTTTAGGCCCCTAAACTTTGAAAATTGGCACTTTAGACCCCTAAACTTGGATTTTCACCCAACTTTCTAGGCAAGTAGTCCCATGCATTTACAAAAATCTGTTTTCTAGAAAATTACATGTTAGGTCCCTATAGTTTGAAAAATGACGGTTTAGGCCCCTAAACTTTGAAAAATGGCACTTTAGGCCCCTAAACTTGGATTTTCACCCAACTTTTTAGGCAAGTAGTCCCATGCATTTACAAAATTCTGTTTTCTGGAAAATTACAGCTTAGGTCCCTATAGTTTGAAAAATGACGGTTTGGCCGCTAAACTTTGAAAATTGACACTTTAGGCCTCTAAACTTGGATTTTCACCCAACATTCTAGGCAAGTAGTCCCATGCATTTAAAAAATTCTGTTTTCTGGAAAAATACAGGTTAGGTCCCTATAGTTTGAAAATGACGGTTTAGGCCCCTAAACTTTGAAAATGGACACTTTAGGCCCCTAAACTTGGATTTTCACCCAACTTTCTAGGCAAGTAGTCTCATGCATTTCAAAATTCTGTTTTCCGGAAAATTACAGGTTAGGTCCCTATAGTTTGAAAAATGACGGTTTAGGCCCCTAAACTTTGAAAATTGGCACTTTAGGCCCCTAAACTTGGATTTTCCCCCAACTTTCTAGGCAAGTAGTCCCATGCATTTGCAAAATTTCTGTTTTCTGGAAAATTACAGCTTAGGTCCCTATAGTTTGAAAAATGACAGTTTAGGCCCCTAAACTTTGAAAATTGGCACTTTAGGCCCCTAAACTTGGATTTTCCCCAACTTTCTAGGCAAGTAGTCCCATGCATTTACAAAAATCTGTTTTCTGGAAAATTACATGTTTGGTCTCTATAGTTTGAAAAATGACGATTTAGGTCCCTAAACTTTGAAAATTGGCACTTTAGGCCCCTAAACTTGGATATTTATATACGCTTGAAATTAGTGAGTCTTTGACGATTAAGTCAAAGCTATGCCGGTTGAGAGAAATCCGTGAAAAGTTAACCCAACATAGGCTTGATCTTTTTCGCGCCACTTGTTTTGGTCCGTTGCTGGATTCTCAGGACTTCAATAACGACCCTGCGCTTGTTCTTACCATTTTGAAGAAGGAGATATCCCCCCTGGTGGTCATCCGAGGGATTCATTATATTACCGTTTTCACGGGCACACACTTAGGTATGGCCTGGCGGAGTTCTGTCTTATGTCGGGACTCATTTTTGGCCCGATGTCGGGCCTTCCTGGACCCAGGCCTAGGGGATTTGTTCATACAATATTTGGGAACGGTAAATTGACCATTGTCCGCCTCAAGGCCTTGTTTGACACCTTCAGCAACCAAGTTGGTGTAGATCGTTACTCGTACCTTGATGTTGTCCGAGTATGTTTGATGATGATGGTGGAGGAGTTCTTCCTTGGCCGACAGCATCATTTGCCCATTTCGTCCACCGTCCTTGCGTTGATAGAGAATCTTAGGGCTTGGAACCGATATCCTTGGGGCAGTTTCATCTGGTATTATACATATAAGTAGATGAAAGGTTTTATTGAGCGTCGGAGTGAAAAGAAGTCGAAGCTGACGTTAACGGGCTTTATCCAACCGTTCAAGGTTAGTTACCACAATATTAAATATTTCTACAATTGTTAATGACTTTGTAGGCGTAACATTACTTTTTCCACATATATGGATTCTCGAGACTTTTCCTCGCTCGAGTAGGCATTTCGTACAGCACAACCGTGTTCCTAGGATAAGTAGGTGGGGCTAGGAAACGAAAAGTATTATATACACCCGAAACTGATTACATTTTGTTGGTGACGATGCAGGTAAGAATTTTTACAATGTTGGAGGTTTGTATGAAGATAACCTCTTAAATTCTAATACTTCGTCAACTCTTGCATATATTAGGAGCAGGACTAACCACTCACGACACTTGTCGCCACAGCTGAAAAGGAGGGAATGGCGTGGTATAGGTCCGGCCAGAGGTTCTTCTGCGGTGAAGCCGGTGGTGACCCTGACGACGATGACGATGACGATGACGAGGACGGCGATGATGACGAGGACGAGGCCGTTAACGATCAGGAGCACGATACATCAGGGATTTCGGGCTTCACCACGGGACATCAGCAGGGATTCCGGGCTCCAACACCACCAGTCCGTTTCTCATATCTTCCCTCTTGGGAGTTTCCGTCCGATGACCCGAACTGGGCGCATGTGGGTCTGATTCAGCAGGCTGGTGTTGGGCTTGAGACTCGTTTTGACGGGTTTCAGGCACGTTTTGGTACTTATACGTGTTAATGCCAAAAATCGCACCAAAGTACAACTTAAGGTCGATGTGGACATTTAACAACTAAAGAAATGTATCTCAAGCCAAACACCGTGATCGAGAGGAAAAAGTAAAAGAGACAAGAGATTTGGTGACGCAGAAAACCCCGAAACGAGGGAAAAACCGCGGTCAACTTGGTTAGAGTCGACAGTGCACTATGGTCGCCAATCAGGGGCGACAGTCCTTGAGTTACAGGCGATTTGTGTGAAATAAGTTACATTTATAGAAAAAGTAAACTTAATTACGCGTAAAAGTCGTGTGTCGTGCGTAAAACGTGCGAAATAAACTGTCGTCGTCTGGTCTGAACTGTCGTCGTCGAGTGGTTCGAACTGTCGTCGTGCGATAGTTGCGTCTTCGAATGCTTTGCTATTTGAGAGAAAAATATAGAAGTAAGTGTAAGTAGCTCTCTCTGTCCCCGTTGCTTGAAAGTGGAGCAACCTTTATATAGCTTTCACCGGTCTTTAAATGGGCTTTGATGGTTGGTCTTGTAACCGCTGTCGAGTCTTTAATGTCATTGATGATTCGTCCGTTACTAGTCGTTGTGCCATAAATGCCGGTAGACCTGCATTAATGAATAAAAGAAACGGCTGTTGACCATGAATTGTTAGTGTTATCGTAAGACCGTCTTAAGTTCAAGTCGTCGGTCTTATGGGGCATACGACCGTAGCCGAAATACAAGACCATGTATATGGTTGCAAATGTCTTTTAATACCTTACCTTAATATAAGAATAGTCTTATGGAAATGTCTTAAGACCATTTGGTCGTAAGACCAAGATGACGATGTCATAGGACTAGGTCGTAAGACCAGGATGTCAGGATGATGCTGGCGCAGAACCAGAACGATATAAGAGACTGTCGACGTAAGACCGACGAGTCGTAACTGGCGACGTAAAAATAGTGACGTAAGACTAGTGACGTAAGATTAACGTCGTGAGACTAGCGATGTGCGACGTGCGACACGTGACGTGCGATCATTAGATGTAAGATGATTATTGACCCAATATAGCTTTTAATAACCAATTATCGTGTGTCGGGGGTATGTCAATAATGGGTATTACCTTTGTCGGTCGAGGGTGTGATTTTTTACCCAAACAGTTAGCCCCCCGAGATCTGAATTTCGAAGCCATTTGAATTTCAGATCTCGTACCAAAGTAAAATGATGGAGTCGTGTCGTTTCTGCTGATTGGATCATTAGAATAAAACCAGCTTGGTCAGCTAAAATTGCGTGACCAGTCGATGATATTAAGTAAGTTGCGGAGATCGAAAGATAATTTTTAATGCGCGAGATACTTGTGATGATTGTAAGACGGTCTTAAAACGTAAGGAACCGATGGTGATCGTAAGACGATCTTTAACAAAATGAGACGTATGGGTCGGGAGTCAATCGTAAGACGATTGGTCCGAAATAAAGCTTGGCGGCGATCATAAGATGATCGAACCAAGATAAAATTTAAGGATCTTATGATACAGTCGTTAAAGACTTATGTTCTGGCGTTCCGAGCCGATATGGTCATTATAGACTTTTGATCTGGCGTTTAGAGCCTATAGGGTCGTTAGAGACCAATGATTTGGCGTTCCGAGCCGATACAGTCGTCATAGACTTGTGATTTGGCGTTCACAGCCGATATGGTCGTTAGGGACCTTTGTTCTGGCGTTTATAGCCGATATGGTCGTTGGAGACCTTTGATCTGGCGTTCATAGCCGATACGGTCGTTAGAGACCTTTGATCTGGCGTTCCGAGCCGATATGGTCGTTAGAGACCTATGATCTGGCGTTCCGAGCCGATACGGTCGTTAGAGACCTATGTTACGTTGTGCAAGTTTTTCTTTAGCGATACTCGGTAAAAAAATTTACCTTTCTATTGAACCTGAGTATTATGTCGACTCATACATGTCATAGACAAATGTAATGTCAACTGTAAAAATTCATTAAGTACAAAAATGAACAAGAAGTCGTGCGACTTGGGCATCCATTGTAATACAACGATTAGAACATAAGTCATAAGACTTTTTGAATCGTATAAGCAAACATAAGCGCATGCGATCAAAGCATTCACTCAGAACATGAAATTTTTCTAAGTTAAAGAACTTAGCTTGTGGGGTCGCCAGACCTTACGATCGTGTGATTTGATCATATGATGAACTTGAATCATGTGTTTCTGTAGTTATACAATCGAGTCGTTAGGGACCTTTGTTCTGGCGTTTATAGCCGATATGGTCGTTGGAGACCTTTGATCTGGCGTTCATAGCCGATACGGTCGTTAGAGACCTTTGATCTGGCGTTCCGAGCCGATATGGTCGTTAGAGACCTATGATCTGGCGTTCCGAGCCGATATGGTCGTTAGAGACCTATGATCTGGCGTTCCGAGCCGATACGGTCGTTAGAGACCTATGTTACGTTGTGCAAGTTTTTCTTTAGCGATACTCGGTAAAAAAATTTACCTTTCTATTGAACCTGAGTATTATGTCGACTCATACATGTCATAGACAAATGTAATGTCAACTGTAAAAATTCATTAAGTACAAAAATGAACAAGAAGTCGTGCGACTTGGGCATCCATTGTAATACAACGATTAGAACATAAGTCATAAGACTTTTTGAATCGTATAAGCAAACATAAGCGCATGCGATCAAAGCATTCACTCAGAACATGAAATTTTTCTAAGTTAAAGAACTTAGCTTGTGGGGTCGCCAGACCTTACGATCGTGTGATTTGATCATATGATGAACTTGAATCATGTGTTTCTGTAGTTATACAATCGAGTCGTCTAATAAAACTGGTTGTTTATACCGTACGATTTTACTGAAGTCGTATGATAGACTTAGTAACTTATGTCGTGCGATCCTGCGATAAAGCAATGTCAGAGGTTGGTCGTTGGCTAGCCAACGACCCTCTGATGCTTAAGTCAGTAATTGTCGTGATGAATAAAAAATCGTATGAAAGAAGGAAAAGGATTTAGAAGAAATACCTTTTCAGATGCGTTGCATTCCAGCTGCATAGGATATTTCGATCGTCGAGGGTTTGGAGCCGATAGGCACCTTTACCTACAACTTCTGAGATACGATAAGGACCTTCCCACTTGGTGGAAAGTTTACCTGCATTAAGCTCTTGAGTGCTATGGAACACTCGTCGGAGGACGCAATCGCCTTCTTGAAAGACTCTTGCTTGTGATTATACGGTTAATCTTGCGACTTGCCTTTATTGGCAATCATGAGATTAAAATACGCGAGTCGCTTTTATTGGCGACCGAGAATTTTTACTTGTGTTTGGCGTGACAGTCGATCACAAAAAATGTGGGTCGTCTTTTATTGACGACTATAAATCGCAACCTGCGTTTGCCATCACTGGCGATCATGAGAAAAAATGCGAGTCATCCTTTATTGACGACTATAATTTGCAACCTGCGCTTGCCATCACTGGCGATAATAAGAAAAAATGCGAGTCGTCCATTATTGACGACTATAAATCGCAATCTGCGCTTTTATAAGTCGTAGATGCGGGCCTGCAATGTAAAATCGAGGGTGGTCGTTGGTTTTGACCAATGATCTTTTGATGCTTGAATCTACGATCATATATTAGATCAAAAAAAATTAAACGAGGAGAATATACTTAGAGTATATATATATATAGAGTTGTTCTAAGTGGGACGTCACAGTTACCATAACATGGAGTCGATAAACGCCTTTTCCGAGGACTTTTGAAATCAAATGTGGTATTTTTAAGTTTGTGAAGGGTGTTTCGAGCCCCCGAGTCCCTTGGATGATGCGATACATGCGATACTTTGACGAAGCATTTTTTTATCAGGGCTTGAATCTGGCTTCGAGCCGCATTCAATTCCGATTGAAGTCGAATCAGGGGATCTTGATAGTTTGCCATGTACCTGAAAGACTTTACAAGATCGTTAGAGAGATGTGTGTGTTGGCTTGAGATTTTCTCTAGATGGGGTCCCACGGATGGCGCCAAACTGTAAATGCCAAAAATCGCACCAAAGTACAACTTAAGGTCGATGTGGACATTTAACAACTAAAGAAACGTATCTCAAGCCAAACACCGTGATCGCGAGGAAAAAGTAAAAGAGACAAGAGATTTGGTGACGCGGAAAACCCCAAAACGAGGGAAAAAACTGCGGTCGACTTGGTTAGAGTCGACAGTGCACTATGGTCGCCAATCAGGGGCAACAGTCCTTGAGTTACAGGCGATTTGTGTGAAATAAGTTACATTTACAGAAAAAGTAAACTTAATTATACGTAAAAGTCGTGTGTCGTGCGTAAAACGTGCGAAATAAATTGTCGTCGTCTGGTCTGAACTGTCATCGTCGAGTGGTTTGAAACTGTCGTCGTGCGATACTTGCATCTTCGAATGCGTTGCTATTTGAGAGATAAATATAGAAGTAAGTGTAAGTAGCTCTCTCTGTCCCCGTTGCTTGAAAGTGGAGCAGCCTTTATATAGCTTTCACCGGTCTTTAAATGGGCTTTGATGGTTGGTCTTGTAACCGCTGTCGAGTCTTTAATGTCATTGATGATTCGTCCGTTACTGGTCGTTGTGCCATAAATGCCGATAGACCTGCATTAATGTATAAAAGAAACGTCTGTTGACCATGAATGGTTAGTGTTATCGTAAGACCGTCTTAAGTTCAAGACGTCGGTCTTATGGGGCATACAACCGTAGCCGAAATACAAGACCATGTATATGGTTGCAAATGTCTTTTAAGACCTTACGTTAATATAAGAATAGTCTTATGGAAATGTCTTAAGACCATTTGGTCGTAAGACCAAGATGACGATGTCATAGGACTAGGTCGTAAGACCAGGATGTCAGGATGATGCTGGCGCAGGACCAGAGCGATATAAGACTGGTGATAAGAGACTGTCGACGTAAGACCGACGAGTCATAACTGGCGACGTAAAAATAGTGACGTAAGACTAGTGACATAAGATTAATGTCGTGACACTAGCGATGTGCGACGTGCGACACGTGACGTGCGATCATTAGATGTAAGATGATTATTGACCCAATATGGCTTTTAATAACCAATTATCGTGTGTCGGGGGTATGTCAATAATGGGTATTACCTTTGTCGGTCGAGGGTAGATATCCTTTGATCATGTCGGGGGAATTTCCGAAGTCGGTCGAGGGTGTGATTTTTTACCCAAACAGTACGCAGGAGCCATCACATCCACCCCATCCTCCTTTTTCTCTTGTGTCCGCCCAATTGTTTGACAATATCTTATCTCCCGGGCCACCACAGCCGGATGCGTCGTTTCGTCCACCAGGAGCTACTAGCGTGCCACAATCTGGCTTTCCAAGGGGCACGTCAATGTCGTTTCATGAAACTGCAACAACATCAATGCCGTTTCATGAAGCTGGCGTGGGCATGTCACCCTTGTTCGCTAGTCCTGTCGTTGACCCAAACCCACCTCAGATGGAGGAGCCCCTTGGTAGGGGGCAACGCCAGCGTTGGACTTCGAGATGGGGGTCATCTCCTTATACGCAGTGCCCTGATACTACCCCCATCAGGCCCCGTCCGACTGGGACCAGTAGGCTGCAGCTTCAGGATACGAGTGGTCCTGCCACCGCTCCCCCATATGTTGAGCAACTCTACCTCCAAAACCAGTTGCCTAGAAGTATGAGGATTCCTTGTTTACCTAATCTTACTGTAGAACCAACGTTATGGGGGCAATTATTGGGCTATTTAAACCTTGGATGGCTTGAAGACCCGGTTAGTACATTCATATGTTATTATAGTCCTACAATTTGAATACCAAAAAAGCATCACTGTAGCTTATCATTGAATGGTTTATTTATAGCATATCGAGGCATGGGTTCGAATGGCGCTCACTTCACGTTCTCCAGCGAGCGACTGGACGGTTGTCGTCTCAGAGTGGTGGGGAAGGCTGCTACTTGGGAACATAGCTAAGGTAGTCACGCAAATTGACGGCTCAATGACTTCGACGGACGGATTTCCGTGCTGGACATAATATGTGAATATCGTATGTAATCTAAGTTTCCATATTTCAAACATTATGAATTTATACTATCTAACTAATGTTAACTTTATGTTTCAGGTTCTTATTCCCATGAACATCGATAACATTCATTGGGTGCTCGGGGAGTTCTCCTTACGGACCATGGAACAGATTGTATATGATAGTTATCAGGTCGAGACCATTTCTCCTAGAATTGCTGAGTTGATTCAGAAATTCCGGCAAAATATGAAGTTCATATTCAGGTGTCTAGGAGACCTTGAACAAGCTCGGCGGCTGAATGATTTCAGATGGAGTTATGCAGAGGATGTTCCACAGCAGACTGGTCAGCTCGGCGACTGTGGTGCTTTCACGTGTCGATTTTTGACAGATAGGGTTAACGGACAACAGCCTAACATGCATATTGTTTGGGCAAAATTTCACCAGTCTCGACCACGACCAAAACTCTAAAGACATTTACTTTACTTCACTTATAAACAGAGTCAAATTGTAAACCCTTTGTCCTTTGACCAAAGCTGAGATCTTACATACCTCTCGACCTCGACCGTCGTGTAGAAACACATGACCTCGACCAACTAACATATGATTATTCTGTTATGTTTTCCTCATTTAATGCAGGTCAAACGACATTTATGGCCAACGGACGAAACCGACAGAGCAGTTATGAACATTAAACAACAAAGACCGTTGCGACCGTTACTAGAAGAATTCATGGAGTCATTAAATGCATTCGAAGACTATAAATATGAAGGCAAAGTCATCATTTGTAGGGGATCGAATTCTGGAATCACACTGCTTACTCAAGAACATCCGAAGCGAAGAACTTTCTCTCAAGTGATCGCTCTCGACGCACGACTTACACACTCGACCTACAGTTTTAGCACACGACACACTTATTTTACATTCGATACACTTGTTATTTTCACATTTCAAGTCATTTGTATTGTAATCATTGTACTCTCGACACCAAAAACAAAGGACATCGCCCCTGTTTGGCGATCATAGTGCAGCGACGACTTCCACAGTCGTCCGCTGGTTTTTTCCTCGTTGAGGTTTTTCCCGCGTCACCAAAATCCCTGTCTCTTTACGATTTTCTGTCTTTAACGCATTGTTCTGTCGAACGATTCCTTTCTTTAGTTGTTAAGCTCCACAATCAACCTTAAGTTATCCTTCTGGACGATTTTTGGCATTAACAATTTGGCGCCCACCGTGGGGCCCCATCTAGAGAAAATCCTCGACAAACGTGCGCCTTACTAACAGTTTCTTATAGTGCCCTCTGTTTTCCGTTTCAGGAAAATGGCAGCCCCTGGAAATCCAGAGCAAGCCGCTGCCCAAATGCATGAAAAGCTTGAGAATGCGCAGAATTTTCCTGCGATAGTGGACGATTATAGCCTAAAGGAAATCGTCCTGGATCAGAGAAAGCCTAACCAGAAAATCCTTGTAGGATCGTCCCTCGATCCATGCCTAAAGGACAAGTTAATATCTTTCTTGCAGGATCATGCCGATTGTTTTGCCTGGTCGCACGAAGATATGGTCGGTATAGACCCTGGCGTCATCTCCCAAAAGCTCAATGTCGACCCATCGTTCAAACCTATTAAGTAAAAGCGCAGAAAATTTGCTCCTGAAAGGAATAAGGTGATAAATGACGAGGTCGACAACCTCCTCAAGACGGGAAAAATTCGAGAAATAAAATATCCCGATTGGCTTGCTAATGTCGTGGTCGTGGCGAAGAAAAAAGGCAAATGGAGAGTCTGTATCGACTTCACATACCACAACAAAGCCTGTCCTAAAGACCCATTCCTGTTGCCACATATCGATGCCATGGTCGACGCGACAGCTGGGCATGAACTATTAACGGTCATGGATGCTTATTCTGGATACAATCAGATCCTGATGCACGTCGAGGACCAGAAGAAAACTGCGTTCATGACAGATCGAGGTATTTACTATTATAAGGTTATGCCTTTCGGACTAAAAAATGCAGGTTCGACCTACCAGCGCTTGGTTAACAAGATGTTCAAAGATCATCTCGGCGACACGATGGAGGTTTATATCGACGACATGCTCGTCAAGTCGAAGCAAGCAGTCGACCACGTTGAACATCTGAAGCAGTCGTTCGACATCCTCCAAAAATATAGTATGAAGCTCAACCCGACGAAATGCTCCTTCGGTGTCAGCACTGGAAAGTTCTTGGGTTACATGGTCACTCGACGAGGAATCGAAGCCAACCCCGACCAGATCAAGGCTATCATCGAGATTAAATCCTGTAACACCCTCAAATTTGGAACGAGCAACTAAATAAAATTTCAATAAAATACCCAACAAGATAAAATCATTTCTACAATTCATTCCTTAAATTACCTCGGAATTTAAAACATTATAATTCCCCCAATAAATTAACTTAAACGGGTGTTACTTAACACGACACAAGTTGCTAATTCCAAATACGTGCGGAAGACTTCACTAATTCAAATCACCTCGCGAGCACTCTACTAGCACACGACCTTTCACACGTGTCACTAGAACTACTCCCAACCTGAGACCTGTTACACATGCCGACAAATAAAAAAGGTTAGGCTTAGCCTAGTGAGTTCAAGCATTTTATCATGACTATATAAATTCATAAATCGAGAGGAGTGTAGCTTTTTAGTCATGATTCCAAAAGAGTTTACTTTAAATGTAAAGCACCCATTTTCCAATTCCCACAACTCCCATAAATGAAATCTTTAATGCAATATGATTTCCAAAATAGACTCATTCCCAAAATCCACGTAATAGGGTTAAATACCATTTGATACTCAAAATAATTAAATCCATAATTCAATTTGTCATTATTCCAAAAACATCCCAAACACGGTAAAAACATAATCCATAACTCATATAACATGGAAATGCAATTCTCATAAATATGATACGTTACCGAAAACATGGATAAACACAAATACCCAAAAACATCACACACGGATGAGATATAAACCACAACTTGCATACCATGGAAAACAATCCATATAAATATAACACGTCACCGAAAACATGAGTAGCAATAAATACCCAAAACAACACCTTTCGGTGACGGGGGAGACCCGTATACATCGCACGTGACGGAACACTAAAGTGGGTCACTTACTATGCAATAAAACACACACGTGGATTACTCTCGTAAACTGAGCTCAATCACTCCATATCTATTGCCCGCGAGACTAGGGAGTTCCCAACTTCAACCACTCCAGGTCTATACATTGGGTCACTCCAAATCCATAACAGCACATTAGGGATTACACCTTACTGCCCATGAGACGACGCCCGACCATATAGGTCCACGCCTTACTTATCATGGAACCCGGTGCCTATCCCGTGCTAAGCACATATATGGAATTACACCTTACTGCCCATGAGACGACGCCCGACCATCTAGGTCCACGCCTTACTTATCATGGAACCCGATGCCTATTCCGTGCTACAAGATAAACTAACGTCTCGTAAAACTGAGCTCAATCAATTCCGACCTCTTGCCCGCGAGACTAAGGGAAACTCAAATGCCTATGGATCCATAGCTATCAAGGTCTAAATATTACACGACCCCAAATAAATAAACACATGCATTCAAAACATGCAATTCCCCAATAACATAATTCATTATCAAAACTCAATCTTGAGTTACCAAAACTGGACAAATGTCCCCAAGACTTAATAAGATTCAATACCGAGCCACAAGCTCAACTAACTCCAAAAATAGGTAGTTTATGAAAGTTATAAAATAACATCAAATATAACAACACACACCGTTTGCCGGTAAATACTTCGATTCCATGAAAACCCGAAATAACACTTTGGATCGGGTAAACCCTCATTTCCAAGGACTCACGCCTTTACGTTTTCAAAACATTACATGATGTACTATATGCATATTTCCAAAACATCCACAATGCATTTTTATAATAAATAGACTCCATTTATTACATAAATCAACAACTCATTTCATGTATGATTTATTATTACATTTTTTCAAAATATCCAAAAGTAGTGTTTTATAATATTTACAACAATTAATACCTCAAAAGGTAAAATCCACCAAATAACCCAATATTGATAATTTTCAGGTAAAACACACAATTACTTGGAAAAATAACATTTTGGCATGTACAAAGTTTTCGCAACGTAACTTGAACTCACCTCTGCTAGATTAAGCTAAATCTAGATTTTTCCCAAACGTATGCTCATTTGATGAAGTTTGCATCCTCAAGCCAAAACTTAGATTTATGAATTTCCAACCATCAATATCACAATCCAACCATGTAGAATCATTCCCTAAACATTTAGAATCATTTCTCCCAACATATTACACCCAAAATAACCAATACATCGAAACCCTAATTTCCAAAATAAAGGGGAGAAGATTACCTCAATCATCAAGTGAATCCACCAACCAAACACTTCTAGTGTTACCAAAGTGAGCTTCAATCTTCACTTCATCCAAAGAAATGAAAGGTTTAGGAGAGGGTTGGGTAAAACCCTAGAATAGTGTAGAAATTCCAACCAAAAGGAGATGAGATGAGAAATACCAACCTCAACCTAAGGATCCTTGTAACGAGATGGAGGAGGGACTTTAATTAACAACATTTGTGGCTTCAATGGCTTCAAAATCGTTTTGAAGGGTTAGGGTTCGGTTTTGGGAGAGTTTAGAGAGAAAGAGATGGAATAGAAATGAAAGAAAGCTGAAAGACGTGGGTTTAACCATGTCACTCGCGAGTCCGCTCGCGATTGGGACACGGCGAGTGTGACCATGTCACAATCGCCGGGGCACTCTCGCCGGCTACCTAAAATGCTCACGGTACACTTTCGGCGAAAGTGACACTGCGAAAGTGACCATGTCACTCTCGCGAGTGTCATACTCGCTGGAATTGTACCGAGTCCAAACTTGGCCAAATTCTCGAGAGATCCAAATAGCATTACGTGTTCCACACTCCAAAGCAAAACCTTGTCCTTTTTAATAAATCTAGACGGAATCATTTACAATTGGAGTTAGGATTTTCGGGGTGTTACAATCCTTCCAACCTTAAAGAGATTTCGTCCTCGAAATCTAGTCCTCACTCACTTAATGGCCACCGCGCCCAACACATTCCAAATTCCCTCGGTTTCAACCCGGTTCCAATTTATTTCCCACATAATTGTCCACATCGGTTTCTTGGTGTTACTCACAACGATTCCCCGATTAGGCGTAAAACACCCAAATTCAACTGAAGGACTAAGCTGCTAGAGGGGCCTTTTGGCCACCAGATTAAGTTGTCTCCCAACCTTAAGTGGTCCATACTATCCCAACGACAGATTCGAATCCCCAATCATACCACCTTCACGTATTCTTAAACTTTCTCTCCAAACCAACCCAACGTTTAATCATTACTAACCTTTAACCAAAACTTCAGTATTCCCAATTAATCCCACTACTGAATTAGCATTCGCTCTCAGCGGATTCCATCGATTCAACACCAACGGTCTTCATTGACTCGTCAATTACCCAATCCCAACGATATGCCTAATTATCAATCATCCGGTCAGCAGATTCCCTTACCACACGAGGCAAGTCATTTCACTAACTCCTCTTATCACAATTGAGCGTCTTAAGAATATTACAGCTATTACCATCATTCCTTTAAAATCGGACTAAAATCTCCCGGTTACACTAACGGTGCTTAGCCTCAAGCCCAAAAGTCGACACTTAAATATACCACCTACCTTAATACAGGTTACTGCGAATTTATCCTCTTAATTTCAAAAGGACATCATCCCCTCAACCGATACCATTCGACTTACCGTACTGTCACACGTGGAATACCCAACCTTCCACTGTCGAAGTGCTACACGCACTTATCCTTAACTGATTTACTTACCCTTTCCAAGGTCCTAACGAGTTCAAGGTTTCAAGTGCATTATTCAATAAATATGCCAAACAACAAAACCTTTCACAAAGTTTTCAACATAAGGATTTTCATATAGAAATAATCGTACGCATAGAAAACTACTATCATTAATTCGGTAGTTACGCAAAAACGGACACGCTCGTCCCACATATGAAAACCATGTTGAAAAATTATTTCATCGCAGTTCAGATTATCAACAAAACGCTAAAGCGTAATAAACAGCTTCTTAAAATGAACCACCACGGTTCTAGTATGGATTGACTCATGACATTCACATAAGGTAACTGTCCGACGTTAAACATGGTGCAACAAAAGTTGTGCACGTATTTCAAAAAGAAGTCCAAACGACATTTGACTCCAAAATTTCCTTTCTAACCATAAAATGGCATGAAACAAGATTTACCAATCAAATTTGCGCGCGTCAGTTTATTACACAAAACGATGAAACGATTCATAATTACACTCTAGTCAAAACACAAACCGGCTTCTGTAAGTTCCAAGTTTAAAGACAAAACTAATTCGTTTCCATCATTTGAAAATATCGACTAAAACATCATGAGAAAATTTCAAATTGGGGTAGGCATGCAAGCTTGTAACACTTCTTAGAAATTTCTTGTAATGACACACATGCACCAATTAACTCACACCAAAATTTCAAGGGATGAAATCCTTTAAATCGATTTCCCCAAGATTTCTCATCCGATCCGATAATAACATTTGAATAAGACGTTTTTGGCAACTTGCACACAACAATGCGTTTTTCCAAAATATACGAGGGAATAAGTGTTAATAATTTTATTGACACCAAAAAGGGTTCGAACTTATTCTCAAATTCCAAATTTCACCAACGGTCCGCATCAATGTTCAAAACATAAGAATCCCACACATCATAATTTTATACAAACGAGTTTTTCTAAAATCTTTATCACGAAGCACTTTCCTAAAAATTTCGTACTTGGAACATAAAACGTCGAAACGTCATTGCTTAAAATGTATTTGTCAAAATACTCAAAATACACATTTCCTCCAAACCAAAAGGTTTTCAATTTTCCAAAAATATTCGGCAAATCAAAATTGACCAATGTTAATGACTCATACATTCGTGTTTTCAAAATGTAAAATATTGCGAACTATGCATGATTTCCACAACACCAAAACACCCTTTGACCGAATGGTCATCACTTGTACAATGAGTTAATAAAATAATTTCACTAACGATTCGTTCAACAATGTGACGAGAAACAATGGTTACCAAGCTATGCATACCCCTAAGTCGATATAACGCATCTACATGAAAATGATAATAAAACATTTAACTGACCAAAAGCGCACCCAGTAAATCATTACGAATGTTACCAAAAATGTTCTTTCATGCACTACTTAAGTCACGTATAAGTTAATCCATACACTGAACTATTTGAAACGAAATACTTAATAACACAACCTCTTGAAAGAAAAGTTACGCGACACTAGAGTCCCAAACTCATCTCTTCTTAGTCGCCTTATGGCATAAAATTAACTTTTCTCACCAAAACTCAAGTGGGACCAAATGCTCAACATAACTCATAAACTTTTCACATAAGCAAATAGAGTATGCATATAGTAAAATTGTACCCACACGACACAAACAGTCGTACAATAAAACTCCATGAACTTCAATGGACTCAATGACCTCAAGTCAATAAAACGGCACTAAACATCACGCTTCCAAAGCCAAATCGCTATAAGCAAAATCATGAATGCGACGCCAAAATCCCAAAATCCCCTTCTAGGGTAATATCATATAAACAACATTGTTTAACTACTCATATTAAACAAATTCCCAAAATGACTTTACATAGACATAATGGAAAATAACTTTCCGTCCAAACTCTAACATATGTGGGGAAGATCCAATGTTAAAGTCACAAGCCGTAGTTATTACCCAACATCTTAAACATCATAAAATATGATTATCATTATATCTGAAACAAATGTTGAACAACAATGAAATAAGGCAAAACAAATCCCGGCGGAGTTTGCGACTCTCGCAATAAAATAATTTCATGCACGTTAAAACCATGATTCAAAATCTTGTGTGTGTGCCAAACATTTCCCAAAATTCATAACACAATCCATATAAGGATTGGAAACACAAGAAATAGTTGATGAACTTTATTTTCAACATAAACTTTGTGGATGACTTAGTCGGCATTCAACATCTCAACTCATACCCTTCCAAATCCCTCCGGTCCACTATTGTCATCCGGATGCTTTAACCTCTTAAGGCAAGTTGGGAATCACATCAATTAACTTTACGGTCTTTCCTCAAATCAAAATCGGCCATTGGGCCTATGGTTCTAATCCAACCATCAATCTCGACCTAAAGCGGTCTACTTAACGCAATTATCATGCTTATCGTCACCCCAAGTGACTAATACTAGAATCGTCCATCTATTCCAACGACTACTAGCTTAGAACCTCCTTCACTACCCCAACGATTATCACATTAAAGTAATTCAAGTACACACATGTACTAGCAGGTTCACCATGACACTGGCCACGTGTCACTATGAACGCACCATACATGATTATCCTTGTTACTCTCAACATGACTCTCGTTTCTAACAACATCCATCAACTTCAAAACATCCTATCTTAAAGTGCCTAAAGGTGAATTTCACTCTCATTTACTTAAACAAACGCTAGTTTGAGTCTACGTATCCAAAATCAACACCTAAATCTCTCAAACTTATGCTCTGATACCAACTTGTAACACCCTTTGATTTGGAACGAGCAACTAAATAAAATTTCAATAAAATACCCAACAAGATAAAATGATTTCTACAATTCATTCCTTAAATTACCTCGAAATTTAAAACATTATAATTCCCCCAATAAATTAACTTAAACGGGTGTTACTTAACACGACACAAGTTGCTAATTCCAAATACGTGCGAAAGACTTCACAAATTCAAATCACCTCGTGAGCACTCTACTAGCACACGACCTTTCACACGTGTCACTAGAACTACTCCCAACCCGAGACCTGTTGCACATGCCGACAAATAAAAAGGGTTAGGCTAACGCCTAGTGAGTTCAAGCATTTTATCATGACTATATAAATTCATAAATCGAGAGGAGTGTAGCTTTTTAGTCATGATTCCAAAAGAGTTTACTTTAAATGTAAAGCACCCATTTTCCAAATCCCACAATTCCCATAAATGAAATCTTTAATGCAATATGATTTCCAAAATAGACTCATTCCCAAAATCCACGTAATAGGGTGAAATACCATTTGATACTCAAAATAGTTAAATCCATAATTCAATTTGTCATTATTCCAAAAACATCCCAAACACGGTAAAAACATAATCCATAACTCATATAACATGGAAATGCAATTCTCATAAATATGATACGTTACCGAAAATATGGATAAACACAAATACCCAAAAACATCACACACGGATGAGATATAAACCACAACTTGCATACCATGGAAAACAATCCATATAAATATAACACGTCACCGAAAACATGAGTAGCAATAAATACCCAAAACAACACCTTTCGGTGACGGGGGAGACCCGTATACATTGTACGTGACGGAACACTAAAGTGGGTCACTTACTATGCAATAAAACACACACGTGGATTACTCTCGTAAACTGAGCTCAATCACTCCAGATCTATTGCCCGCGAGACTAGGGAGTTCCCAACTTCAACCACTCCAGGTCTATACACTGGGTCACTCCAAATCCACAACAACACATTAGGGATTACACCTTACTGCCCATGAGACGACGCCCGACCATATAGGTCCACGCCTTACTTATCATGGAACCCGGTGCCTATCCCGTGCTAAGCACATATATGGAATTACACCTTACTGCCCATGAGACGACGCCCGACCATCTAGGTCCACGCCTTACTTATCATGGAACCCGATGCCTATTCCATGCTACAAAATAAACTAACGTCTCGTAAAACTGAGCTCAATCAATTCCGACCTCTTGCCCACGAGACTAAGGGAAACTCAAATGCCTATGGATCCATAGCTATCAAGGTCTAAATATTACACGACCCCAAATAAATAAACACATGCATTCAAAACATGCAATTCCCCAATAACATAATTCATTATCAAAACTCAATCTTGAGTTACCAAAAATGGACAAATGTCCCCAAGACTTAATAAGATTCAATACCGAGCCACAAGCTCAACTAACTCCAAAAAAGGTAGTTTATGAAAGTTATAAAATGACATCAAATATAACAACACACACCGTTTGCCGGTAAATACTTCGATTCCATGAAAACCCGAAATAACACTTTAGATCGGGTAAACCCTCATTTCCAAGGACTCATGCCTTTACGTTTTAAAAACATTACATGATGTACTATATGCATATTTCTAAAACATCCACAATGCATTTTTATAATAAATAGACTCCATTTATTATATAAATCAACAACTCATTTCATGTATGATTTATTATCACATTTTTCCAAAATATCCAAAAGTAGTGTTTTATAATATTTACAACAATTAATACCTCAAAAGGTAAAATCCACAAAATAACCCAATATTGATAATTTTCAGGTAAAACACACAATTACTTGGAAAAATAACATTTTGGCATGTACAAAGTTTTCGCAAAGTAACTTGAACTCACCTCTGCTAGATTAAGCTAAATCTAGATTTTTCCCAAACGTATGCTCCTTTGATGAAGTTTGCATCCTCAAGCCAAAACTTCCAAAACCTAGATTTATGAATTTCTAACCATCAATATCACAATCCAACCATGTAGAATCATTCCCTAAACATTTAGAATCATTTCTCCCAACATATTACATCTAAAATAACCAATACATCGAAACCCTAATTTCCAAAATAAAGGGGAGAGGATTACCTCAATCATCAAGTGAATCCACCAACCAAACACTTCTAGTGTTACCAAAGTGAGCTTCAATCTTCACTTAACCCAAAGAAATGAAAGGTTTAGGAGAGGGTTGGGTAAAACCCTATAATAGTGTAGAAATTCCAACTAAAAGGAGATGAGATGAGAAATACCAACCTCAACCTAAGGATCCTTGTAACGAGATGGAGGAGGGACTTTGATTTACAAGATTTGTAGCTTCAATGGCTTCAAACTTGTTTTGAAGGGTTAGGGTTCGGTTTTGGGAGAGTTTAGAGAGAAAGATTGTTACACGGCGAGAGTGACCTTGTCACAATCGCCGGGGCACTCTCGCCCGCTACCCAAAATGCTCATGGTACACTTTCGGCGAAAGTGACACTGCGAAAGTGACCATGTCACTCTCGCGAGTGTCATACTCGCTGGCCCTCCCAAAACCCTCGGTACATTCTTGGCGAAAGTGACACTACGAAAGTGACCATGTCACTCTCGCGAGTGTCATACTCGCTGGACTTGTACCGAGTCCAAACTTGGCCAAATTCTCGAGACATCCAAATAGCATTACGTGTTCCACACTCCAAAGCAAAACCTTGTCCTTTTTAATAAATCTAGACGGATTCATTTACAATTGGAGTTAGGATTTTCGGGGTGTTACAAATCCCCTAGAAAATTCAAAGAGGTCCAAATGCTCACTGGTCGGGTGGCTGCTCTGAACATGTTTATCTCTCGATCCTCAAATAGATGTCACTTATTTTACAATCTCCTCGGAAAAAATAAAGGCTTCGACTGGACTGACGATCATGAGCAAGCGCTGCAAAAGTTAAAAGAGTACATGACGTCACCGCCCTTGCTATCGAAGCCTCGCGATCACGAGACCCTGCAGCTATATCTAGCTGTCAGTCCAAATGCAATAAGTGTCGTCCTGACGCGGGAAGATGAAAAACAACAATTGCCGATCTACTATGTAAGTAAATCCCTTTTGGACGCCGAATCCAGGTATTCCTCAATGGAAAAACTACTCTTGTCGCTTGTTACAGCCGCAAAGAAATTACGACATTACTTCGAATCACACCCGATTACTGTCGTTACTAACTACCCCCTTAAGTCTGTCTTGAGAAAACCTGAGTTGACAGGTCGATTGGCGAAATAGAGCATATATCTCAGCAGCTACGACATCGACTTTAAACCCAGGACAGCGATCAAATCGCAAGCACTAGCTGATTTTATCCCCGACTTTAGTCCTGAGTTGGGAAAAGAAGCAGAGCTTGAAGTGTCTACTGTAGCGACTCACGACGACGTACCTTGGACCTTAAACGTCGATGGGTCATCCAACGTCAGAGGATCAGGACTTGGCATCGTCTTAAAGTCGCCACAGGGGGGCAAGATGGTGTACTCCGTACGATGCGATTTCAAAGCCACCAACAATGAAGCTGAGTATGAAGCCCTGATCGTGGGAATGGATATGGCCTACGACTCGGGGGCAACATCGTTGCATGTCAGAAGCGATTCTCTTTTGGTCGTGAACCAGATGAATGGGGAATTTGCAGCCAAATATTCAAAGATGACATCGTACCTGAAGATAGCAAAAGGAAAATCAAAAAAATTCAAAACATTTTCTATCGAACAGATCCCGAGGGATCAGAATACTCAGGTCGACGCTCTAGCAAACCTTGGATCCGCTCTAGTCGAACCAATATTCGACAGTATTCCTCTGATCCACCTAGCGACATAGTCCATCGAAAATGACGATGTCGTCCAGATCGAAGAGCAAGAAGATGATTGGTCGTGCGACATTCGAAATTTTCTTGTGCACGACCAACTCCCGGAAGACAAGATGGAAGCTCGAAGGATCAGATTCAAGGCATCCAGGTATGTCATGATCGGAGATAGACTTTATCGACGATCATTGACAGGCTTAAACCTGAGATGTGTCGTTAGTAAGAATCAAATTCAGAAGATCCTCCAAGAAATGCACGATGAGGAGTGTGGCAATCACTCTGGAGGTCGCAGTCTAGCTAATCGTAGCTCTCGGCAAGGCTACTTTTGGCCGACACTACGACAAGACGCCGTCAGGTACGTCCAGAACTGTGATCCTTGTCAACGACATTCAGGTACGTCTCATAAGCCATCTGAACCCTTACATTCGACACTGATCCCATGGCCCTTCATAAGGCGGGGTATGGATATTGTCGGCAAGTTGCCACCTGCCCCTGGGCAAAAGGTATTTCTCCTCGTACTTACAGATTATTTCTCGAAATGGATAGAAGCAGCTGCCTTTTCCCAAATTCGGGACAAGGAAGTCGTGTCTTTTATCCAGACTAACATTATATGCAGGTTTGGGATTCCATTCGAAATTGTCTGCGACAATGGATCCCAATTCATAAGCGACAGGACTCGACAGTTTTGTGAGGACCGCAGCATCAAGCTAACGACCTCGACGCCCAGGTATCCTCAGGCAAATGGACTTGCTGAATCGAGCAATAAGACCATCGTTGCTTCAATTAAGAAAAGGTTGCAATCCGCAAAAGGAAGGTGGGTCGAAGAACTTCCTTCAGTCCTGTGGGCGATTCGCACGACGCCTCGTACGTCCACAGGACAAACCCCTTTCTCTTTGGTCTATGGTTGTGAAGCAGTTTTGCCGGTCGAAGCTCAACTCCCGACCTCAATACATACCTTCGTCGACCACAATCTTGTCGACCTAAGTTATGACCTAGACGCCCTCAAAGAGTTCAGAGAATTAGCATTGATCAAGATGGCATCGCAAAAGCAAGTGGTCGAACGACATTTCAACAAAAATGTTAGAATTACAATCTTTCAAATAGGCGACTACGTCCTCCGACGAGTGTTCCAAAACACTCAGGAGCTTAATGCCGGTAAACTTTCCACTAAATAGGAAGGTCCTTATCGTATCTCAGAAGTCGTGGGTAAAGGTTCCTATCGGCTCCAAACCCTCGACAATCAAGATATCCCACGTAGTTGGAATGCAACACACTTAAAAAGGTATTTCTTTTAAGTCTTTTTCTTTTTCTCACACGATTTTTACCATGAAGATTACTAACTTAAGCATCGGAGGGTCGTTGGCAAGCCAACGACCAACCTCTGACATTGTTTTATCACAGATCGCATGACATCGTAAAGTCTATACGACTTTAATCTCGCAAAATCGCAAGACATAAGTAATTAGGTCAATAACCTGTCTACTATATCGCAGGGACGCACGAGCCAAGGACGTCGTACGATTTATCTGTACGGTCGTAAGATCTAAACGACCATTCGATCTAAGTTTCCAGACTTGGAAAATTTTGTATGTTCTGAATAAACACATCGATTGCATATATTTGTGTTTATCAATACGATTCAAATGTATGACTTATGTCTCAATTATTATATCACAATGGATGCCTAAGTCGCATATTTTCTTCCACGATTGGGATTCGCAATTAAATGTTATGTTTACTTATGAAACATATAGATACGCAAAACAAAAATTTCATTCATCAAATCGACCATTACATCAAATAACTCGATCACCAACGATCAAGCGTGAAAACAAAAATTATAAAATTTATCCTAAGGCTGAGGAGGAGTGTCGGTCGCATCTTTACCCGAGGCCTCGACCTTGGAGCCTTCATCCACCTCTTCCTCTTCGACTTCCTTCTCGTCATCGGAGTCGAGATCTCTTGCAGACCCGACCTCTTGCAGACCCGACCTCTTGCAAGAAATAACCATGCTCGACCGGCGCCAGGGCCAGAGGGTTCTTTCCCGACAAATGTTGCCTCATTATGGCAGCACGAGCGGTCAATCGAGCCAGGGCAAAGGTAGACACAGCCTCGTCTTTTAGCTTTCCCATCTCCGTCTCTAGACTGACCACCTTGGCCTTGGAATCCTCAACTTCTTTCTCCTTCGCGACCAAGGACTCCCTCATCTTGTTCAGCTCCTCCCTTTAACCGTCAATCATCGACAAGGACTACTTTAGACGACGGTTCGCATCGTCCTTCGCATGACCGACGACCTCCAACTCTTTTTTGGCCTCGTCGAGCTATTTGGACATAGCCTCTTTGCATTCCAAAATGACCTTCTCCCGGTCCAACGCTGCATTCCCCCTCTCATGGGCGGAAGATACCAGACCCTTGATCTTCTCTGTCTTCGCACGCAAGGCAAGAAAAGATTGAAGTGTCTGTAAAACATAAAGAAACATGTCAGTAAACATTCGACAAAAGCTAAGAAAACATCGAAAACACAAGTTTGGAAAGAAAAACTTACAAGGAACGCCAGACCGGCAACATGGGATCCCGTCTCCTCGATCGGGAATCCCTCAAAACGCTCCCTGAAAGAAGGGAGCAAATACTTCCCCAGATGAGGAAATAAATCCGTCCTGGACAGGACGTCATCGACCATAAAGTCCGAAGGCAACGTAAAGTTAACCTCCATGACTTTAGCCCCTCCCGTCGCATGCTCCTTGCCCTTGTCGGCCGACGAAGGGATCGACGTGGTAAGGGAGACTTCGTCGACTTCGCCGTTTTCGCTGGTGGCACAGAAATAATGAGTGTCGCAGCAATCGCACTAGAAGACGTCTTCGTCTTCATAGGCGATGCGACATTTGCCTTCTCAGGCATGACGACTCTCGACGAGTCGTCAACCTTCGAAGACGGTTCCCTCGGGATCGTCATCCTCGACTTTGGTAAGATCCCTGACTCAGTTGTCGAGGTCTTTTGTCTCTTCTCCTTGCCCTTGCGGGCGAGCTCGAGTTGAGCTGCTCTTTTAGCCGAGATCGTCGGCACCTTCATCTGAGATTCGCCTAGAAGCGGATAAGAGAGAAATGTTACGCGACAAACATAAAAGGATCATAGCCAAACAATTAGAAGATACACTTACCAGTCATCTCTTCTTCTCCCCTCGACTCTTCCTCCTCTGTCTCCTCTTCTTCCTCCGCTTTCTCTCCCAGATTCTCTCCTAGGTATACCAGATCTTCGTCGTCGTCCGCCAAATGTCGAGTGACAAACGATCCCTCGACAAAGCTAAACTCCAGAAATGCGTCAACCTTCGCTTGCGAGTTGGCGAAAGGCTTCACGTCCTCAAATTTTATAGCTGTCGGCATATGAAAAACAAGTTAGAAATCGGTCAAAAATTACAAACGACGTACGACAATTAGGCTATAAAACCTCACCCGACGTATTCCAGCCAGCCCTAATCCAATTGCTCTCAGAGTCGAGAGTCGACTTACGCACAAGAGCATACCTAGTTTTCCACTTACGATCGTTTACAGCGGTCTGTAAGACTAAGGTTCAATCGCCCTTATACCTCGAGAACAAGCTATAGCGGTGACACTTATCCCTCTTGACTTGGTAAGCCAAGAGAAGATCGCGCACGTTCATAGGGGAATCCCATTTTTCAGTAAGGCGTTCGATCACCTGTATTACCCTCTAGAATTGGGGCATTAACTGGGTCGGCGCTAAGTCGAACTCGGTCATAAAGGCCTTGGCCAAAGGCGAGTAAGGACATTCGAATCCTATCTTAAAAGGGCATTCGTAAATGACCACAAACCTATCGGGACACAAATCAGGTCGAATTTGACCTGCTTTAACCAATGTAATCCCCGCAGGAATTTTTGCCAAACTTCTAAGATCGTCGAGATCTTCAATAGAACAAGCAGGCTCTATCGACATTACTAGACCTAAAAGTTTTCAAAGTTTTCTAGTAATGGACTTATGAAGAGCCAAGAGATCGTACCTTATATAGGCGCTCTAAATCTCGAATATCTAACAAATCGAAGATATCTCGCAAATTTGGAAAAGATTCGGCGAAGAACAACAAGCAGATCAAAGAAAATCTCTCTTAAAATCTCTTTGAAATCGTAAAAGGAAAAGATCCGTTGAAGATCTTTATTTATGCAAATAGTCGTGTCAGGACGAGCCTCTCGATATTTGACACGTGTCCTCGCCTTTTCGAATGCTCGACAGATCGTCGACACTTGGCAAATACAGCTGTTATGCACGATCGCACGTCAGCACGACGTCACGACCTTATCCCCTTTTCGACTTTCCATTCAGTTAGAGTTGGACCGATCCAGTTCCAAGGCAACTGAAAAGGTTTTTTACACGTGTCACGACCCTAGACGTCCGACTAGCAAAATTTAAAAAACTTTTGAAATTTGAATTTGCCACTCCACTTTTTCAAATTTTGGGGGCAAACTGTTTGGGAAAAATTTCACCAGTCTCGACCACGACCAAAACTCTAAAGACATTTACTTTACTTCACTTATAAACAGAGTCAAATCTTAAACCCTTTGTCCTTTGACCAAAGCTGAGATCTTACATACCTCTCGAACTCGACCGTCGTGTAGAAACACACGACCTCGACCAACTAACATACGATTCTTCTATTATGTTTTCCTCATTTAATGCAGGTCAAACGACATTTATGGCCAACGTACGAAACCGACAGAGCAGTTATGAACATTAAACAACAAAGACCGTTGCGACCGTTACAAAAAGAATTCATGGAGTCATTAAATGCATTCGAAGACTATAAATATGAAGGCAAAGTCATCATTTGCAGGGGATCGAATTATGGAATCACACTGCTTACTCAAGAACATCCGAAGCGAAGAACTTTCTCTCAAGTGATCGCTCTCGACGCACGACTTACACACTCGACCTACAGTTTTAGCACACGACACACTTATTTTACATTCGATACACTTGTTATTTTCACATTTCAAGTCATTTGTATTGTAATCATTGTACTCTCGACACCAGAAACAAAGGACATCGCCCCTGTTTGGCGATCATAGTGCAGCGACGACTTCCACAATCGTCCGCGGGTTTTTTCCTCGTTGAGGTTTTTCCCGCGTCACCAAAATCCCTGTCTCTTTACGAATTTCTGTCTTTAACGCATTGTTTTGTCGAACGATTCCTTTCTTTAGTTGTTAAGCTCTACAATCAACCTTAAGTTATCCTTCTGGACGATTTTTGGCTTTAACACATATCGATATCATGGCTTGGCGGAGAGAAATGGCAAATTTATTTTGGGCCTCCGCGTCGAATTAGCTTTTAAAAGTTGTATAGCTTTTATTATGTACGGTTTAATTTTTATTGTTTGGTGTTTCACTTTTATTATTTGGTCTTTACTTGCATACATCTTTACCTCAATCAACTTCATAGTAGTTACACAATTCTCTCAATAACATAAAAGGAATTCATTGAAACTACAATTATAAAAAGGTAAAGTACATACTTATGAAAGAGCTGATCTACAACTTGAAAGAACTGATCTACAACTTGAACACACATAAAAATACATACTAAACGATAACCGTTTATGTAGGATTTATTGTTCACATGATAAAGGAGAATTCAAAGGCTACTTCTTCTTATAATTCAGATTATTCAATTGATTAGAAGAAGAAGTAGCCATTGAATTCTTCTTTACCATGTGAACAATAAAGGCTATATAAACGTTTATCGTTTGATACTACAACTAGAAAGCGATAAACTACATACTGAACGAGACCAATGAGCCCGATGCTTCGGTGATCGTTGAATTCTCCACCACTCCATGGGGGTATTTATAGGAAGTCGCATCCGCATCCGCACTTGCGAACCTACCCGCATCCGCATCCGCACTTGCGAACCTACCCGCATCCGCACTTGCAAACCTACCCTCACCCGCATCCGCACTTGCGAACCTAGCTTTTAAAATACCCCCGCTAGATGAATTGTAAAACACGCAGACGAGAAAAATTATTCAATAACGACTTCTAACATGGCATCGCCAAATCTTCACGTTTGGACCTTTAGGTGTTTATCTCAACCCCTTTCAGCCACTGCCAGAGAGTTATACGGTTAGTAACTTTTGAATTTTGGGTTTTGCTTGTGTGAAACAACATAGTGTAACGCTAAGTTTGTTAATTTTCATGAACAGATGCACATCCACAATTGTTCACCATGAAAGTCCACCATCAAGGGTACTTCACAAAACCACCTAGAAGACATTACTTCCGTGGTCTAGAAATTTATGTTGACATGTTAGACGTGGATGACCTTTCAATGAAACTGCTTCAACAGATAATGAGAGAGCTAGAGTACGATGAACAAAAATATTTAAAGTTGTATTTTAAACGGACGAATGCAGACTTGTTGATTGGACTGGTAGAATTGACTACCGATGAAGATGTAGCCAATATACGTTATTTTGTTGATGGACATTCCGTGATTGAAGTGTACAGAGAGAAAGTAGAGCTTAGCAACTCCAGACTCGTCTCACCAGAGCATGTAAGAAGTCGGTGGGGATTGCAAAAAACCCAGGCATCATGTAGCAGAAGTTTGACATTTAAATAATTTTGTAGTCGTTTCGATCCCAACGTTTGCTAAAGTGTTACTAAAAACCAAAATCATTTATTCATGACCAAACTACAACATGAAAAAACAACAACATAGAAAATGCAAAGTACAACATCAAACCACAACACATAAACTGCAACAACACTACCACCACCTAAGGATAAAGTGCATTACATTGATCGATGAAGGACTGCGAACTCTTGTACAATGTTGTGGACGTGTAAGTTTTCTTGACGAATACGGGACTCCTTATCTTTGATTTCCCTCTTCATTATTTTTATCTCATTTTCTTCATCTTCCATCCTTTTCAGGTGTCCCTCATTCCTAGCCAACAACTGTTTCCACTCTACAGTGAATTCCTCGATCTCCTTTTCAAAAAATTTTACCTCCTTCTTTAATCTATCCGGCATTACTTGTAAAGACTGTGGGTTTGAAGAAGATGCATTTCCAGCCATGTGCTTGATGAAAGATGAGAGTACAAAGTCGTATGAGTGTTGTGAGTCTTAAGTTGGAATTAACATGGGTATTTATAGCCACAACATCGCAAGTGCGAACCTACCTTTTCAGCTCCGCAAGTGCGAACCTACCTTTTCAGCTCCGCATCCACAAGTGCGAACCTACCTTTCCAGGTCCGCAAGTGCGAACCTACCTTTTCAGCTCCGTATCCGCAAGTGCGAACCTACCTTTTCACGACTATAAGTAGGTGGTCCGATGAATTAGTAGTTTCACAAGTTGCTATCAATCCTTTCTACCAACCACAACGTTTGCAAACCGTCTCTACCATTTCGTGCCACTATTATGGCTGGGGTTCAAGCTCAAAAGGGAAAAGGTCCACTAATGGGGCTGGAGCTTTGTTAGTTCCAGATCCGTGCAACGATTATGAAATCAAACAGATAAGCAATACTGTATAATGATTTCAACTGGTCATCCTTGTATTATGCTTTCAAAGTAGAGAGAATTACAATACGAGTAGGAAAGCAAATGAGACAACTAGCCTATTTTTCTAAGGCTAAGCTGCTTTATATATGGCGGGGCCGTGGTTAACAAGCCCACGGCCCGTTCACTAATAAGGCTCAAAATAAAGAGTTACAGTTCAAACCCTGAACTTTAAATCAACGTAATCTCCCCCTTTGATTTGAAGTTCGAGTTCGCGCTCTAGCTCTCGCCAGTTGTAGACATATCTTTTGCGAAGCGCGAAGTGAATCTTGAACCATCTGATAGCACGGCGGTAGTCGATGCGATCTTAAACCAATTCCAAGGCATTCCGAGCAGTTATTTCATTCAGATTAGGAACATACGAAACCCTTGGATTTTTAGACTCGTGCTGAATGATCTTTCGAAGAGCATCTCGAACTTTGTAGAGCGTGCCGTCGCATAATCTTTCTACCTGACTGAACCGTAGAAATCTTTTCTCTATCTGTTCATTGATGAAGACGATCCCAAATTCTGGTTCTAGAAGCATAGCGTTCTCGGGATACATATTCAACTCAGGAGCTTGCAGATTCGGCTTTATCAAATTTACCTTCTTCGCCCTATTCTCGATAGCCATTTGAAAATCCGTTAGATATGACATCATAATGGTACGGACCAGGTATCGACGAACAGCTTCGAGCGCCTTTGTAACTTCAAGCGGTCAGAAGGTTCTTGTACGAAGGTCTTTCAGAATAGCCAGGTAGTCGAACGGTTGGAGGTGCTGGAAGTCGGCTTCAGAGAATTTCCATTCATTCCCATCTTCACGTCGGACAGTGAATATTGGGTAGACAGTTTTCATGATGTGTCTTGAATGGATATTAAGTACCTCTGTGATCTGATGCTTGGTTCTGACTTGGCTGACTGGAAGACACCGCTGCATTGTGCTGATATAACGCCGTTGGTATTCGGGGTTGAGGTTGTAAGTACCAAGGCAAAAGGTCGGCTCGATCGGGCGAAGCTTATGGACGAACAACTTCTTCAAAGATTCCTCCAGATGAGGGATAAGTACCATGATCTTCTCCCAGCGGATTTGTTGCTGAGGAGGGGAAGGAAGATCAGAAACTGTCGTTTGCAGAGGAGTTGTCAGAATATTGGCAGTAGTAGTTTCAGGTCTTGTTGAAGTTCCAGTGGGTTGAGCATAGTGAACGGGAGAAGTACCATAAAAATTCTGGAGTAGGAACTGATCATAGTCGATGTTGTCGTCTTCATCGGTAGGGAAAACCAAATTTACCTAGAGATTTACGGCACTGGCGGCTTTTTCATACCATGCATCTTCGGTCTCCGGGTTGGCTTCATAGTCTGGATCTATCATATCCAATAGCGGTCTGTCTGATGAATCAAAGTCGACCAGTTCCTGTGTTGAACCCTCAGGCTTTTCAACCGTTGGGTCTTCATCATGTGATATATCCATATCTATTACCATGTCGGCTAATGGCAACTCGGCTTCAGGTGCTTCTGTTGTAGTTGCCGCAGTTGGGGGTTCCTGTCGAACCATAATTGGAGTTTCAGACTGGATCGGGGCGGCGGTCTCGGTTAGACGTTGTCGTTTCTCCCCCTTACGGTGATTAGGATCATCCTGGTCATCGTGCTTGCGTTTCAGACCACCTGCTTGACTCTTGCAGGTATCTTCGAGTGAACGGACTCTCTCGGACAGCGTTGTGAGTGCTTGGTTGTAGTCCTTGAGAGTCGAGTCAATGGTGTCTAAACGAGTCGTAATGGATGATGAAGGAGTAGTGACCTGGGATTTCAGAACGGAGATCAGGTCTGCTTCGGTTGAGGCATTGATTTCGGATTCTTGGAGCAGTTGGGCTAAAAGCATCGTTTTGAGGGTGTCCACCGAGTAGGTAAGCTGAGTAGGAGCCGGTGGAGGTATGGGTGCGGTTTCAGTGTCAACGATATGCCCTTTACCCTTGATTATGCGTTTGACGGTGTCGATCTCGGCGGCGACATACTGCTCCATTGTTTCTCGGACAGCCTTGAGGGTGCTGTCCAGGGACCCTTGCGACACAAAGTCAAGGTGAGTAACACCGGGATCACTTAGATTACCCGTTGAGGCGTCTACCTGAGAGGCAGAGCCACCTACGTTCACAGCTGGCATGTCGGTAGCTGTGGTAGGATTTCCCTCCGATCCTCGCGTGCCACCTAAAGGTGACGACACTACGGTGGTTCCGGTCGAGTCACGAAGATTCTCGACTTGGTGTTCCTCCTCTTGTGTCCTAGCCAAAGGATTTTCAATAGCAAATGGCTCTAGACTCGATTGTGCACGAAATGAAGTCGCGACCGGGGGCTGCTGGTCGCTTGTTTTAACACCAGCACTCTCCGAGTGAGAGACCGGTGGAAGTTGTGATATATCCCCGTGAGAAACTGAAACATCCGTCTTTTGAGAGACGGATGAGTGGATAAGGGGGTCGTGCAATTGCTCCGTTGGGTCCACAGAGGCTTCTTCAATACCATGTCCCAACTCATGAGACAGGATAGCAGATGTGGCTACCCGGATATCGCTCGGTTCGGTTCGCTCAGGAGCCTCGTTATCTTTACGGCTCAATCTTTCTTGGTTCGCTTTCGACCTTAACTCCCTTCTTCTCACATGTTCTATGTCCTGGGGAAGGTCCCTCCATCGTTGGCTGGACCATGGGATTCCCTAACTCTCGTCTATATGCTATCACAGGTAGGGCTTCACGTATATGCATAGCACGGATAATATCTTGCTCCTCCACAAAACATACATGGGGATTGACTTGCTCCCCCTCGGAGTGGGAGTGTTATTTACTTGGGAGACATCAACACAAGGAAAAACATTTAGACTTTTAAGAAAAACAGGGTGACGCTTCCCCTTGGATTTTGTTGAGGTTGTTGATCCGCCATGGAATATCTGTGAAAGACCCAAAGTTAGTAAACAAGACGGATAAACAAGAGACGACGCGTACCTTTGCCTTAATAGGCTCAATCTGAGACAGATTGAGGATTGGCAGTGACAAAACAGGTACTGAACTGACAAATACAGAGGAGTCCGGACATAATGAAGATATATAGAACATCCCGAACATACCATACTTCCCGTACAAATAGAGTTTCTGGACAAACATGGTATCTAGATGAAAGAGGATGGAATGGCAAACCTTTCCGGTCAAAACAAAGTATCCGGACAAAGGGTGTTTCCGGACAGAGTAGGGATTCCGGATAGTCCTACCCGGATACCCATCCGGTCCGGAAAGTCATCCGAACTGATGGGTGTCCGGACACTTTTACACTTTAAAGAATAATTCCATTTTTCAAAGATATGAAACCTGTAGAATTTTGAAAAGATGGATCTCTCGCTCCCCCTCAAACTAAGCATGTGGTGAAATCCACACTGAAGAGTCCACACACACAAAAACGTTTAATACATTTAAGAAAAATTGTGTGTGACGCTCCCCCTCAACAATTGAGTAAACTTACCTGATACCGCTGTGTGCTCCCCCTTAACACATGAACACTCGTGACAGCACAGATATAGACAAACCTCACGTCTTCGCAATATTGTTCCTTGTAGATCGTGAGCAGCTCCTATTTGGGAAAAAAATCACGTCGTACGACCACGACCAGAGCAGGTAAGACGCACGTTATAATCCAAATCTTGTATTAAGATAAGGTCTCGACAAGAACCCAGAAAACATCCGTCGTCTCCCATAAAAGGTAAGTCGTACGTCTCCCATGACGCTCGACCATAGCATCGCCCGTCCCGTACGACCATCGCGTAAGATCATTGCACCCACGACCAAAGCTAACGTTAACCCTGACTGTTACGTTTGTTAAGTATTTATTGCAGGAGTCAAAGCCATTAACAGCAAGCAGCCGTAACGGATGAAGAGCATTATGGATAATCACTCCGGCGACCGTTTCCAGCCGTTGATCAAATCAATAATGGAGCTAATTAATGACGCGAAGACTATAAAAGACAAGCTAAAGCCTCATTTCAAAGGACACCAGTTAACATCCAATATACATCAGCGAACATCACCAAACAGCAGAGAAAAACATCCAAACTCATAGCAAAGAACATTCAAACTCCGGAGATCAAGTACTGAAAGCCAGAACCTTACAGCGAACTCAAGAACACTTGAAGGAAAGTTCAAGTATCGCTCTCGACGCACGACAACAGCCCTCAACCAGAAGTTAACACTTTGTATTCACACACGACAAACACTTGTTTTTACATTCAAACACTTGTACTTTACATTTCGAAGTATTTCCTTCATTTGTATTGTAATCATCGTATGACCGACGCCAGTACCAAGGACGTCGCTCCTGATTGGCGACCATAGTACAGCGACGACACCCACTGTTGTCCACAGGTTTTTTCCTCGATTGAGGTTTTTCATGCGTCATCAAATCCCTTGTCTCATTTATTTTTTCCCTCGTCGCACGTCTCGTCGAAAGATCCTTTCTTTAGTTGATTAAGTCCACATCGACCTTAAGTTGTCCCTTTGGTGCGATTGTTGGCATTAACAGCTCCCTTCTTCCGGTCATGTGTGTGGAGCATCCAGAGTCTAAGAACCACACATGACCGTCCTGCAAAACAAGTTTATCGGACCTTAGGTACCCATTTTTGCCTGGGTCCGGGAGGGTTAGGTTTGGCACCTCGAGGAGGAACTTGCTTTGACTCAGACTTCCCCTTAGGTGCAGATTGTACACCGTTTGGAGTAACTGGTTTTGGCACATGTTGCCTCTTAGGTGTAGAATTTACACCTTTTGGAGGAACAGGTTTTGTAGCAGGTTGCCTCTTGGGTGCCGGTCTAACCTTAGTAGAAGAAGCCCGTTTTGGAATGGGTTTGGTCTCCCACTGTGGTTTAACCTCTGATTGGAAACCCCATTGTTTATAGTATTTTCTTTTGTTATTACGGGGTTTGCGTTTAGGTGTCGAATTATACATGTGATATGACCCAAACCAATCATTGTTATGGATATCATCAAAGTCATTCCAACCACAACTAGAACAACACAAACGATCGTGCGATAATTGAATCAATTGCTGAACGGAGTAAATTTTCATCGGAAAATTAATATCTCTTTTAACAAAATTATTCCTATGATTCCAAGCACAATCGTTTTTGTTCATTCTCGGGTAAAAGACAGTATTGAACGACTTTGATGCAGCACCCTCGACAGATTCCTTGGCTGGCCACTTTGGTTTTGTTTGTTTGGCGCGACCGGTTTTATCCGAAACAACAGGGACAGTACGGTCAGTGACTTTTGATGAAACAGGAATCTTAGTGGTCGGTCGTTCGGTCTTTTGCTTCGGCTGTGATTGTTTTTGAGAATTTGAAGCATTTTTAAGAATCTTGATCACAGCCGTAGTCTTGGATTGAGAACAGTCGCCCTTTTGAAAATTGACCGGACGATTAACCACTGTAGACAAAAAGTCATAATGACTTGTGTTGGTCCCGAAAGGCTATACAAGTTTGTAGAAGGGGGGGGGGGATGAATACAAACACTAAGATTTTACTTTTCTAAATTGTTTATTGATAAATCATTAACAATTTACAGCTTGTTGCGGAAACAAGATTAAGGTTAAACCTAAATCTAAACAAGTTGGAACACTAAGTTTCTTGCACTAAGAAAGAGAAGGAAATTACTAATAATGACCTTTCTCAAGATAAGAAGGATGAACTTGTCCAGAGTTAGCAAGTTACTTCAAAATGAAGTGAGTTCTTCTTCTTATATACTGCATGCATTTAATGCATGGCAGTTTACACTTTACACGTGGCAGCAGCTCATTGGTTGTACGTCATTGACCTTTGTTGATAACCTTAGTAGCCGCATGTTTGAACAGTGTAGTATCACTTTTTATGAGACGTGTCGTACGGAGACGTGCAAGGGTGGTTAAGACAACAGTACTTTATACAGAGGACTTCATGATCAGCTTTCGTTGATTCAGCGCTTTACCATTGTTTATCAGCGAATGATAAAGTTCAGCGATAGCTGAAGTCTTGTATTTGATACTTCACATTGAAAGGACAAATCTGAGTCTTCGTTGATCCGCATCAGTTCATTAGGAGACTTGTCGCTGGTTCTTGAGCTTGATCTTCGACTTCAGCGTAGAACCTATGTTGACGTGAAACTTGTCTTCAGGGATCATAAGTAAACAGCTAACTTATCAGCGATCACCATAAGTACTGAACAGACTCAGAGCATTATGGTGAACAGTGTTCGCTGAATGTTTAATCTAAAGAGAGAGAGTTCCTATCAGCGGTACTATAAGATCTTAGTACTTATCAGCGATAGTGAAACTCTGATACATATTGTTTACTTACAATTTTCACTAAGTATATAAGAGAGGGTCATTATCAAATCATTGAGGGTTTGGATCAACAATCTCCCCCTATTTGATTATGACATAGCAACAGAGAAAATTTCTATTTAATGAAAACATAAGGATAAAAAGAACTCATAAAATATTTGTCCCTTTTACTGTTTTCTGGGATCTTTTCTGTACTGATGGAGTAAAGTACGTTCGCTGAAATTTTTCTTTAAACTTCGTAAAGATTACAGATGGAAGTGGAAAAATTACAAGTACAGCGAATACAATTACAAGTACAAAAGAATAACTGATACAATAGAAGAATGGGAGATCCTATCAGTTTATAAAGGTTCTTCCTTAATGAGTTGTTCATCAAGGGTCATTGATGTGGGAATCATCCAGTCAGGGACATTTACTCTTTGATTTCTTTTGTTCAGCGCTTCTTCAAAGATCAAGGGTTTAAGATGCCGTGCCTGAATGTCGTTCTTGAAGTCACACCAGTAGATGAGATCTTTCAGCTTTTCGATGGGAGTGATGTGCAGCTCAGAGATACGTTGAAAACGCTTTCGTCCATCCCAGTCATTAAAGAATATCTCATAGGGTTTGCTTATGACTTTCCCAGGGATGAAAGTCTCATCAGGCGGAAGAGATGTGTCAAGTGCAGAAAGGTCAGGTTCAGGACCAAGGACTTCAGCTAGAGAAAAACCAATACCTGTTTCGTTTCGTATCTGAGGACCTTCTGAAGATTTAGACTTTTTCTTTGCAGAGGCCTTTCTTTTCTGACTTTCGAGAGGAGGAGGAGGAGGAATATGCACACAAGAATAGACTAAGTCGATCTGTTTGTTTATCAGCTTTTCAAAATGATCCTTGTACTTAGACTGAGACTTCTGGATGGCTAACCTGATCTCCAACCATTCAGAGAGACCGTACTGCGTGATAGCTTCAGCATAGAATTTTTCGTACTGTTCATTCTCTCTGAATATCTCGATTTCAGCGATAGAAACTTTGAGGGTTGATCTTCCAGTGATGAGTACCTTGATTATTCTGGAAGGTCGATGTCTGAAGTGTACCTTTTCTTTGCACCAGGCTAGGGTAGATTGAGATACAGTTCTCTTCTCTTCAATGATCTTCTTGGCGTCTTCCCATAGCTGACGTTGAACTTCAATTGGAGCTCTTTTCAGCTTGGGGTCTTTTACTGATCGTTGAGAAAGCTGGATGGCGTATTCTCTGTCTTTTTCTTCAGCTTCCCTTCTTTCAGCGATTAGATGTTCAGCTCTGAGGTGATCCTTGTATTCCCTTTTTGAAAGTTTGAACTTTGTAGGAATAGAAGGAAGTTGATCACGCTTCAGAATGATTCGTTGATCCTCGAACTTCTTTATCATCTCATCTCTTCTTTTCTGATCCTCTTCACTTAGCTTTTGAGGAGCCAAAGAAGGTCTGTTTTTGTGAGAGAGCATCTGTTCTTCAGGTTCATCAGTCTCAGAGATCAAATCTAAGACCGGGATTATTTCTTCAGCTTTGGGAGCTGGGATTATTGTTGGTGAAGTCGCAGCTGTAGGAACTTCAGCGATATCCTCAAACAGGGGAGAGGACTAGCGGAAACACAGCGATCTTACGAGTAAGAACTTGGGTAGAACAGAGATAGAGAAAGAATGGGATAGTGTATAGAGGTTTGTGGAGAGTAGAGCTGATAAAGTGTATTGATAGAGGAGGGATGAGTGTAAGAGGTTAGTGTACCTGACAAACCGGCTTTTTAAGCAAGATCGTCAGATTTTCATCGTCTTCAGCGACACTTTTTCCTTTGCCCTTGTCAGCTTCAGACGCTGATGGCTTTGTCTTTGTCCGCTCCCCTATAGGTTCATTTATCAGAATCCTTCTAAGAGTTGTGGTCCTCTGAGCAGGCTTGACGATAAAAGAGTCATCATCATCATCCTCTTCATCATCATCATTCTTTGGAGAAGAGGATGGTTCATCATCAAACAAGTCGATGGCTTCTTCATCTTCAGCTTCAGACTCAGATTCTTCAGCTTCTTCTTCGAGTTGCTCCACCTCAGATGCAGAGGTAAGCTTCTCGGTTCCCTCAGGGTTTTCATCTCCCTGAGGTCCAGCAGCTGCTTCTTCAATTGTCTTCTCACCCTCTTCAGTAAAGGTGAGGTCTTCAGTCTTCTCTCCCCTGATAGATTCATCATGGGAAAGGTCTTCAGCGCTCTTCTCCCCCCCCCCCTTCATGATGAGTGGGGGAGGAATACGATGACTCAGCAGCTGGTGTTGGTTCCCTGTCTTCTTGGCCAGGGATCCCCATACAAATTTCAATCGCTGATAATCTGTTTTCTAGACCAGAAATACCAGGATTGATCTTCACGAGTTCAGCACGATCCGCCGGAGTAAAAGATGAAGGTGCAGGGGCAGGGGCGGTCGTGTTGGTCAAGATCTGATGCATCATTGTCTTCATCTCACCTACGTCAGTCTTTATAGAACCAACGTCAGTCTTTACAGCAGACATATCTCCTTCGAGTTTGCCAACCGATGTCTTCAGCGTTGTGACTTCGTTGGACATGGTTTTAACTGATGTTTTGATGGAGAGGTAGTCTATGTAGATATCAGCGAGAACTTTGGCAAAGTTGCTGAGAGATTTATCAATCTTCTCCAAGTCAGCTTTGGAGGTATTATTCTCGACCACTGTTGTCAGCTTTGTAAGATTCTCTCCAGCGTTTGTTACAGCTGAAGAGTTGTTGGAAAGAGTAGTGGTGAGACCTGTCAGCTTCGTCTCTATTATCTTCAGAGAGGCGTTGATGTCTCCCAAATTAGGACCTGTAACATATAAGAACTTGTGAACAGAGGAAAGCTCAGAAGTTTGGGGTTCAGTTACAGTGTATAGGGGTTGGTGTATACCTGCAGGAGGATTGGTGAATTCATCAAAATCTCGGTGTCTTGAGAAAAGTTCCATGTCGTCAGCTAAAGTGCGTGGATGCATGGTCATCTCTGCAGGTCCTATATCCACACTCCTTGAACAGTATCATCTTTAGCTTCTGGAGGAATGACAGGTGCTTCAGTGACAACTGGAGTAGAGTCCAATTGAGTAGAGGGAGAAGCGAAGGTTAAGAATGGAGGTTGGGTGCAGAGTTCAGCGTTGGATTCGCTGAGAATCGCTTCATCAGTCTTTTGAGAGACTGAAGGAGGTTGGGTAGATTCCAAGTTTGTGACCTCAGCGTTTAGAGATGTTGCGGCTGGGATAGAATGGGTGGCTTGTTCAGCTGTGGCAGAGCGTACCACTGAACGTTCCTTCAGCTCTTTGAGATGAGATGAGGAGTCTTCAGCAAAAGATTGCTGGGGTTGCTCCTTGGTTCTCTTAGTTTTTTTGGAACTAAGTTGGGTGGAGGAGTGTTTCCTTTTAAGAGAAGGAATGGAGGTTGCAGTCTGGGTATCATCGGTGGGTTTGTCCGCTGAATGAGCTGCAGAAGTAGAAGAAGTAGGGTTGAGAAGAGTTAAAAGTGTAGAAAGACATACCTCATTTTCCACTGGCTTGAAGTCGAGAACCTTAGGGCCAACCTGAGAGAGTTTCAGGTCACCCTTTGTTGGGTAGCTGTCCTTCAGGCCTATTTGGAATATGGCGCTGATAAATCGAGGATAAGGAACCCATGGAGATCTGTCAGCAGGGGAGTCTACTCTGAGTACCAGATCATCGTAGATTATCGATGCCCAGTCTATATGTAGACCTTTCAGCAAGGCATATCCCATTGCTTGTTGAGGCTAAGCGGCTTGATCAGAGGAGCCGGTCTTTGCAGTCATGCAGCTGATTAAGTGAGCGAAGATGAAGTTCATCTCGCTGGGCATTTTAGACTTCTTGATGAGGGTCAGCTTCTTCTCGGGCTTCTTGTCCCTCCCAGTTTCCCATACATAGCTCATTGCATCGAAGAATGCAGTATGGCTTCCCTATCTGAGTGTTTCTTGTGGTCAGGGAGGGGAACAAAGGGTTTTTCTTTGGTGGCCAAGGGAAGGTTCAGGGCTTTGCGGATAATAGTAGGGGTGATCTTCATAGTACCATAGTCAGTATCACAGAGGATACAGTCGATTGTTTTTTAGGAGTCTCTGGTTGATGGTAGCTGAGAGTGTCTGGCAGAGTACCAGAATTGGGATAGCAGTAGCTGATGTGCAGGAGGTGTTATGGTCAGGGCTGTGGATAGACAACAATTCTTCATGAAGTTCACAGCATCATCCAGATGTGTGACTTGCTTTCGAGTAGGAAAATCGAGAAGCGCATAGAGGTTATTTGACTTTGTCCAATCCAGTTCTTCAAGAGAGAACTTAACTTGAGGAGCCTTGATGATTTCCAATTCCTCAGTAGTATTATCTGCAGCAGTGTTCTCAGCGATGGTGTTCTTGGCAGAGGAAATGTCAGAAGATGCCATTCTGTATTATCAGTTCAACCAAAGATTAACAAATAAGAATAATCTTAATGTGGAAAGATTTTCCAATAAGATGGTTCGAATTTTGTCCATTTCATTCAGACAAAAATGTCTTAATGAAGATTAGGGTTTTTCTTGTTTTTGAAAAACGAAATGCAAACCCAATAAAAATCTTGTTTTCCAGTTTCCTTTGAGGATTAGGATTCTGGAAAAATGTATGAAGAGCAAGTTTAAGATTTTGCGTTTAAACTTGAAGAACAACCATGAAAGGTTGTGTTCATAAAACCATGAAAGAAATGATTTCATTTTAAAAAGTTCTTTTGTTTGATCTTGTGAAAAGAAAGAGAAGATCATTAACAAGTTTGAAGAAGCAGGTAAAATAAAAGAATTATTAACCTGGTTCGTTGAAGAAGATGAAGTTCTTAAGTTCTTGAAAAACTTGAGAGCACAAATGCAACAGTAAATTTTCTTTTTCTTGCTTGGAGGAGAAGTTCGCGTAAAAGAAAAATATAAACCTAGAGAGAGTTTATATAGTGAGATTAGAGAGAGAGAAAATCTTGAGCGGGAAAAGATTTTCATCATGACACGGACACGTGTTTGCATTTGATTGGAAGGTAAATGAAACGTGCAAACGTGTGTCAGAAAAGAAAGAACGTGTCGGGGCTTATCCGTTGCAATGACGTCACAATTGTCCTTTCATATTCTAGGATGTCTCTGAGGTTTTGAAAAAACTCAGGGACACTTTTGAAAACATGAAGCACTGAATAGAAATATCAGTGTTGGTTTTAGAAATTTCAAAATATCGCTGATTAAGGAAGAGATATTCAGCGATGCAATTTATTTTGAAATCTTGCATTTACATGCGATTGTCAGAGAGAGAAAAACATACCTTGATATCAGCGAGTTAATTTTTGTTCAGAGAGAGAAGGATAGAGTGGGTTATACAAGTTGATTTTATCCTATCGCTGATCAAATGTGAACCGCTGAAGATTTTACTCTTCAAAGTTCAGCATTCCAAGCTCGCTGATGAGAAAGTTGAATCTTGTCTCATCAAGAGGTTTGGTGAACAGATCAGCTAACTGATAATCAGTTGGATAAAGTGAAGTTCTATATCACCATTCATCACATGATCTCTGATAAAGTGATACCTGATTTCGATGTGTTTTGTCTTTGAGTGTAGTACTGGATTATTTGCTATGGCGATGGCACTTGTGCTGTCGCAATAGATTGGAATATTTGAGAGCTGAAGGTCATAGTCCAGTAGTTGATTTCTCATCCACAAGACCTGAGAACAACAACTTCCAGCGGCTACATACTCAGCTTCAGCTGTGGATATGGACACTGAGTTTTTCTTTTTGCTTGTCCAACTCACCAGCTTTCCACCCAGGAGCTGACATCCTCCTGTGGTGCTTTTCCAATCCAATTTGCAACCTGCAAAATCACTATCTGAATAGGCGATTAGATCGAATCCTGAGTCTTTGGGATACCAAAGACCTAGATTCGCAGTACCCTTAAGGTATCGAAAAATTCGCTTTACAGCGGTCATATGAGATATCTTAGGTTCAGCTTGATATCGTGCACACAAACAGGTTGCGTACATAATATCGGGTCGGCTAGCTGTAAGATACAAGAGAGAGCCGATCATCCCACGGTACAGCGTGACATTAACAGGAATACCCTTAGTATCCTTATCTAGTGTCAGCGGTGGTGCCATAGGGGTTTTCATAGCTGAACTTTGGGTTAAATCGAATTTCTTCAGCATATCTTTAACATACTTTCCCTGATTAATGAAAGTTCCTTTTTCATTTTGCTTTATCTGAAGACCAAGGAAATATGTTAGTTCACCCATCATGCTCATTTTATACTCATCTTTCATTCTATCAGCGAAACGAGTACAAAGATCAGGGTTAGTAGAGCCAAATATAATGTCATCAACATATATCTAAACAAGAATGATATGACCTTTTACTTTCCTGAAAAATAGAGTTTTGTCGATTTTACCTCGCTCAAATTGTTCAATATGGAGATAAGTAGATAGAGTGTCATACCATGCACGTGGAGCTTGCTTCAAGCCATAAAGTGCCTTGTCTAGTTTATAAACATAACCTGGACGCTTAGGATCTGAGAATCCTGGAGGTTGTTCCACATAGACTTCTTCATTCAGCTTTCCATTTAGAAACATTGACTTAACATCCATCTGATATACTTTGAAGTCTTTGTGTACAGCGTATGCTAAGAATAGATGAATAGATTCTAGTCTTGCTACTGGAGCAAATGTTTCGTCGTAATCTATGCCTTTCTCTTGTCTGTATCCCTGAGCAACAAGACGAGCCTTGTTGCGGGTTACAGTTCCATGTTCGTCCAACTTGTTTCGATAGACCCATTTAGTGCCTATCACTGTTTTGTCAGTTGGTCTTCGAACAAGTTTCCAAACTTTGTTTCTTTCGAATTCAGTCAGCTCTTCTTGCATGGCGTTGACCCAGTTTGGATCTTTGAGGGCATCATCTACTTTCTTTGGTTCAGTCAGATAAATAAAGTTAACAAATAAACAAATATTACCTGCACTTCGTCGAGTCTGAATACCAGCGTTTGGATCACCAAGAATTTGATCAATTGGGTGATTTACAGTCCATCGCTGAGCCGGAGCGTGAGACGTTGACTCAACCTGAACTGGAGTAGCTGAAGATGAGGCTTCAGCAACTTCTGGAGTATCAGCCAAGAGAGGAACGGGTGCAGTTGTCATTATATTCACTGATTGCTGAGAAGTAGATGGAATGTCTGAGACATTTGGTTCAGAAGCAGTTATAGTGTTTAGAGGAACAGCTGAGACCCATGATGTTTCAGCTTCACTATTCTGCATATTTGGGATGATAGTAGGACTATCATCTTCAACTGTATGAGTATGAGAAGTGGGAATATCTTCTGAATCACCAAGATGAGAAAACATCCATTGATTCAGTTCTTCAGTATCAGCGGACGCTTTAGAGTTCGCTGAACGGGATTCGTCAAACGTGACGTGAATTGTTTCTTCTACAGTTCGTCTTCTTCGATTGAAGACTCTGAAGGCTTTGGAGATTGAATAATATCCAAGAAAGATTCCATCATCAGCCTTAGGATCAAACTTTCCAAGGGCATCTCTGTTGTTCAGTATGAAACACTGACATCCAAAGATGTGAAGAAAGCTGATTGAAGGCTTTCTCCCATGAAAAAGTTCATAGGCTATTTTATTGAATCTTTTGACTATCAGCAACCTGTTTTGCGTAAAACAAGCAGTGTTGATAGCTTCTGCCCAAAACTAAGTAGGCAGGAGAGAATCGCTGAGCATTGAACGTGCAGCTTCAATAATTGTTCTATTTCTTCTTTCAGCGACTCCATTTTGTTGTGGTGTTCTCACTGATGAAAAGTTGTGAGAAATACCCTTACTCTCAAAGAAGGAATCAAGAGAACTGTTTTTGAATTCAGTCCCATGATCACTCCTTATTGAGCGAATGGTCAAATTGTTCACGGTTTCCATCTTCCGAACAAAGGTGATGAGTTCTTCAGGGTTGTCACTCTTGGAAAGGAGAAACATAACCCATGTATAATGAGAGAATTCATCAACTATGACCAGTGTATATTTCTTTCCAGCGATGGATTGTTTGTTAACAGGGCCAAACAAATCCATATGGAGAAGTTGCAGAGGAGATGACACTGAGGAGACTTGCTTTGACTTAAATCTTGCTTTGGTCTGCTTCCCTTTCTCACACGCTGAACATAAAGACTGTTTGGCGTATGAGTGCTGAGGTAGACCAGTGACTAACTCTTTTGAAGAAAGAGTGTTCAGTGTCTTGAAATTCAGATGAGAGAGCCTCTTATGCCATAGCCAGTTGACATCAGATGAGGATTTTGAGAAGAAACAGGAGTTCTCAGTGGTTGTTGAGTCCATGTTTATTACATAAACATTTTCCAAACGATAACCGCTGAGTGCTATCTTCTCCTTTTTGTCAGTGACAAAGCAGGATTCCTTGGTAAAGATTACCTTGTTATCCTTGTCGCAAAGCTGACTGATGCTTAAAAGATTATGCTTCAGCCCTTCAACATATGCGACTCTTCTGAAGGTTGTTGTACCATTAGAGAGTACACCAAACCCTCGGGTATGTCCTTTTCCATTTCCACCGAAAGTCACAGAGGGACCCTTCTCTTCCTTGTATTCAGCGAGCAGGCTTTTCTTTCCAGTCATGTGTCTAGAGCATCCGCTATCGAGATACCAGATACCCTTCTTAACCTGCATCACAAAGGAAGATTAGTTTTTCTTAGGTACCCACTTAACCATGTGTACACGTTTGTCAGTGGAAGTAGTTGGAATGGAAGGTTCAGCAATCTTCGCAGCATTTGAAGATTCAGCTTTGTCAGTCTTCACTTTGGTTAATTTCTTAACCTCAGTGGTCTTCTTTGCCTTGGGGGCAATGATCTTCACCTTAGCTATCTTTTCAGCTTTGGTGGCTGTGGGGCACTTACTAGCAATATGATCAGTGAGTCCACAGTGATAACATTTCCTATAACTAAAAGTTCTAGGACCATTTGAATGCTGAGATTTAGATTTTGCATTAGAAGTACCAGCACCAAGTAAGCTGATGGCTTTTGAAATGGGAGGAACATTCAGTTCTTCAGATTTCTTACCAGAGACATCCACTCTGATTCTAGGAGTAGATCGCTGAATAGATCCACGCTGAGTAGATCCAGTGATCTGATTCCTTGATCCAGAGGAATGAATCACTAAAGCTTTAGAAGCATTCAGCTTAGGTACTAAGGTACCCTTCTGAGGATTTTGGTTAAAAGCAATTCCTTTACCTTTATCTTTAAAGACAGAGGTAGGTTTTGGATAAACCATTTTCTCTTTACCTTTTGAAGAGGTAGAAATTTCCTCAGGGATAGGCGGTCTGGACGAGGAACACTGAGAGGATGAAGTATCAACGACTGAGGATACGAAAGTTCCAAATAAGAGCATGGAACGATCAGTGGTTGGTTCTAGAGTATCAGCTTTGTAACCAAGACCACGTTTATCACTCAGGGGAATCTGAGACTTAATTATCTCAGTGATCTTTGTTGAGGAATTATACCATCCATCAACAGTAGCTTTCTCAGCTCTTAATGCAGCGATAGCTTCTTCGTGCTCGATTTTGACTAGCTGATTTAAGTGCACTTGATCTTTAAAATCGTCTTCAATTTTAGAAAGATTTTCTATTTGAAGGTGACAGTTTTTAAGCTGTTCAGCGAGATCAAGGTTTTGATTTTCAACTATAGTTTTGCCATTCATGGCTTCATATAAACTTCTAGTCAAGAGATCGATTTTACGAAGACTATCAGCTTCATCAATATTTGCAATATTTGTAAAGAAGGAAGGTGATACCTGAATAGCAGAGGTTGAAGTAGAGGGAATGTCAGAACTTTCTTCCTCATCTTCAATCTTTGCCATAAGACAGAGATTGGCTTCATCATCTTCAGAGTCTGATGATGATTCTTCTTCATCAGAGGCAGCCCAATCATAAGCCATCAGGCCTTTGCCTTTCTTCTTAAAGCTTTTCAGCTTCGCATACTTTTCTTTCAGCTTAGCGTATTTGTCATCTTTATTCCTGGGAATAAAGGATTTCTTGGGAAACGCTGAGTTTCTCAAAACTTTCTTAGACCTGCACTCGTTAGCGAAATGTCCAATCTTTTCGCAGTTAAAACAAGTAGCAGTAGCCTTATCAACAGGAGCTGATGATCTTGGCTTGTCAGTAATGGAAAGGGGTTTATTCTTTCTGAACATTTTCTTTTAGGCGGATCTCCTGAACTTTTTAGTTAGGAGAGCCAAAGATTCATCATCATCTCAAGAGTCAGAATCTGATGACCTTTCAGAGTTACTTTCCAACTCAGTGATAGTGACCGAGGGTCGCTGAGTGGAAGGTTCCTCTGAGATTAAAGCAACAGGGGTGCTTTTGGAATCTTTTACAAGATTCTTCTTAAGATGACTCGATTGCTCATGATTCAGCACCGTGCCATATAAGGTAGCAAGGGTCATTGATCTTAGATCCTTTGATAGCTTGAGACACATAGAATAACTGTCCCAGCTTTCAGGTAAACATTCTAGAAACTTTGTCAGCACTTCAAAGTTAGAATATTCCTTACCAAAAGTTTTCAGATCTATGATTAAGCAATTAAAACGTTGGTGAACTTCAGAGAGAGTTTCATTCTTACCACAAATGAAACTTTCGTATTGTCTTACCAGGTTGATCTTTCGAGAGTCCTGGACTTCAGACGTACCTTCATACTGAACACAGATTGTGTCCCACATGGCTTTTGAGGTTTTCAGATTCATGACGGAATGGTAGACTTCGTCAGGAAGAGCCATGGATAGTATGGATCTGGTTTTGGTGTCGATAGCCACTTTCTTCTTATCTTCGTCAGTCCACATATGAACTTCCTTGGGTATCAGCCTTTCTGGAATAGCAGGTCTATTCTCAGCGGCTGGTACTGCAGCATCAATTCTTACAGGAATATATGGGCCGTTTTCAAGATAGTAAGGCATAGTGGGGTCTACACCTTCTAAGAAGAGAATCATCCTATTTTTCCATAGATTAAAATTATCTCTGGAGAATCTAGGGGGTTTTGCAAGAGAACCATTGTCAATATAATTTGTGTTTGTGTTGGCAGTCATTTTCAGAAATAGCAAAGAAGAGAAATCTTAGTATAGATCAGATCTTGTTTATGAGATTAAACAAATCTGCTCTGATACCACTTGTTGGTCCCGAAGGGCTATACAAGTTTGTAGAAGGGGGGGGGGGGGGGGTGAATACAAACACTAAGATTTTACTTTTCTAAATTGTTTATTGATAAATCAATAACAATTTACAGCTTGTTGCGGAAACAAGATTAAGGTTAAACCTAAATCTAAACAAGTTGGAACACTAAGTTTCTTGCACTAAGAAAGAGGAGGAAATTACTAATAATGACCTTTCTCAAGATAAGAAGGATGAACTTGTCCAGAGTTAGCAAGTTACTTCAAAATGAAGTGAGTTCTTCTTCTTATATATTGCATGAATTTAATGCATGGCAGTTTACACTTTACACGTGGCAGCAGCTCATTGGTTGTACGTCATTGACCTTTGTTGATAACCTTAGTAGCCGCATGTTTGAACAGTGTAGTATCAGAGTGGTTGTACGATTTCAGACAATAAGGATGTTCTTTTTCTGACGTATCGTACGGAGACGTACAAGGGTGGTTAAGACAACAGTACTTTGTACGGAGGACTTCATGATCAGCTTTCGTTGATTCAGCGCTTTACCATTGTTTATCAGCGAATGATAAAGTTCAGCGATAGCTGAAGTCTTGTATTTGATACTTCACGTTGAATGGACAAATCTGAGTCTTCGCTGATCCGCATCAGTTCATTAGGAGACTTGTCGCTGGTTCTTGAGCTTGATCTTCGACTTCAGCGTAGAACCTATGTTGACGTGAAACTTGTCTTCAGGGATCATAAGTAAACAACTAACTTATCAGCGATCACCATAAGTACTGAACAGACTCAGAGCATTATGGTGTACAGTGTTCGCTGAATGTTTAATCTAAAGAGCGAGAGTTCCTATCAGCGGTACTGTAAGATCTTAGTACTTATCAGCGATAGTGAAACTCTGATACATATTGTTTACTTACAATTTTCACTAAGTATATAAGAGAGGGTCATTATCAAATCACTGAGGGTTTGGATCAACAACTTGGAAGAGGTTTGTCAAAAGGGAACGACTCAAACTCTCTATCAGAATTACCTTCGGAGTTCATGTATTCTGAAAAATCTATCTCCGGAATTTCAGGACTTGGATCGGTCGAGGGAGGCGAGGAACACATAATGTCAGTGTGCTTTGGGGAATTTGGTGCGGAAGCTAGAAAAAAATCAGAGTTTAAATTCCTTTTAACACACTCATCTTGAGAATCTTGATCGTCTTGTGTTGAAAAAGTTTTTCCTAAGAAAACTTTACACGAAGACGTGTCCGATGAGCTAGAGGAAAGTTCGGGTGAAATCTTCTTTTCAGATTGGAGTTGGTCAAACTGCTCTTGGAGTTGACCTTTACTCACTTTCTCTTGCATCACTTCTATTGCCAAAGCGGACAGTTGTAACGTGAGTCGATTGATTTCAAACCGAAGGATCTCCTGTCCCTCATCCGACACAGTTTCGGTTTTGACCGGTTGTGGATTCTCAAGCTTCTCAGAATTGAGTTTCTCAATCTCAGAGATTAGCGCTTTCTTTTCGTTTTGAAAAACAGACCTTTCTTTCTCAAACGACTCCTCAAACTCGACAATCTTTGCTTCCAAGATGAGAGGGGGAACATAGAGTTTAAACTCATCCGTCTCAGTCTTGGTTGCGGTTACTTGGACCTCATCCTTTTTGGAGGAATCCTTGGGCGAAGCAACCTTGTATGGGTCGAAGTAGTCATTTGAGAGATACTTTTTGTTCTTTTTATAGGAATAATTTAAAGGTTCATAACAAAACGGAAGTTGTATTCCTCGTTTGTGTGCGTGTTTATATTCCTCGGTTTCCTCTTCCTTTTCGGGTTCAAGAGGATCAGTCCATTGAATGCCATATTCCGGATACTTTTTATCTAAACCAAGACAAGCAAAATCATACAAAGTTGGTGTATACCATCTTCCCTTTTTCAAATAATGTGGGTTATCATATCCGATACCCCATTCTTTGTTAAAGTAAGTGAACTCTTTGGGTTTATTCAGAAAGATGGTTTGATCAGTTTGACCCCTTTTGTGGAGTTTGGTTTCAAGATCAAGAATTTTAGCAACAAACTCCTTGTGCTGAATCTGAAGAGAGGAACATTGATAAACAATTTCTTCTTTCTCATTCATGCACTGATCAAACTGAGACTGAAGATCAGATAATTTGGCCCTTAAGTCTTTAGGTGCTATTGAAAGATTTTTGCATTTCTCCTTTAAAATAGCATTTTCAGACTTGTATTTTTCTGTTATTCGTATTTGAACATCTAGCTTTTCGGTTAGTGATCTAATCTCAAGCTTTTGTTCTTTAGTGGTGGCCTTAAAGGAATCTGCCTGTTTAACAAGTGATTGCATTTGATTCAATAAATCTTGTTGGCTAGATTCACATACCTGACTTGTCGTTGCCTTTTCTTCATCGGCTGGAGACATCTTCAGTTGCACTTGAGTGATCGTCAGACGATGGTTCGATTCAAAGTGAAACAGTATCAAGGATACTTAAATGTCCCCCTCCTGCGACTTAGCACGGGGGTCCCGCTAATGAGGGTGATTTCCGGATAGAGAATCCGGAAAAACATGAATCCGGATGTTAGAGTCCGGATAATGAGGGTGTCCGGACAAACTACAGTATCCGTATAACAAAGAGTATCCGGAAGACAATAGTTACCGAATGATAAAAGTAAACACAATACTTACCGGATGTTTGGAGTTTCCGGATGAAAATGCTTTCCGGATGATAGGCTTTCCGGATGAACTGGTCCGGAAAGAATCGGATTGACCGGAAACTTCGAGTTGTCCGGATAAAATATTTTTACCGGAAACTTTGGGTTTCCGGAACAATTTATCCGGAAAGTTGGATCGTGTCCGGAAAGAATACGCAATTATCCGGTAACTTGGGAGTTATCCGGAAACCGCGGCTGTTGTGTCCGGAAACTGCGGCTGTGGGTTTCCAATCGATTCGGAATCGACTAGGGTTGCTCAAAAATGTTCCTGAAAGATTAGAAACACTACCAAACATAAAAAACACTACCCAAATCGATTTGAAGCAAAAAGAACACGTTTTGATGGTAAAAATTCGATTTTTAGTGAAGAACACAACCAAAACTTTTGACTTTTAATTTGCTTAGAAACCACTCAAATGATCGAATTAAGATGTGAAAATTTGCAGAATCACTAATTGTAATGATGCTAACAATACCCAATAAGCGAAATCGATCAATTTAATCAGAATCAAGATTTTGATATTCAAGTAAGAACACAGCCGTATTTTTCAAGAAACTTACTAGAAATCGAATTTTGCACTTTGAATCGACGTAGTCCGTCTGCTCTGATACCAATTGTTAGTTCCAGATCCGTGCAACGATTATGAAATCAAACAGATAAGCAATAGTGTATAATGATTTCAAGTGGTCATCCCTGTATTATGCTTTCAAAGTAGAGAGTATTACAATACGAGTAGGAAAGCAAATGAGACAACTAGCCTATTTTTCTAAGGCTAAGTTGCTTTATATATGGTGGGCCTGTGGTTAACAAGCCCACGGCCCGTTCACTAATAAGGCTCAAAATAAAGAATTACAGTTTAAACCCTGAACTTTAAATCAACATAAATTGACCCTAACAAGCTTCACGACAAACAACAACCAACCCTTATATGATGGAGATTACAGGAGTACCTGGTGGGTACCGGTAACAACAGAGGAGTGGGCAGAATGGGGCCGAACTAGGGCCGATTATCCATTCACGGAAGAGGAGATAGATCAGTGGAACGCTGCATGGGAGCAATACTACCTCGACCATCGCTTGAATGAACCACCAATGTATCAATCTAACCAGACGGAGGATCTTACAGGAACTCAAAGAATGCCTTCCCCAGTCAAAAATTCCATTGATGACGCAAACGCCCATATCGATAACATAAAATGGATGTGGAACCAAAACAGATCGATTATTCAAGGGAAGAAGGAGTGCCTGGAGGAGAAGAAAGAAGATCTAGCACAAAGGAAGCGGGACCTTCAGGATGTGCAAAAACAGATTCGCGAACTAGAAGAGGAGATTACATAGCTCATAGAGAGCTACATGGGAATGGAGGAGGGTATTGCTGAAAAGGTTGCCTGGATCACCAAAATGCAGGGCATCTACCCGTAGTAGTAGATTTCATCAACTGTACTAGCAGATTTCATCAAATGTACTAGTTTACATGCTTTATGAGTATCAATAAAATGCAACTTTCACGTTTACTTTATTTTACACACAAGAACACTTAACAGACACAACAAAGTACATTGAAATCAACAGTAAACATAAGGACAAGAAGCTTGAAAGACAATTGAACATAACAGCCATAAATTGAGACTTCAAACACGTTTACTCGTTCAAATCAATGTTTAGATCGAAAGTATGATGTCTAGAACTTCCGTATATGGTCTCCTGAGTCGCATCTGCTTGAGTTTGCCAACTACCGGATGCTCTTTGATGTTGGCGACTACCAAACGCTCTTGGACGTTGGCGGCTACCAGGCGCTCCTTGATTCATTGGAAAATCATTATGACAGTTTGTCCGATTGTGTCCGCTTTGTTTACACCGAGAACATCTTCTCGATGTCGGATCCTCGCCACGGGATGGGATACGATCATGGTTGACCGGTCTACCAACGCGTTTCTTCATCAACGGAGGTTTAACGGTCATAAGTGGTGGGTCTGGAACAACCCACGTTTCAGGAGGCCCAGCCGGATGTATGACCTCTGGGTATGTTGCTCGCCAGTTAGCCGTCGTGAAGTAACCAAGTGCCAGGTGGGTCACATCTGTACACCGGAGATGTCTTGCAACGGCGATTGCATGACTGCAAGGTAAGCCGGACATCTGCCACTTCATACAACTGCAACTACGATTATTGTAAGCCACCTTGGCGTCCCTGCGCATATCGCAAACTTCGTATAAACCATGACCAATTTCATGGACAGTAAACATCGCCAACTTCATTTGTCTCCTTTTAACTTTTGTCATTGCATATGGGGTTAGAAAATCTACCCATTTGGCTGCAGAAACACAAATAGTCAAAATACTTAAAATATTCTCATTTTTTGTAACAAAAGTAGATTGTATGTAGGTTGATGTACATATAGATGATAACCTGCTTTGTTATGACTCTTTGAATACCAGTCTTGTTGCATCACTCGAAAGTAATCCATGAGGGACACGATAGGTAACCTCCGAGCGTAACGAGACAGTGCATTGACAGACTCGGCACTGTTTGAAGTCATTATGTTGTAACGAATTCCAGGAAAATGGGCCCTAGACCATCTTTCTGGCGTAGTATCGGATTCCAAAACTTGGACTCCCACAGGTACAGTAGCTCGTAGAGCTGCCATTCTAAGTTTGAAGTCACGCACCGTGTACGCTTTACAGACCTTCCAAAACATAGTCCTCCTATGGTCGATCCTAGTATCCCTGGTTCTCATGTTCATCATGAGATGGTGGCAACACAACGCATGATGGGCACGTGGGTACACCGTATTGATAGCTTGGCGTTTCGAACCCGTCCTGTCGGACACGAACACCAACCCTTCGGGTTCGCCGATACATTGCTTCAGGTTGGCCAAAAAATAAGTCCATCCCTCTCCACTCTCAGACCTACCAACTCCGAAAGCGAGCATGAAAATTTGATTATTGGCGTCCATAGCAACGGCTAAGAACATTATGCCCAAGTAAGGCCCCTTCAAATGAGCGTCGTCTATTATAATGACCGGACACAAATAGGTCGGAAACGACCGGATCTACGAAAAGTTAAGTTGAAAACGTTAGAATACTATAGTATAGTGAAAGTGTAGACTGTATAAGAGGAAATAATATATACCATGCAACCAAGGGCATAAAAACAAAGGTGAAAACATTATGTAATATCTCTCTCTATTCGGGAAAAGGTATCAGGGTTATGAAGCTCCAAATTATAGAAAAACCCAGGGAGTCGCCTGTAAGAATCGTGGGGGTCGCCTCGCACCAAGGCTAGCGCAAAAGCTTTCGCACGCCACACTTGCGAATACGAGATATCTACGTTGTATTGCTCCTTGATGTCCTTCACAATGTCGGATCCACGGAGTTTACGGCTTTCATACTGTACTTTAGGCAAAATTATATCACCCAGTACTATCCTATTGGCGTTACGGTGGTTAGGATGCATCTGGGTCCTTGAACAAACGTGTACGTCATTTATCCTGCGTACTTGGAACATAATGGTATCTTTGACATTTGCAGCATACGCACTCCATTCACAGTTAGCATCCCTACACTTCGCTTCGAATCGGGTATTTGAAGATCTCTCCACATAATACTCGTAACCCTCTTCAACAAACTTTCTTCCGAGGGCGAGGGTCAGGTCGTCTTTCGTGGCAAATATGTCCCCTTCAATCAGTCTGTTACTACGATTATAAGCTAAGGGCTCTTGGTTAGGTGTTATGAAATGGTCATCCCGATCTGGAAGGGGAGGAGGTTGGCCAAAAAAATCATTTATTCCACCGTATGATTTAATAGGACTGGTTTCTTCTTCTTCTTCATCCTCTTCACCGTCTTCTTCATCGTCTTCTTCATCGCTATCAATACCAGGAATATCCAAACGGTAAACTTCGGACTCGTCGTCGTCTTCTTCTTCTTCATGTGGTTCTTCTACCGGTTCTTGGGTCTCCGGAACAAATTCGGGGTTATAACCATAATTATCTTGAGTAAGAAAATCAGGATTATACCCATACACATGCTCATCTTCAGACTGAAGATGAGGCACGTAAGCTTGACTCTGCTCAACAGCAGACACATCCGGCTCTCGTACGGTGTTCGAACCACCACTAATATAAAAAGAAGATTGACTCTCCTCGGCAACAGACACATCAGGCTCCCGTACGCTGTTGGAACCACCACCAACATTGTTTGTGTTGAAGCCCGCAAGATCGATATAAACACAAAGTGTTGGTGGATTTCTTACAACCGCAGCAGATTCCATAAAAGCTTGTACATCGTTAGTGTCTCATAACTCATAAAGTTGGCCAGAAAATTGGTACACTATTTTAGTCGTACCAAAATTAGGGTCGAATCCACATCTGCTTTGAACACACCTAACAAGCTTAGAATGTGTAATGTTGGTTGGCACCATGACTCGCATTATCGGTAATGCGGAAACATACTCCCAATCCGTCCCGTTCTGTTGCCAAGAACCCCTAGGCCAAATACGTAGCTTAATTTTATCAGGTAAGGAACTCATTTCTAGAAAAAAGAGAAATAGAGACAAAAATCTAGACAATTGAAAATTTGGTTTCAGACAATTTGGAAAAAATCGTATGGAAAAATCATACTTTATAGCAATCGAAAAAATAGGGTTTGAAGAAAAATCGAAAAATTAGGGTTAGGGTTTTGCTCGAGTCCGCACTTGCGGTGCCGGATCCGAGAATTAGGGTTTGGGGTTTAGATCTTGAAACGACGTCGTTTTGTGGGTCATTGCGGTACGCACTGGGTCCTAGTGCGGACCCGTGGCCATTTTGGTAATCCGGGAGAGAGAATGGCTATTTTGTCAAGTTGGGTTTTTGATTTGGCTATTTTGGTCAATTTCCCGGTTTATTTGGGGTGGTTAAGGAAGTGCCTAAATGTACATGATTGACAAAAACAAATATTGTCAAATAACAAAAATGGCTGCAACAAAGATGAGTTATCACTGCGCGTCATGGCTTATAACGCTTGTACCTCACGCCACATTATTCCTGTGGCACGCTATGGCCCAATGTACGGTCTTTTGTGACGCGATATTTGATTACTCATTACATTTTTAATGTCTTATTTCTTAGTTTTTAACATATAACCTTATTTAACTTGTTTATTATCATTGAATCGTCGAGTAATGGTACAAAACATATGTTTTTATATATAATAATATTTATGATATAAAAAAATTTCGCCATAAGTCACGCCTTGATAAACGCCATAACATCGTCGTGGCTCCTAAGGCTTAAGGTTTGGCCTCGCCGCCACGCCACTTTTCACGTTATTTAGAACCTTGGTATTTACTTGGTGCCTAGAAAATGTTAACCTAATGGCGTGTATATATTACCAATGATGATTATACATTTAAATTTGTAGGATGAAATCTAATACTAAATGATATATAATTTTTCTTTTTTTTTCTTTTTTTGAAGTATATAATATTTATATACGGCAAATGAAATAAATAAACTCACACACCCTCCTCACCTTTAATTTGGTGAGGTTTGAACCCATGACCTCTTACAAGGCGAAGGGCTCCGATGTTTCAGTTCTTTAAAGGGATATTTCATTAGTGCATCGCAATCACCATAAATGGTAACCATCTATTCAAATCATCGAAAGGTATATGATACCATTTCGGCTTTGTTTGGCAAACTAGCTGATAAGCTAGCTGGTAGCTGATAAGCTAGTTGTTGATTCATAAGCTAGCTGGTAGCTGATAAGTTAGCTGTTAGCTGATAAGCTAACTGATGAAAAATTAACGTTTGGCAAAACTATCTTATAAACATGTAAAATGACCAAAAAGGGCATCTTCAATAAATTATCAATTACAATATTTAATTATATAATTAAAAAAAAAATTATAGCAATATAATACACTAATTAATACAAGCAATGTAGTAAAAAAATTAAAATAACATAACATGTTAATTAAAATAGTTTAAAATTTATTACTACATATATAATATAAAATTTGAATTTATTAAAACGTTCTTTAGAAGAAATATATATTAATTTATGATTTTAAATAACCGCCACATATAATATGAAAAAAATAATTATAAAATAATTGACAAGATTTATAGTAATTGATAATTAAATATATTTATTGTTATTAAAAATAAATAAAATTAATTTATATGATTTACAATAACTCTAAATAAATAAAAATTAATATTAATGTATAATTAAAATTTAATTTAATAATTTTTAGTTAACATTAATTAATTAATAACAACCAAATTCTAGTGGGATTTAGAGTTTGATGGTCAAAGTGAAATAAATGAAAGTATTGTTGAGGGACTTGTTTGTCATTTGGTGAAAGAGGTGTAGGGCACAAATCCCTAGAGCAGCCCTCACTTCACAAATCAGTATTGTTGTGGATGTTGGCGGCTTAGGAAGAAAAGAGAAGGAGAAAAGAAATCTTGGGAAGGAATCAAAGAAGTGGAAATCAAAGAAGAAATCAACAAGGTAATCCCTTCTAAATTCGTTTTCCTTGTTGTTGTAGCATTTCTTTCTTTATAATCTGGATTCCTAAGTCTGAATGTGATGATTCTTGAGTTTTCAATCACTTTTTCCTTGGAAGTGGGTTTTGAGAGTTTTCAGCTTAGTAATCGATTTTAAGGGATTAAAGTTGGTTAAATTGGGTATTTGGGATTGGTAAATGAACCCTTGAGGTTATCTAATCAAACTAATGGCAAAAATTGGGTTAATGATCACTTTTAATAAGTCTGGGTTCGAACAGCCGTAGTGTCCGGACACTGATGTTCAGTAGTGTCCGGACGTGTTTGAGAGTGTCCGGGTGAGTACCCCCATGAGAGTGTCCGGGTATTTATGAGTATCCGGGTGGCTGAGGTCTCCGGATAGGTTTAGTGTCCGGGTAGTTTGCCCGGATAGGTCTAGTGTCCGGATTCGTGTCCGAAAAGATGTTACGTCCGGAAAATAGCTGTATCCGGAAAATAGCTGTATCCGGAAAATAGCTCTGTCCGGATTGAGTTCTCCGGACAGAAGAGTGAACTGTTTAACTGATGCGGATCTATTGCCTTAGGTGTTCGTTTGGGTTAGCTTGGAGGTATATAAGAAGTGTGTTCTACGATAATCAAAGGTGAGTTCTCTCACTCCTTTTTATGACGTACCATTTTTTCTGAATATGGTTCCTTTATCGAGCATGAATTGATTTATAAAAGTTATGCATGCTTTCATGATTTACATGTTTACATACAAACGAAAGATGTTTAAAGTTTTCATGCATATGGTTTCAAATGTATGTGTATGCTATGTGGAGTCGGTTGCACGGTGGGGTCAGGGTACCTCGGGATCTCTGATCCCTTGGGCATATGGAGGTTAGCTTCTAGGTTGGAATTCGTTTTCTCCTACATGAAGGAACGGGGAGTCCATTTGGATTCCGGCGTAGACGAGAGGGTGTCCGTTAGGCCCCGATCGAAGTAGCTTATGCAATTCCCTGAACCCCGTGTTTAACCTTGGATGATGTTATGAGAAAGAGGTGAAAGTATTTTCTTTATGAAATGATCTATATACTGTGATAAACTTTCATGGAGGGAATTCACTAGACCTTTTGGTCTAACCCTCGCTTTTCAAAACTAAACCATTTTCAGGTAAGCGTACAGTGGGAAATTCTAGTAAGAATTAGATGGAGACAACAAGGATGTGGAGCTCGTAGCGACTCCAAGATTTTGAATGATGACTATAGATAGAATCTCGGCTGTGGACGTAGAGTCTTCCGCTGTCAATTTTATTTAGATCACTTTATTGATGATGTAAAGACAAGATATTTATGTAATGTGAATGCTTAATTTCTAGATGAATGCATGTTATGTTTTTGGGACGTTACAAATGGTATCAGAGCCAGGTTTAAGGGATTTAGGTGACCAATAGGGCCTAAACTTAAACTGTAAGATGAGAAACACAGCCGAGACATAGGATTGCCTCTAGGAACGATCACTATAAATGCGCTAGAAAATAAGGTGACAAGGACAAACGTGTAAGGTAAGTTTGGGATTACACCTGGCCAGTGTAATTACGAACTTACAGGTACACGTGCGTGCTTAAACTTACCTTATATAGCAAAATTGTTATGTCATATCTAGCAAAGGTTAATTGTTGTTTTCTTTCAGCATTAGTGAAATGGCTGGGAGAACTTTGAGGAGTAGGTCGGCACCTGCTGTGCCAAGGAATCAAGATGAAGAGGTACTAGAGAATAGACCGGTGGAACCGGCGAGGGCAACTGTTACCCGTGGAAGGGGAAGAGGTAGGGGTCGTGGAAGGGGTCGGGGAAGAACACCCCGTCGGGCCGCCACCCAAGTGGCCGGGAATGGAGGAAACCCGAACCTGAGAACGACTCGTGCAACTAGAAGAACGAGGAGTGTGGAAGCCCCCGTTCATCAAGAAGACTCTCTTCAGGAGAGTTCAGCTTCTGCAAGGAGGGTAACTCAGCCAAGGGGACGGGGTCGAGGCCGCGGATCTACTTTTGTCCCTCGAGAGAACCTAGCTGCTGAATTGGGTAAGATTCAAGACACCTTGCAGGCTCTCCTCACTAAGCAGAATGAGTCAACTTCGGGAAGCAAAGAAGCAAGTGAGAACCGAGAAAGCGTGGAACTGTCCAGTCCACTAGTGACTGGTACCGGGAGTCACTTGAATTCAAACCCTCAAGTGATGAATGAGTTAGCAGCTAAGGGATGCAATTTCAAGGCCTTTGCCTCATGCAAGCCCCCTACTTTTAAGGGTGAATATGACCCTATCTTGGCAATGAAATGGGTGAAGGAAATGGAACTGGTCTTCGATACATGCAAGTGTGTTGTTGGGGACAGAGTAATGTTTGCTTTATCCATGTTGAAATCTGATGCAGTTTACTGGTGGGAGGCTGAGACTGGGGGAAAGGGTTCGGAAATGGCTAAGGGAATGTTATGGGAAGCGTTTGTAGACAGGTTCAAAGCTCAGTTTTGCCCGCTCGCGGCAGTAAAAAGATTGGAAGAAGAATTCTTGGGGTTGGATCAGGGAGGTATGACAGTGCGAGAGTATACTACAAAGTTTATTGAGAAGTCTCGCTTTGCAGATTTGTATGTGCCAACGGAGGAACGCCGAGTGGAGCGTTTCATTCATGGACTGAAAAGAAGTATCCGAGAACTAGTTCTGACAAGGAACCCCACCACCTTTTAGGCGGCCTTTAACGCGGCCGAGATGATTGAAAAGGAAAAGGTTCGTCAGATGACTGAGAAGGGTGGGGAAAAGCGCAAATGGGATGGACCGGGTAAGGACTTCAGAAAAGGGAAGGTGTTGCGACCAGATAACCGTGTTAGTAAGGGTACCATTGGAAAACCATGTACGAAATGTAACAGGGTGCATCGGGGAGAATGCATGGCAGGTTCAAACTCATGCTACCGGTGTGGCTTACCCGGTCACATGTCAAAGGATAGTCACAGTGGGGGAAAATCTTGTTACGAATGTGGGGCTACTGGCCACATGCGTAATGATTGCCCACATTTGAGGAAAGGGGGATCAGTTCCGTATGGTGCACGTCCGGGTGGAAAAGGAAATGACAAGGGAGCAGAACCGGTGCATCCGAAGGGACGTGCATTTTGCATGACTGCGGAAGAGGCGGAGGAAGTTTCAGATGTGGTGGCAGGTACGTTTCTAGTGAACTCTCTATGTGCCAAGGTGTTATTTGATTCAGGAGCAAATCGCTCCTTTGTATCGCATGCTTTTATGAAATGTTTGGGGGTGAGGCCTAGACGTTTGGAGAGAGCACTAGAGGTGGAAACTGCAAATGATAGTTGGGTATATGTTAAGGAAGTAGTAGAAGATTGTGTCATAGATATAGAAGGGAGGTTGGTGCCTACGAAGTTATATCCCATGGCAATGGGAGAGTTTGACGTAGTGTTGGGTATGGATTGGTTAGCCGCGAACGATTCGAATATCGTTTGCAACAAAAAACTGATCAGGATCCGGTCACCTGATGGGGATACCGTAGTGATCTATGGGAACCGCCGTGATAGAAAGACCAGCCTTATCTCCATGATTAGGGCTGCTAAGTGTTTGAGAAAGGGGTGTCAATGGTTCTTGGCGTACGTGTTGGACGCCAAGAAAGAGAAGCATGGGGTGGGCGATGTGCGAGTGGTAAATGAGTACCCGGAGGTATTTCTGGATGACTTGACAAGTCTACCCCCGGATCGCCAGTTCGAGTTCAGAATTGATCTGATGCCGGGATCTGCACCGATTGCCCGCGCACCGTATAGATTGTCGCCGTCCGAAATGAAGGAAATGATGACTCAATTGCAAGAGTTATTAGACAAGGGGTTCGTTAGACCGAGTACATCTCCGTGGGGAGCAACTGTGCTCTTCGTGAAGAAGAAGGACGGTACTATGCGAATGTACATAGACTACCGAGAACTCAACAAGGTCACGATCAAGAATAAGTATCCGATCCCGAGAATCGACGACCTGTTTGATCAGTTACAAGGAGCCAGTTACTTCTCCAAGATTGATCTGAGGTCAGGGTATCATCAACTCAAGGTGAGGGAGGAGGATGTGCCGAAGACTGCATTTCGGACCAGGTATGGACACTACGAATTCCTGGTGATGCCGTTCGGGCTAACCAACGCCCTGGCAGCATTCATGGACTTAGTGAATAGGGTATGCCAACCTTATTTGGATCAGTTCGTGATAGTGTTCATAGATGACATCCTGATATTTTCAAGATCGGAAGGGGAGCACGAAAGCCACCTTCGTATAATTCTCGAGCTATTGAAGCAAGAGAAGTTGTATGCGAAGTTTTCCAAGTGCGAGTTTTGGCTGAGGGAAGTGCAGTTCCTCGGGCACGTGGTGTCTGAGAAGGGGATCATGGTTGACCCGGCTAAGATTGAAGACATCAAAGATTGGGAACAACCAAAGAATCCGTCAGAAGTTCGGAGTTTCCTCGGGCTGGCGGGGTACTACCGAAAGTTCATCAAGGACTTTTCGTGTATCGCCACGCCATTAACGGCCTTAACCAAGAAGAATGTCAAGTTCATTTGGTCGGAGAAGCAAGAGGAAGCATTTCAAAGGCTTAAGGATATGTTGAGCAGCGCTCCGGTGTTGTCACTACCAGATGGTTCGAACAATTTTGTGGTTTTCAGCGATGCCTCGAAACTTGGTTTGGGTTGCGTACTCATGCAACGAGGTAAGGTGATCGTTTATGCCTCCCGGCAGTTAAAGGATCACGAGGCTCGTTATCCTACGCATGATTTAGAATTGGCGGCAGTGGTTTTTGTCCTGAAGATTTGGCGACATTACCTGTATGGGACGAAGTGCCAGATCTTCACGGACCACAAGAGTTTATTTCATCTCTTTGATCAAAAAGAGTTGAATATGCGCCAACGGAGATGGATTGAATTGTTGGCCGACTACGACTGTAAGATCGAATATCATCCGGGAAAGGCAAACGTGGTGGCGGACTGTGGATCCCAGACATGTATGCAATCAAAGATTAATCAACACAAACAGTAATAACATGCCATAAATCTCACTTGTATTGAAGAACGATTGAATGAAGAACAACGGCAGACTGTATAGCCGTGTACAAAGGTTTAGCAAAACTATTATCATCATTAACCCTAAACAAGGTTAACCACAAACTATTTATACTTACAAGGTAATTACAAGATATGACAATTCTAGTCCCTGAACTTCTAATTCCACAAATAATAAGACCTAACAATCTCCCCCTTGGAATTGAAGTTCGCATTCACGCCAGTCTGGAACATAGCGCTTTCTGATAGCAAAGAGCACTTCAAAGTATCTGATGCAGCTTCGGAATTCAAGCCGGTCTTCTATGGCTTTGAGAAGATCTTTGGCAAGGTACTCACGATGATTGACATACTGCTATGGAGGCGCATTCCTGACTTCTTCTTCGATAATCTTCTTCAGATCAGATTTGATTTTCATCAAGGTTCCCTCGCTAAATTTCTGCACTTCACTTCGTCTGAAAAAGCGTTTCTCCCCTTTTCCGTTCAGGTACACGAACCCTGTTTCAGGCTTGGAAAGTAAAGAGTGTACCTGTACGCCTTCAGGAAGATTCAGATTGGGCTTTAAGATGTTGATATTTTTCTGATTACTTTCGAGTCCCAACTGAAAGTCTTCGATGTAGGATAATGTGATCGTGCACTTCATAAATCTTTTTATTGCATCGAGGGCTTTGGTGTAAGGTAGAGGCCGGATAGTGCGAGTCTTCAACTCTTTGAGCAGAACTGGAAAGTCTCTCAGATGAAGGTGTTTGAAGTCGGACTCCGAGAAATTCCATATATTTCCGTCATCCCTTTTCACTGTAAAGGTCGGGAAAACGACTTTCACTATCCTGTCTGAATCAATTTCCACGATTTCTGTGATTCTGTGCTTTGAGTGGACCTCGTGTTTCATTCGGCCTCTTTTCATAACTTCTATGTACTGAGATCTGATCGCCTCATTCATGAACGAGACCCCATGACACTGAACTGGGTCGAGAGGCCTTATCCAGTGGGCGAAGATTTTCTTCTGAGATTCTTCCAGATACGGTACTAAAATACGGAACCTTTCCCAACGAGCTGGTTGAGGATGTTTGGGTGGAACCGCTTCTGGAATTGGCATAATAATTTCTGATGAACCTGCAGTATCAGTAAGATCAGTCGGAGCGGTGGATACCTGTTCACTCTGAAGAAGAAGTTGGTCATAGTCAAGATCTGTCATTAAGTCATCGTCGCCCTGCATATCCCATAAGGCATCAGTTTCAGACTGAATTGCTACAATAGCTCTTTGCCTCCAATCAGATTCAAGTTCCGGATCGCCGGCCGAGTCCTCATCAATCAGCTCTAGGACAGGCCGCTCCGGAACTCTCAGCGTTAAAGAGTCTTCCGTTGGACCTTCGGGATTTTCAACTTTTGGGTCTGCTGACTCTGTTAAACTGTCTCTGACCAGTGTAAAGATCTCTATGTCCTGAGCCATTTCGGACTCTGACGGTTGCTGTTGCTGTGGTTCAGTTGGAGTTACCGTTGAAGTTTCTGCCGCCGTGGATGACAGCTCGGTCAGTCTCTGCCTCTTCTCCCCCTCATGTTGATCACGGTCATTCGGATCATCATGTCGACGTTTTGAACTCAGGACCTGACCCTTACAGGTGTCTTCGAGGCTGGCGACCCTCTCGGTTAGCTTGTCGAGGGCCTGCCTGACTTCGGATAACTGTGCTGTAACGGAGTCAGTCGGTGTTGTAGGGGGCGGTGTTTGGGATTGCGAGCAAAGAATGCTCACAAGATCTGCATTAGCTGAGGCAGAAGTGTCAGAGTCGGTCAACAGCTTGCTCATTAGGGCGGCTTTGAGATCATCAACAGGCATATTCTGGACATTCGGAGTGGTTGACGGCTGTGATAAACTGCTCTGGGGAATCGGGGGAGGAGCTGAAGAAGCCACGCCTTTACCTGTTACAAATCGGCGAAGGAACGCCAGATCCTCGGACACATTCTTCATAATCTCAGATTGGACAGCCTTTAAGGCTCCGTCCACATATTCCTTGGAGACGAACTCCGGGAAAGTAACACCGGTGGCACTTAGCCATTCCGTTGTAGTAGCTGCGGCGGATTGCACCGCAGTACCGCCTACGTTCACGGTTGGCGTGATGATAGCCGTGGTAGGACTTTCGCCCTGTCCTTGCGAACTACCAAAAGGTAGAATCGCTCCGGGCGTTCCGATCGAGGCACGAAGACTCTCGACGTTAGCAGTTTGAGTGACCTGTGTCCTAGCCAAAGGAATGTCAATATCAAAGGGATCTAGACTCCATCGTGCATCCAAAGAAGGCGAGACCGGGGGAGGCTGGTCTCTAGTTTCAACACCAGAACTCTCCGAGTGAGAGACTGGTGGAAGTTGTGCTTGATCCCCGTGTGAAGTTGAAACCGGATCCTTTTGAGAGGAAACGGAGTGGCTAGGGGGGTTGTGCAATTGCGTCGCTAGGCCCACGACGTCTTCTTCAATATCCCAATGCAACGGATGCAAAGGGATAGTAGAGGTGGCTGCCTGGCTAGATGAAGGCTGGTTGGGGGCAACCTGGGAAGATTGCCCCATCACACGCTCACTCTCGTTCTTTTGCTTGCTCCTCCTTTCACGCACATGCTCACGTTCTATTTCTTTTTCAACTAAAACACCCTCCGCTCTCCTTGTCTCTCCAGAAATGGCTTCGGGGTTGGATGCGTCAGCAGCATCATCGGTGTCAGATTCGGTTTCCTCACTACCGGATTCCGCAGACCCTTCTTCGTCACCGGAAGCCGAGCCTGATTGAGACTCGGATTCGGATCCCGATTCGGAGCCAGAGGCGGTGCCGACAGTTGCTCCGGAGGAAGAACCGGATTCGGAGCTGGAAGAGGAGGCTGCCTCTTCCGCGGTGTGTACCCGAGACATATTAGCGTCGCGTGTTGACCGCCCGGCACTACCCACGCCTGAACCCCTCTCTATTGTTTCTCTCTGCTCGCCCCGTCCGACAGCCCCTGCTCGTCGGACCCCTCGTCCTCGCATGCGCGGACCCTCACGTCGCTCAGGTCGCGCTCCTTGGGCAGGTCCAGCCGGATCTGGCTGGTCCATAGGAGCGACTAGGTTGTTCTCAGTCCTATATGCTATCACACTTAGTGCCGTTTGGTCCGCGATAGCTAGTAAGTCAGCAGGAATAACCATAGGAACAACACCTTCTAAAACTCAAATATTTTGAATGCGAGTCATGCGAGTAGGGATAAGTACCTCGTGATCAGCACTGCGAGGGATGGTGAGATTGGTTTCCTGGTAATGGGCGACAATCATTTGAAGGAATCGAGGATATGGCATAAATGAAGGTCGTCTGTTGCCGTCAATCTTCTTCTGGACTTGAGCCACAAGTTCCGTCCATAGTATCGTCGCGAAGTCAACTTGGCGACTGTAGATAACCGCATGGAATAAGCGTAGCATGTTAACTGAAGTACGATCAATTCCTTTTGTCACAACTGATAGACACCTGTTCAGAATTGTGAACAGAGTGTACCAGACAGGCTGGAGGTGTGTTCGAGTGAAGCTCGATGGTTGATGGAGGCCCCCTCGTTATCCAAGAGCCTGAATGTCGTGACACAAGATGTCATCGGTGACTTGCGCGTCGAATGCTTCTTGACCTGGAACAGCATTTGCGGCCTGTAAACCAAGGATGGTGCGAAATGTAGTGATCGTGATTGTAATTTCGGAATCGCCGATGCGTGCACGAAGGTCAAAGAGTTGGCCGCGCACGATTAGTTCGAGGGACCGCCATAGTTGATGTACGTAGATGGCTGGAACCGAAGGATGAGCCGTCAAAGCTTGGTTAAGCGCATGGCGCTTCAGAACCTCCACTATGACGGGGCATTGGCAGTTAAAATTTGTCGGGTCCAAATGGTAGTTGTTTGCAACGAGAGGAAGGTTTGGAGCTTCAGGGAGTAATGGAGCGTCGGCTTGGGGTGGATTCGGATTTGGTTGAGCCATGTACCTGTAAAAATGTCTTGATAGTCAGTAACGAGTGCATTGTGTGACATATAACCCAGTCTCGAGGCCCGTATTCTCGGATTTGGAACACCGAGAGTCGGTACAGTTCAAGACCGAGCACAACTCGAATCTTGTAGGATCCGAGTTTAATGAAAGCATGATAGAACATTTAAGGTGCATATTGGCAAATGAGTGCTGTCACTATGGAGCTTGCAAAGATCAGTACTTGGAATTAGGGAATACCAGACTTAAGAGCACTGGGAGTTAAACTACCGGGACTTCAAGAAAAACATAAAGTACTGGGACTTGAGACTACCGGGACATGGGACTACCGGGACATGGGACTACCGGGAGTTGAGAACTACCGGGACATGAGACTACCGGGAGTCGAGACTACCGGGAGTCGGAGTCAAGACTACCGGGAGTCGGAGTCGAGACTACCGGGAGTCAAGACTACCGGGAGTCGAGACTATCGGGACTCCTTTGAATCGCGAAGTCCAGATAACTTATCAGATCCCAAATCCATTCAAACACAAGCTAATCTACGCATTACACTCTAGATAGAGTAAACTCGAACAACGGGAGTCAAATGAGAAGCAAAAAAATCGCACTGGAGGGTCCGAAACCCTAACAGTGGCGGCTCCCAAGAAATCGATAAGAATCGATCGATTTTGGAGCCCTTCCGATCGATTTTAAGATGCAATAACGATAAGAGTAGAGATTAGAGTGCTTACCTGAAGTTTGGTGAGGATCGGAGTAAGATTGAGTGGAAATTGCAAGTTGGTTGTCGATTGGTTTCGGGAGAGGTCCGGGAGTTAGGGTGCGGGAGATTTTGAAAATGTGAAAAAAAATTAAGTAAGGGATGGTTTATATACTCCGGTCCAATACCGGGTGAACTCGGTGCCGGGTCCCGTAACTCCCCCCGGTTCCATTTAATCCAACTGCTAACTAAAAAAAATCCCTTGACATTTAAAAAACTTTCGAAACATACCCTTAAAGAAAAAAAATTCACTTCTCCCCCTCAGATTTTCAAACAGACATCGCTCCCCCTCAACTTTTCAAAAATAACATTCCCCTCTTTTTTTTCATTTTATATTTTTCTACTTTTTATATTTTCTTTTATTGAAAAAATTAAAGAGACAAAACACACAATTCAAAGAAAAACTAACTAAAAAGCTTTGACAAAATGACAAAACTCCCCCTAGACTTGTCAAACTGATATTTCTCCCCCTCGATTTCGCAAAAAATATATCTTTTCCTCACAGAGATATAATACGTACCTTTGGACCTGGGAATTCGAGGAATCATCTTGAAAATACACAGTTAGTAGCACGGAAATAACAAAGACTATACGAATAACGTAAAGACACACGGAAAACTGGAAAACCGAAAGGAAACACTACACGTGAATATACAGAAAACGAGTCACCGATGTGCTTGAAACACCTAAGCCATGCTGCGAGACAAGTGTAACTGCAAGAGATACAGTTATCCCGTTGTGTGGAAAAGGTGTAACCAGTACAACTGAGACTCAAACTTTCAGATTAAGCATACCAAGCTTGGACACCAGATCGAAAAACCGTTTTTCGTCAAACGCCTTGGTAAACAAATTTGCCAGTTGGTTTTCCGTACACACAAAGTAGAGTTCCACGGTACCTTTCTCCACATGGTCTTTGATGAAGTGGTAGCACACGTCTATATGTTTCGTCTTTGTATGCTGCACCGGATTGCTTGTGATTGCGATAGCACTTTTAGAGTCGCAATAGATGGGGATGTTCGAGTAGTTGTACCCGTAATCCTTCAGTTGAGTCCGCATCCAGATCACTTGGGAACAGCAGCTGGTCGCGGCTACGTACTCCGCTTCCGCCGTGGAGGTGGAGACGCAAGTCTGCTTCTTTGAGGCCCAGCTAACCAGCTTGTCGCCTAGGAACTGAACGTGTCCCGTCGTGCTTTTCCGGTCGAGCATGCTTCCCGCATGATCAGCATCAGAATACGGTGTAAGCTCGAAACCTGTATCCTTCGGGTACCAAAGGCCAAGATTAGCAGTACCTTTCAAGTAACGAATTATACGCTTAACTGCTATCATGTGAGACTCTTTAGGATTAGACTGAAACCTAGCACACATAAAGGTGGAAAACATTATGTTCGGTCGACTTGCCGTCAAATACATCAGCGAACCAATCATTCCTCGATAGGTAGTAGTGTTAACAGCCTTTCCGTTAGGATCAGCGTGTAACTTCGTACCAGGGGACATAGGAGTACGCATGGGAGAGCACTGTTCCATCTTGAATTTCCGAAGAATATCCGCGATGTACTTAGATTGATTAATGAATATCCCGGTCGACAGTTGTTGAACTTGAAGACCGAGAAAGAAATTCATCTGTCCCATCATACTCATTTTAAAATGTTTTTTCATGAGTAATGAAAAGTTGCGACAGTATTGTGGGCAAGAGGAACCGAAGATGATGTCATCGACATAGACTTGAACTAAAAGAATGTGCTCGCCTTCCCTCTTTATGAAAAGGGTTGTGTCGATCTTACCTTTCGAGAAGCCGGAAATGAGAAGAAAAGTTGACAGTTTATCGTACCAGGCTCTCGGTGCTTGTTTTAGTCCGTATAACGATTTGTCTAGTCGAAACACATAGTTCGGGTGATCCAGATCTACGAAACCCTTCTGGCTGGGAGACATACACTTCTTCTTTTAGATCTCCATTCAGAAACGCCATCTTCACATCCATTTGATATACCGTGAAGTTTTTGTGGGCGGCGTACGCGAGAAACATCCGAATGGCTTCGATTCGGGCCACTGGTGCAAACGTCTCTTCGTAGTCGATCCCCTCTTGTTGTCGATACCCATTAGCGACCAAACGTGCCTTGTTTCAGACCACGACACCATTCTCGTCCTTTTTGTTCTTGAAAATCCATTTCGTGCCAATGATGGTTCGGTTCTTCGGGAGAGGGACCAGACGCCAAACTTTGAGACTCTCGAATTCGTTGAGCTCTTCTTGCATGGCCATTATCCAGTCCGGGTCGTGTAAAGCATCTTTCACTGATGCTGGTTCGACATTGCTCAAGAAAACAGAGAAGAGGCACTCGTTACCGGTTGCCGCACGGTTTTGAGTATTGCTCAGCAATGCAGGTGCAGCGTCATCTTCAGCTTCCGTCGTAGCTCGAGTCTGAACGGGAGCAGTCGGATTGCCAATAATTTGTTCCGGAGGGTGCGCTCGAGTCCATTTCCTCGTGTGGGGTAGAGGATCCGAATGAGGTTCTGAATTATCCGCATCGATGTAGGACCCAAGGGGTAGATTCTGAACAGCTTCAAGGGATGGAACTGGATGAAGTCTTGGAGCGGCCGCAGGTTGAGATACAGCAGCGGTGGACGAAGATGTGGCAGTTTCGTCCGAGCCGTTTCTTGCTCCAGGGGATGGAGTGGTTGGAACCACTGATGAGGGAGATGTGGTCGTCGTTTGCGTACTTGAAGATGGCGTCGGCTCAATTACTGGTGAAGTGGGTGAGGCCTCCGAGGATGTACCATTGGGGGTCGGAGGAGGACCGGATATGCTGGTCGACACCACTATAGCTCCATCTGCATTTAAAGGAGCATCAGAAGTAACTGGGGGAAGAAAAAAATCATTATAAAAGTCTTGAACCAGAATATCTAACTCATATGGTTGTGACTTCGACGTATTGGACGACGAAGGATCTACTGTTGTGTGCATGGGTTCCGATCGACAGAGATCAGAAGCCAGCACTCCAGTAAGTGCGGGTTCCGAACTGTTATGTCCAGAAGCCAGGTCGACCAATTCGTCGAAGGTCACATTAATACTCTCGATCACACTCTTGGTCATCTTATTATAGACGCGGTATGCTTTGGAAGATGTCGAGTAGCCAATGAAGATCCCTTCGTCCGCCTTCGGCTTGAGCTTGCCGAGATCATCCTTATCGTTCAGAACGAAGCATTTGCACCCAAACGCATGAAAGTATCCGATGTTAGGGGTGCGCTTATTGATGACCTCATAAGGCGTCTTGTTGAAGCGCTTGTGGATGATGGATCTATTTTGAGTGTAGCACACCGTCGTGACAGCTTCGGCCTATAGAAACATAGGGAGTGCGTACTGAGTCATCATAGTGCGCGCCGCTTCCACCAAAGTGCGGTTACGACGTTCCACCACGCTGTTTTGTTGTGGAGTCCTTGCTGCCGAGAAGGTGTGCGAAATCCCCGCCGAAGTGAGAAAATCGCTGATGGTACGATTCTTGAATTCCGTGACGTTGTTCGTGCGAATCGTGACTACGGTCAGCTGAAGGTTGTTTTGAACTCCCTTGAGGTGGTTGATTATAACATCGGGCGTCTCGTCCTTTGAACGAAGGAACTTGACCCAGGTGTACCTTGAATAGTCGTCCACCATCACTAATACGTACTCCTTGTGAATAATGCTTTGAACGCGCATAGGGCCGCAGAGATCCATGTGGATCAGCTCTAATGGTCGTGACGTGCTTGGAACCAGTTTTGGCTTGTGAGACACCTTCTTCATCTTACCCATCTCGCATGCAGAGCAGAGATGTTCTTTTGCGAATTTCAGTTCTGGCATACCTTTGACTAGTCTACCCAGCACCAGCTTATTGATGTTCTTGAAGTTGAGATGCGATAGCCGTCGATGCCATAGCCAGTTCTGTTGAGTAGTAGCTTTGGACATCAGGCAAACTTCTTTATCGATTTTGACTGTGGCGAGATTGATGGTGTACAAGTTCGTTCGTCGAGTACCAGCGAGGATTTCCGTCCCATCGTCAGCTAGAATACTGCATCTCTTCGCCTTGAATCGCACTTCAAGATCCTTATCACAAAACTGGCCGATGCTGAAAAGGTTGTGACCAAGGCCTTCTACGTAGGACACCCGCTTGATCGTGAGTTTGTCTTGAACTAGGTCGTCGTAACCCATGATCGGGGCCACATTATCGTTTCCAAACCGAACATCACCGCAATACTTCTCCTCGAAGTTGGTGAGTAGCTCCCTTTTACCAGTCATGTGCTTGGAGCATCCAGAGTCGAGAAACCACACATGACCGGGCTGCAAAACAGAGATTAAACACGTTTAGGTACCCATCTGGTAGTGGGTCCTTGGGTGTTAGGTGCAGCACCTTTGTTAGAGACCCATTTAGAGCTGGGTCTTTTTGGTTTGGGTTTGCGTGAACCATTAGAATTAAAAATATGATAAGAGCCAACCTAATCATTTGCATATCTAGAGTCAATCAAGTCATTCACACCACAAACAAAACAACAAACATATTTACGCGAAAAACCAATCAATTGATGAACATTGTCAAGTTTAACAGGAAATTTAAAGCCATGTTCAACAGAATTGTTCCAACCAAATTCATGTTTGTCGTTATTATTCCTATTATTCAAAACAGAAGTAAATGCCTTGTTCTTCTCAGGGCGCATCTTAGCATTCTTCTTTACCCACTCTCTTCGAGTCGCTTTCCCCCGACCCGTACTATCTGAAATTACATTAGTTTGATCGTTAGAGAAGTTTGAGAAAATGGGTTGTTTAGACGAGCCTTTACCGGTTGTAGCATGTTTCTTAGACCGACGTTTAGATTTGGTTTTTGAAGTGGTCTTGGAAACGGTTTTCGAATTCGAACATTCGCCCTTTTCAAAATTAACCGGTTCGGGCAGTTTTTCTAAAAATTTAGTGTGACTAGGAAGCTTAGGAGCGAAGTCAATTTTAGAAAAATCATCGTCATGACAAGGAGTGGATTTCATAAACTCAGAAAATCTTCTTGCAGAATCAGGTGAAGTGTCTCCATCAGTGTCAGATAAGGAGTTATCCGCAAACGGATTGTCAAAAATTGGCAAAAGATCCTTTTGAACAAAATCGGGGTCGATGGCCTTACCTTTATCCTTAACGCTCAAATCCTTAGTGATGGTATCATCAGACACTCCCATAAAGGCTTTGCACGACGAACTATCCGAAAAGATCTGAGCATCATCAAACGAGATTGTTTCATGAGTGACCGGCGTCATTGGGATATCCACAGAGTTCCCCTTAGCCATTCTCAGCGTTAAGGCTTCAGATGCCAAAACAGCCAGTTGAGACGTCAACTTCTCAATCTCGGTTCGATAGGAATCTCTTTCAGATTCGGGTAGCGTGTCGGGTTTATTCTGTTTGAGCTTTTCAATAGAATCTAAAAGTACAATCCTTTCGGTTTCATAACTGACCTTATCTCTCGCAATTGACTCTTCCAGTTTAAAAATAATGTTTTCCAAAGTCAGAGGTGGAACATAACGTTTCAACTCTGTTTGATCATTAGAATCTTCATCTGCGGTTGCCGGAACAGGAGGCGGAGTCTCAACCGTTTTGGCAAGAGAGCAGATGTCAAAATAGTCATTAGGGAGATAAGGAATTTTGCTTTTTAAATACGATGCATTAAGCGTTTCATACACGAAAGAAATTTGTACATTTATGTTCTTCCTAGGCGGCGCATCATCCGATTTCGTGTTATTTTCCGAAGAGGAATTATCCGTTTTAGGTTTTGCCTCTATTGGAGGTAGAGGTATGGCGGATTGTCTTTTAAAGTCCTCAAACTCCTCATCTTCCTTAGATGCCTTAGTCCACTTGATTTTGTACTCAGGATATATCTTGTCTAAGCCCATAAAATCAAATTCATAAAGAGTGGGAACCTTAGACAAGACCTTCTTTAGGTAGCACGGATTATCATATCCGAGTCCCCAAAGTGAGTTGTAATATTTGAACTCCTTGGGCTTGTTCAAGTGGATGGTTTGTTCAGATTGACCAAGTTTATATAGTTTGGATTCAAGTTCCTTAAGCTTAGTGGTCAATTTTTCATTTTCTTTTAAAACATTATCGTGAACTAAAATGCTTTTAGAAAATTCCTCTTGAGATTTCTCTAACTTTTGAGTATATTCAGATATTTGGGTCTCTAGAATTTTAGCTCTTTCTGAATAGGCCGAGCACTCAGTTTGATAAATGTCTATCACGCATTTGTCCTCAGCCTTTTCAACCGCTAGTCTGCCTATGGTATCATATTTTAACTTAACCTCGGCTTCTAGCTTAGAGATGTGGACGTCTTTGGTCTTAACCTTATTTTAAACGAATCTAAAGTGCGCACCATTTCATGCATTTGATTTAACAAGTTAGCATTGGAAGAACCACATACCTGGCACTCGTGTTTGTCTTTCTTTTCGTCGTAAGAGTCATCTTCGGAATCAGTATCTTCCGGATTCAGACCAGTGTAACACATATGAGCTTCCGCATCTTCATGCTCATCATCAGTCTTGAGCAGCCAGTGATCGTCTTCCGCCATCAATGCTTGACCTGCCTCTTTCTGCCTTGCTAGAAACATTTTGTTCTTGTAGTACTCAGCATTACGTACTACAGGCTTCCGGCAATCTTTGGCGAAATGACCTCGCCTCCCGTAGTTGTAGCATTTCACGGGTTCATCTTCATCTCGATCATCAGACTTTCCTTCAGTTCGCTTCCCATCGTCATTTCTCTTTCTTCCATCATCATTCTTGCGTTTCCCATCGTTCTTGTCCTTGTAATCCCGACGCTTGGAGTTAGTGGAGTATCGCTAGTTGTTATTCGTTGGCTTCTTGAATAACTTTTTCCGTGTGTACTCCCAGGTTAACAAGGCGACAGCTTTCTTGATGCTATCAAGCTCAGGATCAGAATCACTTTCTGGTTCGTCATCTTCATGTTCGGATTCACTCGGAGCTTCTTCTCGATGAGAACTGCGTGAAGACTGTTTTTCCTTCTTGTGTGACATTAAGGCAAGAGGATCTTCCTTTATCTTCTCTTTAGACTTGCTATCTCCCATCAACTCAGTAACATCATCTTCATCTTGAAGTAACATCTCGTATATCTCGTGCAGCGGTACATTCTCTAGCGAACGATTGTGGCGGACGTGAAGAACAAAGCCCTTCCATTCAGGTTGAAGGTTATTGAGAAACTTGATGTTGCATTCTAGATTGGACTTGGAGTTGTTGTTCTTGTGCAAATCATTCAGAATAGTACAGAAGTGTTCATATGTCTCTGTTAGTGATTCGCCTCTTTTAGCTTTGAAGGATTCATACCTAGTGAGGCAATTCGTGATCTTCATCTGATTTCCTTCTCGACTGCCTTGCATTATCTTGGCTAGCTGATCCCACATTCCTTTGGTCGTGTCCTTATAGCTGTCGACGCTACAATAGATGTTGTTGGGAAGAATGTATACCAGATAAGTTTTTGCCAACGTGTCACCATCGGCTTTACGTTTCTCTTCAACCGACAGTTTGTCATACGGTTTGGGCACTTTGTGGGCAGGAGGTCCACCTTCAATAGCAGGAACATCCATTAACGGTTAAACAGTGGGGCCCTCCTTGAGCGAGCGAAGAATCTCCTCGTAAAGTGGCTTGGTTTGAATGAAGCACAAAAATCTGTCTTTCCATACATTATATTCCCCGCGATATAGAACAGGAGGCTTGAATTCAGATCCGATAGCGAGTGCGTCTTGTGAAGCCATTGAGATTGTAGTGGTGATCGTAGGACGTGATGTGATTCAAAGGATTTTGTGATACCTAACGCAAATTATAACGCAATTCCTAACAGAGTATGGCCTAAGACACTTCTACTGAATGACACAGAAAAATACCGGGAGTTGAACGTACCGGGAGATGCCAGCACCGGGAGTTGAAGTACCGGGAGATGCCAGCACCGAGAGTTGAAGTACCGGGAGTTAAAGTACTGGGATATGCCAGCACCGGGAGTTATTCACTACCGGGAGATATCAGTATCGGGAGTAGTCACTACCGGGAGATATCAGCACCGGGAGTTATTCACTACCGGGAGATATCAGTACCGGGACTTCGTAAACAAATCAGATACAAGAAAAAACTTACCCGTTTCGATGAATTTCTGCAGTCTTGATTAGAGATAATCTGCAAGAACTTAGTAGTAACAAGAAAACTAGCCCAAAACCACACGAAAACAATGCTAAATCGAATCAGCTAGTACTTTTGACAAGAAAAATTGATAATTTTCACAAACAGAGAGCAAAAACCAACCAGATCAAGAATTTTAAAAACTCAGGGATTTTTACTCAACCACACGATTTGAAAACACAGATATATCTTAGAAAAATTATGAGAAGAATTTATCTAGCCTCAATTTTGGGTTTTAACACCAAAATCGAAGTAATCAAATTCTTGATATGAACACAGTGCGTGCGATGAATGATCAAGAAAAATCAAACAGAATACCTTTGAATCAACGTCCTTCTGCTCTGATACCAATTGTGGATCCCATACATGTATGCAATCAAAGATTAATCAACACAAACAGTAATAACATGCCATAAATCTCACTTGTATTGAAGAACGATTGAATGAAGAACAACGGCAGACTGTGTAGCCGTGTACAAAGGTTTAGCAAAACTATTATGATCATTAACCCTAAACAAGGTTAACCACAAACTATTTATACCTACAAGGTAATTACAAGATATGACAATTCTAGTCCCTGAACTTCTAATTCCACAAATAATAAGACCTAACACGGATGCTTTGAGCCGTAAGGAACGAAGTGAAACCCCCAGGATTGTGGCCATGAGGGCTGAGGTCACATTCAATCTGTTAGCTGAAATAAAGAAATGTCAGGTTGAAGCGCTCAAAACTGAAAATCTTAAGAAGGAGAGAATGGTAGGGCAAGCTTCCATGTTAGTGGAAGATAGTCGAGGGGTGAAATGTCTGAATGGGAGAATCTGGGTTCCGAAACTCGGAGAGCTCCGAAAGCTGATTCTCGAAGAAGCTCACAAATCGAAGTACACGATCCACCCCGGAACTAACAAGATGTACGGAGATCTACGACGAGACTACTGGTGGCCCGGATTGAAGAAGGACGTGGCTCACTTTGTAGAGACCTATATGACGTGTTCACGAGTAAAGATCGAGCACCAACGACCGTATGGGAAGCTCCAGTCGTTAGAAATTCCTATGTGGAAGTGGTACCAAATCACGATGGACTTCGTAACCCACTTGCCTAAGACTCCAAAGGGTTTTGACGTTATATGGGTGATTGTGGATCGTCTCACAAAGTCGGCACACTTCTTACCTATACGAGAGTCTTACTCGTTGGAGCGGTTAGCAAAGTTGTACATCGACGAGATTGTAACCCGTCATGGTGTGCCCTCGTCGATTGTATCTGACCAATATAGAAGGTTTACTTCCAAATTTTGGAGGAGCTTCCAAAGAGAAATGGGTTCGCAGATTAAGATGAGTACCGCTTATCATCCTCAGACCGACGGCCAGAGTGAGAGAACGATCCAGACGTTAGAATACATGTTAAGAGCGTGTGCTTTGGAATTCCAAGGCTCGTGGGAAAAGCACCTACCGCTAATCGAGTTTGCTTATAATAATAGCTATCACTCGAGCATCAAGGCAGCGCCGTTTGAGGCACTCTATGGTAGAAAGTGTCGGACACCGTTGTGTTGGAACGAGGTGGGCGAAAGACAGTTAGCCGGACCAGAATTGGTACAGTTGACTTCCGACAAGTTAGTTCAAGTGCGTGAAAGGCTGAGGGTCGCTCGCGAACGACAAAAGAGCTATGTGGATAAGAGACGAAAGTACATAGAATTTCAGGCCGGGGACTTTGTTCTGTTAAAGGTATCCCCGTGGAAGGGAGTGGTGCGGTTCGGGAAACGCGGGAAGCTAAGCCCACGTTATATCGGACCATTCGAGATTACCGAACGAATCGGAGAAGTGGCGTATAGGTTGGATCTGCCGGAAGAGCTGCGCGGTGTCCACAATACTTTTCACGTGCCTAATCTAAGAAAATGTCTAGCCGACGCGGCAAAAGCGGTTCCGTTAAATGACATTAAGGTGGACGAAAAGTTGAATTTTGTAGAGGAACCCGAAGCAATCACGGATGTTAAGGTAAGGAAGTCACGGAACAGGGAGACTAAACTGGTTAAGGTACAATGGCGATACCACAAGGGTCCGGAGGCGACCTGGGAGTTGGAGTCGGAGATGAAAGAAAGATACCCACACCTCTTCCAATGAGGAATTCCGGGGACGGAATTCTTTTAAGGGGGGGGGGGTGTTGTAACAACCCAAATTCTAGTGGGTTTTAGAGTTTGGTGGTCAAAGTGAAATAAATGAAAGTATTGTTGAGGGACTTGTTTGTCATTTGGTGAAAGAGGTGTAGGGCACAAATCCCTAGAGCAGCCCTCACTTCACAAATCAGTATTGTTGTGGATGTTGGCGGCTTAGGAAGAAAAGAGGAGAAAAGAGAAGGAGAAAGGAAATCTTGGGAAGGAATCAAAGAAGTGGAAATCAAAGAAGAAATCAACAAGGTAATCCCTTCTAAATTCGTTTTCCTTGTTGTTGTAGCATTTCTTTCTTTATAATCTGGATTCCTAAGTCTGAATGTGATGATTCTTGAGTTTTCAATCACTTTTTCCTTGGAAGTGGGTTTTGAGAGTTTTCGGCTTAGTAATCGATTTTAAGGGATTAAAGTTGGTTAAATTGGGTATTTGGGATTGGTGAATGAACCCTTGAGGTTATCTAATCAAACTAATGGCAAAAATTGGGTTAATGATCACTTTTAATAAGTCTGGGTTCGAACAGCCGTAGTGTCCGGACACTGATGTTCAGTAGTGTCCGGACGTGTTTGAGAGTGTCCGGGTGAGTACCCCCATGAGAGTGTCCGGGTATTTATGAGTATCCGGGTGGCTGAGGTCTCCGGATAGGTTTAGTGTCCGGGTAGTTTGCCCGGATAGGTCTAGTGTTCGGATTCGTGTCCGGAAAGATGTTACGTCCGGAAAATAGCTGTATCCGGAAAATAGCTGTATCCGGAAAATAGATGTGTCCGGATTGAGTTCTCCGGACAGAAGGGTGAACTGTTTATCTGATGCGGATCTATTGCCTTAGGTGTTCGTTTGGGTTAGCTTGGAGGTATATAAGAAGTGCGTTCTACGATAATCAAAGGTGAGTTCTCTCACTCCTTTTTATGACGTACCATTTTTACAGAATATGGTTCCTTTATCGAGCATGAATTGATTTATAAAAGTTATGCATGCTTTCATGATTTACATGTTTACATACAAACGAAAGATGTTTAAAGTTTTCATGCATATGGTTTCAAATGTATGTGTATGCTATGTGGAGTCGGTTGCACGGTGGGGTCAGGGTACCTCAGGATCTCTGATCCCTTGGGCATATAGAGGTTAGCTTGTAGGTTGGAATTCGTTTTCTCCTACATGAAGGAACGGGGATTCCATTTGGATTCCGGCGTAGACGAGAGGGTGTCCGTTAGGCCCCGATCGGATTAGCTTATGCAATTCCCTGAACCCCGTGTTTAACCTTGGATGATGTTATGAGAAAGAGGTGAAAGTATTTTCTTTATGAAATGATCTATATACTGTGATAAACTTTCATGGAGGGAATTCACTAGACCTTTTGGTCTAACCCTCGCTTTTCAAAACTAAACCATTTTCAGGTAAGCGTACAGTGGGAAATTCTAGTAAGAATTAGATGGAGACAAGAAGGATGTGGAGCTCGTAGCGACTCCAAGATTTTGAATGATGCCTATAGATAGAATCTCGGCTGTGGACGTAGAGTCTTCCGCTGTCAATTTTATTTAGATCACTTTATTGATGATGTAAAGACAAGATATTTATGTAATGTGAATGCTTATTTTCTAGATGAATGCGTGTTATGTTTTTGGGACGTTACAACTTATCAGCTAGCTTTTTTTTGTCAAACAATGCCTTAAGCGTATAATATCATAATAATGCAAGGACATGAGATGCCTAGTGATAGCATCACATACATTTCCATTTTAGTTAGTTTTTTTGTAGTTGTGATCACATATTGTGGGAGGTTTATAAGGACGTAAGCAAGGGTTAAAAGGTGGAGATGAGGTTCGTATTTCTGGTTTTGACTAACAATTGGTGATATACGTACACACACTACAAAATGTTGATACATATCGTCTACTAAGATTTCTGCTACTCCTTGCATCATCTAGTTCGGTCAAATTCTATAGGTGAACAATGTTAAGACTCTAAGCAATCAAGAAAAGAGCCATCATAACCTTAAATATATTTTACTGATCAATTCATATAAGGTTCACACCTTTATCTTTTCGTTGCTTTCTTGGACCATTTTACTGAATTTTTGCTTTTTATCCATGTGACCCGACCACACAAGCATCCATCGCTCTATTGTGCTTTAAACCCATCTCTGAAAACGCAACATTTGAACACTATTTTCGACATATGTTTTTGGTCTTAAATTATTAGCTTCTGGTAAGTGGAAGAAGCATTTTCTTGGCATGACACAAAATTATAGAATGTATCTTATAGAAAAACCTCAAAATCTTTAAAACTAGTAGAATAAAATGCAAAGCTAATCTATTCCCGGTGATGTCTAATCAAAGGGTCATTAGTGGTGCCTTATTTGGAATGTAAGTCGGAGAAACGTTTGTGATTTCCAAATATATAAATATTCCCATTCATATCTCTAAACACTTTTTATTTACAATGCCCTTACATTCGTACAATGCCCATGATCTTTTTGTACTATATTAATGATTCCTATTTGCTTTTGTTTATACCTATATATTTATTAGGGAATTTAATTAAAATACCAAAAGTTTGACTCTGACTTACCAAAATACCCATTTTCTCCCTGATTTTACCAAAATACCCATTTTTCTGCGGAGGGGTCCGCGATCGCGGGCTAGGGCTACGTGTCACCCCTGTTGGGCCAAAGTGTCCCGCAGAGCCCCCCCCCCCCCCCCAACTATGCATGTAGTGACACTTTTGGTCCCTCCCCGCGGTGGTTGTCTGCGATAGGTCCGCGGTGGGCAAAAAAATTACATTTTTGGTCCTTTTTTGCACGAATCTTTGCATGTTTTTACTGTTTTTTTCCACAATTATTGTACTTTGTAGACCAATTTGTGGTTTAAATTCACTGGCATGTTTGAGATTTCATCCATAAATATCAGTAAAATGCAATTCATAATTCACACAATTCCATCCTTCTTTTCTTGCTTTCTTTCACTTGCTTTCTTTCTTCAGTAAACAAATGGCATCGTCATCTAACCCATCGTCTACACCTGAAAGAATGCCACCTAAACTCCAGAAGGCGATAGCAAAAAAGGAAAAGGAGATAGACCAACTGACAGAAGAGTGGAAACAGATGATCGCCAGGAAGAATGTCCACTTGACAAGGATCGAAGTGGAAGAAAAGGAGATCAAAAGGATGAAAGGGGATATAAAAGATAGGGAGGCTCGTATTCGTCGAGAAAAAGAAGAAATTCACCACATTACGCAAGACTTCGTAATTCTTCAAGCGAAGGTAAGCGAGAAGCAAAGTTGGATTGATCAAACTAAAGCAATTTTTTAGTAGGTGGTGGTACGGGTGTTGCTTTAGTACTTTGTTGTTTATGTGTTGTTGTTTTGTACTTTTCCAGTTCGACATTGTTGTTTCGTTCCTTTCCTGTTTGTATGTTGTTGTTTAATTTGTCATGAATAAAGGTGTTTAAGTAGTCTGAAAAGTAGTGTTTAAGTAGTCTAAAATTTGTCTAAAAAGTGGTTCATATTAAAAATACAACTCATAGATGTTATACAAGATTATTTCATAACAAACACGTACTAATCAATACAGTACAAAATTATCCAAATTTGAGGCTACGGCTAGACGATGGTTTGGTTTTTGGCAATCCGGGTCGACTTCTTACATGCTCTGGCGAGACGAGTCTCAAAGTGTTAAGCTCCACTTTCTCGATGTACACTTCAATCACAGTATGGCCGTCAACATACTGGCGTATGTTGGCTACATCTTCGTCGGTACTCAATTCTACCAGTCCAGTCAAGAAGTCTGCATTCGGCCTCTTAAAATACAACCTATTATATTTTGGTTCTTCATAGTCCAGCTCTTTCATGATCTGTTCAAGCAGTTGCATAGAAAGATCCTCCACATCTAACATGTCAACATAAATTTCTAGACCACGGAAATAATGTCTTTTGGGTGGTTCCGTGAAGTACCCACCATGGTGGACTTTCATGGTGAACAACTGTGGATATGCATCTGTTGATGAACATTAATTAATATAGTTAGTTCGTAGAACAACGGTAGTAACAAGCAAAACTCAATGAAACATGCACACTAACCATATAACTCTTTGCCAGTGTCTGAAAGCGATTCAGATAAACGCCTAAAGCACCAAACATGAAGGTTTGGGGATGCCATGTAAGAATACGTTAACGAATAATATGTTCTCGTATATGTGTTTTACGACTAATCTATCATGGGTTATTTATAGGCAAATGTGGATGCTTTTACTGCACTTAGGTCCATGTCTTTGCTTTTACTGCACTTAGGTCCCTGTCTTTGCTCTAACACAACTTAGGTCCCTATCAACGCTATCATATGATATAGTTCTATATAACCATTACTATTCTCTCCATTTAGACTACTACCATTATGATCATCACCCCATGTTCTGTTTCAAGTACCTTTCAAAAGATAACTGGTCCCAATCAAGGGAAATCAATGTTCAGATCAACGTACATAAGTTATGTTTGATAAATTACAACGGGCCGATAAAGTAAATAAAATCATTTTATATATCAAAACAAGCGCACTAAACATACAATATTTATCGTCCCAATCAAGGGAAATCAACGTTCAGATCAACGGTATCATATGATATAGTTTCATGTGGCTCAAGCTCTGATGGGCCCTGCGTGTTACTTACACGGTTGAAGGGGCGGGATTCGGACACTTTCCACGAGTATGTCCTACGCATTGGCACCGAGTACATTTTCGATGTATCGAACCTTCACCACGTGATGGACGTCGGTTGTTCTTTCTCGGTCTCCCGGCTCTGTTCTTATCGTTTAACTGTGGATAGCATGGCGGAAGGGGGTCGGGTGGATACACCCATGCTTCAGGAGGTCCAAGTGGATTTATTACCTCTGCGTATGTTCTCCGGTAAGTTCCGGACGTGAAGAAACTTACAGCCAAGTCGCTGCAATCTCTACGACCCATATGTCTTGCCGCAGCGATGGCATGGCCGCACGGTAACCCAGATTTTTGCCATTGGAAACACGAACAAACATGGTCGGTCATATGGACAGTCGCGTGAAGATGGTTATCCCGAACCTCGTGCCTCCCATACCCGATTTCGCTTATCCTCCATGTCGACGTGTGACGCGCCCTGAAGAGAACTATCTCCTCCGCCTTTGGTGTGAGTCTATTTTGCAGCTCATCTCCTTTTTGGCGTCGAAGTTGGTATCACTCTTGTTGAAAGGTCCAAAAGTATTCCATAAGATTAACAATCGGACATCTACGCGCAAAACGGGAGAGTGCATTCACCGACTCTGCACTATTGGAGGTCAGAATGTCATACCGTTGTGCAGGAAAATGGGCCGCGGACCACCTCTCCAGTCCAACATCGTCCATTACTTTGGCTGCTTTGTATGCACTAACTCGTAGAAGATTCATGTACCGGTCAAACTCCCGATCCATATATGCTCTGCATGCCGCCCAGTAGACATCCTTGTAAGTGGTAATACGTTTGTCCTAGGTTTTGGCGTTCATCTCCAAATGTCGACAACATAAGGCGTGAGGGGTGTTTGGGTACATGGCAGAGATTGCGGCGCTTATGAAAGGAGCCCTGTCGGACATAAACACCAACCCTTGCGGGTCTCCGATAGCTTGTCTCAACATGGACAGAAACCAAGTCCACTCGTCCCCGGTTTCGGACTTGCCTACTCCGAAAGCTACTGGAACGATGGAGTTATCCCCGTCCATGGCAACCGCCAGGAACATCATACCCAAGTAAGGGCCCTTTAAATGGGCAGCGTCTATTACCAGGACACGACGCAGATTTGCCATAAATGTGCGGATCTGCAAAAACGTAGGTGGCTTCCCTTTGTAAATGTTATAGTTTATAAAGTGTAAACATATGACGTGTTAAAATACGTACCGCGGGTCCAAGGGCCACGAAACACATCTCAAACCTTCCATGTGAATAGGTCCTTAGCTGGGTGACAGTACCTGGATTCTGCAGCTGCAAATTATATAAATATGCTGGGAGTCGTTCATACGACTCCTCGAACGTGCCTCTTACCAATAGCAGTGCCCTGCATCATGCACGCCAAGCTTGGTGGTAACCAATCGTGATACCGAACTGCTGGTGTACATCGTCCATGATGTCTGTTAATGCCAAAAATCGCACAAAAGTACAACTTAAGGTCGATGTGGACATTTAACAACTAAAGAAACGTATCTCGAGCCAAATAACTCAATCGCGAGGAAAAAGTAAAAGAGACAAGAGATTTGGTGACGCAGAAACCCCTAAAACGAGGGAAAAAACCGCGGTCGACTCTGTGAGAGTCGACAGTGCACTATAGTCGCCAAACAGGGGCGAAAGTCCTTGTGTTACAGGTGATTTGTATACAACAGATTACAAATAAATGTAAATATAAACTTAGTCGTGTGCAAACGACGTGGGTCGTGCATAAATCGTGCGAAATAACTTGTCGTCGTGTGGTCTGAATTGTCGTCGTCAGGTGGTTCGAACTGTCGTCGTGCGATACTTGCATGTTCGAATGCCTCGTTGTATTGAGAGAAAAATATAAAAGTGAGTATAAGTAGCTCTGTCTGTTCTCCCTTTGCTCGAAGGTGGAGCAGTCTTTATATAGCTTCGGTCGGTACTGAATGTGCTTTAATTGTTGGTCTTGTAACCGCTGTCGACATTAAATGCGCTTTGATGATTGTCTTTGTAACTGTTGTCGGGCTATAAATGGCATTGATGATTCGTCTGTTACTGGTCGTTGTGCCATAAATGCCTGTAGACCTGCATTAATGAACAAAAGAAACGGTTGTTGACCATGAATGGTTAGTGTAATCGTAAGACCATCTTAAGTTCAAGACGTCGGTCCTGTGGAGCATACGACCGTTGTCGAAATACAAGACCATGTATATGACTGTAAATGTCTTGTAAGACCTTATCTTAGTATAGGAATGGTCTTATAAAAATGTCGTGAGACTAGGATAAAAATGTCGTACGACCACTAGGTCGTAAGACCAAGATGATGATGTCATAGGACCAGAGCGATATAAGACCGACGACAGGAGACTGTCAACGTAAGACCAACGAGTCGTAACTGGCGACACGTAACTGGCGACATAAGACTAGTGACGTAAGACTAATAACGTAAGACTAGTGACGTGTGACTAGCGACGTGTCGCTAACGATGTATGTCATGCGACGTGTAACATTCGACACGTGACGTGCGATCATGAGATGTAAAGACATTATCTTGAATGACTATTGACATAAGATGTCTTTTAATAATCAACTATCGTATGTCGGGGATAAGGCAATAATGGTTATTACCTTCATCGATCGGGGGTATGACTTTTGTAGGCATTAGGGTAATCGAAGTCCATGGGTCATGTCGAAGGAATTCCCCAGGTCGGTCGAGGGTGTGATTTTTTACCCAAACAGTTAGCCCCCCCGAGATTTGAATTTCAAAGCCATTTGAATTTCAGATCCCGTACCAAAGTAAAATGTGTTTATACGGAGATGTGTCACTTTTGCTAAGAAAATCGACTTGGTTAGCTAAAATCTTGAGTCCAGTCGATGGTGTTTAAGTAAGTTGCGACGATCGAATGATAACCTTTAATGCGCAAGATACTTGTGGTGTTCATCTGACGGTCGTAAGACGACCTTAAAACGTAAGGAATCGACGGTGATCGTAAGACGATCTTTATCAAAATGAGACGTATGGGTCAGGAGTCAATCGTAAGACGATTGGTCCGAAATAAAGCTTGGCGGCGATCATAAGATGATCGAACCAAGATAAAATTTAAGGATCTTGTGATACAGTCGTTAAAGACTTATGTTCTGGCGTTCCGAGCCGATACGGTCGCTATAGACTTTTGATCTGGCATTTAGAGCCGATATGGTCGTTATAGACCAATGATCTGGCGTTCCGAGCCGATACTGTCGTTATAGACTTATGATCTGGCGTTTAGAGCCGATATGGTCGTTAAAGACCTATGATCAGCGTTCGAGCCGATACGGTCGTTAGAGACCTATGATCTGGCGTTCGAGCCGATACGGTCGCTAGAGACCTATGATTAGGCGTTTACAGCTGATACGGTCGCTAGAGACCTATGATCTGGCGTTTACAGCCGATACGGTCGCTAGTGACCTATGATCTGGCGTTTACAGCCGATACGGTCGCTAGAGACCTATGTTACGTTGTGTAAGTTTTGCTTTAGCGATAATCGGTAAAAAAAAATTACCTTTCTATTGAACCTGAGTATTATTTCGACTCATACATGTCATGGACAGATGTAATGTCAAAAAATTCATTAAGTACAAAAATGAACAAGAAGTCGCGCGACTTGGGCATCCATTGTAATACCACGATTAGAACGTAAGTCATAAGACTTTTTGAATCGTATAAGCAAACATAAGCGCATGCGATCAAAGCATTCATTCAGAACATGAAATTTTTCTAAGTTAAAGAACTTAGCTTGTGGGGTCGTTAGACCTCACGATCGTGTGATTTGATCATACGATGAATTTGAATCATGTGTTCCTGTAGTTATTCAATCGAGTTGTCTAATAAAACTGATAGTTTATACCGTACGATTTTACTGAAGTCGTATGATAGACTTAGTAACTTATGTCGTGCGACCCTTTTCAGATGCGTTGCATTCCAGCTGTGTGGGATATCTCGACCGTCGAGGGTTTGGAGCCGATAGGCACCTTTACCCACGACTTCTGAGATACGATAAGGACCTTCCCACTTGGTGGAAAGTTTACTTGCATTAAGCTCTTGAGTGCTTTGGAACATCCGTCGGAGGACGTAGTCGCCTTCTTGAAAGACTCTTGCTTGTGATTATACGGTTAATCTTGTGACTGGCCTTTATTGGCAATCATGAGATTAAAATATGCGAGTCGCACTTATTGGCGACCTTTGCGTTTTGACATGCGTCTTACCATGACTGATGATTGTGAAATTCAATGTACAAGTCATCTTTATTGACGACATATGTCATGACTAGCTATCATGAGATTTCAATATGCGAGTCGCTTTTATTGGCGACCGAGAATTTTTACCTGTGTTTGTCGTGACGTGTGATCACAAAAAATGTGGGTCGTCTTTTATTGATGACTATAAATCGCAACCTGCGTTTGCCATCACTGGCGATCATGGGAAAAAATGCGAGTCGTCTTTTATTGACGACTATAATTTGCAACCTGCGCTTGCCATCACTGGCGATCATGAGAAAAAATGTGAGTCGTCCTTTATTGACGACTATAAATCGCAACCTGCGCTTTTTTAAGTCGTAGAGACTTTGGTTTCTCACGATGTAAATCGTAAGACCTGTGTTCATATGATCTTGCGAGCCTGTAATGTAAAATCGGGGGTGGTCGTTGGTTTTGACCAATGATCTTTTGATGGTTGAATCAACGATCATATATTAGATCAAAATAATTAACGAGAAGAATATACTTTAGAGTATATATATAGAGTTGTTCTAAATGGGACGTCACAGTTACCGTAACATGGAGTCGATAAGCGCCTTTTTCTGAGGACTTTTGAAATCGAATATGGTATTTTTTTTCCAGTTTCTGAATGGTGTTTCGAGCCCCCTGTTTGGGCAAAAATTCACGTCGTACGACCACGACCAGAAAAGGTAAGACGCGCGTTATGAAAGACATCTTGGATTAATATAAGGTCCCGACCAAGACCCGCAGAACGTCCGTCGTAAAAGGTAAGTCGAGAGTTTCCTAGGACGTACGACCATAGCGACGCACGTCCTGCATAACTGTCGCATCGAATCATACGTCTTCGACCAAAAATAACGTTAACCATGACTGTTACGTTTCGTTAAGTGTTTAATGCAGGAGTCAAAGCTATTAAAGGAGCAACGGCTATATCCGACGCAAGCTGTTACTCGTAACGGACGAAGACCATTATGGATGATCACGCCAGCAGCCGTTACAAACCGTTGCGACAATTAAAGTTGTTAATGAAGCAATCAATGAGCTAATCAAAGCTCCCAAAGACTATAAAGCTAGAGCCGAATCCTCATTTCAGGAGGACGGAACATCGAACATCGAAGTAGAGAACATCTGGAGATCATCTGAAGGACATCTGCAGAGTAATCTACTACAATCATTCAAGCTCAAGAACCACACTACGAACTCAAGAACGCTCGAAAAAAAGCTCAAGTTATCGCTCCTGGCGTACGACATCAGCCTTCGACCAACAGTTTACACTTTGTATTCACATACAACAAACACTGTTTTTTACATTCAAACACTTGTACTTTACATTTCGAAGCATTTCCTTCATCTGTATTGTAACCCTTGTACGACCGACGCCAGTACCGAAGGACATCGCCCCTGATTGGCGACCATAGTGCAGCGACGACACCCACTGTCGTCCGCAAGTTTTTTCCTCGATTGAGGTTTTTCCTGCGTCATCAAATCCTTTGTCTTATTTATTTTTACCTCGTCGCACGTCTCGTCGAAAGATTCTTTCTTTAGTTGTTTAAGTCCACATCGACCTTAAGTTGTCCCTTTGGTGCGACTTTTGGCATTAACAGTTTGGCGCCATCCGTGGGACCTCATCTAGAGAAAATCCTCGACGAACATGCATTCTACTAACGGTTTCTTGGAGTTTTCCTCTGTTTTCTATTGCAGGAAAAATGGCAACCCCTGGAAATCCATAGCAAGTCGTTGCTCAGACGTATCAGGAGCTCGAAGTCGCTAGGAATCAGCTCAATGCAATGGCGGAGCAGAATCACAGAGCATCTGAGGAGATTGCACAATTGAGAAATCCTTTCGGACCTCAGAATGGTCCTGGGCCGTTCGTGCAGAATCCAGTTCCGGGATCATTCAATCAGAATGGTCCTAGACCATTTGTTCAGAATCCAGATACAGGACCAGATCCTTCCACGCAGAATCAGCAACCAGGGCCGTTCAACCCAAATCCCCAGTTCGGACCAATTCCCCCTCAGCATCTCAGGCCACCACCCATGAATAATGGGTCGCAGCCGTTACAAGGGTCGTAGCCTTTCCAGCAGGGGTCACAACCATTTCAACAGCCATTTCAGAATGGACCTCAAGGTGGATCTCAGCCATTCCACGGTGGTTCGCAGCCTTTCCAGCAAGGATCCCATCCGTTCCAGAATGGATCACAGCAATTTAATCATGGGTCGCAGGCATATTTTGTCCCGTTCAATGGAGACACCAATGGCTCATTGCATGACAATGGCATCAGCTCAGGATTTAACCCTCAAGCAGGGGCAGCCGTCGGTCATAATGACCCCGTTGCTCAGCGTTTGAAGATGTTAGAAGACCAAAATGAGTGCGTCCTGTCCTTTCTCGCCAAGTTGCCTGGGGCAGCCATGCCTGTCGACGTCGAGCCTCGCTCGGGGTATCAGGCGTCGCCCTTCATCGACGAGATAGCCTCCATCGAGGTCCCAAAGAAGTTTAACATTCCTGCCTTCACTCCCAAGTATTCGGGTGTGACCGATCCAACCAAGCACGTCGCACACTATAAGCAGCTTATGTGGACGATCTCAATTCCATTTATGTATCAGGAAGTATGCATGTGTAAGAGCTTCGGTGCAACTCTCACTGGTCCAGTTCTCCAATGGTTGATCAATCTCAAACCCAAGCCTATCGGGTCGTTCGTCGAGTTGGTCAATCAATTCTCCCAGCAATTCGCCAGCAGTCGTAAGATGGAGAAGCAGACTAGCGACCTGTATTACGTCGGGCAGAAAGCCAGCGAGTCTATTCAAAGTTATTTCAATAGATTCAATGCTGAAATAATCAGTATCCGCAATTGTGACATCAAGACCGCGATCGAAGCTTACAAGCATGGTCTAGACGATAGTTCAGGTTTATATATCGACCTGACTAAATATCCCCCAGAGAATTTCGAAGACGTCCGTGCTCGAACTTTAGCATATATGGGGGTCGAGGACGACGCAACATTTCGCCGCAAGCACACTGACGACAAGAAGTCGTTAGGCGTCAGAAAACCGGAATTCAAGGCCAAAGCTGTTTCCAGAATCGAGCCCGCGCGCCAAATTTCAAATGTTCGTTTCAAGACGAAAGCAGAGGCCAAGACCGCGGCTAAATTTCCTCGATACCCCAAGATATCCTCTTACGGATTCAAAGGGTCCGCAAAAGACTTAGTCGAAGCTCTTAAGTCCGTCCAAGCGACCATTCGATGGCCAAAGAAGTCCGACCTGGATGGTGCTAAGAAAGATAAATCAAAGTGGTGCGACTTCCACGTCGATCATGGTCACGCAACAGATGATTGCATCGCGCTGGAGAATGAGCTAGCATATCACTTCCCAAAAAGGAAATCTCAAAGATATCATCGACGATGACGCTACTCCAGCTAGTAACCATCGACCGTCGACCCCCGAGCATACAAAAGTCGTCAATTGCATCACCGCTGGTTCAGACATGTATGGTCTGACATACTCCACAGTCAGGCGCCTTTGACATGTTCGTTCTTCTAAAATTATATCTTTTCCATAGGGATAAGTCTACTATGGTGCCCTGTCGCACGACAATATCTCATCAGATCGCAGTGTCATCCTGTCATTTAAAACCTATTTTTCCTCCGAAAAGAATAAGATAATAAATGACAGGGGGGCAATATCCCACTAAAAAAAGAATCTAACGGTATGTTCCTAAATATTTTTCATACGATTTTTTCTCACAACTGACTTAAGCATCGGAGGGTCGTTGGTTAGCCAACAACCAACCCTTAACATCGTTTTACCGCAGAATCGCACGACAGCTTATCGCAGGATCGCACGACAGTAGTCATTAAGTCTACAATATGACTTTAAATTCACAAGGTCGCACGATATAAACGACCAAATCTATGATTTGATCATCCTTTACAGGGACATACGATTCAAATTAATCACACGACTTAGTCGTACGATTGCGAGGTCTAACAATCTCATGATCTAAGCCTCTTAACTTGGAAAAATTTCATACTCCGAATGTATGTTTATACACACGATTTAAAAGTCTTATGGCTTTCGTACCAGTTATTGTGTTACAATGAATGCCTTAGTCGCATGATTCCCAGATTCAATTTCATAATTGATATGGTATTTGTTTACCAAATATATAAAACGCAAGTTCAAACAAAAGTTCAAAGTTTCATTTACAAAACTGTCGGTTATATTCAAAAGAGCTCGACTATCGACGCTCGAGTATACAAAGATAAAATGGTTCGACCACCAACGGTCGAGACATGAAAAGACATAGCATTTCCTAAACCTAGAGAAAAGCGTCGATGGCAAGCTCTGCCCAAAAGTCTCGACCTTCGAAGCCCTGCCAATCCCGAAGAACTGATGCAAGGATCAAACGAGTATATTAGGAGTGGTCTTCCAACTCCTTACGCCTCGACATTCTGAGAATATGGCTCTAAAGATTAATGTTAAGGTTGGAGGAAGGAATATATCCTTCTCAACGATCGACCTCCATTCCAGCATTTCCTCTACCTTCCCATATTCAATGAGAGGAAACAGAAGCATCTGCAAATTACAAAAGAAACATACTAAATGCACAGCGAAAGAACTTCGATAACACAAGTTTTGAAAGAAAAACTTACAAAGAATGCCAGTTCGGCTAAACACAGTCCAATCTCTTCAACAGAGATTCTTCGAAAACGCTCCTTGAAAGATAAGAGCTGATATTTCCCCAGATGCGGAAGTGACTCTGCCCTGACGAGGACATAGTCAATCAGGAGGGTTGACGACAACGCAAAGTTGTTCGTCGCCATAAACTCTCCCTCATTCTCTCCCGTCTTTACACCCTTGCCCCTGGCGGCTGACGAAAGGGTCGACGAGGATGTAGAGAACATCGTCTCCAGTTGCGCAGTATGAAACATCGTCGCCAGTTGCGCAGTATGAAACACCGTCGCCAGTTGCGCAGTATGAAACACCGTCGCCAGTTGCGCAGTATGAAACACCGTCGCCAGTTGCGCAGTATGAAACACCGTCGCCAGTTGCGCAGTATGAAACATCGTCGCCAGTTGCGCAGTATGAGACCTCGTCGCCGGTTGCGCAGTATGAGACATCGTCGCCAGTTGTATCAACAGATCCAATCCAATCACTGTCCGTATCCAGCACATACCTCGTCTTCCATTTGCGATCATCGACAGCAGTGTTCAAAACTAAGGTACGATCACCCTTAAGTCCTGAAAGTAAACTATAACGACGATATTGATCGGACGTGACTTTATACACCACTCCCAGTGCGAGGTAAGTCGCTCGATGATCAGGATAACTCGCCAGAACTGGGGCATCGGTTGCCTCAGTGAAAGATCGAATTCACGCATGAACACTTCGACCAAAGGCGAATACGGCCAGTGGAAACCCATCTTAAACAGGTACACATATATCACGGCATATCCATCAGGACACATCTCCGGTCGAACCTCGCCAACCTTGCTTATGGTAATACACATGAGAATCCTCGCTAGACTTCCAAAGTCGTCAAAATCTTTTTCGTTTCTAATAGCACCTCTGGGCTCCGTCGACATTCAGCTGGTAAGCACGATCGTATGTCAGCATGACGTCACGACCTCGTTCCCCTTTTTAACTTCTCGTTCAGTTAGAGGCAAACCAGCCCAGTTACAAGGCGGTCAAGGTAATTTTTTCTGACCCTTGCTCTATTTTTTACGCGTCTGATTGACAAAATTTAAACTCGAATTTGCCATCCTTTTTTCAAATTTTGGAGGCAAACTGTTTGGGCAAAAATTCACGTCGTACGACCACGACCAGAAAAGGTAAGACGCGCGTTATGAAAGACATCTTGGATTAATATAAGGTCCCGACCAAGACCCGCAGAACGTTCGTCGTCCGTCGTAAAAGGTAAGTCGAGAGTTTCCTAGGACGTACGACCATAGCGACGCCCGTCCTGCATAACTGTCGCATCGAATCATACGTCTTCGACCAAAACTAACGTTAACCATGACTGTTACGTTTCGTTAAGTGTTTAATGCAGGAGTCAAAGCTATTAAAGGAGCAACGGCTATATCCGACGCAAGCTGTTACTCGTAACGGGCGAAGACCATTATGGATGATCACGCCGGTAGCCGTTACAAACCGTTGCGACAATTAAAGCTGTTAATGAAGCAATCAATGAGCTAATCAAAGCTCCCAAAGACTATAAAGCTAGAGCCGAATCCTCATTTCAGGAGGACGGAACATCGAACATCGAAGTAGAGAACATCTAGAGATCATCTGAAGGACATCTGCAGAGTAATCCACTACAATCATTCAAGCTCAAGAACCACACTACGAACTCAAGAACGCTCGAAGAAAAGCTCAAGTTATCGCTCCTGGCGTACGACATCAGCCTTCGACCAACAGTTTACACTTTGTATTCACATACAACAAACACTGTTTTTTACATTCAAACACTTGTACTTTACATTTCGAAGCATTTCCTTCATCTGTATTGTAACCCTTGTACGACCGACGCCAGTACCGAAGGACATCGCCCCTGATTGGAGACCATAGTGCAGCGACGACACCCACTGTCGTCCGCAAATTTTTTCCTCGATTGAGGTTTTTCCTGTGTCATCAAATCCTTTGTCTTATTTATTTTTACCTCGTCGCACGTCTCGTCGAAAGATTCTTTCTTTAGTTGTTTAAGTCCACATCGACCTTAAGTTGTCCCTTTGGTGCGATTTTTGGCATTAACACCCCCGAGTCCTTTGGATGATGCGATACATGCGATACTTTGACGGAGCATTTTTTATCATGGCTTGAATCTTGCTTCGAGCCGCATTCAATTCCGATTGAAGTTGAATCAGAGGATCTTGATAATTTTCCATGTACCTAAAAGACTTTACAAGATCGTTAGAGCGATATATGTGTTGGCTTGAGATTTTCTCTAGATGGGGTCCCACGGATGGCGCCAAACTGTTAATGCCAAAAATCGCACAAAAGTACAACTTAAGGTCGATGTGGACATTTAACAACTAAAGAAACGTATCTCGAGCCAAATAACACAGTCGCGGGGAAAAAGTAAAAGAGACAATAGATTTGGTGACGCGGAAAACCCCAAAACGAGTGAAAAAACCGCGGTCGACTCTGTGAGAGTCGACAGTGCACTATAGTCGCCAAACAGGGGTGAAAGTCCTTGTGTTACAGGTGATTTGTATACAACATATTACAAATAAATATAAATATAAACTTAGTCGTGTGCAAACGACGTGGGTCGTGCGTAAATCGTGCGAAATAACTTGTCGTCGTGTGGTCTGAACTGTCGTCGTCAGGTGGTTCGAACTGTCGTCGTGCGATACTTGCGTGTTCGAATGCCTCGTTGTATTGAGAGAAAAATATAAAGGTGAGTATAAGTAGCTCTGTCTTTTCTCCCTTTGCTCGAAGGTGGAGCAGTCTTTATATAGCTTCGGTCGGTACTGAATGTGCTTTAATTGTTGGTCTTGTAACCGCTGTCGACATTAAATGCGCTTTGATGATTGTCTTTGTAACTGCTGTCGGGCACTAAATGGCATTGATGATTCGTCCGTTACTGGTCGTTGTGCCATAAATGCCTGTAGACCTGCATTAATGAACAAAAGAAACGGCTGTTGGCCATGAATGGTTAGTGTAATCGTAAGACCATCTTAAGTTCAGGACGTCGGTCTTATGGAGCATACGACCGTTGTCGAAATACAAGACCATGTATATGACTGTAAATGTCTTGTAAGACCTTATCTTAGTATAGGAATGGTCTTATAAAAATGTCGTGAGACTAGGATAAAAATGTCGTAAGACCACTAGGTCGTAAGACCAAGATGATGATGTCGTAGGACCAGAGCGATATAAGACCGACGACAGGAGACTGTCGACGTAAGACCAACGAGTCGTAACTGGAGACACGTAACTGACGACATAAGACTAGTGACGTAAGACTAATAACGTAAGACTAGTGACGTGTGACTGGCGATGGGTGACTGGCGACGGGTGACTGGCGACATGTCACTAACGATGTATGTCGTGCGACGTGTATCATGCGACACGTGACATGCGATCATGAGATGTAAAGACACTATCTTGAATGACTATTGACATAAGATGTCTTTTAATAATCAACTATCGTATGTCGGGGATAAGGCAATAATGGGTATTACCTTCATCGATCGGGGGTATGACTTTTGTAGGCATTAGGGTAATCGAAGTCCATGGGTCATGTCGAAGGAATTCCCCAGGTCGGTCGAGGGTGTGATTTTTTACCCAAACAATGTCCTTTGGACGCAATGACCTGCTAGCATCAAGTAATTTGCTTTTCAGTATCGCACCCAAAGTCCTTTTGGTGGCTTGTTTGTGGTTGGGATTCAGTTGAGTCCTCGAACAAGTATGTACGTCGTGCAACTTTCTAATAAGTAACGCCCCTCCTTTCTCTCCCGCGGGAATCGCGTACATCCTCCGCTTACAGTTTTCTCTCGCACATTCAACTACGTATCTGCCTTTGTCGGATCTCGGCGTGTGACTTTCGAAACCCTCTTCCATGAACTTAAGTCCGACCTGACTTGCCAAGTGATCCTTCGAATCAAATATTTGACCTACTTTTAACCTTAAACTACGATTATAAGGTGTAGGTTCGTAGGTTTATGTATGGGTATTCTGGTCTGGAAGAATATGGGGCATATCAAAATAGTCATTTAACGGACTAAATGATTTATTACTAGGGGTATATTCTTCGTGATCATCACTATCGGTATCTGATCTGTCTATATCAGCATTACCCGTTTTGAAAACATAGGTTTCGCCATCAGCAACTCCAGCACAGATTCCTTCTTGTGGTTGTTGTTGTTGCGTCTCCGGAACATAATCAGGAATACATTCGTTAAGACCATATGCATGATCCAAATGAACTGTTGGGCCGTGGGACTGCTGAAATTGAGAATCAGGCTGCTCCATTTGGAGGTCTTCGTCATCAGCGTCGTCATCACCTTCGTCATCACCGTCGTCATCGTCTTCGTCGCACACCGAGGATTCAGCATACACAAAAAGTAATGGCGGTCTTTCTGATTCGGCTGCAAAGTGCAGAAAACCAGAGATATCCCCATCGTTGGATAACTCCACAAATGACCCATCACCATTCTTAAACACTAACTTGCAAACAGCAGAAGGGTTGATTCCACATTTTTGCATGGCGTATGCAACAAACTTCTGATAAGTATAGTTTACTGACAATTTTACACCATGCTTAGATTTATAAGCAAAATTCTACTCATTGTTGTCTTGCACCCATTCACCATCGAAACAGAAAAATAGATTAGCTTTTGCAACAGATGAACTCATTTTATCAGTAGTATCTCAAAAACAAAATACTGAAGAAAGAAAGCAAGAAAGAAGTATGGAATGGGTGTGAATTATGGATTGCATTTTACTGATATTTATGGATGAAACCACCAACATTGATGAAACAACCAACATAAATAGCAACCACAAATTGGTATTCCAACTACAATGATTCAACATTGATGAAACAAGCCAGTGAATTTGAACCACAAATTGGTCTACAAAGTACAATAATTGTGGAAAAAAACAGCAAAAACATGCAAATATTCGTGCAAAAAAAGACCAAAAATGTAATTTTTTTTGCCCACCGCGGACCTATCGCGGACAACCACCGCGGGGAGGGACCAAAAGTGTCACCGCGGGCATAGTTGGGGGCTCTGCGGGACACTTTGGCCCAACAGGGGTGACACGTAGCCCTAGCCCGCGATCGCGGATCCCCTTCGCGGAAAAAATGGGTATTTTGGTAAAACCAGAGAGAAAATGGGTATTTTGGTAAGTCAGAGTCAAACTTTGGATATTTTAATTAAATTCCCTATTTATTAACTTATAATCAATATATATATATATATATATATATTATATATAGGGTCAGGTTCAAGGGAAAACCTCAAATAAACGGAAAACTAAGGAACACTCTGGTAGCCCTTCATCTGGGCGGTGTGCACTTGTGCATACAGGTTATTTGTAACATTCATTTGTTCATATATGCACAAATGCGTAATGCACTTGTGTATAAAACCAAAAAGTCAACTATTTACCTGTATGCACAAGTGCATACCGTCCAGATGAATGGCCACCAGGGTGTTCTTCAGTTTTCCGTTTTTTGAGGTTTTCCCTTGAACCTCCTTATATATATATATATATATATATATATATATATATATATATATATATATATATATATATATATATATATATATATATATAGTCCAGTTTCGATCTCGAACTACAACATAGGCGGGAAAAGAGATATTCAGAAAAGCCGATTTCCTGTCCTGTCTTAAGAACCTGACTCAAAAGAGAAAAGAAGATCGGACTAAAAAAGATCTCACTTTCGATGATTGAACTCCACTTTCATATCAGGCTTGCACTGGAATTCACTTTCAGGAATCCTTGCTCCTGCTCATATTCACATAGGCCACTCATAAGAATAAGACGTTCAACTCCCTCAAACACGTGTAATTGAGAGAGTCAGAATATCAGTGCATTGGGTAAATGTCTACCTTCGGGAGAATATATAAAGGAGAATGTATGAGAGTGAGTTAAGGAGAGGTCTCCATAGTCATTTATCTATTTTTCTACAATTTTGATTTATTTTAAATATAAGCCATACATCAAGTGTTCTCATTAATTACAAAAACTTTTCATTTTTTATTTTATAATTTTATAACATGGATAACAATCTATATATACTTAAAAGTAAAATATGGAGTTGTTTAGGTGGCATAATGAGAAGCCTCCCTTCACTATTTTCTATTTTCTCCTAATTTTGATTTTTTTTTAAATAAAAAACTATCTTCTCATTAAATAACTTTAATATTTCATTTAACATCTAATTTTCTTTATTATTTTATAATTATTTTTATTTGTACAACATAAAGACATCAATAAATATAATATTATTTACCTTTCATTTTTTTATTTAACATATACTTTTCTTTATTATTTTATAATTATTTGTATTTGCATATCATAAATACATCAACAAATATAATATTTGTTTATCTTACACTTTTTTAATTTAATCAAACATTTTATTAAATGAATCCACCATCTTTTAATTAAATTTTTAGAATTATAATCTATATCTATATCTATATCCATATCTATATAAAGGGAATCATCAAAAGATGATGTGATATTTTGAGAAAGCTTGAAACATTAGTTGTTATTTTCTTCAATTTTTGAGTTATTACAAAATAAAATATAACATTAAATGAATGAATGAACCATTCATTACCTTTTACAAGTAAAATTTCATTATATAAATATATAGGCTAATTTACATAATAAATCTATATATGTAACGTTCCAAAAATTACATGGAATTTAAAATTTTTAAAAGTAATACATTTCATTATAATCAAACCAAAAGTTAACAAATCCCATTACAATAAGAATAAACGTCGTTATTTAAAACCGTCAACAAAGTTTAAGCAGCGGAAAGTTATATAATTAAATCCCCATTTACTAAAAATCAATTTAAACAATCTTCGCCTTGCGCCCGTGTGTACCGTCATGCCCGACTGCTACTCGCACCTGAAATCATAAGATATTGGGAAGGGGTAAGCACGAAGCTTAGTGAATTCCATCACATGCGCAGATAGGAATTATATACACATCGCCTCTATCCGCACATAAGCAACAACACCACAGTTACATAAAACGAGTAAACATCTACAAGTAATTATGTATCCAACACCTCGGTCCCACCGAGCCCTCGGTCCCGCCGAGTTGTAATGTAACACACTCGTCACACCGAGTTCCCACAACGTTTCTTTCCACTTCCTCGGTCCCACCGAGCCCTCGGTCCCACCGAGTTGTAATGTAACACACTCGTCACACCGAGTTCCCACAACGTTTCTTTCCACTTCCTCGGTCCCACCGAGCCCTCGGTCCCACCGAGTTGTACGTATTACACATTTATACTAAGCATTTAAACCAATCAAATATTACGCACTACAAACAACTAGTTCACACCACAAAGACAGTAGTACATACAAACTACTATGACATGCATACAACCCCTAACTACACAGTGAGAGAACTCACCTCAAACGCACAGCTTATGACCTCAACCGCAACACGAACCGGCCAACACCAGTTCACCTTGTTCCACCTAAATGAGCGTTAACAATTGTCAAAGTGACGCCCCAAACCAAAGCCACGACTACTAACTTTAAAAACACACTTTTCCAGTTTTTACTCTCAACACGCAGGTCTGTTCGGGACCTGTTTAACCCCTTATAAACTGATTAAACCAGAATTATTTTTCCATAAACACAAAGTCCCATGTCTTAGGGTTCCAGGGATATATCGCACGCGCTCTAACGATATTTCTACAATTTATTATGGATTTTACAAAACCGGTTAACTGCACAGCGAAAAACAGCACCTTTCATTACAAAACAGCGGTTTGACACTAGCTACGGTCCGAACTGGTTTTTCCGCAAAACATAAGAAACTTACTAGACTCAAAATGGGAACTTTTGGCACTGGTTTCATCCCAATCCGACATTCCTAGCAGAAGTTATGGCTTTCCCAAAACAGTGGCAGAAACTGTGACTTTTAAAACGGAACGCGATCTGCCACATCCGGACCTGCTGTATAAACAGCCAATTTACGCCTAGCTAGAGGCCGAACCGGACTTCCGCTAAAACACGAAAAGTGTGCCCGGCACAGAATGTGAACCGTGGGCACCGGATTCGTCTCAATCCGAGCTACGACGGAAAAGTTATGGCTGTCGCAAAACAGTGGCAGACAAACGTTTTCACATGAAATGACAAATATTGTTTATAAACCCATTAAGACATAGCTTAACCCAAACAGACCCGAACAGCCTACAAGCTTACTGGAAAGGGCTGTACTACGCTGGACAACAACCGCGCACCACCCCCTGCCGCCTCCGGTGGCGGTGGTGGTTGGCGGCGGCGACGAGGGTTACGGTAACACCCTCCGGCGAGACCTCCCAACGTCACCCACTCCCGACTCTTCCGCAACCTCACACCCGCACACATCCACACACCCATCCGCACCCCCTGCCGCCACCACAGCGACGGCGTGCAGTGGTGGCCATACCGCCGGCGACCATGGCTGCCGCGGCGGTGGTGGTGGTTTGCGGTAACCTTGCGACGAACAAAACTAAAGAAGAAAAACAACGGAACGACTACAACGGTTACCTCGATGCAACGCTTTCTCGCCCTCTAAATCGACCGAACCCACCGGCGATCGCCTCCTTCCTCCTCTCTCCTCGTCGCCGGCAGCAGCCCCTATCTCTCTCTCGGCTTCTCTCTCTTCGATCTCTCTCTCTCTCTCTCTCGGTTCTTTTCTTCCGGTCGACGAAAACAAGACAACCAAGGGGGGTGCCGTAGGGTTATGTGATTTCTTTTTCTTTTGTTTCTTGCTCACGACACCAACACACACAACCAATAAACAAAAATATGGGTTTTGCTATTTCCTGCATGGGCCGAACCCATGGGGGGGGGGGGGGGGTTGGCCTTTGACACATATAACCCCTCAACTTACAAACCTCTCGCAACTAACCAAAAATTCCAATACTTTAACGATTAGACCCAACTCGACTAACCCCGTTAACGAAAACCGCAATAAATCGAACTTAAAAGAAAATAATTAAGACTAATAAATTACATGCCGGGATACGGGCTTTACAACTCTCCCCCACTTGGATTAGACTTCGTCCTCGAAGTCTCTGCCTACGAATAGCTCCGGATAGTTCTTCCTCATCTCAACCTCAGGTTCCTAAGTCCACTTGAAATCCCTTCTAAAACTTCTCGAACACTTTTCTAACTAACGTACTCCTTCTAGGACACTGGGATTATGATCGGCAGAACACCCCAACAATTGGAATCATTCCTAGCCAAGCGACTTCGGTTGTCCCCCAACCTTAGATATTCCATACATCCCGAGTCAAATCTCAAGCTCTAACCACTCTAAAGTTGCCCACCAGTTTACCCAACTGGATACTCGGATCCGATCATTCCTACCATTAACCATCGATTAACTCCTACGAGTTCTAATAGACTCCCAAAACTTACCTTACACGCATCATCAAACCAGTAAATTTATAATCACCCACGAAGGTCATTCCACTATAACCATTCATCACAAGTAAGCATCTCAGGGTTACTACTGCCATCATCACAATTACCTTAAAATCGACTACAAATCCCCGATTGCACTAATGGTGTTTGGCCTCAAGCCCAAAAGTCGACACCAAAATATACTACTTACCTCAAAAGGTTACTGCGCATTTATGCTCTTAATTACAAAGGGCATCATTCTCTTAACTGATACTATCCGGCCTACAGTACCAACACGCGTGGGATACCCAATCTTCACCGTCTACTTATCCTCCATACTCGCTCTACGAAGCCTAGTTACACCGTATCAAGATACACCTTAACGTCTACCTCCCAGGTACGTCTCAAGGCCCGGCACATCGAAACTACCTCCCAGGTAAGTGCCCAAGACTATATCCTCCCAGTGCCTACTGGGAAGTCAAGGTCATAACACATGAATACCGGAGTCCCTCCCCGAGATACCCAACCGACCAATACCAACGACTGACTGACGTGACCAAGGATCCAATGCAAAACAGTCTACCAACAACATGCCTATCCCGGAATGACTCACTCACCCAACATGTAAATACTCAACGTGCAATAAGTGCAAAACTGTGCAACAAAACAACCCATCAACAAGACTCCACACCGAGCCATTAAAACCGGACAATTGAACCATGACTATCTCAAAGTCAAAACTGAGCAAAATGCTCCATGTTTCCTAGACCCATAGGTCGGTAAAAAAATGCGTTTAAACAATGTTTAAGCAAGCAATACTCTACATCAACGTTAACCCCAAAACGCAACACGGGTTAAACAAAAGGGTTTTCCCAAATGACTCACACCCTTAAAATTCTCAAAATGACACATAACACTTATAAGCGCACTTCCCAAATGGTTTACAAAATCATTTACAAAATATTTTCAACGTCAAGATTTTTCATTTCAAAAAGACCGTAAGCAATAAAACTACTATTACCAGGTTGGTAGTTACGCAAAAATGGACACGCTCGTCTCACATAGTAAAATCATGTTGAAAATCATTCCATTGCCGTTCAGTTTACTTACAAAACACAAAGCGAAATAATTAATTTCCTTAAAAATGAACCGTCACGGTTCTAGTATGGGTTGACTCATGACATGTACTTAAAGTAACCGCTCTACCTTACACCGGGTGCGACAAAAGTGTGCACATAATTTCAAAATCAGTTCCACGACGTTTGACCCCAAAAAATCTCTTTTTAAACATAAAATGTCGTGGCACAGGGTTTACCAACAAATTTTTACGCGCGTCGGCTAGTTATACAAAACGATGAAACGGTTCACAAATATATTTTTGATAAAACACCACTGTCTCGCGTAAGTTTCAAACTTAAAGATAGAAACCAATCCGTTCCCATCATTTGAAAAATATCGACTAAAACCTCATAAAATCTCAAAAAGTGGGGTTCTTTAAATTGATTTTCAAGATTTCCCCAAATGGTCACATAAACAATTAAGATATGCACCTCGCGAAATTAAACCCACACGACTCAACATGCCGTAAAACAAAGCTTATTTTAACCAAATCACTCAAACAGTTTTATACAGACATCGTGGAATGTAACTTTCCGTCTCAACTCTAACATATGTGGAGGAGTTCCAATGTTAAAGTCACAAGCCGTAGTCACTTGCCCAACATTTAAAACACCATAAAACACGGATATCATCTTGCCCACAAGAACCGTGGGGAAATAGCAAAATAAAGCAAATTCAAACAAAGTTTGCAACTACCGTGATTAAACGATTTCATGCACTTTCAAAACCATACTTCAAAATCTTGTGTGTGTGCTGAACATTTCCCAAAATTCCAAAACACCATCCATAAAAGGATTTGAAATACAAGAATTTGTTAATGCAGTCTATTTCAAAATCAAACTTTGTGCATGACTTAGTCGGCATTCTACGCCTCGACTCCTACTCCTCCAAATCTCTCCGGTCCACAAACGTCATCCGGACATTTAAACCTTTTAGGGCAAGTTGGAAAATTACGTCAAAAATCCTCAAATCTACGTCGGCTCAATAAGCCTATGATTCTAGCACAAACATCCATCTTGACCCGAAATGGCCTACTTAAAACAAACCTCATCCTTATCGTCACTCCAAGGGATTAATACTAGAATCGTCCTTCTATTCCAACGACTACTAGTTTAGAACCTTCATCACTACCCCAACGATCATCTCCTCAAGCAAATCAAGTACACACCTGTACTAGTAGGTTTACTATAGTCGTTCCTCCTTATGATGGCTATTCAGGGTAGATATTACAACGAGTTATTAGCACATAATAATTCACACTAACAACGCTCACGCTCAACTCCTTGGATTCCTCGTGACTTTCCCCGACTCGAGCATTGATCATGTGTTTCTGATAGTAGGAGCTCTACTACTACCTTCCACACCTATCATCACTCGTTCCGAGTTCCATCCGATGGGTCCAAGTAGTTTCTCGCCGATAACTACACACATATGCCCGCACCGGCATATGTACACACTCTTCCTAGCTCCCTAGGAATTCCACCCAACTCCACTACCCTTGCTATGACGAAATCCCCACTAGTCATGACGAGTCGCCTCGCGAATGCACAGTCGCACAGAGTGTAAAACCAGATAGACATTCGAATATAAGATTCTATCCTACAACGGTTGGACTCAAACAAGAGCTGCGCAATAGAACTAAATCCGACATTCTAAGGCTATTTGGTTCCTACCGCATACAACCTATAGTGCATTCACTTAACAACTTATCAGGGCTTGCATGAACTCCTATTAGCAAACAACAAACATGCAGTACAGTGTAATAAGCACCAAACAATCCAGCACACATACTCTTATGTTCTAGAAAGCAATCTAGCATACATACTCATATGTAAACACTCTTCCCAGCTCACTAGGAATTTTATCTCATCCCACTACCCTTGCTACCACGGAATCCCTATTAGCCATAACGAGTTGCCTCGCGAATACCCAGTCACATGCAGCGTGAATCAAATAGACATTCGAATACAAGATTCTATCCTAGAACGGTTGGACTCAAACAAGAGCTGCGCAATAGAACTAAATCAAATATTCTAAGGCTATATGATCCTTACTGCATACAACCTATAAGGCCTTCACTTAACAACCTACTATAACTAGTATTGATTCCTACTAGCAAGCAATCATCATACAGTACAGTGTAAACAACATAGGCAATCTAGCATGCATACTCTATGATCTAGAAAGCGATAAATACACTAAGTACTGTACCTTCCCACTTAGCGTTGGCTGACTGTACACACTGCGCCCTCAATCTCCGTTTCCCAAACGGGTTTTCCTTTTTCCTTTATTCCCAAAGATTTTAGTAAAAGAGTTTAAAACTTCATAGCCGCAACTTGAGACCAAACACACCGAGATGTGTCTGATTCACTCAAGCTGTGCTCTGATACCAAGTTGTAACGTCCCAAAAATTACATGGAATTTAAAATTTTTAAAAGTAATACATTTCATTATAATCAAACCAAAAGTTAACAAATCCCATTACAATAAGAATAAACGTCGTTATTTAAAACCGTCAACAAAGTTTAAGCAGCGGAAAGTTATATAATTAAATCCCCATTTACTAAAAATCAATTTAAACAATCTTCGCCTTGCGCCCGTGTGTACCGTCATGCCCGACTGCTACTCGCACCTGAAATCATAAGATATTGGGAAGGGGTAAGCACGAAGCTTAGTGAATTCCATCACATGCGCAAATAGGAATTATATACACATCGCCTCTATCCGCACATAAGCAACAACACCACAGTTACATAAAACGAGTAAACATCTACAAGTAATTATGTATCCAACACCTCGGTCCCACCGAGCCCTCGGTCCCACCGAGTTGTAATGTAACACACTCGTCACACCGAGTTCCCACAACGTTTCTTTCCACTTCCTCGGTCCCACCGAGCCCTCGGTCCCACCGAGTTGTAATGTAACACACTCGTCACACCGAGTTCCCACAACGTTTCTTTCCACTTCCTCGGTCCCACCGAGCCCTCGGTCCCACCGAGTTGTACGTATTACACATTTATACTAAGCATTTAAACCAATCAAATATTACGCACTACAAACAACTAGTTCACACCACAAAGACAGTAGTACATACAAACTACTATGACATGCATACAACCCCTAACTACACAGTGAGAGAACTCACCTCAAACGCACAACTTATGACCTCAACCGCAACACGAACCGGCCAACACCAGTTCACCTTGTTCCACCTAAATGAGCGTTAACAATTGTCAAAGTGACGCCCCAAACCAAAGCCACGACTACTAACTTTAAAAACACATTTTTCCAGTTTTTACTCTCAACACGCAGGTCTGTTCGGGACCTGTTTAACCCCTTATAAACTGATTAAACCAAAATTATTTTTCCATAAACACAAAGTCCCATGTCTTAGGGTTCCAGGGATATATCGCACGCGCTCTAACGATATTTCTACAATTTATTATGGATTTTACAAAACCGGTTAACTACACAGCGAAAAACAGCACCTTTCATTACAAAACAGCGGTTTGACACTAGCTACGGTCCGAACTGGTTTTTCCGCAAAACATAAGAAACTTACTAGACTCAGAATGGGAACCTTTGGCACTGGTTTCATCCCAATATGACATTCCTAGCAGAAGTTATGGCTTTCCCAAAACAGTGGCAGAAACTGTGACTTTTAAAACGGAACGCGATCTGCCACATCCGGACCTGCTGTATAAACAGCCAATTTACGCCTAGCTAGAGGCCGAACCGGACTTCCGCTAAAACACGAAAAGTGTGCCCGGCACAGAATGTGAACCGTGGGCACCGGATTCGTCTCAATCCGAGCTACGACGGAAAAGTTATGGCTGTCGCAAAACAGTGGCAGACAAACGTTTTCACATGAAATGACAAATATTGTTTATAAACCCATTAAGACATAGCTTAACCCAAACAGACCCGAACAGCCTACAAGCTTACTGGAAAGGGCTGTACTACGCTGGACAACAACCGCGCACCACCCCCTGCCACCTCCGGTGGCGGTGGTGGTTGGCGGCGGCGACGAGGGTTACGGTAACACCCTCCGGCGAGACCTCCCAACGTCACCCACTCCCGACTCTTCCGCAACCTCACACCCGCACACATCCACACACCCATCCGCACCCCCTGCCGCCACCACAGCGGCGGCGTGCAGTGGTGGCCACACCGCCGGCGACCATGGCTGCCGCGGCGGTGGTGGTGGTTTGCGGTAACCTTGCGACGAACAAAACTAAAGAAGAAAAACAACGGAACGACTACAACGGTTACCTCGATGCAACGCTTTCTCGCCCTCTAAATCGACCGAACCCACCGGCGATCGCCTCCTTCCTCCTCTCTCCTCGTCGCCGGCAGCAGCCCCTATCTCTCTCTCGGCTTCTCTCTCTTCGATCTCTCTCTCTCTCTCTCGGTTCTTTTCTTCCGGTCGACGAAAACAAGACAACCAAGGGGGTTGCCGTAGGGTTATGTGATTTCTTTTTCTTTTGTTTCTTGCTCACGACACCAACACACACAACCAATAAACAAAAAAATGGGTTTTGCTATTTCCTGCATGGGCCGAACCCATGGGGGGGGGGGGGGGGGTTGGCCTTTGACACATATAACCCCTCAACTTACAAACCTCTCGCAACTAACCAAAAATTCCAATACTTTAACGATTAGACCCAACTCGACTAACCCCGTTAACGGAAACCGCAATAAATCGAACTTAAAAGAAAATAATTAAGACTAATAAATTACATACCGGGATACGGGCTTTACAATATAAATGAAAATAATCAAAAGATGACGTGACATATTGACAATGTAATACTTAAAATGTCTTCTCCATTTTCTTATCAATTTTTGATGTTTTAAAATATTGAAAATATCAAAGAATTGTCATTCTCATATTTAAATTATATTTTCATTATAAATGAGGGTCTTTAATAATAATTTTACATATCTATTGCAATTTATGTCCTTAACCATTTGTTTTCCTTTTTTATGGTATTAACTATTGTTTTTATTATTTATTTGAGTTAACCATTCTATTTATTGTAATTTATGTAAGTGAAGCTTTTATTTTCCTTTTTTTTATGTTACCACCCATTCATTTTTCTTTATTTATTATAATTAATCATTCATTTCCCTTATTTAAGCATAAGTGTTGTTTTGGTTTTTGTTGGTTATGTTGTTAGTTTTTTAACCTTTTTGTCATGCAACAAACTAACTCTCAATCTCTCCCTCTAACACATTTTCTCTTATTAGATTTGTATTGCTAAGAGATTAATCATATTTTTGTTATCGATATTTGGTTATTTTTGAATTATTTGCTATTGTATTGACTTTATATGTTTTTTATGTTGTTCTTTTTGTAGTAAGTGATAAAAGGAAACACGCTATCTAAATATGTCGAAGAACATCAAAGATTTATCATCAAGGCACACATATTATCATCACATGTAAGTCTTTCATTTGAGTATTCCTTCAATTTCAATGTATTATTGATTTTGTCTATTTTGTAATTTCGTGATTTATTGCTAACTAAATTCTCATTTCTTTGCCTTTTTTTTCTTCAGGAATGTAACCTACAATGCTAAAAGAACATTTGAGTATTAGTTACTTTGATATTACATTATTACTAGCAAATGACAATAAATCTTCATTTTTATATTCGTTTATTGGTTTGATATATACTAATATGTTTTGAGTGTTCATTTGGAAAATTAATGTTCTATTTAAATATAAACCGGCTAATATTCTTCAAATTTGTTTTTTTGACCTCCGGTTATTTTGAATTATGTTCAAAATTAGATTGATTTCATTTTGTGAATTTACTTTTTTTGCTTCATACAACTTATAAGTTTCAACATCAAAATCTTGCTACAATTTAATAAGATCGATACCACTATTAACAATGTAGCCGAGACAATCAATTAAACTGCAATGCTATGTAATCGTGTTCATGTAACTCATGTATTAATACAAATTTTGACCCAAACTGCAAAAAAATCAAGGAATTGATGATGAAGGAATGGAAAGATAGAAAAAAATCGGTGACTAAACGAAAAAGTGGATTCTTGATCAAAACATTTTTTTAAATCTAAAGACTTCTACGTATTTTCTTTTAATAAAATAATAATATAAATAAATACAAACACTTTATTAAATTTAATCATGTATTGTCGTAATTTTTTTAGTAGACGATTATAAATTTTGAAATATTCATATTATTGGTCTTTTATATAAAGATTATTTTAATTACCTATCTTAATCTATACTATCTTATAATACATTTAACCCCCAAACTCTTAAAAACAACCTCTCAAGCCATATGTACCACCATTTTATGCATGATTACTTAAAATTTTAGAGTGAGAAACCAAACTTCTATCTTTCCCAGACCCGACTCTTAACCCTCCAATCAGATTATTGTTACCGGTTCAGAAAAATTATCTTCCCAAGACAGAGGCACGACAGACACGCCTCTTCTTCTCCAAGACAGGATGAGTATACAACCTCCAATAACCTCAGCGACGATTCAAACATGACGATTCAAACATGACGATTCGTCCTCCCAATAAAGCAATTCGTATCGCCGGTTTCTTCAAGATTTCTTCCCAGGTAAGATTTTTTCACGGTTTATTCACAGTGGGGTTTGTTTATGTGGCTCTCAAATCGATTTCTTCTCAGATACGAACCAAGGGTTTCTTTCTCCATTTCTTTCACCTCTCCATCGCATATCCAATCCTCATCGACTTCCGGAAGCTACGGTAAGATGTTCTTCCAGATTCCTCTTTTTAGGTATCTTTTTTTTCCTTTTTTTAATTTTGTGTTTTACAAATTGCATCTTGTTCATCGAAGATAAGTAATCAAGCCATTAAAATCTGACCTACTCATCGTTATGGTGTGCGTCAAATCCATTGCCATCGGAGGAATATCACACAGATTTGACTGATTCAATTCCAACATGAAATCTATCGCAGGTATCCATTTATAAATCGCTTACTCATTACTTAGAAAATCTTTGTTTCTGATGTTAATTCTACTATGAAATCAGTAGTAATTGGTAGCTTTCAACAGCAAAATAAACCTCCTGTTTAGATGAGTATGAAAAACTCCAAGGTCAGTTTCTTAGCTCTTTCAGGATTTTTTCGGGTTTATCTTCCTCATTTTGATTACAAATTAGTGTTCTTATCCCATTTTATAGTGTTTTGAAGTATACAAATAATTGAGATACTGGTAATCCTTTTGGATTTTTCCCTCTCCTTGCTCGATTTTGTTGATTACTAATTATGTCTCCCTCTCTTTGCTCGATTCCCCATCCATTCTTCATGTATCCTGGTAAGTTTTTTTATTTCTTAAATTCTCCATTGAAAAATAGGTTATGTGTTTTTATTTACTTTCTTTGTTGAGGCTAACCTTGAGCACTATCTCCATGTGAAAGGTACAATGTGCTCTAAATGGATGTTTTCATGCTCGTGGTCTTGATGTATCATTGAGATGAATGAGGTTGTTTCTTTGATAAATAAATGTTTATTAATGATTGAAATTTTGAGATTGATGGTGCTCTGTTCAAGCATGTTATTGTTTTTTTTTTACCGAAATAGGTTTAGATCAACTGCATTGAAACACTGGTTTATGTGAAGTTTTGAAAGTTTTTGCTTCCTTTCTTTTGTATTTCATTTTTTCTTTGTGTTCCCGTTTTTGGCGTGTCTATATATATGATGTGTGAATTGTTGGACACATGGAAATGGTCTTAAATTTATGGTCTTTTACTAAGAGTTTATAGCATTAGCAAGTATATCAACTGATATTTGAAGTTTAATATTTAGGTATAACATGTTCCAATAACATATCAAGTTGCCAATCAACTATGGGTTTTACTTGTCTGGTTCATTGTTCTTTTCTGCTTGAAGCCTTAATTGTTGTAAATCTTCTGACGGAGCTCGGAAAATGTTGATTTCCATTTCCTGAACTCTTGGAAACAGATATTCAAGCAACTGCAATGGATATATGAATGTTGGTTCCTTTCTTTTCATTGAAGAACAAGTTATGTGTTTTTGTTTCCTTTCTTTGTTGAAGAATATGTTATGCGATTTTAGTATCTATTTAGTAATTACTATGTTATAAATTGTCCAGAGACTTTTATTTCTTTCAAGTTGGAAACAGATCAAGTGAGTTTCATCCAAAGAGCATTAGGATCTTTTTTGGAATAGGGTCAAATGGTATGCTGATTTGTTATTTAGTCAATGAAGTCTCTTGGTTTTATAATATCCATTGATATTTCACCATTTAGTCGCATTCTATATACACTTATATACATTCTCACCTTATTTATCATGGTTTCTTTTTGTCTTTGATTTTCATTTTAGGCCTTTGTTGATTTTATTTCCTAAACATTTTTAGGAAGATGTTTTGGTTTGTAAAAACGTGTATGCCCATTTATCTTTTGTAATTTCCTTTTCATTCAATAAAGTTTCTCCAAGGGGTTCCGTCCCCTTTTAAAAAAAGTAGTTTCCTGATTTAGGGGTCATTTACTAAGCACTTACAGGGTCACTTTACCTTTTTGGATGAATATGACTTGAGAATCTTACCCGTTAAGTAAGAGTGGCGACTCTTATCCGGTAAGTGCTTACCGGATGATGATGTTGCATATGAAGTTGTTTTAATAGATTAAAATCATACCCAATAAGTTAAATAAAAGTGTTGAATCTTATTGTTAAACGTTTAACGGCCCTTTAGCTTATTGGTTGGGTTGAGTTGAGTTGTCTATGTAGCTAAGACTATCTAATATCACATGAAGTTTTTATAAAGTTGCCAGACCTTTTCTTGTATTACTTGAAGAATTTGATTTCTAGCAAGTTAATTTGGTGTTGTGTTTTTACACTTTTTCCTTTGAATCATTGCGTATTCTCTTGTTTTTTTTGTAAAATGTTATTTCTTATTATGCATTGATTGTTGGTGGCAGTTCAAAATTATACCATTGATCAGGTACGTTCTCTAACTCTAGGGATGAAGGCAAAGTAGCAGCCATGTACCATCAAATAAAAGGTAACCAAGAGTACATTGAAGCTCGCTCAAACCCATCCCTCTCAAATATCCAGATCTGAAAAACGAAGATCATCAAGAAATTACAAGGAGATGCACGTGTTCCGTAGCTCTTCTTCTCGCCGTCAACATACCCTTCGCTTTGCTAATTCTGTATCCAGATTGAAGGATAAGAACACAAATAAGAACATCGGACGATTCTTTGAGCAGATTGGAGAGATCATGGAAGTTGTTGTGATCAAGGGTTATGGTTTGTGAGTATTACCTTCATTTCAATTCCCTTTTTTTGACGTATGAATAAATAATGAATGGATTTGTGTTTTTGGTCATATGTTGTGAACCCCAGCCAAAGGTACTTTCTCATCGCAGAACTCAATTGCTAAGTGACGATCCATCAATTAAATGTGTTTTTTGGTTTCTCATTACAAGATACTTAATTACTTGATAGTTAGTTTAGTTTTAAAAATATTGTTTTAGAGTGTAAAAATTTTAATATGTTAATTTTTTCTTAGCTTCACTTGACAAACCGTAGTGTTTCTTCTATTGCCGGAATGAAATAATGCTTGAAGCCGTCAACTATTGTACGGAATGCAAGTTGAAATCGATTATATTTGGACCAAAATTGATTACCGGTAACTTAAACCGTAATGTACCATGTTGATTTCATATAGAGACTTTTCTTACGAGATTTTGCTCCCTTCTCAGTTTTCAATGGGGTTGTTCACAATTATTTCTTCTCTCTTCTACTTTTTGTCACCAATGTCATACAAGGATCCTTTCTCGACATTTTGTTTTATCTCCCATCTATAAGTTGTACCATGTGGCTAAAAGAGGGGCATAGAGTGTGGCTAAAACAGGGGCTTAGAGATATGTTTTTTATATCAATTTGTATAAGTTAATATAATGTATTTAATTCTAGAATGTATTCATTCAATCTTTATTTTTTCATTCATCATACGATTAGTTGAGAAACGCATTGTATTTTCTTGGTTGTATTCAATAAAGTTTAAATAGTGGTTGGTATTCAAAGTGTCTTTATGGTGATATGATGGTATGATGAGGCCCGACCCTTAGGTTATCTATACTATATTATAAAGCATGAAGGCACCTAACTCTTAAAAACACCTTTTAAAGCTTAAAGTACTACATTTTAAAGCACAATCTCTTAAAAACTCTTAAATACAACTCTAACAACTTCATGTACAAGTTATATATGCGAAAAACTTATCACACTCTAACCATTCGTTTCCCAAGCCGGCGAACCCATGACGATTGAAGCTCCAATGTCATAATTTCAAATTCAAATCCATCTTCCCAACAAGCATTTTCTCATCTTCTCCATCGCTCCTTCTCAGGTTAGGGTTATCTCAGTTAAAGTTTTTTTTATCTCATATTCTCCGGCGCTCCTTCTCATATGAATCTACCATACATATTTCCAGTTTTCTTGTTGGTGCCCTAACACTGATTCATTGTTGTTTTGTGGTAGATTGAAGCCCTCGCCGTCGCCGTCGCCTACCTTTTCTCTCTATCGCCAACCCCGCTTCTAGACCTCTAAACCATCAACAGTTGAGGAAAGGAGAAGATTGATTATGTGCTTGTACTTCTGCCCTCTCTTTCTGTCGATTATGCAAATCAACAAACAATTTGAAGCAACTTAAGGTGTTATGATCTTGTGGTAAGTGTGTTTGCTATTCGATTTCTGGATACAATCTCAAACCCTAAGTTGCATTGTCTCAGACTATAACTTGTGATGTTTTAAGGTACATGAACCAGTAGACACAATGGAGATGAAAGCAATGGTGTAAATTCCCGACTCTTTCTTGGTTTGCAAATAAAATTTTGAGTTAGGGATTTGTAGCTTCATTGAATTTTGACATTTGATTTTTGTCTTTCTTTTTTGTTTCTATAAAAATTAGGGATTTAGGTAGACCATAAATCGATTTAGGGTTTCTAAGCTCCTCTCACGAAGACCATCGATTTATCAGGTTATCGATCTACAAAAGGACACAAATCAGGTGTATTTTAAAGGAAGAGTATTTATGCCATTCAGCTTATTGACTTCACTTATCAAATTGTAGACTTTCTTGATGCTGGATTTTACGACTTTTTTAGCCGATAAAAAAGAAAAAGGAAGGTGAGGAGAAGAGGATGACCCAAGAAGAGATGCTTCCGGAAGCTGCTCAAACAGGTTTAGCAAACAAAATTGTGTTTTAGGAATAAATCAGAATGATAACATGGTATATTATTTTTTTACTTTTATGAGAATAATATGTGGCCCTCAGATACGATATCTTTCTAAAGATGGCAAGTTTCTTGATAAATCATAAATGTTGAAGTTAATCTTCTTTTTTTAGCATATGCGTTCTTCTAGCTTTATAATTTTTCTTACCTTATGAATATATTAAGCTAATGTTAACATTTATTTCAGGTTACTCATACCTTGAATTTACTAATGGGATGTCATTTCAGTCACATATTCCTACATCGGCCGCTCCATGTGAGTAGTGATAAAAATTATTCTATGCTGATTGTGTATACAGATTTATCATCAAATAGCATTTCTGTCCCCTTTCTTCTATTTGTAGTTTTCTAATTTTAATTTTAAATCTATATTATATATCTTTTCCAGATCCGAAGAAGACTGTATTTGTAGCTACCGGCCTACCTGCAAAATAAGCTTTCTGGCCTCTATTAGAATTCTAATTTCCCATTTTTGATTTAGGTTCTTCATGTTTATAGTACTCAAAACCAAGGCAACTGATTTCTCCCAGTGAAAGGTTCGATTGCTAATTTTGTGTACTTGTAAACTTTGATTTTTTATACTTCTTCTATTAAGAGGTTCATTCATCGGCTGTATTTATCGTTTTCAAGTTTGAAATCGATTACGGTCGGCTAAAGGTTATTATACTTCTAAAACTTTTGTCTGAACCTGATGCTTGCCTGGTTGATTTCATAAATGTCAAAACATTGTTTAAAATTGTACTATTTATGTTGTTAACTTTAGGGCTGCTGGAGGTGATAGAATGTATGTGTTCTTATAGAATGGGCCAACAAATATGCATTGGAAGTCATAATTAATTCTAATTTAGTCATATACCTTTATCGGTTTATGTTGCAACAGGTGGCCTAAGCAGTTGAAAGTACATATGAAATCTGAATTATTTTTTTTGGAAATGATTCAAGTATTCTACTGCCATGATTTCAAATTCTTACCATTATGAGCTTATCCGATTTGTTGATTCAAGCTTCAGTAACGTATTGCAGGTGCTGGAGTATTGGGCAGGGGCATGCTTGAAATCTTGTAAGCCTAACTTTACTTGTACTTAACATTTTGATGCCTTCCACATACATTCAATGCTCAATATTGCTAAATAAGTTATGGGTTAAGTACTTGGTTGAATGATTTGAGTTAAGTTTTGTTGAATACACATCTCATTGTTGTGAGATTCGAATTGTGATTATGAGTTCATTCTCAACATCTGCAATTAGGAATGTATATTAATGTTGATATAATATATGAATGTGTTGAGTCCTTAACTTTATGATTTTTTGGTGGGATGGATCATGGTATTAGACTATAATACAACTATATATAGATATATATGTTGTGCCCTCTTCCTGTCATTTGTAGAATTTAGTAGAACAAATGAAAGTTTAATTTCTGTTTATTCAAAGAAAGTGAAGGTATCCTGGAAAACAGTGTTTTCTCCACAATATGGATGACCAAGGTTTTTTTTCTCGATACCCGTGAAATTGTGTAATTCTTTCACTTCTTCTATTTGTGTTTTGTGGACTTATTTTGTGTAAGGCAGGTGCATTAAGGAATTTATAGGTAAAATGTCAGTTATAGTTTTTGGTTTTAGTAAAGTAAGTGCGTCTCCTTGGTTCGTCAAATGTACTACTTGCAGGAAGGCCCATCAACAGCAGGTTGCATAAGAGCTTGAAAAGAAGGTTGCAGGTGATCCAAATTAATAGATTTATTTGTTTAGTTGCATACATAGTCTATTGATAAGATAGAGGAATGCTCATAATGGATTTTAGCTTGCTTTCAAGTGGATAACAAACAAGGATTGGAGAAACTAGAAAGCTAGCTCCAATCTTATGGAATCCGAAATCAAGGAACCTTATGGATATAGTATGTTCTTTTGTTTTTGTTTTTAAAAATAATCATCATTAAAATCTCTTCTATTAAAACCATCAAAGCTTCCAAATCGTCTATATTTACGGCTCCCGCCGCATTGCGCGGGTACACAACTAGTATATATATATATATATATATATATATATATATATATATATATATATATATATATATATATATATATATATATATATATATATATATATAAATATTTGATGATGTAATTTTATTCGATAATCGTTGATACAATTTGTATATATGTTGTTTCTATTTAAAGAAACATAAAATATTTATTTTAAATCTAAATATTTTTAATTTTTATTTATTTTAGTGTTGAGTTTTGGTTATCCGATATTTTTTACTACATTGGTGACCTATGATTTATTTTTCAATTTATATCATATTTTGTATTGATTTATTTTAAACAAGTTCATTAATGTTATATATAAATATTTAACTTATAGTTATTACTAATAATTTTCAAGACACATCCAATATATTTCATAATTTTATTAGTTGAATATGTTTAAAGTCAATCTTTATCCAAAATAAATTGTTGTATATGGATTTGCAACATATTTCACATATGTAAAAATAATAAAAACAATTTTTTACAATTTTGTTAACATAAAAATTGATCATCGCGCAACGCGCGATGTCGAACACTAGTCAATATAAATCAAATACTTATTTTAATATGTTATATTTTTTTATTCTTTAGTAGGCTAACAATGCTTATAAAATAAAAATATTTTTAATAATGTATTTTTTGTTTATTTACATTTTTATGGATAACCTAACAATACTTATAAATCAAAACTTATTTAATAATATATATTTTTTATTTATTTGTTTTTTTGTTTTTCTTAATAAGTTAACAATACCAAAACTTTTAAATTGTTTTATTTTCTTAATAAGCTAACAAAACTTTTCATTTTTTATTTTTTATTTTTATAAGATAGATAACAATGCTTATAAATTAAATACTTATTTTAATATGTTATATTTTTTTATCTTTTAGTAGGCTAACAATGCTTATAAATCAAAAATCTTTTTAATATTGTATGTTTTTATTTATTTACATTTTTATGGATAACCTAACAATACTATAAATCAAAACTTATTTAATAAAATTTAATTTTTATTTATTTAATTTTTGTTTTTCTTAATAAGTTAACAATGATTATAAATTAAAACTTTTAAATTATTTTATTTTCTTTAGTAATATACCAATTTTTTAAGATAGATAACAATGTTTATAAATCAAATATACTTATTTGAATAGGTTATATTTTTTTTATCTTTTAGTAGGTTAACAATGTTTATAAATCAAAAATATTTTAATATTGTATGTTTTTATTTATACATTTTTATGGAGTAACCTAACATCAATATATATATATATATATATATATATATATATAAAAAGAAAAATGTATGAAAATGACTTAAGAAGAGGCCTCCATAGCCATTTATATATTTTTCTGCAATTTTGATTTATTTTCGTGAGACCTGTAAAATCATTTTTTTATACTTGAAACATTACAACAAAATACTATGAAGATAACCTTCATTTTTTACTATAAACACCTTAATTCTTTTTCCCATACATTTATTCGTGTATGTAATGTGATTTTGAATTTAAAATAATTCATCTTTATGGAAGAAACATATCACCCACTCAATTACTCAAATTCATCCCCCTTGCCCTCCCACATATCACAATTCACACCCCAATCAAATTCATCAATTTCATTTAAAAAACGCGCAACATATATATTTTTTCTTATCATACTTGGATCATTCGTATTAGTGTAAGTCTAAAGTTTTTTCTAAAATACTCCGTGCTACCAATAGTATAATATAATGTAATAAACTAATAAAACATAAATATATTTTTTACACTGTTCAAAAGCCCATGCTTTGGGCAGGGCCGGGCCGGGCTTCGTGGATGAGGGATGGGCCCGATCAGGCTTTTCAAAAGACCGGGTCGGACCGGGTCGGGCCCAAAACCGGACCTAAATCGGGCTTTGTAAAAAAATGTATTTTTTACATTTTTAGAAAATATTATTCGTATCCACTATAAAATACTTAATTGGGTCACTCAAACATACTTAAAAATACGTTCTATTAGAATTTCATACTTTGATGAACTACCGCCGGCCATTTTGAGTGAAGGATGGAAAAATTGAAAGAACGAGAAGTTGTATGAAATGAACACGAGAAAGCGAGAAATCGAGAATTGTAAGCGAGAATTGCGTTTTTGTAAGTTGGTATCAAACTCAATACATCCACTACCTATTTATAGTGTTTTGGAGGCAAGAAAAAAAAACGACTATAAACGGCTAGAAAACGATCATATAACGACTAGTTTTTTGAACACAAACCGGGTCGGGCTTAAACCGGGTTTTGGACCCGGACCGGGCCCGGGCCGGGCCGAGAAATATCGCGAAATCAGGGCATGTTAGGGCCCGGGGGGCTTAGATCGGGCTTTGGGCGGGGCGGGCCGGGCTTCGGGCTCTCGGCAGGCTTTTTCGGGGCCGGGTCCATTTGGCCATCTCTACTCACAAATAGTCAGATATGGCGGTTTCCCTCTTTTTCTCTCCTCCTTTCTATATAGGGGGCCTTCATGGGAGAACTGATTATTTTGTGGTAACTGTAAGAACCAATTTCAGCCACATATTAAGCAATAAATTAGGAAATTATTAGTTTTGGTAATTTTGTTTGAAATTAAATAAAAGGACATTTTAGGTATTTTAAAAATCTTATCTCTCCTCTCTCATCTCCCCTCTCTTCTCTCTCCTCTCTCATCTCCCCTCTCCCCTCTCTCCTCTCTCCGGCGTACACCGTCAATTAATCACAATTAATCACAATGTGATACCCAAAAAACCAAGAATCACAGTGTGATACCCAAAAATTTCGAACCGTAAGACACAAACCATCAATGAATCACAGTGTGATACCCAAAATAATTTAACCGTAAGACACAAACCAACCATGAATCAAGGTGTGATGCCAGAAGATTTTCTAATTATACGACACAAACCAACAAAGAATCACAGTGTGATACCCAAAAAAACCAAGAATCACAGTGTGATACCCAAAAATTGAGATCCCAAAATCATAATCAACCCACTGGGATACCCTTGTGTTATACCTAAACCCTAAAATCAAAATCAAACCATAATCATCAAACCACAACGAAAACACACAACTTTCTTTGTTGATGAAATCGGCGTAACAACCGCCATCGATTTTCTATCGTTTTACAGATCTTCCAGTTTCTGTTATTGTGCGAGATTTCCGGCGAATAGCACCGTAAAAGTTCGTGAACAAACCATAATGGCCGCCATAACCGATAAACAAATACTCCATGGAATGTGCAACAAAAACGATGAAACCAGACAGTGAAATCGAAGTCAATAAAACGCCATTAATGATTGAATGCAATAAATCACACAGATAAACAGAATTGATTATGACAATAAAACGCCATTGAGACGGGTGGTGGTATCGGTGGTGAAGAGAGGGGATGGTTTGACGGAGATTGTAAGCGACCATGGGGGAGGGGCTGTTCCTCTGGATCTTGTTTGACGGAGGTGAAGGGATGGGAGGGTTTTGCCGAAGATGTTGAGTAGCCATGGGGGAAGGGCTGGTTTGATGGTGGGAGGCGGTGGTATGTCAAAAAAATAATTAGGGTATGTTGAAATTAATTTATAGTAGGATTCTTAGGAGTAAATAAAGGAATTGATTAATTATAAAAAATCCAAATTATCAATTTACCGAATTAACCTTTTCTTTTATTTTAAAAACAACATTAATTAAATTAAATAAGTGGCTCACGTTGGATCTCACAGTTAGTTCTTATTTTATTAAGCCCCTATATATATATATATATATATATATATATATATATATATATGGTTAGGTTCGGTGAGACCAACCTGTTTTCGTGAGACCAAAAAATAACACTGAAACTTCACAATGATTCATTGTGAAGGTACGAAAAACAACGAACATTCACAGCAAAAATACTGTGAATGTTTACCTTCACAATACATTTACAGTCTATTGCTGTGAAGGTTTAGTGTTATTTTTGTGGTCTCACGGAAATAGTCTAGTCTCACGTGATCTCAAGTCTCTCTCTATATATATTACGTATATATTTGTCTCTGTTCTTTCTCTCTCTTACACACACACATATAATAGTTTAACTGAGAACACATTTATTTTATAAAAACATGATTTTTTTTTATTATAGTCAATCACATGTGATACTGTAGTCCATTAATTATGATACACATGTTACTAGATTAGATGCACGCAAGCTTTGTCGCAATTCTAGGTCGCAAGGCTAATGCAAGTTTCGTGCACACCACCACGTCACATAATGTGTATTGCCACATGTCATTGACTATCACTACAAAACACGACTTTTACCCGCAAAATTCACCAAGTGAAATTTTCGTTGGTGATTACCAAGGATCACCCAGAAAATATCAATGATTCGGTAGAATCCGATGTTTTTCGAGAAAATACCCATGGATCACCCAGAGAATCCGTGGGTAATCTGTCACTGATTTGCATTACCCACCAAAAATTTTCCACCAACTTTTGTGACGGTTTTGTGACGAATCTCCCTTTAGAGACAGATTTCCCAGGAAAAAGTTCGTCGGTAAAATTCTTTCGTTTAGTAGTGTATAGTAGAATAAAGTTCTTGCGTTTTCGTAAAATGAAGGTGTTCTCGTTTGAGCCTTCGTGCGCGCACGCACATGCACATATATGATTAGGCGAAGGATCGTGTCATGAGAAGTTGAGGTTAACGTGAGAAACGTGAGAAGTGGATCTGAACCGTTGATCACTTTTAATCAAATGTCCTCCCATGAATATTGCGGCTTAGAAGGTAATTGATCTGGTGCATCTCATCTTAATATGTTTCCATTTCTCATCCAACGATTGACAACCACTTTTTACATTTCTCACGTTAACCTCGACTTCTCAGCAGAACCCAACCCTATATGATTATTGGTCTACATATATTGAATGCAAACCAAATACAAATTAAAACCAATCTCATTAAAATGGAAGAATTGAGAGATTGAGAAGTTACGAAAAACGAACACGAGGTAGCGAGAAATCGAGAATTGTGAGGGAGAATTGCGTTTTTTGCGTTTTGTAACTTGGTATGTAACCTCATACACCAACTTTCCTATTTATAGTGTTGAGGAACTATTAAAAACAAAAAAAATGTCACAAATCATCAAAACGGTCATATAGTCGTTATATAACAGTCAGATTTTCAAATTCGAAACGGGATGGGCCGGGTCAGGCTTGGGTCCGGGCCGCAATCGGGCTTCGGGCCAGGCCAGGCGGGCCGGCAAAACTTCCAAATACCGGGCCCGATTGGGCCCAGCAGGCCGAGACCCGGACTTTGGGCGGCCCGGGCTTTATGTGGACTGGGCTTCGGGCTTCTAGCGGGGCCGGCCCGGATCCGGGCCTTTTTGGCCATCTCTAGTCAAAAGTGACGTATAATTAAGCAAGAGTATTAATTTTTAAATGGATTACTTTTGTTAGAAATAAGTTGGTTCGTCAAGAACTATTTGTTCAATAATATAAAATGCAGTATTAATATTTGCCAACTTATCTTTGTTCAAAACATGCATATTATGTTTTCTTCACAAATTTTGCATAAAATGTGTTAAAGTCTATACATTCATTTTCATATTTCAAAGATGAATATATATATATATATATAAGTGAAAACACTAAACATGTAAAAAAATGGTGTACACGAGGCATTTGCACTCGTAAATCAAATTAATCATGCTCAAATTTCTAGATGACGTGTGAGGCGTGCTGTGATGACGAGGGCAAGCTGATCAAGCTTTACGAGTTACGGTGAGACCACAATGTTTTTCAAGGCGTGCTTTAAGACGACATATATATTATACATATAGATGATAATCGTGTGAGAAGAAAAGTTAATGTGAGAAGATAATAAGAGATTTGAACCCTCAAACCCACTCATGTCGTGTTTGATATGGGGATTGATCATGTGCATCTCGTTGCTTCTCATCCTAATTAATGTGCATCCAAGTGTGGAGGACTTTTCTTACCTTTCTCACCATAACTTTCATTTTCACCGCAACCCAACCCTATACATATAACTATGTAGATATATATATATAGAGAGAGAGGCGGGTTCAAACGAGGAGCGTAACAATTTAAGAAAACGCGAGGAGCACCGCCCATGTACAAAATTACATGTGATTCACAACACAAACCGCGGGACAAACCGCGCGCTTTGCATTTGTTAATCACATATGATTTTGTTGTGAATCACATGTGATTTTGTACATGGGCGGTGCTCCTCGCGTTTCTCGTAAATTGTTACGCTCCTCGTTTGAATCTTTCTCTCTCTCTCTCTCTCTCTCTCTATATATATATATATATATATATATATATAGAGGAAGACTATTTTGCAACCCACAAAAAGGTTACAACCCGTGCAACCCTCATCCAAACCATTCATTTAGCCTCATTCATCATGTAGACACTTGATTGATAACTGAATTGCATCAATGATTAATGGTTTCATGCAATAATCTTTCATGCAATGCATAGTATTTCATTAAATGTCATGAAATGCATACTTATTCATGAAAGTATCACCTTCATCCATACATCGCATGAACCGTTATGTGCATCAACATATTTTGCAGAAATTTAATGAAATTCGACAAAATCAGGTAAATTCATTTAGAGAATCAATGAAAATTCAAATGCAATGGACGGTTTAGATGAAGGTTGCACGGGTTGTAACCTTTTTGTGGGTTGCAAAATAGTCTTCCTCTATATATATATATATTTGTGATGTTAGTGTTTTGAATAATACTATAGAGTTTTTTTAATTCATATAAAGTCATAAAACTAAAAAGAAAAAAAAAGAATCATTTATATCAAATACTTCGAACTTATAAGAAAATGATATCAAGAGTGCACAATCGGAATTAACTTAAGTTTCTACTCACTACTTTCTTCAAATTTCAAAAAAATTTGTTCAAGCCTCCATGTACAAGAATGAGAGTTAGGACTTACCTATTTAGAGTTTTAGTTTCTAAGTTTTTTTGTAACGTTATTTTATGTAAGTCTTAGGTGTTGTAGATATTTAATACCCCAAGTTATGTGTTTAAAAAGTAAAAAAAAATGTCTTGCAAATAACGTTGTGTAAGGTGCCATAACATGTCGTAACGCAAATATTACAACGGAAGCCAAATCTTAAAGTGGAGCCACGGGGGTACTTAGCGTGACGGTGAAGCCAAGCCTTAGCTCCATAACACGTCATAACAAGTTATTTAGAACCATGATTTTGTTTTGATGTTATTCCATGTCTATAATATTACATGGTATTTTAATTGATGTGGAAAATGATGTCGCAAGGAGTGAGAATTTTGTCGCTCCACCTCGATATATTGCGAACACTACAACAAAGATGGTATATCAAAAGACCTCGATATATTGCGAACACTACAACAAAGATGGTATGTCAAAAGACTACATTAAAAGTTTATAGGACAAATGTCCATCGCATCTAAAGACATTATTATTAATTATTAGGACGAAATTTGACAACCTAACAAATTTTATATTTATAAAATAATAAATTGTTAGAACTCAGTTGGACAATATAATAGGATTTAAAAAATAAGTCTTATTAAATTTTTTATATAACATTTAAAGAAATATCTCATGAAAATATCATAAAAACCAAGTTTTACTGTAATAGTAGTAGTAGTATAATTAGTGTGACAAAAGAGAAACTGTTTTAAGTCATTCTAATTAAGTTTTAACTTCTTGGTCATAACAACTTAGAGGTAAAGATGCTAAGAGCATCTCTAAAGAAGGTTTTTATAAACCCTAAATTTTGTAATTTTTGTTGCGATGTGACTTTCAATTTATTAAGTTAAAATTCACAAAAAGTCCACAATTATGGCTCTTGTAAAAACCTTTTTTCTTTGGTTCTATATATTTTTTCAACATCAAAATAGTTATTATATATAAAATAATCATCGAGTCAGGAGAATATATAAAAAAGTAGTAAATTATCACTTTACATCAACTGTCCAAGGGTTCGAATCCAAACTTACATAACTTGTGGCTACTAAGGTTTAATCAGTGCTGATGTCTTACACTCATAATTTGCAAGGGATTAATCTAGCTTTCTAGGCATAGTCTATGACACTCTTTCAAAAAAAAAATGATTCATGAAAAAAGATAAAAGCAAACAAATTTCAATTTTTTTAAACTGAAAAAGGGTGAAAATAGGGTCGATGTTAGATGAACGCATGTCATAGGGACGGATGCATGCAGTGGCGGATCCATGATTTTTTCGGGTCCCTTTAAGGTAACTTAAATGGCCGTAAAATCGGCCGATATATTTTTAGCGTAAATCCAACGTTTTGAGGGCTTTTTAAAGTCTTATTTGGTAGATTTGAAGAGATTTTTAAGTTTTTTTGTCTTCTATTCCCCAACCCAACTTGCTCTGGCCCCGGTCCTTCTTTTCGAGTGACTTTTTGGTTTTTAGTCGATTTCAAGAGTAGTTTTGATTTTTTTTGTTGATTTCAAAACACTATTTTGATTGATGGGGTTCCGAACGAGAAACTACTGTAGAGACATTAAGATAGAAACTTGAAAAATCCATGTTTTAACTTAAATGTTACAATTTTTTTCTTTTTTAACGAAAAAAAAACTATATCATGATGTCGACCCTAAGGCCATCCCGTCTTAATACTTCTACCCACTCTCACAATTCATAACTTAATTCATCTCAGCTTAAGTCTAAGTATTTCCTCATCATACTTAGTTCACTTAAACTAAAGCTCTGATACCAACTTGTAACACCCCAAAAACAGGGGTTAACAAAAACTTCCATAAAACGGAAGAGTGGTACTCATTTCTAAAGTAAAAGTATTCATAATTATCATTACATAACCATTAATACAAAGATCTAGTTAATTATAACTACTAATGGACCACTAGCTTATTTGATCACTACTAAAGCAAATCAAATATAAAAAGGATGTCGGAAAGTTCTATTATCAATCTTCCAATCTTTAACTCTCCAATAATGATCCCATGCTCACAACCCCGTTCTAGACCTTCTTGTGTCCGGAACCACTAAAATCTGTAACACATAAAACACATAACAAGTGTTAGGCTTTTTAAAGCCTAAGTGAGGTTTACACATAGCACATAGAGCATAATCATAGCATGTAGGAATAACAATTCGATACATTCACAAATTGGATTCCATGGAGAAGACCCATATCGCTACCCAGTTACATCATAATTGAAGATATACCTTGATTGATACCCCACGGTATTGTCACAAGGCATAACACAACGGAAAACCCCACGGTATCCGAAGGTATGAACAAAATACATTTTTACCCCACGGTATGTATGATTATATCCTCCAATGCCTACTAGGTGCTCCTCCAATTATGTGAATACCAAATATGTTAATCCAAATAATATTCATAGCATATTAAGCACTTAATAATGGTCCAACCATTTATCATAATCAATACTACTTCCATATAGTTCATATACATCCACATGTATTTAAATCACTTTCTATATGATTTCAATAATAAACCACCATGTTTACAATTCAAGAATAAGTCCATTTTGACCATTAAGCCATCAATTCATCATTAAGACATCTATTAAGTCATCATCTCAATATCACATACTTTGGATATATAATCCAACCAAACTCTTAACATCAACATTTATTATGGCATACAAAGTAATAAACACAATTAAGCCACATAAACTTACTTCAACTCCTCTTATTTCCCTCTTAACCATTAAGAGCATTTATTCAAGATTTCCCATTAGATATACCAAAAATCAAGATGAGGAATAGTATATAAATGTAATACAAACAATTAATTACAAGTTACTCACCTCAAATCTTCAATTGCTAACACCCTAACTTGAATACTTGAACCTAATTGCTCCAAGAAGAAGAGTGAAGATGAAATGCCCTAATTCAAGTTTAAATGGGTAAGATTCACATACTAGTTGCTTGAATTAGATTAGGATTAATAGATATGAATTTACCTTAATCTTAGATGGATATCGCTTGAGAAGAGGATAGCAGAACCAAAAAATCGGATTTGAGAGTTATATGTGAAAAGGGTGGATGACTAAGGGTAAAGAGGTGGGTTTAACCCCCTTTTGGCACGTCAGGAAATCGGCGCCGATCACCCGCGCCGATGCATCGGCGCCAAGCCATTGGCGCCGGCTTCTGTTTGCTAGTCTTCTCAACCTCCACTAATTTAGCCGTAACTTCTTCGTTAGAACTCCGTTTTTGCTCCGGAAAGAACCGTTGGACTCGTATTCAAATTACCCATCCAACTAATCCATAAAATCTAATATTTAACTTTATTATCTATTTTTCATTTATTTCCTTAAGGAATAAACTTACTGATTTCTATCGGAAGTTATCAAATAACAAGTGACAATCACCGAAATTACTTAGGAAATCAATTATAATCTAAGAAGTCAAAATATAAAGAAATATTAGGACTATTATTACTTACTAGGATTTTCCGGGTGTTACAATTCCGATTAGGATTTGTTAATTGATATTAATTGATACATGTTAATTCGTTTCGTGGTTAATTTCTAATTTATATCGTTAGAAAAATATAATTACTATAAGAAATCGTACATTTACCAACAGGTTTCATCAGAGTACATCAAAATTGTAGTCAAAATGTAACAGCCCAAAATCTCAAACATTTGCATCACATAAAAATAAGCCCAAACGGGTCCCAAAATATCATGGTTTACAGAGTTACAAAAATTTGGCAGCGGAAATCAACTACCACAATCGAGTATCAGTCTACAATAAGCTAAATAATTGGAAGTCTATGATGCTCTAATCCTGGTGCCTCCGACTCTACCTTCAAGCCTTCTCCTTCCCTTTGGAAGAAGCTCCACTAAGACGGTTCCCTGAAAATGGTTTTAGTTTTGAAAGCGAGGGTTAGACCACGAGGTCTAGTAAATTCTCTCTCAGAAACGTTTTAAAAACAATATCATCAACATAAATGTGAAAGCTTTAAAACAGACAAATACATGTATAATCAGTCTCACACAAGGGAATTTGCACAGTGGTCTTCCACACCCGTCACCTTCAGGTGACAATCACGCTCGGGGCCCCCAGTAGATCCCCATGGCCCCCTAGTAGATGCCATCACCGTGTGCGCGAGAAACGGATTCAAGGCACACGACTCTTCACCATTCCCAAGAGTCCAAAAGACTCAAGGTACAGTTCAATCACCACTGTGCATCCCGACTCCCATATAGGCATATAAGACTAAGCTATCAATAACTCAGTAGTGCCAGCATTTTAGACAACAGTTTATAGCATGAAATTATAAGGATTTCCAAAGCAGGTTGCTCGTACGATTCACAAGGATTTAAAAGTAAGCATGCATGTACTCGTACCATATTCAGTAATAATCAAAGTATTTAACACTTGCTCGACTTAAAAAGGCGTAAGGGAACTCACCTGGTTATCAAGGTTAAAAGCACACCCATCCTACCTTCGAGCTAACCGAACCGGACACCTAAAAAGATCAGACATCACATCAGATTAAACTGTCCGAGTACCACTGCACTTTCCGGACACTACGCTTTCCGGATGGCAATCCGGATACCTCTTACCGGACACTACACTTTCAGGATGGCAATCCGGGTACCACTTATCGGATGGCTATCCGGTTACCACTTCCCGGACGCACTAACAGGAACTCACTCGGACAACACTTCCCGGTCTCCTCATCCGAAAACCGATCTACCCGGAGAGACAAATCGTCCGGAAACCCCACTATCCGGATCTCACATTACCGGACTCTTATCTGGAAACCTCCCACTGTCCGGACTCCATCCTATCCGGACGGGGCGATTGTAACAACCAAGACCAAAATGGATTAGTTTTTATGTTTTGTGGAAAGGTGTAATAAAAGTGGAAGTTGAGGGACTAGTTGGTAAATAAGGGACAAGGTATAAAAGGGGCACAAAACCCTAGGAGAACATTCTAATTCCTGATTTTGATTGTTTTTGACGGCTGGGTTTTGAGAGAAAGGAGAAAAGGATAGAGTTTTGAAGATTCTTGAGCTTTTGAGGAGAAGTTTTATCAAGTTGCAAAATCAGAAGAAAGTGTAGGATTGGAATTCGTTTTCTGCAGAAATCGTACCAGGTAATCCTTAATCCATATCCCTATTTAAGATCTGCTTGTTGATTGTTGGGATTTGAAGGTTTTCCTAGTTAAAAGTCATTTATGGCTCTAAAGGAAGATTTATGAGCCTTGAATCGTGTTTAGCTAGTAAAACTTTGCGAGATTTGGTGGTAGATCATTAAGTGGTTATTTTGCTGTCTTATTGCGTCGTTTAAAGGGTTTTAAGGGGTTTTGGTCTCTGATTTTTCGTAACAGCGTAGTATCCGGAAAGTCTCAAATGATGAGCGTTTTCGGATAAGTATCTGAAAAGTACCATTGGTTGAGGGTTTCCGTAGGAACATCCGATAAGTGTAAGTACCCGGAAAGTAAGAAGTATCCGGTAGTTATTCGGAAAGTAGAAGTCGTCCGGAAAGGGTAGTCCTCCGGAAAAGTGCTGTTGTCCGGAATGCGGTGTCGTCCGGGTTGTTGTGTTGTCCGGATAGTATGGTGTCCCGGAAGTTTAGTAATCAGCTTATATTTTGTTCATTAAAACAGGAAAATTGATCGGGAGTCGGGAACAGTTTAGAAAAGAGAAGTAAGAGCATCAGGTGAGTTTTCTAACTAAAATGCGTGACTTTTAACGTGTTTCTAAAGCAAGACATGATGAATAATGCCATGTTTATTTTTGTGTTTTAACTGCATGAAAGTTGTTTAAAAGTTTTATGTAGAATGTATGCATACATTAATTTTGATGTAAAGCGGCTAAGTCGGGGGGTGTGGCCCGCCAGCTCATGCCGGGGGGTGTGTTCCGTTTATGCCAAGGGAGGTGTGACCCTATAAGGCAGCATGAGACTGACTCGTTGTCACCTTAGGGTGACTTCAGGGTGCCAATTTACAAGGGGCGAACCTTTATCCGTGAACGATTTTATATGAACAGATTTACGAATGATTTATACTGAAAATGATAAACTGTTTTAAATGCTTTGATAACTGTTAAGAGGGACTCACTAGACCTCATGGTCTAACCCTCGCATTTTCAAATTAAAACCTTTTCAGGAAAGCAAGTAATGAAAGGCTCTGGCAAGTAAGCAGGGCGTTAGCAAGGAGGCTTGATAGTGTAGCGACACTATAGTTCAGTTAGTTTATTTCTCAGTTGTGTAGGTTGTTCCGCCAACCAAATTTTGGATGTTATGTAAGAAATTTTGGAGACGCGATTTTGGGATATTCTATTTTATATGAATTGAATCATTTAATTGTTTGGGTTGTTATAGTTGGTATCAGAGCCATAGTTTAAGGGATTTAGGTGACCGGATGGGCCTAGACTTAAACTTAGTGGAGTAGAAATCACAACTGAGAACAGGAATGCGTTAGGAGAGCACTATGTTAGATTTGGGGCTAATAGGGCACCGAGGACGGTCATGTAAGGTAAGTTTGGAGTTACACCTGGCCAGTGTAATTGTGAAGTTACAGGTACGTGTATGTGCTTAAATTGCCTTATTACTCCGTTGCTGTAGTATTAATTGAGTCCTCCGTTGTTGTTGTTGTTGTGTATCAGAATGTCGGCAAGAACTATGAGAAGTAGGTCAATTCTGATTGTGGAGGAAGCTCAGACCAAGAGCACTACGCCGCATGAGGAGGCGGTGCGGTTTGAGGAACTAGCGGAGGACGGACCAGTGAATTCTCCGAGAGCAGCGGCCGCCCGTGGGAGGGGTCGAGGCCGCGGGAGGGGTAGAGGAACGATACTGAGAAAGGCCGTTACTGAGGTAGGGGTAGCAACAACCAAGAGCAAGGGTAAGAAAAAGAAAGCGCCGGTTAAGCGCAAGGCAAGGAGTGTGGAGGAACCAGAAATTCAAGCGATATCCGAACAGGAAAGTTCAGCGCCTGTAAAGAAAACAAAAGCTAAGAAAGGGCGTAAACCTGAGGCCGCGTCGGCCTTCGTGACTGAAGATAAGTTCACAGCAGAAATGGATAAACTGCAAAAGACCCTTCAGGCAGTGTTAGAAAACCAGCATAAGACTACGTCTGAGGGAGGAACCAAGAGCAGTACGGGGAAAAAGACTGAGGAAGGTAGTACACCGCGAACTGAAATAGGGAACAACTCGGTGACAACCCCGATTGTTGTTTCTGAACCGAAGACAGGGAAAGGGTGTTCGTTTAAAACCTTCGCTTCATGCAAACCTCCAACGTTCAGCGGAGAGCGCAATCCTGTGTTGGCACTGAAATGGGTTCGTGAGATGGAGTTAGCTTTCGATACTAGTAAATGCGCTGAGGAAGATAAAGTACTTTTTGCTATGTCGATGATGAAGTCTGAGGCCATCTATTGATGGGATGTTGAGACCGGAGGTAAGGGATCGGAAGTAGCGAAGAGTATGCCGTGGGAATCTTTTGTTAAGAGGTTCCGAGCACAGTTTTGTCCTTTGGTGGCAGTTAAAAAGTTGGAGGAAGAGTTTCTGGGATTGGAGCAAGGGTCAATGTCAGTTCAGGAATACACGTCGAAGTTCATTGAGAAGGCCCGGTTCGCTGAGTTGTACGTGCCTACTGAAGCAAGACGGGTAGAAAGGTACATTTATGGGCTGAAGAGCAGCATAAGAGAACTGGTACAGGTGAAAGATCCGTCTACCTTTCAGGCTGCGGTAGATACTGCGGAGCTTACTGAAAAGGATAAGACCATGCAGATGACCGAAAGAGTCAGAGATAAGCGTAAGTGGGACGGGCCGAGTCGGGACAGTAAAAGGCCGAATGCAACTAGACCCGATCTGCGGGCGGGGTATAAGTCAGTGGAGAAGCCGTGTGCAAAGTGTAACAAAATGCACCGAGGAGAATGCTGGACTGAAAAAGATGGATGTATGGTGTGGTGTCCCGGAAGTTTAGTAATCAGCTTATATTTTGTTCATTAAAACAGGAAAATTGATCGGGAGTCGGGAACAGTTTAGAAAAGAGAAGTAGGAGCATCAGGTGAGTTTTCTAACTAAAATGCGTGACTTTTAACGTGTTTCTAAAGCAAGACATGATGAATAATGCCATGTTTATTTTTGTGTTTTAACTGCATGAAAGTTGTTTAAAAGTTTTATGTAGAATGTATGCATACATTAATTTTGATGTAAAGCGGCTAAGTCGGGGGGTGTGTTCCGTTTATGCCAAGGGAGGTGTGACCCTATAAGGCAGCATGAGACTGACTCGTTGTCACCTTAGGGTGACTTCAGGGTGCCAATTTACGAGGGGCGGACCTTTATCCGTGAACGATTTTATATGAACAGATTTACGAATGATTTATACTGAAAATGATAAACTGTTTTAAATGCTTTGATAACTGTTAAGAGGGACTCACTTAAAACCTTTTCAGGAAAGTAGGTAATGAAAGGCTCTGGCAAGTAAGCAGGACGTTAGCAAGGAGGCTTGATAGTGTAGCGACACTATAGTTCAGTTAGTTTATTTCTCAGTTGTGTAGGTTGTTCCGCCAACCAAATTTTGGATGTTATGTAAGAAATTTTGGAGACGCGATTTTGGGATATTCTATTTTATATGAATTGAATCATTTAATTGTTTGGGTTGTTATAGCGATATCCGGATTCCTCGAACTGAGAAAGCCCCAAACCTCTTAAAATGATTAGAAACCATGATTTCGGCCACAAACTTGATTGGACAAACACTTAGGTTCATCCTCTAACCATAAACACCCAATTATTCAACTATTAACTCTAAATCAATTCACAACAATCAAAACTTCATAAGACCTCTTTTTAGAGATAACACAATGCAAGAGAGAAATGTGTAATCTGTATTGCTAAGTCCAGATCAAAAATGGAATGGATAACATCAAGGGAAGAAGGAGAAGAAGGTTGACATTTACCTTGAATGAACACTTGATTGATTTCCCAAGTAGAATATCCTGCTCTTTCTCTCTTTCACGCACACAACCACCAAAATGGGAATTCAGTATTCTTGGGATTAGGGATTTATCCCTTATATACTATCCCAAAAATTGCAATTATGCCCCTCCCATTTCTTATCTTTTAACTTAGCCGTAAACTTTCTCATTCTTTGCTTCTAGTCACACACATGACCCAATTATTTTACATTCTAGATTATCGGGTGTTGCACAAAAGGTCCCGACAAAGATTCGTCCCACGATGCCTTTGGATCACTTTTTACCGGGTGGTTTAGTTTTTGCTTATGGGTATATGTCGCCGCTAAAGATATCTTTGGCGGTTGATGTCGTTTTTCAACGGTAAAAATTCAATTACTGTAACAACCCGCTAACAAAATATACATACAACATATATTCCATAACATGTTTACAACAAGTACTTCATTTTTCACATTTTTGGTCCCAACTAAAGTCTGAACATAAAGAAAATTCAGTACAACTTGAACCACTTTGAGTTACATAGTAATAACATTAAAATTATAAGTACAAAACATCCATAGCATCATGATGATCATCTTCTCAAAAGCTAGCCAACAAGTACTCTATTTACTTGTTCTTACTGGAACCATCACCTGGAATACATAATTTTTAAAACAGAAAATGAGGGTTAGACCTAAGGGTCTAGTGAGTAAATCCCTGACATTTAGAAATCATTTAAAATTCATTTATATAAAATACTCTTTATATAAATACACATATTTCACACGTAAATTAATACCAGTCAAGATTGGTACATCATACCTGTCTCACTCCACCTTATCCCTCCACCAATGGCCAATATCAATTGGTTGCGAGCCAATTTAACACACCGGTCCAAAGCCCGGCCACGTATTATATTTTCATATAATACTCACGTAATTATAATATCTCAATATATTATAATCACTCACGTATGACATATTCATACACTTTATCAAACATTTAATATTCACTTAATGCATTCCAGTAAAATACTCTTTAAAGTAAAACTTTCCTGATCAGTTTATCACAAAAGCTTTTCCAAGACAATTATCACGTATGATCAACCTTCACCGAATCTGGAATCACACAAAATACCAAATATCTCTTTTTAAAACTAAACTTATGAAATCCTCGACTCAAGTCGCAACCTACTAAAAATACATTAGAATCGCAATGCACAGTGCCAAGTCGCAACCATCTACTGCGACTTCACCCCGAAATCGCAACCCACCATTGCGACTCCAATCCTAAGTCGCAATCCACTACTGCGATCCCAACCCAAATCACAACCTTCTATTGCGATCTCAACACCAAGTCGCAATCAACGGTTGCGACTCCAATGCCAAGTCGCCATCCAGTGTTGCGACTCCAACTCTAAGTCGCAACGGTCTACTGCGACTTCACTTCAGAGTCGCAATTGCTTATTGCGACAATCATGAATGTCGCAACTCAAGGTTGCGACTTCGATGATGTTCATCCAAGTCTCAGTCCACTATTTCGTCCTAAAACCCAAATTTTTGCAGATTTATACTATGCATGTTACTGATAATTTGCAGATATGTTCAAGACTCCCCTTAGAACATTATTCCCATCCCAAAACTATCATATCTTACCAAAAATACCAAAACCCACTTACATACCCATTTAATAACTTATGAACATAAAGATGATGGATGGTGTAGGATTATTACCTTGATCCCTTCAGTGGTTTGAAGCAATTCAGCAGCAAGAATCCTAAGTTTCCTCTTTCCCCCTTCTTAATTTTCCTTAGTGTCTTTCTCTCTTTCTGTACACCGAATTCTCACACACACACTCACACTTTTTAGCTAAACTTTCTTTTGTTAAGAAGAGGACACCTCCACCTCTATGCTGGAAATGGCGGTGGTGGGTTTAAGTTTGGCAAAAAGACCAAACCCACCCTAAGTTTATCTCAAATGACAAAACACACCCCTAAACTTCTATTTATAGATTTAAAACTTACCCTTTAACTTTTAATTTCACAAAACACTAACATAAAGACTTATAAAATTCCAAATTTAACTTAGATAAAATACGTGGTTATTACAACATCTCCCCCTTAAAAGAATTCCGTCCCGGAATTCGATTAAGCGAACAGATGAGGGTATTTGGCTCTCATATCTGATTCTGATTCCCACGTCGCATCTTGACCTCTATGATGTTTCCATTGAACATTTACTTGCCTAATCTCCTTGTTCCTCAATACCTTGACTTTGTGATCAACAATAGCTTCCGGTTCTTCCACATAGTTTAACTTTTCATCAACTTGAATATCTGGGAGAGAGACTGTCTGGTCTGGTGTAACCAAACACTTCCGAAAATTCGATACATGAAACGCGTTGTGAATCCTGTTCAATTCCGACGGAAGGTCCAATCTGTAAGCTACTTCACCAATTCTTTCCATAATTGCAAACGGTCCGATATACCTTGGACTAAGTTTACCTTGCTTTCCAAAACGTATAACTCCTTTCCAAGGCGAAACTTTCAACATTACAAATTCCCCAACCTGAAATTCTAACGGTTTCCGGCGTCGATCTGCATAACTTTTCTGTCTGTCTTGAGCTGTTTTCAATCTGTCCCGTATCTGAGTAATCTTATCCGCTGTTAACTGTACTATTTCTGGCCCCGCTAATTGTTTTTCCCCCACTTCATTCCAACACAGAGGCGTTCGGCATTTTCTACCATACAATACTTCAAACGGTGCCGCCTGAATGCTAGAATGATAACTGTTGTTGTAGGCGAATTCTATCAAAGGCAAATGTTTATCCCATGATCCCCCAAAATCAACTATACCAGCCCGGAGCATATCTTCTAAAGTCTGGATTGTTCTTTCACTCTGCCCATCAGTCTGTGGATGATATGATGTACTCAACTTTATCTGCGTTCCCATCTCTTTTTGAAAGCTTCTCCAGAATCTAGAAGTAAAACGACTATCTCGATCGGAAATAATCGAGATTGGAATTCCATGTCGAGTTACTATTTCATTAATGTACAATTTAGCTAAACGTTCCAAGGAATCAGTTTCTTTTATCGGCAAGAAATGAGCAGATTTCGTTAACCTATCCACAATTACCCAAATAGAATCGAATCCCTTTGAAGTTTTAGGCAACTTGGTAATAAAATCAGTAGTGATCTGATCCCATTTCCACATTGGTATATCTAGTCGTTGTAACTGACCAAACGGCTTCTGATGCTCAATCTTTACTTTCTTGCAGGTAGTACAATCTTCCACATACTTAGCAACACTTCTTTTCATTCCCGGCCACCAATGGAATTGTTTCAAATCTCTATACATTTTATTTGTACCTGGATGAATATAAAATCGAGATTGATGCGCTTCTTGTAGTACACGGTCTCGTAATCCCCCCAAACGAGGTACCCAAATTCTGTTCTCCATACACAACAACCCACGGTCATCTTTCTCAAGCAATGCTGATATCCCAACTAACCGTTCTGACTTCAAACTTTCTTCCTGATAAGCATCTATTTGGCACTTCAGTAATTCATCAAAGATATTAGGAAGGAGTTCAGCTCGTAATGATATAGCTTTTATTGTTCCGCTTCTTTCTTGACGACTTAACGCATCTGCCACCACGTTCGCTTTCCCTGGGTGATAAAGGATTTCACAATCATAATCATTCACCAATTCTAGTCACCTTCTTTGTCTCATATTCAGTTCCTTTTGATCAAAAAGATGTTGGAGACTCTTATGGTCCGTGAAAATTTGACATTTGGAACCATAAAGATAATGTCTCCAAATCTTTAATGCGAATACAACTGCTGCAAGCTCCATATCATGGGTAGGATATTGCCTTTCATGATCCTTTAATTGACGAGAAGCATAAGCAATCACCTTTCCACGTTGCATGAGCACACATCCCAATCCCAATTTAGAAGCATCACTGTATACCACAAAATCTTCGGAACCTTCTGGCAATGCTAATATCGGCGCGCTGCAGAGTTTCTCCTTTAATATTCTGAATGCTTCGTCCTGTTCTGCCTTCCATTCAAACTTTAAATTCTTCCGAGTCAGCTTGGTCAGTGGTGTTGCAATTCGAGAGAAGTCTTTTATAAATTTCCGATAGTATCCCGCTAGACCCAGAAAACTACGTACTTCGTTTGCCGTCTTCGGTGGTTCCCATCTTTCAATTGCTTCCACTTTTGCTGGATCAACTTGTATACCCTTTTCTGAAACTACATGACCCAAAAACTGAACTTCCCGCAACCAGAATTCACATTTAGAGAACTTAGCGTACAACTTTTCTTTCTTCAATAACTCCAATATCAAACGAAGATGTTGCGCATGATCCTCTTTGGATCGGGAATAAATAAGTATATCATCGATAAATACAATGACAAATTTATCGAGATAAGGCTTACATACCCGATTCATCAAATCCATAAAAGCAGCTGGAGCGTTCGTCAATCCAAAAGGCATTACCAAAAATTCGTAGTGGTCGTATCTTGTGCGAAATGCAGTCTTTAAAACATCCTCTTCCTTAACCTTCAACTGATGGTAGCCAGATCTGAGATCAATCTTGGAGAAGTAGCAAGCTCCAACTAATTGATCAAAAAGGTCATCAATTCTTGGAAGTGGATACTTGTTCTTGATCGTGCGCTTGTTCAGCTCCCGATAATCGATACACATTCTCATTGAACCGTCTTTCTTCTTCACAAATAAAACTGGTGCACCCCACGGCGAAGAGATGGGTCGGATGAAGCCCTTATCAGATAAATCTTGAAGCTGTGCCATCATTTCTTTCATTTTTGGAGGTGCTAATCTGTACGGTGCACGAGCAATTGGAGTGGCTCCGGGCACCAGGTCTATACCAAATTCTACTTGTCTAATCGGAGGAAGACTGTTCAAGTCTTCAGGAAAAACTTCCGGGTATTCTCTAACAATGGAAATATCTTCCAACTTAATCTCTTCAGGCCTACTATCTATCACATAGGCTAAATAACTCGAGCAACCCTTATTGACACATTTACGGGCTTTTACCATCGATATAAGACTGGACTGATGATTCTTACGATCTCCATAAATTACCACCGATCTCTTATCAGGTAAAACGACATTAATTATTTTCTTATCACAAACGATATTAGCCTGATTCTCAGCTAGCCAATCCATTCCTACCACCACATCAAATTCAATCAAAGCTATAGGAAATAGTTGTATCGGTACTCCACATCCCTCTATATTTATCATGCAACGATCAAAAACCTCTTTAACTGCCACTTGGTTATCATTTGCAGTGTCTACTAATAAAGCATGTTTTAACATTTTAGGCTCTAAATGCATGTGAGCAGCAAAGGAGGGAGACACAAAAGATCGGTTTGCACCGGAATCAAATAACACTTTAGCACGCGTGGAGTTTAGGAAAAATGTACCTGTGACCACATCCGGAGTTTCCTCCGCCTCTTTAGCTGTCATTTGGAATGTACGACCCCTCGTTCTGGGCGGTTCTATTCTTGGGACTACTGGTCTCGTAATGGCCGGTTTCCCCGATGTACCCCCTGATTGTATTCTACCTCGCGGACAATCTGATTGGAGGTGATCTGGAGAATTGCACAAAAAGCAAAACCGTGTTACTCGACAGTCTTTAACAACATGACCGGTTTTCCCACATTTAAAACAAACCCGCGACTCCACTTGACAATTTCCCTGATGGTAGCGATTACATCTTGGACATGGTCTATCCACTGGTCGAAACGACGAACGATTATCGAACCTTTGAAATCTAGGCTTCCTTGAATCCTGTGGTGGTCCTTCCCATTTCCTTTTCCCCAAACTCTTATCGCCAGCATCTCTTTTATTATCCCTTTCCACGTTTTCTGCAGCATCCACTGCAGCTGTAAAAGTATTTGGCCCTGTAGCAGTCACCAGTCTTCGAACCTCTGCATTTAATCCATAGATGAATCTCTCCATTTTCATCTTTTCTGTAGCAACATAATATCCTGCAAAACGAGATTTTTCTAAAAACCGTGCAGTATAATCTCTAACCGATAGATTCCCTTGTTGTAGATTCATAAATTCTTCCTCTAATTGTCTGACCGCAGCCTGTGGACAGAAATGTGTGGTGAATGCTAACACAAATTCCTCCCATGAAAAGGTAGTATATACATCCGCTCCTCTCGATTCTGTATGAGCCTCCCACCAATACAGAGCATCACCCTTTAGCATTGCAGTTCCATAAAGTACTTTATCTTGTTCCGCACATTTACACGTCTTGAAGATGGCCTCTATTTCTTTCAGCCATCTCATTGCTTTTACTGGATCCCTATCTCCTGAATAGGTAGGGGGCTTACAACTAAGAAACATTTTATAGTCACACCTTTTTATCACCGGTAAAACAGTAGAGGTAAGTGGCATTTCAACTTCGTGTTTCGGATTCGGTCTTTCAGTTTCGTTGTGGCGATTATGTTCAAACATAGCTTGTATATTATCCTGTAACCTCCCCATTTCAGCCATCAGATCATCCCGGGTAACAAACTCTGTACCATGCTGTTGTGTTCTACCTCCAGTTCGGCCCCCAGTTCCCCTTCCGGTCCTGCCTCTACCACGATCTCCTCCTCTTCCTCCTCTTCCTATTGGTGGATTCTCTCCACCTGAATTTCTTCCCCCTCTCTGATTCCTCTGTCTAGTACCACTCGCCATTCTGTGAATTCAAACAAAGTTAATATACACATAAGCACATACCCCATATAACAAGGTATTCCAGTTCATACATGCACCTGTAAGATCATAATTACACTGGCCTGGTGTAATTTGAAATTACCTTACATGATGTTCCTTCTACCTTTTATACTTAACATCCCCAGGTTCTAAATTTAATAGGGACATCCTACTTCACATGCAGTTTAAGTCTAGGTACAGATATTAATACCTAAATCCCTTAAACTAGGGCTCTAATACCATCTGTAACAACCCGCTAACAAAATATACATACAACATATATTCCATAACATGTTTACAACAAGTACTTCATTTTTCACATTTTTGGTCCCAACTAAAGTCTGAACATAAAGAAAATTCAGTACAACTTGAACCACTTTGAGTTACATAGTAATAACATTAAAATTATAAGTACAAAACATCCATAGCATCATGATGATCATCTTCTCAAAAGCTAGCCAACAAGTACTCTATTTACTTGTTCTTACTGGAACCATCACCTGGAATACATAATTTTTAAAACAGAAAATGAGGGTTAGACCTAAGGGTCTAGTGAGTAAATCCCTGACATTTAGAAATCATTTAAAAATTCATTTATATAAAATACTCTTTATATAAATACACATATTTCACACGTAAATTAATACCAGTCAAGATTGGTACATCATACCTGTCTCACTCCACCTTATCCCTCCACCAATGGCCAATATCAATTGGTTGCGAGCCAATTAACACACCGGTCCAAAGCCCGGCCACGTATTATATTTTCATATAATACTCACGTAATTATAATATCTCAATATATTATAATCACTCACGTATGACATATTCATACACTTTATCAAACATTTAATATTCACGTAATGCATTCCAGTAAAATACTCTTTAAAGTAAAATTCACCTGATCAGTTTATCACAAAAGCTTTTCCAAGACAATTATCACGTATGATCAACCTTCACCGAATCTGGAATCACACAAAATACCAAATATCTCTTTTTAAAACTAAACTTATGAAATCCTCGACTCAAGTCGCAACCTACTAAAAATACATTAGAATCGCAATGCACAGTGCCAAGTCGCAACCATCTACTGCGACTTCACCCCGAAATCGCAACCCACCATTGCGACTCCAATCCTAAGTCGCAATCCACTACTGCGATCCCAACCCAAATCGCAACCTTCTATTGCGATCTCAACACCAAGTCGCAATCAACGGTTGCGACTCCAATGTCAAGTCGCAATCCACTGTTGCGACTCCAACTCTAAGTCGCAACGGTCTACTGCGACTTCACTTCAGAGTCGCAATTGCTTATTGCGACAATCATGAATGTCGCAACTCAAGGTTGCGACTTCGATGATGTTCATCCAAGTCTCAGTCCACTATTTCGTCCTAAAACCCAGATTTTTGCAGATTTATACTATGCATGTTACTGATAATTTGCAGATATGTTCAAGACTCCCCTTAGAACATTATTCCCATCCCAAAACTATCATATCTTACCAAAAATACCAAAACCAACTTACATACCCATTTAATAACTTATGAACATAAAGATGATGGATCGTGTAGGATTATTACCTTGATCCCTTCAGTGGTTTGAAGCAATTCAGCAGCAAGAATCCTAAGTTTCCTCTTTCCCCCTTCTTAATTTTCTTTAGTGTCTTTCTCTCTTTCTGTACACCGAATTCTCACACACACACTCACACTTTTTAGCTAAACTTTCTTTTGTTAAGAAGAGGACACCTCCACCTCTATGCTGGAAATGGCGGTGGTGGGTTTAAGTTTGGCAAAAAGACCAAACCCACCCTAAGCTTATCTCAAATGACAAAACACACCCCTAAACTTCTATTTATAGATTTAAAACTTACCCTTTAACTTTTAATTTCACAAAACACTAACATAAAGACTTATAAAATTCCAAATTTAACTTAGATAAAATACCTGGTTATTACAATTACCGACAACTTTTACCAACAAAGTTTTCCATGTTATTGCAAAAGGTTTGATGACTTTTTCGGCGCACAAGCCTCCCCAAACACCTGGGCCAAAATGATAAAAAAGAACGCTTATTTTGACATTTTTTATTTTACTTTTTACTATATTTTTATATATTACTACTTTAATTCCGACCCACATTACCCAAATTTATGGATCCTCCACTGCATGTTATACCTCCCCTTTAGAGGTCACTGCAACAAAATCAGGTTTATATGATGCCAAAATGACTAAGCATTATGATAGACTGCTTTATAGAATCAAACAATAAAATGTTCTATCTAAAAGTTATACAATACTTTTATAGGATGATTCTGGTGTCTTAATTTATTACATTTTAAAAACAATATGTGGTATTAACTATTCTATATGATATTTTACGAATCTGACATTTTATAGGCCATGAACGAGATGTAAAAGGGGGCCCTCGATAGGTATGAATTTTTTTCCAGTATATTGTTTTATCATAAGAAATAATATTGAATTAAGTAAAATACTAATAATTCATATAAAACCATTTTTTTGAGTATTTCTAGAAGCAAAATCAATTAATAATTATTTATAATTAAATTAATACTACCTACTATATCATTTTTACAAAGCATCGTAAATTAGTTCCACCGTTAAACACAACCTATGATATACCTTTAATATATAAATTAACATCATTTTAGGTCACAACGTTGACTATTCAAAGTAACACTCTATGCAAATTAATATACACCAATTGAGTTTCCATTTCAACTCATGTTAATATGTTTTCAACCACATTTTAAGACTTTTAGGATTAATTAAAACATAGTCTTAGAAACCATCATTCTTATAATCAAAAATCCATTTTGGTTATAATTAGAGATCTTATTTTGTTTTGGAGATAAGATAGTACTTAAATTTATGCATTCAATGTTAGTTAATAAGGAATCAATAATGCATGAAAAACAAATGGTAGTTTTGAAATCCTAAATATGGATATAAGTTGTATCATCTCTATATATTACAAGTTTATTAATTATATTTTAAGTGAGGTGTGGTTTCTATATAGGGAAATTAATTAAAATACCCAAAGTCAAACCAATTGTTACCAAAATACCCTAAAATTTTTCAATTTTGCAAAAATACCCAAAATACCCGCGATGGGGTCCCGCGATCGCGGGATACGCTGACGTGGCACGTATTTTGGGCACAAATGCCCCGCGAAGCCCCTAAACTTTGGTCGCGGTGCACTTTTGGTCCCTGCCCGCGATCGCAGCCCGCGATGGACCAAAATTTACAGTTTTGGTCCCTGAAAATTTCAACTTTTGGTCCCTGAAAATTTACACTTTCAGCCCCTATACTTAGACGAATCTTGATGCTTTTACTGTTTTTTTCCACAATTATTGCAATTTAAAGACCGATTTGTGGTTGAAATTCAATTGCATGTTTCAATCAATGTTAAATCAATGTTTTTGGAATATCAGTTTGTGGATGAAATGAGAGATTGGTTTTCTGATATGTTGGTTGTTTCATTCATAAATAGACGTAAAATTCAAGCCATAATTCTCACACAACGATTTCATTGTTGCAATATTTCTTTCTGCAATATTTTGTGTTTGAGATACTACTGAAAAAATGAGTTCATCTGTTGCAAAAGCTAAGCTATATTTCTGTTTTGATGGTGAATGGGTGCAAGATAACAATGAGTGGAATTTTGCTTATAAATCTAAGCATGGTGTAAAAGTGTCAGTAAACTATACTTATCAGAAGTTTGTTGCATACGCCATGCAAAAATGTGGAATCAACTCTTCTGATATTTGCAAGTTAGTGTTTAAAAATGGCGATGGGTCATTTGTGGATTTATCCAACGATGGGGATATCTCTACTTTTCTGCACCTTGCAGTCGATTCAGAAAGACCCCCATTACTCTTTGTGTATCCCGGCGACGACGACGGTGACGACGACGGTGACGAGGAGGGTGATGACGACGAAGACCTCCAAATAGAGCAGCTTGATTCTCAACAACAACAACAACAACCACCACCATCACCACAACCACACGAATGGCGTACTGCTGGAGTTGCTGATGACGAAACCCAATTTTCAGAACGGGTAATTCTGAAATAGACAGATCAGACACCGATAATGATGATCACGAAGAATATACCCCTAGTAGAAAATCATGTAGTCAGATAAATGACTTTTTTGATATGCCCCCTATTCTTCCAGACTCCCATACCCAGACACAAATCTACGAACCTACACCTTATATTCGTAGCGAAAGTTTAACAGCAGGTCAGATATTCGATTCGAAGGATCTCTTAGCAAGTCAGATCGGACTCAAGTTCTTGGAAGAGGGTTTCCAAAGTCGCGTGCGGGCATCTGACAAAATCAAATACGTAGTTGAATGTGCTAGAGAAAAGTGTGAGTGGAGGTTGTACGCGATTCACACGGGTCCCAAAGGAGGGGCGATAATGATTAGAAAGTTGCACGACGTACACACTTGTACGAGGACGCAACTTAATCCCCACCACAAACAAGCCGGCAAAAAGACTTTGGGTGCGATCCTGAAAAACAAATTTCTTGATGTTAGCAGGTCATTGCGTCCAAAGGACATCGTCCACGACGTTCACCGGCAGTTCGGCGTCACGATTGATTACCACCAAGCGTGGCGTGCGCGCTGCCATGCACTGTTTATGGTGAGAGGCACGTTCGAGGAGTCGTATGAACGACTCCCGACATATTTATATAATTTGCAGCTGCAGAACCTTGGTACTGTCACGCAGCTACGGACCGATTCACGTGGACGGTTTGAGATGTGCTTCGTGGCCCTTGGACCCGCGGTACGTATTTTAACACGTCATATGTTTACACATTATAAACTATAACATTTACACATTATAAACTATAACATTTTAACCTATGTTTTTGCAGATCCGCACATTTCTGGAAAATCTACGTCGTGTCCTGATAATAGACGCAGCCCATTTAAAGGGTCGTTACTTGGGTATGATGTTCCTGGCGGTTGCCATGGACGGGGATAACTCCATCGTTCCAGTAGCTTTCGGCGTAGGAAAGTCCGAAACCGGGGACGAGTGGACTTGGTTTCTGTCCATGTTGAGACAAGCTATCGGAGACCCGCAAGGGTTGGTGTTTATGTCTGACAGGGCTCCTTCCATAAGCGCCGCAATCTCTGCCATGTACCCAAACGCCCCTCACGCCATATGCTGTCGACATTTGGAGATGAACGCCAAATCCAAGGACAAACGTATTACCACCTACAAGGATGTCTATTGGGCGGCATGCAGAGCATATACGGATCGGGAGTTTAACAAGTACATGAATATGCTACGATACAGTGTCAAGGAAGCAGCCAAAGTCTTTGACGATGCTGGACCGGAGAGGTGGTCCGCGGCCCATTTTCCTGGACAACGGTATGACATTCTGACCTCGAATAGTGCAGAGTCTGTGAATGCACTCTCCCGTTTTGCGCGTAGATGTCCGATTGTTAATCTTATGGACTACTTTCGGGCCTTTCAACAAGAGTGGTACCAAATTCGACGCCTAAAAGGAGCTAAGATACAAAATGCACTCGCACCAACGGCGGAGAATATCGTTCAGTACAGGGCGCGTCGTGCGGCGACATGGCCGGTAAGAGCAATCGGGTATGGGAAGTACGAGGTGCATGATGACTATATTCACGCGATTGTGAATATGGAAGACCACCTTTGTTCGTGTCGCGAATGGGATAAATCTGGGTTACCGTGCGGCCATGCCATCGCTGCAGCAACATATATGGGTCGTACAGATTGCAGCGACTTGGCTGTACCTTTCTTCACGTCCGAATATTACCGGAAAACATACGTGGAGGTAATAAACCCAGCTGGACCCCCTGCAGCATGGGTGTATCCACCCGACCTGCTTCCACCATGCTATCCACCTTTAATGGATAAGAACAGGGCCGGGAGACCGAGAAAGAACGACCGACGTCCATCACGTGGTGAAAGTTCGATACAACGAAGATGTACTCGGTGCCAATGCGTAGGACACACTCGTGGAGAGTGTCCAAATCCCGCCCCTTCAACCGTGCCAAGGAGACATTCTGTCAGTCACACCCCGGGCCCGTCACAGCTTGAACCATATGGAACAAACCCATATGATACTGTTGATCTAAACACTGATTTGTAAATGATATATATACATACATACATATGCTTCTAAATGAACATTGATAACACAGCTAGTTTGTAAATGATATATATATATATATTCGTATTATATATTTACACACATAAAGAAAATAGGAGACCTTCAATTTTTCTTAGTATTTTCTTGACCTTGTTCTTGCATCCATGGCAGTGAATGTTAACTCTGAGTACACATGTCTATTTATATATTCATATTAGATACGTTTTAATTTTAACAAATTACACCATTATAGTTAATTATTTAATTTATGGTACATCTCATATTTTTTTTCAATTTTGTTTTACACTCCTATCGCATTAACATAATAATCATATATTAACTAATTCATTAAATCGTTTTAAATTATTATTATTTGAATGTGTTTATAGATAGCGTGAATGGCAATAGGAGAAGGTAGAATTGTTTATAAATGGGGTTTTGACAAGTTGGTATCACTGGACTCATTTAAGAATTGTGAAAATGGGTATTTGGCGAATGATGATTCATGTGTGTTTAAAACACTTCAGCTCCAAACACACATGAATCATCATTCGTCAAATACCCATTTTCACAATTCTTAAATGAGTCCAGTGATACCAACTTGTCAAAACCCCATTTCATATTATATATATACACACACATACATATCCTTCTAAATGAACATTGATAACACAGCTAGTTTGTATTCCATCCAACAAGCTCTTCATCTTCAATCTTTCTGACCCTTCTTCAACGGCTTCTGCTTTTGCAACCACGTATGGCCATTGTGTACCACAACCCGCACACACTTTAGCAAATGAGTTGAGGGTTGTCATATATTCTACAAGGGAAGTAGGCCCACGAATGAGGTAACCTCTGACTTGACCTTGCATGATGTATCCAACCTAACCGTGGTTCAGCGGCTTAAAAACTACTTTTCAGAGAAATTAACAACAACAAAAAATACAAAACAACAACACAGTAAAAAAATACAAATAACAACACAGTAAAAAAATACAAAACAAAAAAAATATAACCACCACCTACTTAAAAATTGATTTAGTTTCATCAATCCAAGCTTGCTTCTCGTTTACCTTCGCTTGAATAATTGCGAAGTCTTGCAGAATATGGTGAATTGCTTCTTGTTCTCGACGAACACGAGCCTCCCGAGCTTTTATATCCCCTTTCATCCTTTTGATCTCCCTGTCTTCCTCTTCGATCTTTCTCAAATGGACTGCCTTCCTGTCCATCATTTTTTTCCACTCTTCTGTTAGTTCATCTATCTCCTTTTCCTTTTTTGCTATGGCGACCTCGATTTGAGGTGGCATTTTTTCAGGAGTAGACTTAGGGTTTGATGACGATGTCATTTGTGGATGAAATGAGAGAAGAGAAATCAAGATAGAAAGCAATTCAAAGAAAGAAAGCAAGAGAGAAATCAAGAAAGAAAGCAAGAACAAGTGTGAATTGTGAATTGCATACTACTGATATTTATGGATGAAATCTCAAACATGCAAATGAATTTCAACCACAAATCGGTCTTCAAAGTACAATAATTGTGGAAAAAAACAGTAAAAGCATGCAAGATTCGTCTAAGTACAGGGGCTGAAAGTGTAAATTTTCAGGGACCAAAAGTGTAAATTTTGGTCCATCGCGGGCTGCGATCGCGGGCAGGGACAAAAAGTGCACTGTGGCCAAAGTTGAGGGGCTTCGCGGGGCATTTGGGGCCAAAATACGTGCCACGTCAGTCCTAGCCCGCGATCGCGGGATCCATCGCGGGTATTTTGGGTATTTTTGCAAAATGAAATTTTTTTTGGGTATTTCGATAACAGTTGATCAAACTTTGGGTATTTTAATTAATTTCCCTTCTATATATTACAAGTTTTTTTTGATATCATATATTACAAGTTTATTAATTATATTTTAAGTAAGACAATATATAAACATCTATAGATTATAAGTCTATTAATTATATTTTTAGTAAAAAAATATATCTTATATTTTATATAGATAAATTATTAGATATCTAGCCACGACATATGGTGTCTTAAACTACTAGTTTATTATTAATTTTTTTATATAGAAAAAGTGATTTTTCTTATTTTCAAAATTTCATTTAAGTCTCTACAGCGACGACAAATCGTCGCCATAAAGTACCAATTTATTATTTTCTTTTTTTCTTTTTAATAAACACATATTTTTTATACGTCATAACAAATTTATTAAATATCTATAGCTATGACATGTCGTTCCTGTGACCCTTCAAAATTTCCCTCCAAAATTTTCGTTGAATTTTGATTTACAGCGACGATATGTCGTCTCTTTAAGTTACCAGTTTATTAATTAAATTTCTAATTAAAAAGTCATCTTCTTTTAGTTTTAAAAAAAATTATTAAATAGTTACAACAATAATATGTCGTCTCTATAAGGTTCCAGAATATTAATTAATTTTTGAATAGATAATCAACAAGAAATTAATTTTTTTTAAAAAGTATTAAAAATCTATAGCGACGAAATGTCGTCTCTATAACGCTCCAAAATTTTCAACAAGACGCCATTTTTTTCCCTCCAAAATTATATTTATAGCAACGACATTGTGGTTGCAAAAATTCCAATAAATATTCGAGTTTTTTTTCACCTTATAGTGACGACTGGTCGTCGCTGTAGATATTTATAGCTACAAATCAAATGTCATCGCTATTGGTGTCGTCGCTAATACCGTCATTTCTTGTAGTGCCATGAGATGATTGAGGAAAAGAATATATCATATACATAATTACATAAAATGCAATTTTTTTATCCCAAAGATCTAAAAAAAATTAATTAATTAAGGTCATTCATATATTAACAATTTTTTAAATATATGAAACCATAAAGTACTAGTAGTAGTGGGGGCCTCTCCAAATGCATATAAATAAGAGGCTATGTGAGTTTCCAAGGATCAAGCTTTACTTGTTGCCAAATACAATATAACAGCAGGTAGCATTGGTATCAATATCATCCTTCTTTAGCTCAAAATTAAACTGTGAAAAACCTCCATATCATGACCACCATGATGCTATGTTTATCTGTGATTATTTTGCTTCTTCTGCAAGGTCTGTATTCAATCGAACCATCGAGAGTTCAAAAAGTCCTTCCTCCGCCCTTACCTGCACAAACGGTGGTCTCATCACCTGACCACGTTCCCTCTACATATCGGCGTCGCTTCAAGAAGTATGAGGCGCGATCTTTCAGGCCAACGTGTCCAGGACCGAGCCCTGGTGTTGGCCACGTAAACCCACCTGGCTGCTAAATGTGTTTACAAAATCATCATCATCATCATAATATACAGAGGGAGGTTCAAATGAGAAAATAGTCAAAGTAAGAGAACACAATAACACTTATATTTGCACGTGATTTTAGAGTCAAATCACATGTGAATAAAGAAACATCGTAAAACCAAGGGGGTGCAAGCAACTGCTCCATGGTGGTTTGACATGCTCCTTAGTCCCATGTAATTTAACTGTAAAATTATCATAAAATCATATGTTACAGGAAAAGTGACTTTCAGTGACGCGCTTTTAGCGACAAAACGTTTCATTTACAAGTTATAGCAACGACAAGTCATTTCGGTAAATCCATTTATGGGATATATTAACTTTTAGCGACAACAAAAGTCGTTGCTAAAACCCCTGTTTCTTGTGGTAGGTGTTCTTTTGTTTTCTTATTTTAATTTTGTTCTCGTTTGAACCCAACCCTTTATATGTATACCCATATCGCCAATGATATAGTTAAGTTGGATTATATCAAGAGTCATGATATCGAGTAATTAATCAAATGTTTAGGAAGTGAAAAAGAAGGTGCTTTCCTGCACGTAGTTTTAATTTCCTGTTGATCGATCGGATCGATCGATCGATCAATTTAAGGGTTTCGTGTTGATGATATATCAGATTGAGATTATTGTCATTGAATTGAGGGACGTGAGTAGATTGAAATTCTAATTAAGCCTGCATGTCTGCAAAAATGAATGGAAACCAAGCTTGATTATTATATATTGCAGATTAATTATATTAAGTTTTATATTGGGAAGCCGTTAATTGTTCTATGGCATTTTAATTCACCATTTGTATGGAGTTTTCATTGATGAAGTTTATCGATTATATATACAAGGTTCTAATCAAATGAGAATTAGGTAGTTTGTACTGATAACTGTGAAATTCAATGTCAACCGTACATTTAAGATCTACGAATTAAATGGACTAACGACACATTTATAATAATTGTAAAAACGGAACTTATTAAACGAACGTGAACATAAATGAACGGGGATATTTTTGGAAAAAATAATAATTTTAAGGTAACGTTCAATTGGTAGGGTTCTTGGTAGCATTCAATTAGTAGTTTCAATGTCGTGCCCACATGTAACCATCCATTACAAAGGCTAAAATCATGGAATACTTAGAAAACGTAATCGTCAATAAATTTTAAGGTAACATTCAGTTAGTAGGTTTTTGTTCATCGTAATTAATTTTAAGTCAACTGTTATGAACAATGATATTTCAAATTTATTGAGTTTGGTATTCGTATTAGGTGCACACATGCTCACTTATGAGCATTGTTCAACATTCATGTAGGTTTACATTCATCTAATGAACATTGATCAACATGTAGGTTGAAAGTCATGAACAGTTTTCAACATTCGTCTTATGTTCACCGTAGGTGGTTCAGTGTTATGAACATTGTTTAACATGTAGGTTCAATGTTGTACCAACATGTTCACTTATGAACATATAACCGTCCATTACAAAGTCTAAAACCATCAAACACTTAGAAAATGTATGCACTAAAAGCAAGACCAAATAGACATTGTCATTCTTACCCTCAATTAATATATATCCATCATGTGAATCAACTAAATGTATCTAGAAGCACGGCTCAAGTTAACTCTTTAAATTAATGATTAACACTTTAGAATAAAACCAAACACATGGCATAAATTCATGATGACATTGATCAAATATAATTATGATGAATATATTAACATGACGATTCTTGTAACCATTATTATAATTCTTTATTATTGAGTTTTCGTTGTTTTAAGGAATCTTGGCTTAAAGAAACCTAAATCACTTATGAATCATCTCTTAACAAACTATTTTAAGTTTAGGTAATGCCTAAATTTTTTAAAATTATGTTATGATACCAACTTGAAACACCGCTAAAAATAGAAAATAACAGACAGTTTAGAATTTCCAAATTCCTTCAAAATAATACGACTTTAACGCCAAAAGTACGTAACGTTTACAAATAAAAGAGAACAATATATATATATATATATATATATCAAAGTTTTAAACTAGACTTTCTAATTATCAAACATAACGAGAATAAGTTGGGGTTACTAAAACCATCAAATCTGTTATATTCAAAATTGGATGACGCTTCTAAAGTCGTTACACCAGAACCTCTACAGAGCTCCGATTGCCACCCAGATACCACTAAGACCTGATATACATGTTGATAAGAAAAAAGTGTTAGGCTTAAAGCCTAGTTCAAGCACTTTATAATATAATAGAACAATAAAAACGAGATATTTGAATCAAAAGGAACATCTTTACAAAACCCACAATTTCTACATTGAGACCAGTAATTAAAACACCTATCTTAGATTAAAATCTGATATCCAAAACGTGGATAAGACTCATGCTCTAAAACATCAAAATACATATAATACTCTATACCCAATGAAAACATAGATACCTCAATACCCAAAACAACACATTCCGGTGACAGGAGAGACATGTTTGCATCGATTATGGCGAAACATAAAGTAAGCCATGCATCAACGTTATCAAGTTGTACCATAAGGTCAAGGTCCTGATGTCTAACTCCTCTCAAGTTTGCACTACAATACCCAAGGTCCCAGAGCCCCCACACGAGTTCTTTTTCGCAATATCCCCGAGTTTAAAAATCACAGTAGCAATGACCGTAAACCTTAACCCTCCATACACTTCATCCTCGCCTTGACGATGTCTCAATGACGATATCACACACAATATCACCGTAGGGACTTCACCTGAAACATCCTAGTCTCTCGAATAAATCTAACTCAATATAAATATAGTTCATGATAAAACCAACCAAACTTTTCATTCAAAAATTAGAGGATTAGCAATGAAGATTCATAATTACAGGTGAAACACTATAAACAACTTACTAATCTAAACTATAACTGCACCCAGTCTAGATTATAATCGGTTGTCTACAGTATCTCCAAAATCTTCTATATAAGTCTAGTTCCTCTATTGATATTCTTCAAAAGACAGCATTCATAAGCCCATCTTCGCTCATCCCCTGCTATTCTGAAACACACTTAAATACACAATAAATTTAAACCTTAAATTTATCAGAGTTTACTACCAAAGTTTCAAACTTACAAAAATTTATCATAACAACAACTAATCTAATCCATAATCAATAGAAATAGATTATCATAGTTGTTCACAACCTCTTTCAAAATACCTTCTATAATACTAAATTCTCCATCACCAATCCAAAAGCACAACTCTGGCATTCCTTGACACTCATCCCTTTGAATCCCTTCCCGAGCTAATACATGGTAAGAAAATTGAACTTGAAACGATTAGGCTTACGCCTAGTGAGAACATCCAAATTTCGAATCAAATTCTTTAAAATCTTTGAACCCAACATTGTAGCAAAGCAATTACATTACCCTGGTCCCAACTTTCTTACCGTATACATAACATCCTTCGATAACAGGAATCATATCGGATTTCATGAATATGACAACCCTCAGTATGTCATGGTATCATATTCGAGAGCACCACTACGAATCATCATGGATTCAAGTTTACAGCTCATGTCTAAGAACTTACAATTAAGCGTCATGCGTTTTCCTAGAATAGAAGTAGAAATAGCAACTATATCTTGCCTATTTCTAATCTATAAATAGAAAACGGAAACAACAACAATACTTTGTCTATTTCACGTTTCCACATCTCCATTACGAATAGCAATTATACCTTGCTTATTCCTTCTTTTCAAGGATACACTGGAATAGCAATTATACCTTGCCTATTCCACGTCTCCATGTTACAATACGAATAGCAATTATACTTTGCATATTCAATCATTTCAACATGAATAGCAATTCTACTTTGCCTATTCAATCATTTCAACATGAATAGCAATTCTGCTTTGCCTATTCAATCATTTCAACATGAATAGCAATTCTACTTTTCATATTCAATCATTTCAACATGAATAGCAATTCTACTTTGCCTATTCAATCATTTCAACATGAATAGCAATTCTATTTTGCCTATTCAATCATTTCAACATGAATAGCAATTCTACTTTGTTTATTCAATCATTTCAACATGAATAGCAATTCTACTTTGCCTATTCATTGCATTCAACATAAATAGCAATTCTACTTTGCCTATTCATTACATTTCCTAGTATATATGAGTATCAACTCAAAGCACATACAACTCATCTCGTATTCACAATCAAGTTATATTTATGTTCGTACTGATAAATGATTAAGGTACTTTTCATATTCAGAAAACACTTAATTATGAAAAGACCTCATACAGTGAGTTATCCGGTTACAATATTCATCCGGAACATTATTCATCCGGAAAACACTATTCAACCGGAAACACTATTCATTCGGAACACTATTCATCTGGAATCACTATTCATCCGAAACACTATTCATCCGGACCACTATTCATCCAGAAATCACTATTCATCCGGAAACACTATTCATCCGTAATCCGGAACCAATCCGGAAAACATCCGGAAATCATTTTTCGGACTAAAAGTCTGGAACTCGAATCGGAACCGGATCCCAAACCGGAACCGGAACCCAATACCGGATCCCATACCGGAACCCAATATCGGATCCCATACCGGATCTCAACACCGGATCCCATACCGGAACTTTGATACAGGGATTCCATATGCGCATAAATTTTCACTACAATTTCTACGAACCAGTCGATATATCTTTCTAAACCAATCATCAAAGTTTACCAATACCATTTCTAACTCAAATCGTTCATAATTTAAATGGCATCAATTAAGATTTAACAAATAGATGAATTCACCTGGTTCGAACTCAAAATCTCAGTGACACCGAATTAATCCAGCAATCAACTTCAATTCTTATTCCAACAACTGATTTAACCTAAGTGGAAGACGAATTTGAACTTAGGATTATCAATCTCAAAGAAGTGATTTCGAAATACATAAATTCCTTACCGAACGATGACCTGAATCGCATTTCTCCCTCTTTCTCTACTTAGACCGACTTCAGAAATGAGGATTGAGATCAAATCCCAGATCTGAAACCGACTCCCCCTCTTTATACATGTTGAACTATCAACAAATGACAATTTCCACCCCAAAGTTTATAATTCAAATATTCTTAAACTTTGGGTCATTTACACTTTCAACCCTCCAATAACGAATTATAACTTAACTTTGATCATGGAAATTCGGGGTGTTACAAATCTCCCCAACTTGAAAATGATTTCGTCCTCGAAATCGAAGTTCCAACTAGTAGGTTTAAAGTCCTACATGCTTAATTCATAGTTAAAGGTCCAAGAAAAACAAGGACTCAACTTTCCACGTTTTCCCAATCTTATACCCTTCAACATTACTCGTTCCCCAACTTGAAACTCTTTCATATGCAAAAGCATCGTCAAGAGCTAAATCACCTCCAATTGTCATAACAATTAGAAACAAGTACGCTTACATAACAATATATTCATAATAACAGTAGCTAATTGAAATTATGAACATACTATACATAAGAATCCTCGTTACCATCATCACAATTCTTAATTCCCGTATTCCCGCCGACTCTAAGACCATCCCGTCTTAGTACTTCTACCCAAATCTCACCGATCATAACTTACTTCATCTCAGCTTAAGTCTAGATATCTCACGATCATACCTAGTTCACTTAAACTAAAGCTCTGATACCAAACTGAAACACCCTTAAATACACAATAAATTTAAACCTTAAATTTATCAGAGTTTACTACCAAAATTTCAAACTTACAAAAATTTATCATAACAACAGCTAATCTAATCCATAATCAACATAAATAGATTATCATAGTTGTTCACAACCTCTTTCAAAATACCTTTTATAATACTAAATTCTCCAACACCAATCCAAAAGCACAACTCTGGCATTCCTTGACACTCATCACTTTGAATCCCTTCCCGAGCTAATACCTGGTAAGAAAATTGAACTTGAAACGATTAGGCTTACGCCTAGTGAGAACATCCAAATTTCGAATCAAATTCTTTAAAAGCTTTGAACCCAACATTGTAGCAAAGCGATTACATTACCCTGGTCCCAACTTTCTTACCGTATACATAACATCCTTCGATAACAGGAATCATATCGGATTTCATGAATATGACAACCCTCAGTATGTGTAACATCCCGAAATTTCCATTGTAATTTTATAGGAGATAAATTGTATTTTGGTACAATTTGGTTGAGAAAATTAAATTAAAGAGTTGATTTGGCAATTATTGGGAAGTTTGGGGTGCAAATGGAAAATAAGTTAATGACTCATGTTTTAGTCATGAGGTGTCAAGTTATAGGGAAATTAGTATTGTAAAATACTGATTTTGTTTTTGTGAGTGTTTATCAAAGAAAAGAAAAAGAAACAGTGAGAGATCGAGAGAGAATAGAGACGGACGAAAAAGAGGAAGAAGAAAGAAAGAAATTTGTGGTGAATTAGAGATTGTGATAAACTGCCATTAAGCTGTTCATTAAGCCTCTACGTGAAGCAGTGTTTAAATCGAGTTATTGAGGTGAGTTTAATTGATTCTTGCTTAAAACTTAACATGTAAACATGTGAGTATGTGTTAATTGAGCTTAAATATCAATTTCTGTGCTAAATGCTTAATCTGATAAGAAACAGCTTAATGGGATGTAAGAGATGATGAACAGTAACTTTTCGTTTTAGTTGATTGCGCAAAGTGTGACTTTTCGCAACAGTTGGTTGCGAAAAGTAAAGTTTTCGTAATAGTGAGTTGCGAGAAGTAGGGTTTTCGCAATTGTGGGTTGCGAAAAGTGAAAGTTTTCGCAGCTTTGGCTTGCGAAAAGTGTGGTTTTCGCTATAGAGGGTTGCGAAAAGTTGATGACTTCCAGTTGTATTTTGAAGCTGTTATGTGGCATGCAATCTGAGATGTATATGCTATCTGTTATATGTTTATAACTCTGTTGTTGATGTAAAAACCATGCTATGCGGAATTATAAGGACTTCCGTATGAGTCCGGAACTGTTATCAGTTATTGAGGTGATAATCCCCGATGCTAAATGGCAAAGTAGGGATAACTGTGGAGTTGAATATTCTTTATATAGAGATATAGAATATATGTTGAAATTGTATAGCTTTAGTATACAATAGAGCGAGTGTTGATACACATTTATTGTGTTGCGATGGCTAGAATTTACATTTGGTCTAGTGGGCAACTTAGTACGGTCTAATGGGAACCGCATACTAGCTGGGGACCTATAATGTAATTCTAGTGGTGGAGCGAATTCTGAATCATCTGTGAGGGTTCCCGGTTGTTGTGATCACCGTTGCATAAAATCCCATTGGGAACCAGTGATTCAGGATGGTGAGGTATTGAAATGTGAGAGAATTACATGGAGGTGTAATTCGCATTTCAGGCGATAGGAAGTGTGAGAGAATTATATTAAGGTGTAATTCGCATTTCCGAGGTTTATTAAATGATGAAGTGTGAGAAAATTACATCGAGTTGTAATTTGCATTTCATGGGTGATTGAGTTTAACTCCTTATAATCTGGTGGGATTATAAGTAGTTGTTGTTTTTGTTATTTAATTAATGACTAGGTGAAATAGTCATGGTGGTTGGAATTTAATTTGGTAAGATGAAAGATGCAGGTTTGAGACACCTGATGTTTAGTTGTTGGGTTTTAAATTTGAATTGATTAACCTCACTAGGCGAAAGCCTAATGTTTTAAGTTGAATTATCTTACCAGGTTCAGGTTCGGGAAAGAAGTAATGGGGAGTGAATTTCATATCAAACTATGAGGTGGAAGGATCCAGCTTTTCTTTTGGAGATTTTTGGGACGAAGCTTAGATAATCTAGTTAATCTATTTATGTTGTAAGAATAGATTAATAAGATTATTTAGGAAAAGTTAAATGTTGTATACAAAACGATGCTGTAAGATCCTTGTTGTTATAAAAGTTTGGTATTTTAATGATCATAGCACTTTATTTTGAGGTTTAAATTGGACCTGAATTTTAGGGTGTTACAGTATGTCATAGTACCATATTCGAGAGCACCACTACGAATCATCACGGATTCTAGTTTACAGCTCATGTCCAAGAACTTACAATTAAGCGCAATGCGTTTTCCTAGAATGGAAGTAGAAATAGCAACTATATCTTGCCTATTTCTAATCTATAAATAGAAAACGGAAACAACAACAATACTTTGTCTATTCCACGTTTCCACATCTCCATTACGAATAGCAATTATACCTTGCTTATTCCTTCTTTTCAAGGATACACGGGAATAGCAATTATACCTTGCTTATTCCACGTCTCCATGTTACAATACGAATAACAATTATACTTTTCCTATTCAATCATTTCAACATGAATTGTAATTCTACTTTGCCTATTCAATCATTTCAACATGAATAACAATTCTACTTTGTCTATTCAATCATTTCAACATGAATAGCAATTCTACTTTGCTTATTCAATCATTTTAACATGAATAGCAATTCTACTTTGCCTATTCAATCATTTCAACATGAATAGCAATTCTACTTTGCATATTCAATCATTTCAACATGAATAGCAATTCTACTTTGTCTATTCAATCATTTCAACATGAATAGCAATTCTACTTTGCCTATTCCATATTTTCAACATGAATAGCAATTCTGCTTTGCCTATTGTGAGTTCCAGTTTGATCAGGTAACAACGAATCAATAAGAAATAACAAGAACAATTGATGATTTCAACTTGTCATCCCTCTCGTATTCATTCAAAGTATCGTTCAGAGAATATTACAATTCAAAGTAAAGGAACGATTTCTAAACAATAAGCTCTAATGAATTTCTCTAACCTAAAACTAAAGGTTAACTAAACTATTTATACTTAGGCTTGAAACCTAAGGCCCATGGCCCATTAAGCCTAAACTAAGCTCAATTAATACAATTAAGGCTTTTACAATAATTAATTAAGCTCTATATACTTATTTATATATCTTTCTAATATGTAGGACATTTATGGTCCTAACAATCTCCCCCTAAAGATATATAAATAAAACTCGGTCTTGAAACTTTCAAGTCTTGATCTTCTCTTCTTCTTGAATCTTTGAAAACTTTTGATGTTGCTTGACTCCATGTCTTTTCAGCGCTCCCCCCTGAATAAAGCTCTTGGTCTTTATCACCAGATTTAATGAATGTGTCTTTGAACTGCGAGTTGAATTATAGTTGATATTGCTTTCAGCTTCAGCTTCAAGAACTTGTAGAATCAATATGCTCGATGGAGGAAATAGTGATTTGTAGCGAACTTGTAGCGGCCTCTTTTTTCGGAACTGATGAAATTCAGAACTGCTAAAGCAACAGTTACTCCCCCTCAGCTTTTGCTAACTCCCCCTCGGCTTTTGCTAACTCCCCCTCAACTTGATAATCTGTGTCTTTGAATCTGTACCCTTTCTCCCCCTCATGATGAGTAGGAGCATCCGGAGCATCATGTATGTTCAAAGACATTAGTGACGAGTAGCAAAAAATCCAGATCAAAACATTAAGTAACCAACTTGGGGTAAAAAGACTAACACAGAAACACATAGTAATTGTTATCACAACAATTTAAAAAATTGTGTGGCCTATGTTCAGAGTTGGCAATGGGGTATCTCTGATAGGACTTCCAGTTATCACTGAAGTAAAATTTAAAAAATTACTTCTCAAACTGTTCCGGCAATATCACGAAGATATGCGATTGGAATCACAAAGACTCGTGCATGTGTGAAAGAAATGAATTATATCAGTTAGGCTCAAATATTGATTTAACCTGGGACGCAAGTTAAAAATCAATAGACTCAGTGATTAGAATATGAAGTTCGGAGACCAGAGTTGGTGTCTTCCTGTTTCAATATCTAAGACCTCCGAGTGAGGAATAGATAGATAATGTGTTAATTCTCCGTGAATATATGAAACAAGCATCTGTTGTGAGATACTTGAGTGGCTGGGTGGGGTGATACGAGTTATCGACACTGGGTCCATGTCTGTTTCAATATTCATCTCCAGAGAACGAGAATGAATAGATTGTGTGGTTACCCGGATAACTGACTCGGTTTGGTAAGGACCAATAATTCTTTTAAGTCCTGTCACAGCCTCACCATTTATTCTTTTCACTCCGAACTCATCTATGCATCTAGACCCCTCACTGTTGTCTATAAGGGATGTGTTTCGTGGGTAGGTCTTTCCGGTTCTGAATAGACCATAGAAACAATGAAATTCCTAACACTCCTTTCATGCAAGAGTAGAACAGTTTAGAAGACAGTGAAGTACGAGTTCTAAACTGAAATGTTTAGAAGTCGAAACATTTAAGAACGAGTCCTGGTCTGAGATGATCAGAAGTCATAAAATGAAGTCCGAGTTCTGATTTGAGGTAATCATAAGTCATAAAAAATCATTTGAAATATGGAATTTCAAGAAACAAGATCTAGCGCTAAACAGAATGACTCAGTAAGCACGGTATTTTGCAAGAAATGAGACAATGATCAGAATGTATAGTTGTGAAGAACAAGTCACAATTATTATATCAGATAAGAATGGCGTCATTTGCAAGAAATAGCGAACTTGAAAACAACTAGGAATTCAAACGAGTGTATTTCCATCGAAAAATCAACGAATATGTGAGACATGGAAATAACTAAGTCAAGAAAAATTGACACGTGGCAATCATGGAATTTAAAATTGGAGAATAACAAACATAAGTAAGTTATTCAGAATGAATTACCACGGTCTTTGAATTCAGTTAAAGTTCACTTACCTTTCATAGTACTCCCTCTCAAATGTGGCATAACCTTTGAATGCAGTCATGTGAAAAGAATGTTCTTTACTGAGCGCACATGACATTCCTGCAAAACATATTAGAAGGATTTTGGTATCCATCTTTTGATGGATCCTTGTTGGTTAGATGACCTATGAGGACCTGGGATACTATAAGTACTATACCAATACTTAGCACGGTCTTTATTCACAAACTCACTTGTTCCACAGTAAGAACAACACATCTTCTGTGTAGATAAGTTGATCAGCTTATTGACGGAGTAAGCACGACCAATTTTCACAAAAGGTTTAGCGTGGAAAGCTTTGTTGTTCTTGTTACTCTTAACAGAGACGAATGACTTTGGAGCAGGAGCGGATCCTTTAACTCTCCAAACCATGTTTACTTTCTTGAAAGATTGATTATCTTTATTATCAACACGAGAATTATAGAAAAGATTGGAAGGTCGAATCTGATCTTTTAAAAAATCATTTAATTTGACAAAATTCTTTGAAGAACGATTTATAGTAAATGAACTTGAAGCATAAGAAGGTTGAACACCTTTGAACTTGCTTTCTTCAAGTTTCTTGACCTTAACGGATAAAGCATTTCGTTCTTTGAGAATTAAATCAAATTTCTTTTGTAAATCAGATTTAACCATTTGTTCCTTCAAAATCTCGGTTGCTAATCCAGATAATCTCTGTGTAAGTTTAGAAATCTCAGTCTGAAAAATCTTTCTTTCAAATGCAAAATCATCTTTCAAACTTTTTGCCCTAAAACCTTCAACTTTCTTCTTCTCAGACTCTTTGATTAGAACGTCTAATTCTTTCTCCAAATCAGTTATTTTCAAAGAAAGTTCTCCATTCTTTTTAGTAAAAGATTTGCGTTCAGTTTCAAACTTCTCTCTTTCTAAAATCAAAACTTTTTCAAAGTCGGAGATCTGTTTTGAAAGTTTTAAACACATAAGCTCAAGACTCTTCTTCTCTTCAAGAGATTTGGTTGAAAAACCAGATTGCTTTTGTATAAGCAGTTGTCTTTCCTTTGCAAAACTTTCTTTCTCCTTTTCAAAAACCTTTTCAAAAGTAGTTAGTTTATTTTTAAGCTCAAGGATTTCACAGTTCAAGAGTTTACCTTTCTCTTCAAGTGCCTTTATCTCGTCTTGTGATGGCAACTCAGAAATATTTCTTTTCAGCTCAGTGTTCTCAGTTTCTAAGATCGTTGTCTTTTCTTCTGCTTTAGCCAGCTTCTCAGAACTATTCCAGAATTGAGATTTCAGTTCCTTCAGTTCTTTGATGTACTTGTTGATCAAATCGTCTTTCTGCTTGATATTCTTTTCATATAGTCTTGCTTGCTCTTTCTCAGTCTTCTCCTTCTTATCAGGCTGCTTGTGCTCATCTACCTTCTTCATGCCTTCGTATTTATCCTGATAAACATGGCATTTGTTGGAGGAAGTGGGGTAGCGTTGATTATTGGATGTAGGCTTCTGCTGCTGGAAGGATCTGGAGAGCAGATCCATTGTTTTCTTAATGGCTGTAAATTCAGGATCAGAATCACTGTCTTCCTTTTCCTCAGGTTCTGACTCAGATTCGCTTGGCTTATGGGCACGTTTGGAATGACAGCCAGAAGATTTGTCTCGTTTGGAAGACATGAGAGCTAGTGGATTAGCAGGTGGCTTGGATGCAGACTCCTTTTCATTCAGAATCTCCATCACCTCATCTTCGTCCTGACAAGTTGCTTCAGACTGAGATGAATAAGACATTGTTACCTGAAAAATTGATCGTTCATCGGTGTTATTTTGAAGAATAAAAAATAAATGCGGAAGAAAAATCGAAAATTTAAAATTGAGAAGCAAATTTAAGAACTAAGTTCGTTTCCAAAAATTAAATTTTGATTATCGAATTCGAACGAACAAAATCAATCTTCGAGAATGAAACCTGTAATAAAACAAACCAAGTTAGATAAAAAAAACGTCAACACAAATCACAAAAAAATAATAAGCGTCGCGAATAAGCTCAAATTGTCGCAAAAAGTCTCAAACTGTCACTAAAAAATTTCAAATCGATCGTTAAGAAAAATCGCAACTTTCGTTGAAAATTCTCAATCACGAGACGTGCGGTAACTCGGCGATATACTCGAGATTCTCCAACGAGATTAACAATTAAAAATCATGCAATATATATATATATAGGGGTGGTATTTTTTGCAAACCACTACATTTGTGGAAACTATGCAAACCACCTTATCACCAATCATTTCAAATTTTTTGATTATTATCTGTAATTAATACACTTAATCTATAAAGGGTATTTTAGAGATTTTAACTTTTTTTTATTTACTAAATATATTATTTAATTTATATTTTAGGGGTTCCAAACTCATAAAACCGAGACACCAATCTTCAAGAACTTCATGATGTTCATGAAATTCATATCTTCATGAAACACAGATCTTCATGATCTTCATAAAAACCCAGAAACATAAACCTTGTAGATATTCATGAAACCCACATCTTCATGAAGCTTGAAGATCTTCATGAATCCCATATCTTCAAGATCTTCATGAAACCGATATTCATGAAACCCATAAACATAAAGCTTGAAGATCTTCATGAATCCCAGCTCTTCAAGAAACCCAGAAACATAAAACTTGATAAATGAAACCAAAAAAACATAAACCACATTCATGAACCTAGAACAAAAAACCTAAAACCAGATTCATGAAACCAGATGCAAGAGCCCAGATTTATGGAACAAAAACATAAACCCATTTCCAAGGAACATAATCAAATCTCTTTTTAACACTTTCATTTTCATGGGGTTTTGTCCAAAAATCTAAATTTTAACATCAAAAATCAAGTTTTAAACATGAAAATGGATAAAAGAAAGATTCTTCATCCCCACCCGATTCACACCCGCTTAAACAAAAAAAATAAGAAAATACCCAGAAAACAGATCTGAAACAAAAAAAAATTGAAAAAACCCAGAAAAAACGGATCTGAAACAAAATGTATGAATCTCCGTGTCGGATCTGAAACAAGATGTATGAATCACAGAAAAAAGGATCTGAAAATACGTTTTCTTGCTTCATGAAAATACGTCTTCCTTCTCTCAGATCCGTTTTTTTTGCACGAATCTCCGTGTCGGCGGGAAACGACGGTGGCACCGCCTTCTTGCGATGGTTTTCCACGAAGCAAAAATATTGAGAGGAAGAAGACGTATTTTCAGAGAGTGGGTGTGATAGAAGAGAGAGAAAAGCCAAATGTTCTATTTACCCTCACAAGCCTTTCAACCATATTAAAAATAACAAAAAAGTGCAACAATTTACATAAATGCCACCGATTGTTTTTGAATCGTAGATCATATGAATCAACGGTAGAGATTGAGTTTCCATAGTTTCTACAAATGTAGTGGTTTGCAAAAGAAACCTCCCATATATATATATATATATATATATATATATATATATAGAGAGAGAGAGAGAGGCTCCTTCAAATGTAAACATTCTTTTTTATGTAAACAATGAAACCAAGGGTATTTAGGTCTTTTTCTCTAAATTCGTAATTTTAGGAATATCCATAACTTTAGCAACTAACAAACTTCCTTAATTTTCCCAATTATCTTCATCTCTCCCTCTCTCTCCCTCTCTCTCTCTCTCTCCGGCGACCTACACTCCGGCAACCTCCTCCTACTCCGGCGATCTCAACTCCGGCGACTTGCTCCCACTCCGACGACCTCCACCAAAATTACGGCGAGTTTCATAATTTTTTCGAGTTTCATAACAGTTTTTTCATAAACAATTTTCTCATAAGTTCGAGTTTTTAAAGTTTCATAAACTGTTTTTTCAAAATTTTCACATTTCATATGAGAAAAACAATATGAAACCGGCGAGTTTCATAATTTTTCCACGTTTCATAGGAGACGTTTCATAGGAGAAAAAAACATTTTTTTTCATAAACATTTTTTTAGTAGATGAAAAACGATATGAAACCCAGAATCATAAATTATAATGAAAAGCATAATCGATATGAATCCCAAAATAATGAAACCCATATGAAACGACTCCTATGAAACGTCTCTCGCCCATGCTTGAACCGTTTCCCCCACCGCAGAAACAACATTGCTTCTCGCAACGGCCGGAGTCCGTATCGCCATGATTTGCAAACCAACGAAGCTGTCTGTAGGTTCGGGAGGCTGAAGTTGGCGGCGATCTTAGTCAACACGTCGTTATGTAGCGCTGCGAAGTCACGACGGTGCGAGGACGGAGATGATCGAAAGTGTCTGGTTTGGATCGACTTGGAAGTGTTGTGGTGTTTCCAGATCGGATTGTGAATCATGGTGGCCGGAATTTTGTGAGAGAAAGAGAGAGGGAGAGAGAGAGAGAGATTGGTGGCCGGAATTTTGTGAGAGAGAGAGGGAGAGAGAGAGCCGAAATTTTGTGAGAGAGAGAGAGAGATTGAGATAATAACCATAATTAGATTAATTCAAATCAATTAATAGATTCTAAAATTAAATACCTAAAAACTATTCCTAAAATACCTTTTTCCTATTTTTTAAATTCAAAAATCCCTCAACCGTTGATCAAAAAATCGGATGGCCTAGATGGGTTTACAAGGTTTACATAAAAAATAATGTTTACATTTGAAGCTCCCTCTATATATATATATATATATGACGCAGCGTAGGTTTGCGGAAGGATCGACAAGCGTCTAAATCCTTTGATAAACGTGATTACGAACTGTAATATACGAAGAACTAGAGAATCCACTCTAAAAATAAGAACTTTATTGAATAATTGAATAATTAACAAAGAAACCCTAATACCCTATTTATAATACTAAACTAAGAAAACGATAATTGCTAAACTACTAAGAGGATAATTATGAAAACTAAACCTAACCTTAATCTAATATTAAATAACTAAAAGATAATACTATAACTAAATAATGGAAAATAGCAAAAAATAACTAAAAGGAACAAGGAATTCAAAGTTGGTCACGTGAGTGGATAAAGGCTAGATGTAGTGTGGCGCTAGTTTGGCGCTAGCCAACTAGCGGGAGAATGAGCGCCAACCAACAAAGCAGAAGCTGGCGCTAGTTTGGTGCTACCCAGCTGGCGCCGTTGCTGGCGCCAGCGGCTGCCTTACGTCTCTGATTTCCTCGTCGTCGCTCGATCTGACTCTCGATCTTTTGTCGCTACTTCCTCTATATTTGGTGCTTTATATTTGCTCTTTATCCCACGCCAAATTCCGAGTCTCTTTCGAGCTCGTTTTCCTTTTCGAATATGTTTCTTTCTTTTCCAATTATTTACGAAAATCCTTCGATTTCTCCCTGTATCAGTCACCCTCACTTGAAAAGAACTCGTCCTAGAGTTCACTTGAAAAGAACTCGTCCTAGAGTTCACTTGAAAACCAATTTTACCTGACTCGTAGAACATGCAATTCTTCAAAACTCTTGGCTGCACAACTCGGTCTTCAAAATTGAAAACTTTCGACCAACCTTCAAATTCCAACGGCGGTCGTCGCAATTCCTTCCATACGAGTAATAATTTGTTAAACTTGGAAGGGTAAGAAACGTGCGTAACTTTACCGGGAATCGTTTCGGTTTGAACCGAAGCCTTTGGTGCTTGAATAACGATAACCTCATCCTTGGGATCATCGTTCTTGACATCTTGTGGCAACCGTTTCGTCGGCTCGAGAATGTCTTCCGGTATCTTGCTTTCGGTTTCTTTGGCCGGGGATCCGAAATCTGCTGTCGACTCTTTCGGCACGTTACAAGTTTCATGTTGTGACTTTGTTTCGATGGCAACAACCTCGTCTTCAACCTTGGCCGACAAGACTTCCTCCTTTTCCGGTGGTCTTTTCGGAACGGGCGGTTGATTGACTAGGGGCGAAATCGAGCCCATAATATGGCTATTGTCGTGGCTCTTCTTGTTGGGGCTTTCATCGAAGCTATTGATTGATCTCATGGAAATCTTTTGGTCGCCCCAACGAAATAGTACGATGTCGGCTTGGCTCTTGTAGGTTGCATGATTATCGAATTGCCACGGTTGACCCAACAGAATGTGGCAAGCGTCCATGTCAAGGACATCACATAGGACCTCTTCTCGATAGTGTTTGCCGATTGAGATGGGTACCCGACAAGTTTGTGTGACTCTAACTTGAAAGCCATACTTGACCCACCCAAGAGAATATGGAGCTTCATGGGGTTGAGTGGGTAGATTCAGGTAGTCGACCAATTTCTGGGACACGAGGTTCACACAACTTCCACTGTCGATAACTACGTTACATACCTTTTTGTGTATCGAATAATGCGCTCGGAAAAGATCTTCGTGTTGGCTATCTTCCTTTGACGAAAGGAGTATCCGTTGAAGTGCAATATCGATCTTTTCTTGGGAATCTTCCTCCTCCTTTTCGGATTCGGAACTCGATGAATCGACCCGGTTAAGGTTGTCGTTGTGTGGAATCCTAACCGGTCCTTCAAGCATGTCTCTTCTCCGACGGTTGTCGTCGACGATGTTGGGTTGAAGCCTGTTAACAACCGCCGTCAGATTAGGGAGTGCCGCGGAAAGGGCCGCGTTCATCTCGACTAGGTCTGCTCTGATACCACTTGACGCAGCGTAGGTTTGCGGAAAGATCGACAAGCGTCTAAATCCTTTGATAAACGTGATTACGAACTGTAATACACGAAGAACTAGAGAATCCACTCTAAAAATAAGAACTTTATTGAATAATTGAATAATTAACAAAGAAACCCTAATACCCTATTTATAATACTAAACTAAGAAAACGATAATTGCTAAACTACTAAGAGGATAATTATGAAAACTAAACCTAACCTTAATCTAATATTAAATAACTAAAAGATAATACTATAACTAAATAATGGAAAATAGCAAAAATAACTAAAAGGAACAAGGAATTCAAAGTTGGTCACGTGAGTGGATAAAGGCTAGATGTAGTGTGGCGCTAGTTTGGCGCTAGCCAACTAGCGGGAGAATGAGCGCCAACCAACAAAGCAGAAGCTGGCGCTAGTTTGGTGATACCCAGCTAGCGCCGTTGTTGGCGCCGGCGGCTGCATTGTGTCTCTGCTTTCCTCTTCGTCGCTCGATCTGACTCTCGATCTTTTGTCGCTACTTCCTCTATATTTGGTGCTTTATATTTGCTCTTTATCCCACGTCAAATTCCGAGTCTCTTTCGAGCTCGTTTTCCTTTTCGAATATGTTTCTTTCTTTTCCAATTATTTACGAAAATCCTTCGATTTCTCCCTGTATCAATATATATATATATTTCATGAATTTATGCATATATATATATATATAAACAAATGGAAAAGTGTATGTATGCTATGTGATGTGAATGCAAGTGTAAGAGAAAAACAATTGCATGTGTGATGATGAACTTATGCTCATGCGATAGATGTAGGTGATGTATGGAGATTATCCATGTAGCAGCAATACATATACATGTATGTATATTTTGAAAAACTTGCACCAGCTTCACACACACAAAATAAAACCAATCAGCAAAAACAATAAAAAGTCAATAAATAGAAGCAAGCCGGTCAAAGATGTCAAGCTGATGGTAAAATGAGATCATCCGGAAAGGAGAATTTAATCCAAATAATTACGTCCGGAAAGTTGATGTCATCCGGAAACATTTGATGTCCGGGAACCCAAAAAATTCATCCGGTAAGTGACAAAAAAAGTATCCGGTAACCAAAAAATTGTTTCATCCGGTAACCCAAAAAAATTGTTTTACCCGGTAACCCAAAAAAAAATCATCCAGAAAGTGGATTATTCCGGTAAGTGAATGAAATCAGAGGACTTACCCGGTAACTGTCGAGAAATAGAAATCTACCCGGAAAGATTTAAGGATCTTCCGGTAACCACGGCTGTGATGTCAAAAATAGATGGAATTCAATTAGGGTTGCTTGAAATCGTTCCTGAAAGATTAGAAACATAACAAAACACAAACACAAACATACCTAAATCGATTTCTAAGCAAAATGTATCCTGTTTTTCAACAATCACCACAAAAATTTAAGAACACAAAAAACTCAAGAATTGATTTTTAAGATGAAAAATTGATTCCTTTGAGAATCGATATAACCGCAGATAAACACCAGATTAAGAACGATTAAACAATAGAGAATTAACAAACGAATTATTAAGTCAACGAAAAGCTTTGCAAACCCGATTGATGATCGTTTCACCCCAAGAAAAACTGCAGTATGTCGAAAATAATATGAGTGCCTTCTGGACCTCAGACGATCAATCCCACCGTTAAGAATGTAGACCAATATGTCATGAAGCTACTGTCCAAATATCGCGACGATCCGACGGTTCAAACTCCGGGAATAGGCAAAACGGCTCGCTGTGTTTTCCAGAAAATTTGAATACGAAAATTTCTTGCTTTTTCTTACTTTCGATTGGCTTCTTTTCTTTCTTCAAATCACCGATTCGGCTCTGATACCAATTGTGAGTTCCAGTTTGATCAGGTAACAACGAATCAATAAGAAATAACAAGAACAATTGATGATTTCAACTTGTCATCCCTCTCGTATTCGTTCAAAGTATCGTTCAAAGAATATTACAATTCAAAATAAATGAACGATTTCTAAACAATAAGCTCTAATTAATTTCTCTAACCTAAAACTAAAGGTTAACTAAACTATTTATACTTAGGCTTGAAACCTAAGGCCCATGGCCCATTAAGCCTAAACTAAGCCCAATTAATACAATTAAGGCTTTTACAATAATTAATTAATCTAATTAAGCTCTATATAATTATTTATACATCTTTCTAATATGTAGGACATTTATGGTCCTAACACCTATTCAATCATTTCAACATGAATAACAATTCTGCTTTGTCTATTCAATCATTCAACATGAATAGCAAATTCTGTTTTGCCTATTCAATCATTTCAACATGAATAGCAATTCTGTTTTGCCTATTCAATCATTTCAACATGAATAGCAATTCTCCTTTGCCTATTCAATCATTTCAACATGAATAGCAATTCTACTTTGTCTATTCAATCATTTCAACATGAATAGCAATTCTACTTTGCCTATTCATTACATTTCCTAGTATATATGAGTATCAACTCAAAGCACATACAACTCATCTCATATTCACAATCGAGTTATATTTGTGTTCGTACTGATAAATGATTAAGATACTTTTCATATTCAGAAAACACTTAATTATGAAAAGACCTCATACAGTGAGTTATCCGGTTACAATATTCATCCGGAAAACACAATTCATCCAGAAACACTATTCATCCGGAACACTATTCATCCGGAATCGCTATTCATTCGGAATCACTATTCATTTGGAACACTATTCATCCAGAATCACTATTCATCAGGAATCACTATTCATTCGGAAACACTATTCATACGGAATCCGTAACCAATCCGAAAAACATTCGGAAATTATTTTTCGGACTAAAAGTCTGGAACTCGAATCGGGACCGGATCCCAAACCGGAACCGGAAACCCATATCGGAACCCAATACCGGATCCCATATCGGAACCCAATACCGGATCCCATACCGAAACCCAATATCGGATCCCATACCGGATCTCAACACCGGATCCCATACCGGAACTTTGATACAGGGATTCCATCTGCGCATAAATTTTCACTACAACTTCTACGAACCAGTCGAGATATCTTTCTAAACCAGTAATCAAAGTTTACCAATACCATTTCTAACTCAAATCGTTCATAATTTAAATGGCATCAATTAAGATTTAACAAATAGATGAACTCACCTGGTTCGAACTCAAAATCCCAGTGACACTGAATTAATCCAGCAATCAACTTCAATTCTTATTCCAACAACTGATTTAACCTAAGTGGAAGACGAATTTGAACTTAGGATTATCAATCTCAAAGAAGTGATTGCGAAATTCATAAATTCCTTACCGAACGATGACCTGAATCGCATTTCTCCCTCTTTATGTGCTTAGACCGACTTCAGAAATGAGGATTGAGATCAAATCCCAATTCTGAACCGACTCCCCCTCTTTATACATGTTGAACTATCAACAAATGACAATTTCCACCCCAAAGTTTATAATTCAAATATTCTTAAACTTTGGGTCATTTACACTTTCAACCCTCCAATAACGAATTATAACTTAACTTTGATCATGGAAATTCGGGGTGTTACATATTCCCGCCCGTTTTGCTACCTGATAAAAATCAACTTTGAAAAGTTAGGCTTACACCTAGTGATAATCCAAAAATATAATTCGGAACACCATTCGAATATCTAAAATGGTAATTTAAACAATATATATAAAATGACTAATTCTTCTTTCAATAGCATTCACATAACATCCTTCGATGACGGGTAAACCCGACTCCATGAGTGTGACAAACACCAAGTAAACCACACTGCCATGTTTACGAGCGCCACTACGAATCAATAATGATTCTAGATTTCAGCTCATATTCAAGAAAGTACAATTAAATCCATGCCTATTTCTTGGTACAGAAATGGGAATCACAATTAAACCATGCCTATTCCTCATTTCTCAACACAAAACGGGAATTACAGTTAAACCATGCCAATTCTATGTTTCTCAACACGAAACGGGAATTACAATTAAACCATGCCTATTCCACGTTTTCAAAATAACTCATGTGTCAATGGATCCATTACACTTACTTACATCAATACACGATAAGGCCTGATGATCGCTCTCTCCTAACTTTGACACATTTCAGCAAGTTAGTGAAAATTTACGTTTAGAAAAAATGAAGGAAGTATTCTTTAGCAGTTTATTTCTCTAATGACTTTACTTAATTACCGATATATTACAATCTCATGCAATTCCTCATCTTAAAAGTTTACCCCATTTAACAGTTGTAACACCCCGGATTTCATTATATTATATTTAATATGAAGAGGTCGAAAGAGTAATTAGTCAAAGTTTTGGACTAATTGTAAAAATAAAACTTCAGGGTTGAGTTAGTCATTTGTTGATAGTTGAGTTTACTTAAAAGGGTTTGGGTCGGCTAGGAATTGAGATAATATCTCAGTTGAGTTCCTGAAATCGGTTTAGCAAGTAACGAGAGAAAGTTTTGGGAAAAGTTTCATCAGGTAAGAAATTGATGATTCTTACCAATCTTATTTGATTAAGATTGATAGTATGTATAAGGTTTGAATTTCATCAGGTTTTGGAATCATTGAGGAGCAGATTTGGTTTTGAAGTACTGGGGAATTTGAGATTGCAGTTTTCTGTTCGATTGCTAACCTATGGTGAGTTCATCCTTTAATTTTTGTCTTAATAAGATTGATAAGATGGAATTGATTTGGTTTTGTGAAAGTATTGATATTTGTATGAATAAATACAAAGTTAATTTTTAGCGTACTAAATGAAAATAGAGGAATTGGGTAAAATGGGCGAAGTCCGGAAGATGAGTTCCGGATTTGGTACCGGATTCCGGAAAGTACTGGATTCCGGATTAATACCGAATCCGAAGTGGATTCTGGATTGGAACCAGATTCCGGATGAGGATCCGATATGAATAGTGTTTTTCGGATGAATAGTGTTTCCGGTATGAATAGCGTTTTTCGGATGAATAGTGGTTTCCGGTATGAATAGTGTTTTCCGGTACGAATATAGTGTTTTCCAGTATGAATAGTGCTTTCACGGATGAATAGTGTTTTCCGGTATGAATAATGTTTTTCGGTATGAATAGTGTTTTCCCGGATGAATAGTGTTTTCCGGTATGAATAGTGTTTCCCGGATGAATAGTGTTCCGGATGAATATTGTAACCGGATTACTTTTGGGAGTTGAATTACGGATTAGTTTACCGGATAGGTTGTTCCGAATAACTTGTTGTATGAGGTTTTTCATGATTAAGTGTTTTCCGATTATAAAAAGGATCTTAATCATTTAATTTGCGAATACAGTTATAACTCGATTGAGAGTATGAGATGAGTTGTTATGTGCTTTGAGTTGATACTCACATACATATTGAAAAGGAGGAATATGCAAGATATAATTGTTATTCCCGTGTATCCTTGAAAAAGAGGAATATGCAAAGTATAATTGTTATTCCCGTGTATCTTTGATAAACGTGGAATAGGTCGGGCTCTTAATGGTAATTCCCGTTGATTGATATGAGGAATAGGCCGGGCGCTTAATGGTAATTTCCATTTCATATTAGGATGTGAAATCGTGGAATAAGCGGGGCGCTAATCGTAATTCCCGATTTCTGTTGGAAGGTAAGGGATAGGTCGGGCGCTTAATGGTAATTCTACTTCCACTTCAAGAAATAGGCAAAGTAGAATTGCTATTCATGTTGAAATGATTGAATATGCAAAGTAGAATTGCTATTCATGTTGAAATGATTGAATAGGCAAAGTAGAATTGCTATTCATGTTGAAATGATTGAATAGGCAAGGTAGAATTGCTATTCATATTGAAATGATTGAATAAGAAAAGTAGAATTGTTATTCATGTTGAAATGATTGAATAGGCAAGGTAGAATTGCTATTCATATTGATCTATTCATGTTGAAATGATTGAATAGGCAAAGTAGAATTGCTATTCATGTTGAAATAATGAAATAGGCAAAGTATAATTGCTATTCTTATTGAGAAGTGGAATAGGCAAAGTATAATTGTTATTCATAATTGAGTCGTGGAAACGTGAAATAGACAAAGTATAATTGTTTTTTTTCGTTTTCTTTTGGTGGATTATAAATAGGCAATATATAATTGCTATTTCTGTTTCCATTCCAAGAAAAAAAAGGCATGGCGATTAATTGTAAGTTCTCGAATATGATACTATGACATTTTAGTGATTGTCATACTCATGGAATCAGGTATGATTCCCGTGATTGAAAATGTTATGGGTTCAGTAAGAAAGTTGAGATCAGGTTACTTTATACGCTTTGTTTACAATTTTGGTTTTCAAAGTTTATAAAGCTTTTGATTTGAAAATTGGATGTTCTCTCTAGGCGTAAGCCTAATCTTTTCAAATTAAATTTTCTTACCAGGTGCTAGTACGGGAAGGGATTCAAAGGGATGAGGGTCAAGGAGTGCCAGAGTTATGCTGTTGGATTTGTGTATTGAGCAGGAATTTAGACTAGTTGTTGAATATGATAAACTTGTATAGGTTTGAAACTTGTCGTGAATTCTTCGATGTAGATGAAAGTTTGATTTATAGTGCTAAACTCTGATAAATTTAAGGTTTAAATTTTTGTGAATTTTTGGGATGTTACAACAGTTTAATTCACATGTTGAAAATCAGGGTTGTAATTATATTTGAGCAATTGAATTGTAGTTAATATCGAAACTATCTAGCATTTGCACATTTCAGATTTGCTAACAAAAGTCACACGAATTTAAGCATTTGATACAACAATCCGGACATTACCGGTAATTTAAGTCATCCGAGTATAACCGAAAAATTAACTATTCGGATGTTACCAGAATATGATCATCCAGACACTACCGAAAACCAGGTTATCCGGATACTATCGGAAACATAATATCCAACATTATCGAAACTTTAATATCGGCTACTACCGAAACATAATATCCGGACACTAACGGAAACATGATCATCTGGATACTACCGGACACATTAGCATCCATATACTATCAGACACATTAACATCCAGATACTACCGGACATCGACTTTGCTCAGGAGCATTCGGGATTTACATTACATCTTTACAGAAATCACTCACTTACTCAGATAAATTTCTGAACTTACAACCATGATCTAAGAACAAATTAAGGTTCCAAACATCCATTCCCTTGCTGTGAATATGTGAAATCGAAGTAAGAAAAAGGATGAACTCACCTGAATTTAGAGTTCAGAACGATAACCAAAATCAACTAGGTCTCAATTTTTTTACACCTAATTAACCCAGAACCAAAATTGAGAGAGAAAACAAATTTGTAAAGATCAGTCCTAAAAGAATTGAGCATAACAGAGATGAAGTTCGTACCAAATGCTTCCCAGAACTCGATCTCCTTTCCTGAACTCGAAACCGACTTCAAATTCCCCAAATTCATATATTTCTTTAAAAGAGCGATTCTCGTAACTTATACCTCAAACTTCCTTAATTGACAAAACTAACCCCAAGTCACTTTAATTTTAATGGTTTACAACTCCGGTCCTTCAATACTTATATTTAACCAACATTTACATTTCAGTTTTATCTTTACAAATAAGATCAAAACTAAACAATTTCTCATCACCTGACGTTATTATGGAAAATTCGAGGTGTTACATCACCAAACCTTCCCCATCACATGGAATTCATCATCATGACACATATATCAACTTTGAAGCCACATGGATTATTTCATAGACTCACTTTTGAAGACAATGGTTTTCCCCCTTCTCCCTCTCTCAACTATCCCCTATGTGTTTCAAAAGCCACCCACCTCATGTAAGTTGGTATTGGTCCCGGAGATGGAGGGAGCAAGGATGTCGGTGGTCCTGTGATTTGGTCCTATGTGTTCATACAATATATGTGTGTGTAGGCATGTGAATGGGGCGGGGATGGGACGGGGACCTTAATTCCCATCCCCGTCCCTGATCCCTCATCTTCATCCCCGTCCCCATCCCTGTCCCCGATCCCTCATCTTCATCCCACTCCCCATCCCCGTCGGGGAATATGATCACATTCTTATCCCATCCCCAACGGGGAAACGGGGAATTTTTGCCAATGTTCTAAAAAACGCGCCTTGGCGCCTCCATGTCGTCGAGGCGCAGCCTTGCCTCCACGTTATATCCCTTGGAGTCGAGATAAGGCGTGGAACTCGTTATGGCGCGTTATGACGTTACAAATTTGTGTACTTTCGATTTTTCGAATCTATGTATTTTGAAATTAGATTCGAATTTGCCCAATATTATCGATTAAAATTTAGAATTTCTATTGTTTATCGTTTTATATTAATTTAAATTGTTAATAACTTAATCTTTATTGTTCAAGACTGATAAAAGCACGTTTGAACCTAATTTTATAATTAATTCCGTGCATTTTACGATGATTTTATAGTTAATAGACCCCCCTTACTTTTAGTAGTTGATTGGTGTTTGGTAGGTGCCAAGAAGAGGGAATTAAGAGAAGAAAATCATATATTTCGAATGAAGAGAAGGCCAAGCATATCTGTAAAATGAATCTGAGCATATTTTCTGGAGGTATATGAGGCCGGACATAGTTTGCAAATGTTTCAGACTTGAGCATACGAATTCAAATGACGTTTAAATGAAGCATACTTGTTCAAATGTTTCTGCAAAATAGCAAAAAAAACGGGATTCTCTTCATTTCTCAGCCAAATTCGCGATTAGGGTTTTCAAGAGCAGAAATCGACCATGGCGCGCTTCCTTGCGCGTTTCCAGCCACGCCCCGAGATGCGGAGGGCACTGTTTCGAAGTCCCAATGTAATCGGCGCGCTTCTCTCCGCGTTTCCAGCCGCGCCGCCAGCCGCGCACGACCCTCAGGTCCGATTTTTGTGGTTCGTGGGTAGTTTCTCGTGTGGTGTGGTTCAAAACAGAGGGGAGCCGGCATTTTGGGGGGGGGGAATCGCTTCAGATTTTGAAGGAGCAAGGAGACGATTTATAAAGATTTTATCACGATTTCTTCAAATTCATTAGGTATTTTGGTGTAGGTTTAACATTTGCTTTCGTTTCTAATTTTCCTAAATCGAGCAATGAGTTTATAATCATTTGGCTCGGATTGTGTTGAGACTTGTTAAACTTCTTATCATCATTCGATTTTCATTTATGTAAACCTTGATTTTATCGTTTATTATCATATTTGGGTTGATTAATTTGAGTAGGTACCCTTGAATTGTTTAACCTAATTGTGTATCACTATATTTAGTTTTGAATCCGTAATTGTTCTTAGCTTTATTTTGGTAGTAAACATTGTTTCAATTGATAATCGTGTTGATTGATAGTAGTGTAGGTTTGCTTAATCTAGTCTAAATGGTCGGCGTCTGATCATTGGCTAGGATTGGTGTTTGTGTAATCTTAAAGCAACCGGTAGTTGAACTCTATGTTCGTAACTAGATTAGATTAACCGGTTAGAAATTAGTTACTGAGCTTCTCGTGCTAATTGATGTTTGACAAACGGTGTATCGATGCGTATCGATACTCAAGCCATTCTGGAATAGAATGATAAAAATCTTTTCACGACAAGTCTATGATACACGATCCGGTCAAAGATTTAAATTCATTGCTAGTTTATAATTATTTGTTTTCCGCTTTAATTTCATGTTTAGTTTAGTATATAAACCCAATCCCCTTTTTTTTAATAAAGCGTAGAAGTTTAACATCGTTCACATCCAATCCCTGTGGAATCGACCCTACTTGCCACTATTGCAATTTTGGTTGTAATACGAGGTAATAGGACTTTTATTATTTGTCGGGCTCGTCACCCGTCAAAGACACTGACATAAACACTCACACACATATATACATATATATATATATATATATATATTATATACATATTTGCCGCCTCAAGCCACGCCTTGGAAAACGTCATGGTCTCGCCGTTACTCGTAAGGCTTGAGGCTTGCTCTCGCCGCCACACCACGTCTCACGCCATTTAAAACCTAGATTTTTACTCGTTTTTGTAAGTTATTTAAAATCAAATATGTGAGACACCGCACATGTTTAAATCTCACATATTTCCAATAAACCTAAAATCGAAAGGAACTTAACTTAATACAAAAATATCACAACATCATATAATCATTGATAACCTAAAACCAAAAGAAATTCAATCTAATCCAAAAAAAAACCCTTAAGGTCACACTACCAAAACATATCAAGTAATCTCCAAAACCATATCGCGTAGTTTTAATTTGATTTAACATCCAAAATACACACTAACATCCAAAAAAATTAGATCTAAACCTAGTTAAAAAATATGAAATCATGAATTACTGATTTAGTTTAAATAAATAATATATTTTTAACTTATTAATTAAAATATACCCGTCCCCGGCCCCATCCCCAGTTTGAGACAAACGAGGATCCTCGTCCCCATCCCCGGTTTAACAGAGAATCTCCATCTCTGATCGGGCCGAGTAGACCAGTTCCCAAATGAGTCAGGGGCCATTCCCATGCCTATATGTATGTACAATATATATATATATATATATATAGGGGGCCATGCAAGGGAGATCCTAGTATTTTGTGGTAATTGTGAGATCCAATCTCAACCACAAATCAGAGATAAATTAGGAAACTATTTGATTTTGGTAATATTGACTTAAAATTTTAATTAAAGGGCAATTTAAGTATTTTAAAAGTATCGTCTCTCCTCCCTCCTCCCTTCTCTCTCCTCTCCGTCCCTCTCTTCTTCGGTGAACTTTTTTCCGGCGATTATCGTACAAAATGCACCGTGTTACACTGTGATTACCATACAAAATGCACTGTGTTACACTGTGATTACCATACTATGATACCCAAAAATACATACAAATATGCACAATATAACACAGTGATATCCACTGTGATTACTTTGACAAAAAGCAGTATGATACCAAAAAATACACACAAGATGCACAATGTAACACATTGATATCCACTGTGTTATACTGTGATTACTTTGACAAAAGAACTATAATACCACCGCCACCTCCACCGTAACCACCGCCTCCACCATTATGATACATTGTGATGCTACATGTGATACCACATTGATACCACATTGATACCACATGTGATACATTTCGTAAACAACGGTACTTGAAATTATAAGTTGTGATACATCTCTTATATTACATCTTCGACGAGATTTGCCTTACACCTCCGGCGATATTTGAAATCAGAGAGAGGGAGAGATTGAAAATCAAAACTGTACCGTTCTCATCGTCTTAAAGATCTGTATCATTGACTTATGTCTTGCCGACTTCTGTCGATGCTTTCTTTTCGACCATAGTGTGTTTCGTGCGATCTGAAAGGAGATGGCATATATACGGAGGTCAAGGGTGGTGCGTAGCTATTGTTGTGCAGATCCGACGGATCGTCAATTGGGAAAACCAGGACAACCGGCAACCCAATCGAGAGAACCCTCTGGTTTTCCTTGAAGAAGAGGTGCAGCGATGGGGTGGAGACTCACGACGGCTAAGATCTGGAGAAAAACGATTTTAGGGTTCGGTAAATGTTAAAGAGAGAGAGGGAGAGTAAATACATGTGACTTAAATTAGAAAATATTTTAATTAGTTGTAAAATCAAATTTACCACAATACCCTTTTATATTTATTTAAAATTTACATTAATTATCCTAAGTGATTGGCTCACAATGGATCTCATAGTTACCACGAATTACATAGTTCTCATTTGCTTAGGCCCCTATATATCATTTGCTTAGGCCAAGGATATTTTGTAAACCATGAAAAGGTGGCAAACCATGCAAACCTAATCTAAGACATCCACTTTGTTCCTAATTAGATTAGCCTTTTTTAATTAATTAATAACCGTGAGGGCAGTTTGGGTAATACATAAATTTTGTTTTTTTATTTAAATAAAAATATAATTCAGTTTCCTTAAATGTAGGGATAATCATTAATTAAAAAAATCAGTTATTTATGGAATTTATAATAAAACAATTATTAGTATACATCTTCTCCAAATTTTGTGTGATTGCAGTTGTTCATAAGAGAGTTTAATCATTATTGATTACATCAAAATGTTTGTGTTGGATGAAGCCAACGAAATGCTTTCAAGAGGTTTTAAGGATCAGGTCCAGATGTTTACGATTTTTTTTCATTTAAGTTCTTTCTGTTTACATAAACCCTGTCAGCAAAAGATGATTTTTAATTATTAACGGGTGATGTTTTATTCAATTCAGATCTACGATATCTTCCAGTTGTTGCCGTCAAAGGTTCAGGTGGGAGTTTTCTCTGCAATGATGCCGCCAGAGGCCTTGGAGATCACAAGGCATGAACAAACCGGTGAGGATTATGGTGAAGCGTGACAAACTGACCTTAGAAGGTATCGGTTTCTTAGAAATAATCAACGACGAAGAAGACGATGAACATGGCCGGAGAAGACGATGAATATGATGAAGAAGACGATGAATATGGCCGGAGAAGACGATGAATACGAAGAAGATGATGAATACGGAGAAGACGATGAATACGACCGGAGAAGACGATGAATACGGCCGAAGAAGACGATGAATACGGCCGGAGAAGACGATGAATACGTCTGGAGAATACGATGATTATGGAGAAAACGATGAATATGGCCGGAGAAGACGATGAATACGGTCGTAGAGGACGATGAATATGATGAAGAAGACGATGAATATGGCCGGAGAAGACGATGAATATGGCCGGAGAATGAAGCAATATAACCCAATGGACAAATTAACCTCTCTTGAAAATCACATATTTATATGCCAAACATATAATTTCAAGATTTTATGTTTATTGATTCATCAAGTTATGAAGTTTCAGTAGTCACGTTACCATGTTTATTTAGGGATTTGATTGGGTTGTTGCCACGTTACCATGTTTAGTGGGGGTGGAGTTTGGTGATGAATTCCCGTTTTTGCCCCTAAACGGGTTGTTTTCTTCAATTTCATTGAATATTTATTTATTTCATTAGTTATTAAATTGATTAATTATATGAACCGTAGATTATACAATGGAGGGATATGATGTAGTTTGCAAAGTTTGCCACCTTTTGATGGTTTTCAATATAAACCATAAACGAGGCATTCGACAAGGCGACCCCCTTTCCCCGTACATTTTTTTTGTGCATGGAAGGCCTTTCGACCTACTTGCATTTCGAACGACTAGAGCCCCCCCTCTCTCATCGCTTCTTTGCGGATGACGCTTTTTTTCTTTTGTAGGGCTTCGATTGATGAAATACGCCACCTCAAAGGAATGCTTTTGAATTGGACTAAACTCCAAAATTGGAACAAAAATCCAATTTCTTCCGCCGGAAAGTCCACTCTAATTAAAGCGGCGGCCCAAGCCATCCCGGTTTATTACATGAATGTTTGCCTATTTTCGTCCTCAACCATCTCGAGTTTGGAGCGTATATTAAACTCCTTTTGGTGGAATCGAAAATCGGATGGTCCCCGCTCAGTTAATTTGCTCTCTTGGGATAAATTATGCATTCCTCCCAAATTCGATGGCCTTGGTTTTCGCGACTTTACCGCCTTCAATCTTGCAATGCTTGGAAAGCAAGCTTGGCGCCTTGTGTCAAACCCCTCCTCTCTTGTGAGTACTGCTAGTTGTAGCTCCCCTTTATAAAAATGATATTCTTCTGCGAGACTCCATCCAACCAAATGCCATTTTTGAAGGATGGTGGCATTTTAAAAGCAAAATACTACCCGCACGCGGGGACTTTATGGAGGCCCATTTAGGACACTCCCGAAGCTCAATTTGGAGAAGTATTTGGCACTCCCAACTTGTCCTTCAAAAGGGCATTTCGATGGAAGGTCGGCAACGGACATTCTCGTAACATTTGGATTCATCCTTGGCTTAGGGATGATGAGAACTTCAAAGTCGAAACACCGATGGACCCCGACCATCCCAATTTGACCGTTAGCAACTTGATTGATCCGCGCTCACAAAATTGGAATGTAACCTTGGTCAATCTATTGTTCTTCGATAGAGATCGTTCCCAAATTTTGCAACTCCTGCCTCCGATCGGGTCCCTCCCGGATAAGATTATTTGGCATTGGACTAATGACGGTATTTACTCCGTCAAGTCTAGCTACCGGCTCAACATGGAAAAAATTACTCCGATGTATCATCTTTTTAAAGATGGTGATTGGAAAATTCTTTGGAAGGCCAATGTTCCTAACAAAGCAAAATTATTTATTTGGCGGGCTTTAAGAGATGTCATCCCCACCCCCAACGCGCTCCAATCGCGCGGTGTCCGTATTCCGCCTTTTTGCCCCCTCTGCAATCGTAATATTGAAAATACTTGACATGCTCTCATTGGTTGTCCTTCGGTGCGTCCCGTTTGGATGGAGGCAAATTTGTGGGCCGAGATTGATACTCGAGCGCGCGAGGCTAATTCGTTCTTAGATTTCATCTTCGCTTTCCTCCATGTTAACCCCAGTCACAATGGCGACCGTTTTATTATGATCCTTTGGAGTTTGTGGCACCGACGTAACGACGTTGTCCGGAATAACGGACCCCGTGACTCGTCCTTCGTGCTTAAACGAGCTGACTACCTTCTTTCGGATTGGAAGACCTCCAGAAGCATGGTTGCGGCCCTTTCCAACTACCTCGATCAGCCCCGACCGAACCTTTGGAGACCGCTGAGAACCGGGTTCCTCAAGTGTAACGTTGATGCGTCGAGGCCCGACAATGGCGCTGCTGCTGGCTACGACGTGGTCATCCGCAACACAACAGAGACTTTATTTCAGCTAAAGCCACGACGATTAGTTTCCGCCCTCCCGTCCGTAAGTGCGAGGCGCTTGCCATCCGTGACACCATTCAATGGGTTTTCTCTCGGGAGGACGCCAATGTCATCTTCGAAACTGACGCCAAAGTTGTGGTGGATGCTATTTACAATCTCGTCTTCGATGACTCGGGGTTTGGAGACACCATCAAAGACATTAGAAGCTTGCTTAATTCCAACAGGAACTACTCCGTCCATGCCATCAATCGACAAGCTAACGAGTTGGCTCACTTGGCAGCGAGACACTCACATTTACTTACTTATTCGTGTATTTTTAATGTTATTCCGAATTTCTTGCTTTCTTGTATGAACTCTAGCTGAATTGGTTTTCCTTTTAATGATATGGATGCGGCTCATGTGGGTGATGCCGGAACCCAATAGAGTCCTCATTCCTTTTCTTTTAAAAAAAATAGTTTACACTTATTTTTAACTAAATATGTTGTAGGGAGAAAAAACAAAAAAAACAGAGGAATAAAAAAGTAGAAAATAGTGAAAATAAAATGAGTAAAAATCAATGTTCTAAATGGCGTGAGGCATGATATGGTGGCGAGGCCAAGCCTCAAGCCTTAAGAGCCACGACGAAGCCATGCCGTTTATCGAGGCGTGACTTATGACGGCAAATCTCTATATCATATATAATATTATATATTAAAACACATGTTTTGTACTTAGTAATCGATGAGTCAATGATAATAAATAACTTAAATTAGGTTATATATAAAAAACTAGCAAGTAAGACATTAAAAACGTAAAGAAAAATCAAATATCACGTTACAAAAGACTACATGTTAGACCATGCCGTGCCACAAACATAACGTGACATGAGACACAAACCTTGAGCCACGGCGCTATGACAGCTGTCACGACGAGCCTTTTAAAACGGTGGTAAAAATACTCGAAATTAGCCGTGGATATACTCGAGATCAAAAGAGTCGAGTAAAGCACAAACCCAAGCCACGTGCTTAACACGCGTCTCTCCAAATTCAACATCTTCTTCCACAAAATCTTCCCCAATTTTCACTCACTTGTTTATCGACTGAATCCCCTGATCTACCTTCACTTCAAACCCTGAAATCGCTCAATTCCCTTACTGCAAATCTGGAGCAGTTGAAGACCATCGGCAGGGAGCTCGCCATGGGCTCCCAAGGCGGCTTCGGTCAGTCAAAGGAGTTCCTTGACCTCGTGAAATCAATCGGAGAAGCCCGATCCAAATCCGAAGAAGATCGTATAGTTCTTCACGAGATCGAGATGCTAAAACGCCGAATTAACGAGCCAGATATCCCCAAACGGAAGATGAAAGAGTATATCATTCGTCTCGTCTACATCGAGATGCTTGGTCATGATGCTTCTTTTGGATACATTCATGCCGTTAAGATGACACACGATGATTCGCTTTTACTCAAACGAACTGGTTATTTGGCTGTTACGCTGTTTCTGAATGAGGATCATGATTTGATTATATTGATTGTGAATACGATCCAGAAGGATTTGAAGTCAGATAATTATTTGATTGTTTGTGCTGCGTTGAATGCGGTTTGTAAGTTGATTAACGAGGAGACTATACCTGCTGTGATTCAGCAGGTGGTTGAGTTGTTAGGGCACCCGAAAGAGGGGGTTAGGAAGAAGGCTGTGATGGCGCTGCATAGCTTTTATCAGAGATCTCCATCCTCTGTGAATCATCTTGTATCCAGCTTCCAGAAGGTTAGTGCTTTTTAGTTATGCAGACTTTTTACTTGTATACTGGTTAATTTTACCTGCATTATATGATTGGCTTTACTAATTTGAAGCTTGCTTGGTTCGGTGTTTAAATTAGTTCCTACAGTTCTTATAATCATACACGATATCCTTTGTTACAAACACAGTTTTAGTAAATCTATTGTTCTGTGAATGGAATTTTTGTGTTTCTAATGATATATTATATGCCCTCCATTAATTAGTTAATTTCAGTTTACCTTAATTGTTGGAGGTGCTGATGTTATACATGGTGTTCCGTATCCACTTCAATTAAATTAGCATAGCCAATTTAATCGATATTTCAAGTTAACAAAAGAATAAGGGATTTGATCTGAGTTGACTCTGCAAGTATAATCCCAATATTTATCAAGTCTAATAATAAAAAGAGAGGCAAGGACCGACATATCTATCCAAATAACATGTAAATAAGAAAGATGAAACCGTAACTTGCTTTATGGTACCATGTCTTGGGTTATTGAATACATCAATCGAGGAGATGAATTATCAAATCTTCTCCCTTTTGTTGATTATTTATTTGCATAATGAAATGGTAATAGCAGATGATTTAATGCAATTTAACTGAATTTTATGAAGCATTTTCTTTATTTCCTCATTAACTTTCTTTTAATTGGAAAATTCCTCTCGACTTATCTTGAAATTCATATTTTGTTTTAATCGAGATTTTCTGATTCTTAACTTGTGCATTTTTCGATTTTACAGAAACTTTGTGATAATGACCCTGGTGTCATGGGCGCTACACTTTTCCCTCTATATGATCTTATCACAATAGATGTAAACTTATACAAGGATTTAGTTATAAGCTTCGTGAACATTCTTAAACAAGTTGCTGAACGCAGATTACCAAAAAGTTATGACTATCATCAGACACCTGCTCCATTCATACAGGTACACTTTTTTCCTCTATATTGACAAAAAATTCACGGGGATACAAGGATGCATGATAAAAAAACCTTTGGTATTTATTTTAAAGGAAATAAGTTCACAACTTGCAATGTTAGAAGCAAAGGCTAAAATAGAAAATAAACTTAAGTTAATGATTGTCAAAGAGAAAAACAAGGCAATACAATAAGTTATTTTGTTGGTAGTTTGGTTTAATATGGATACATTCAAGTAAAAGTAAAAGCATCATAAGACGTGGATTATAGCGTGTATTTATTTTGCATCATATCTACTGTCCGAGTTACAAAACAACTTCTTGCTTTATTGGTTTGGTTTTGGCCTTGTATATATACGAGCACATATACACATGTGCACTTGCGCCTTGTATTCCCATTTTTTTAGGATTTTAAAATCTCATTATCCATGTGTTACTCACCCGTATCCTTGCAACATAGAAAGACAATATTCGAAATTGTACCAACATATTGGGAGTAAGCTTATTATACTTACTTGTCTTAGTAACTAGGCATAGCTAAAGGTGTGCATGAGATACAAATATGTTTCAAATAAAATTTTAACTTAGATGCAATGTATGTTGTTTAATTCTTGATGACACAAGTATGCAAAGGTAGAGGTATGAAGGGATGGAGGAAATTAATAACATCTTCCATTTTTCTTTTATAGATTAGCAATGAAGATGTTTTGATTCTCATTCAATAGAGTTATGAGGTGTCTATGAGAGATTGAATTCCTACAATCCTACTATCTATGATGATAAAAGTCCTTACCCTTTCACATGCGAAGGATCGTGTGAGAAGTTGAGGTTAACGTGAGAAACGTGAGAAATGGATCTGAACCGTTGATTACTTTAAATCAAATGCCCTCCCATGAATTGCGGCTTAGAAGGGAATTTCCGGTGCATCTTATCTAGGCGCATCTCATCCGAATGTGCATCTATTTCTCATTCAATGGTTGATAACCACTTCTCACGCTTCTCACGTTAACCTCAACTTCTCACCGGAACCCGACCCCTCTTTCACATCATGCCCCTGAAGACATTTATATTAGAGAGCTAGCTTTGAATGCATGTATCTAAGTACCTGCTAGGATAAGATACCGAATGAGGGTTGTGTGTATCGGGCGAGATACATGTCCAACATAAGTAGGCTAATGAATCTAATACGTCAAAGGAAAGCCAACTAAGGGAGCAGTGGGTGCTTGAGGGGTCAAGATATTTAGGAAAACTACATGCTTGAAGGAATATGTTATGAACCACTCTGATTCACTCACACAAAAATAGAATACTGAAGAGGAATTCTTATTCACTGAGAAAACAAACAATAAACAAGAAGAATAATCTGTAATGGCTAAATTTTCACCGTAACAAAGGAAAAGGCGTATGGCAATTCGAGAGGCCATTCTCTCCAAGGTTTTACAAGGTAAATATTTGCATGGAAAACAGTACTTACCTCACTACCCGATTTATACTAGATTTAATGAATAAAATCCCTAGACCACCCTTAAACAAACTTACTCCCTGTAACAGATTTACTCCCAGCTTTCTCATCCCTTTGGAGTGGTCCCCAACTCATTCTCTTGTAGTGGTCCCCCACGTTTCCTTCTTCTACTATAAGTAAACTGTATCGGAGCATTTCTAATATTACCCGCCCCCTAAGAGCCACCTTGTCCTCAAGGTGAAAAGCATGGTGGTGAAGTTCTCCCATGTTGCTTCATAATTTGGCAAGTCTTTCCACTTAAGTAAGACTTGTTGGTGCTGTCCGTTTCCCGTGAACCGAACGAACATTAAACTGGACTTCGGGTGTAACTTCTAACTCCAGATCTTCCATCATTTGGGGAGGCAATGAAGAAGACACGTTCCGTTCCGCAACTCATTTTCTTGTAGTGGTCCCCACCCCACGTTTCCTTCTTCTACTTTAAGTAAACTATATTGGAGCCTTTCTAACATTACCCGCCCCCTAAAGAGCCACCTTGTCCTCAAGGTGAAAAGCATGGTGGTGAGGTCCTCCGATGTTGCTTCATAATCTGGCAAGTCTTTCCACTTAAGTAAGACTTTCAGGTGCTGTCTATTATCCGTGTCAACCGAACGAACATCGCCTTCAGGGTGTAACTTCTAACTTCAGATCTTCCATCAATTGAGGAGGCAAGGAAGAAGACACATTCCGTTCCCCCAACGACTTTCTTCAGCTGAGAAATGTGGAAAACGGGATGGATGCGAGCAGTTTTTGGAAATTGCAGCTTATACGCTACTTTACCAATCCGCTCGATTATACGAAATGGCCCATAGTAGCGGGCAACTAGCTTCTGAAAAGGTCTTTTGGCTATAGATTAAACTCTATACGGCTGAAGCTTGAGATAAACCATCTCGAAGTAGGTAAGCTTGCAATTCCTCGAGTACAACATCTCTGTCCAGCAACCGTTCCTCGAGAGATGGCACCCTGGTGCTTCCCGGTAAAGTTCGAATTAATCTGGGGGGTCTCGACCATACAATGCTTTGAATGGAGTGCATTTCGATGACGTATGGTAAGAGGTGTTGTGTCAAAACTCAGCCCACGGTAAGTAGTTTACTCATTTTTGAGGATTTCCATTAATGAAACATTGTAAATACGTTTCGACTGCCTCTATTAACAATCTCAGATTGACCATCCGTTTGTGGGTGGTACGCCGTTCTCCGTAAGAGTGTAGTTCCTTGGAGTCGGAACAACTCTTTCCAGAAAATGCTCAAAAAGATCTTGTCCCGATAGGAGACAATGGTAGCCGGGAAACCATGAAGTCGGACAATCTCTTTGGTGAACATCGCAACCACCATAGAAGCAGTCAACGAGTGTTTTAACGCCAAGAAATGCGCATATTTAGTCGGTCGATCCACCACTACTAATACTGTATCAAACTCGTTAGAACGAGGCAACCCTTCGTTGAAATCCATGGTGACGTTCTCCCAAACCAGGGAGGATAGCGGCAGCGGCTGAAGGAGTCCCGCTGGATTGGTCGTAAGGGCTTTTTGCTGTTGACACGTAGAACAGGCCTGGATGTATTTCTGAATACCACGTCGCATACCGACCCAAAACCATTCCGAAGCTAAACGTTGATACGTTTTGAGCTCTCCCGAATGTCCCCCCACCGCTGAATCATGGTATTCGTGCAAAAGTTTGGGAATAAACTTAGAGTTATGCTTACTAACCTGCCTTTGTATAACAACCGACCTTGTTCATACGAGTATCCAACATGTGTTTTGCCTTCATCCACAATTTCCCGAATAATGCGATTAATAAACGTATCGGTATTTATTTTCTCTAGCAATGCTTCCATACTCCCAATTCCGTTTCCGATACGAATTCTCGTGAAAGAGCATCCACGACGGTATTGGTGGCTCCCGACTTATATTGTATTTCGAAATCAAACCCCAAGAGTTTACTCATCCACTTTTGGTAATCTAATCCCACTACTTTTTGCTCCATCAAATACTTCAAGCTCCGATGGTCTGTTCGAATGACAAGACGAAGTAAATAGTGTCGCCGCTTTAAGACAGCCAACACAATGGTCATTAACTCTTTCATAGATCGACTTTCGTCTGCTACGTGCCCCGAGAACTTGACTAAAATAAGCAATGGGATGTCTATTTTGAAGGAGTATCGCACCAATCCCAAATCCCGATGCATCAGCCTCAACCACAAAGACTTGAGTAAAATCTGGCATTGCGAGCACCGGGGCGTTGGTCAAGGTTGTCTTTAATTGTTGAAAAGCCTTGGTGGCTGCAGTCGACCATCCGAAACTATCCTTTTTTAACTGACCAGTCAATGGTGACGCCAAAACGAGCATAAACCGGAACAAATCTTCTATAATACCCGGACAACCCTAAGAATCCCCGTAACTCCCGTAAATTCTTTGGTATCAACGGTCTTTAATTGCCTTAATCTTTTCCGGATCAACCGACACTCCATTTTCTGCGATCACGTGCCCCAAATAAGCACCTTCACTCTTTCCAAACTCGCATTTGTTGGGGTTGTCGTAAAACATCTCGAGCACCAAAGTGGATGCCCCATATGATTCTGACTATATATCAATATGTCGTCAAATAATACTAATACAAATTTTCGAACGTAGGGTCAGAATATGTCGTTCACAATAGATTGGAACGTGGCCGGAGCATTCTTCAAGTCGAACGGCATGACAAGAAATTCATAGTGCCCTTCGTGTGTGCGGAAGGCCGTTTTAATTACATCTTCATCCTTAACTCGGATTTGATGATACCCGGATTTTAAATCAAGTTTTGAAAACACCCGAGATCCATAAAGTTCACCAAGTAACTCATCAATAACGGGGATGGGATACTTATCGGGTACCGTCACTTTGTTTAAGGCTTGATAATCAACACAAAAGCGCCATGATCCGTCCTTCTTCTTGACTAACAGCACTGGGCTGGAAAACGGGCTGTTTGAGGATCGTATGATTTCCGCTTGTAGCATTTCTTGCACCAAACGTTTGATTTCCGTCTTTTCGGCATGCGGGTACCGATACGGTCTGACCGATGCCGGTTCTACTCCGTCTTTCAAGATTATAGCATGATCTCTGTCCCTCCTCGGAGGTAGTTCATTCGGCCAAGTGAAAACTCCCCAATGACCCTGGATTGCCTCTTCCAAAAATTCAGGAACAGTGGGCAAAGTCTTCGTTGGCGCCTCTGATTCCACTTGAGACAATTGCACCACCAACCCTCTCTTCTCCTGCACTATAGTTCGTAACATGTTCTTCAAAGTCACCTTGGATCTATCCAAAGAGGGGTCACCTTTTAAAATAGCCGGTACTCCGTTAATCTGAAACTTCATAATTTGGGTCTTCCAATTAGTCGTAACCGGGCCAAGTTTTTCCAACCACTACACCCCAAATATTAAGTCTGAGTTTCCCAATTTCAGAGGCAGAAAATCTTCAAGGATTTCCGGCCCTTGCAAATGCAACCTCAGCCCTTGGCACTCCCCGTAATACAGACTCCCCTGTCCCTAAGGACACTCCAAAATCACTCGTATTACTGACGGGAACTCCCAATTTCTGAATAATTGCCAAGGAGATAAAATTATGGGTAGCTCCTGGATCGATCATCACAATCACCTCGGTTCCAAGGAGCACTCCTTTCAATTTCAAGGTTTTCGGGTTAGTAATACCCAATACCGAATTTAGACATATTTCGGTAGTTGGGTTTGCCCCGTCTTCTTCTATTTCAGGCCCTTCCACTTCCTCCAATTCATCTTCTTCTGAAGTCAACAAAACACTCAGTTCACGACGTCGACACCGGTGGCCCACATTCCACTTTTCGTCGCATCTATAGCATAAGCCTCGTTCACGTTTCGATTGCAACTCCTTTTCACTCGGCCTTCACACCTCCGCTCCCTTTTTGTTTGCCAGACTGTTTCCGTCGTCGGCTGCTTTAATGGAACCCCATGCTGGTTTGTCGCTACCGCTGCCGTAGGATTTGGTCGATTAACGTTAGGAACCACTTGAAACGGGGTCGTCCTTGGCGAGAAATTTTCAATCGACCCTGTGGCCGTTGTCGACGAGACTCAGTGCCATGTTTTTCTCCATCTGTTTCTCCATTTGTGCACCAATTTGTTGATGTATAGCTTGTTGCATCTCCAGAATCGATGTTTTCACTGCAGCAACATCTTCTACGGATTCCACCCTCTGTGTAACTGGATCTCCTCTCGGTGGTGCCATTTTGAGGATTTGATGCTCTAATACCAATTTGTTATGAACCACTCTGATTCACTCACACAGAAACAGAAATAGAATACCGAAGAGGAATTATTATTCACTGAGAAAACAAACAGTAAACAAGAAGAATATCTGTAATGGCTAAATGATCACCATTAACAAAGGAAAAGGCATATGGCAATTCGAGAGGCCATTCTCTCCAAGGTTTTACAAGGTAAATATCTGCATGGAAAACAATACTTACCTCACCACCTTATTTATACTAGATTTATTGAATAAAATCCCCAGACTGCCCTTAAACAAACTTACTCCCTGTAACAGATTTACTCCCAGCTTTCTCATCCCTTTGGAGTGGTCGCCAACTCATTCTCTTGTAGTGGTCCCCCACGTTTCCTTCTTCTACTATAATAAACTGTATTGGAGCATTTCTAACAGAATAACTAACCAACATTCCAGTAACAAATCCTGAGAGAGAAAACATACCCAAAGAGACAAGTTACATAGGCCATAACAAACTCTGTTGGGATGTAGGCTTCGGCCCACTGGTCAGGAAAAGGGAGAGGCGCAGCCGGCCCTAGGCCCTCTACCCTAGTTTCCTTAATTAGGTGTTTACCCTAATTATGTTTGTCTATATATTGATCCCATTGTACTTGTAAACATTGTAGCAGAAATAAAGAAAACCCTAGTTGCCCCCATGGATTAGCATGATCACCCTGATCGTGTGAACCACGTAAATTCTCGTGTTCTTTTCTTGCTTTCGGTTGTGTGCGTATTGTGTGTGTGTAACGTTTAATCTTAACAATTGGTATCAGAGCTTTAGGCTCTTGATCTGTTACACATCGCTGAAATCCTCGCCGCTGTCCGCCGCCGCTGTCTGTCCGCCGCCGTCGTCTGACACCACCGCCACTGCTGTTTGCTGCCGCTGTTCGCTGCCGTTGTTCGCCGCCGCTGTTCACCGCCACTGCTGCTCAAAAGGTTTTTTTGTTTCTGTTCCTTTATCGCCAACAGTTTTACATTATCGATAAGACTGATTGCAAAGGTAGTGTTCAATAGAACAGCCGTCAAGTTCAGGCAGCCAGCCACTGCTGTGTTTGAACACTATTCTCAGTCTTGACTTGAATTGTAAACTGTTCTGGGATAATGGCTGAGGACGGAAAAACCAAAATTGAGAAATTTGATGGACAAGATTTTGGATGGTGGAAGATGCAAATTGAGGATCTGCTGTGTCAGAAGGACTTGGAACAAGCCTTGACTGGAATAAAACCCGAGAAGATGGAAGACGCTGAATGGGCTGCTCTAGACAGAAAAGCCATAGCTGTTATCAGATTTACACTGGCCAAGAATGTGGCCTTTAACATTGTGAAGGAGACTACCGCATGTGGATTGATGAAAGCTTTGTCAAACATGTATGAGAAACCTTCTGCTTCTAACAAGGTATTTCTGATAAGACAGTTAGTAAATACCAGAATGAGAGAAGGTATGTCTGTTACCTCACACATTAATGATTTCAATACCATTATATCCCGCTTGTTATCTGTTGATATTAAGTTTGAAGATGAAGTCCAAGCTTTACTCTTGTTATCCTCGTTACCGGAAAGTTGGTCAGGAACGGTCACTGCCATTAGTGGTTCAGCTGGAACCTCTAAACTCACCTTTGAGGGCATACGTGACTTCATCCTAGGAGAGGACATAAGGAGACGAAGTTCTGGAGAATCATCTAGTGCTTTGCTAAGCACTGAAGGGAGAGGTAGAAAGACAGAAAGGGGTAATGGCAGAGGTAGATCAAAGTCTAGAAAGAGGAGCCAGTCAAAACCAAGGAAAGACATCCAATGTTGGAAGTGCAAAGAAACTGGGCACTTCAGAAACCAGTGCCCTAAACAATCAGATGGAAACAGAGAGGTTAACGCAACAACTGATGATTCAGAAGATGCCCTTATCTGCTGTGTTGAGAATACAGCAGAGTCTTGGATCATGGATTCCGGTGCATCTTTTCATGCTACCTTCAGCACGAAGATGATGAAGAATCTACGGACAGGTAACTTTGGTAAAGTTCGTTTGGCTGACCATCGCACTCTTGATATCACAGGAATAGGTGACACAGACATAAAGACTTCATTGGGTACCATTTGGACATTGAAGGACGTTCGGGTCGTTCCCAGCCTTAAGAAAATGTTGATTTCTACTGGGCAGTTGGACGACCAAGGATTTAGAACTACCTTTGGTGATGGGCAATGGAAGGTTGTCAAAGAAAACCTTGTAATTGCCAGGGGTAAAAAACGAGGCACCTTATACATGGTTGAGGTTCCTGACGACGAGGTGAATGCAGTGACCAGCGAGCTGAATCCTTCCAGATTGTGGCATCAATGTCTCGGCCACATGAGTGAAAAAGGAATGAAGATGCTCTTTGCCAAAGGAAAGCTTCCTGATTTGAAAAAGGTGGATACAGAGTTCTGTGAACCCTGTGAACTTGGCAAGAAAAAGAAGGTATCCTTTGTGAAGACGGGTCAGACGCCGAAAGCTCAGAAATTAGAGCTTGTTCACACGGACGTTTATGGACCGACACCAGTCTCTTCCTAGGGAGGATCGAACTACTATGTGACCTTCATCGATGATTCAACACGCAAGGTATGGGTTTACTTTCTTAAGAATAAGTTTGATGTTTTCAATACTTTTAAGAAATGGAAAACTGCTGTTGAATTGGAAACTAACCTGAAGGTAAAGTGCTTGAAGTCGGATAATGGTGGGGAATACATCAGCACAGAGTTTACTGAATATTGTGCTGAACATGGCATTCGGATGATAAAGACAGTTCCAGGCACTCCTCAACAGAATGGAGTGGCAGAAAGGATGAACAGAACTTTGAATGAAAGGGCTAGAAGTATGAGACTTAATGCCGGGCTTCCAAAGACGTTCTGGGCTGATGCAGTTAACACTGCATCTTATCTTATCAATCGAGGAATATCAGTACCATTGGGCTTCAAGATACCAGAGGAAGAATGGAAAGGTGAAGCAGTAAAGTATGAACACTTGAAGGTGTTCGGATGCAGTGCCTATGATCTGAAGAAAGATGGTGACAAGTTGGATGCAAAAGCCAAGAAATACACCTTCATTGGATATGGCTCAGATAGCATGGGCTACAGGCTTTGGGACTTTGAAAGCAGAAAGGTAGTCAGAAGCAAACATGCAACGTTCAACGAGGCTGGACTTTATAAAGACAGGAGCACAGTAAACTCAAATGATCAGAAAGAACAAGCTGAGTTTGAAAGTGATGACATCAGAATCAGAGGGCCAGAAGATACTCAGGGTAGTGGGAGCATTGAGCCTGATTTTCAGAATAATGATGAGTCTGAAGATGTTCATGAAGACACTGTCAACAGTGAAAGCTCAAAGGATGAAGAAGAAACATCTTCTCCAGAACAGCCTCAGCCAGTTGAATCACACTGGTTCAGGAGATCCACCAGAGTCTCTAAGCCTCCTGAAAAATACAATCCATCAGTCAATTATCTTCTTTTGACTGAGAATGGTGAACCAGAAAGTTACTCTGAAGCAGTTAAGCTGAAAGATTCGTTGCAGTGGGAGCATGCAATGAAAGAAGAAATGGGATCTCTAAACAAGAACCAAACTTGGGTTTTAACCAAGCTTCCGCAAGACAAAAGAGCGTTGCAGAATAAATGGGTATTCAGAATCAAGGAAGAGCATGATGGGTCTAAACGGTACAAAGCCCGTTTAGTGGTCAAGGGTTTTCAACAGAAAAAGGGGATTGATTTCAATGAAACTTTCTCTCCAGTGGTGAAAATGACCACCATTAGATTGATCCCGAGTATTGTAGCTGCAGAGGGCTTACATCTAGAGCAGCTAGATGTCAAGACAGCATTTCTACATGGTGACCTTGATGAGGATATCTACATGGCACAACCTGAGGGGTCTCAGGTTGCTGGTAAAGAAGACTGTGTCTGCAAACTGAAAAGGAGCTTGTATGGTCTAAAACAAGCACCCAGGCAGTGGTACTTGAAGTTTGATGACTTCATGGAGAGGACCGGGTACAGAAAATGTGAGACGGACCATTGCTGTTATGTGAAGAAATTCAAGGGCTCCTATATCATTCTACTTCTCTATGTAGATGATATGCTGATTGCAGGTGCTGATATAAAAGAGATCAGCAAGTTAAAGAAACAAATGTCTGAAGAATTCGAGATGAAAGACTTGGGTCCAGCCAAACAGATACTCGGTATGAGCATTACTCGAAACAAGAAAGATGGATCTTTGACACTATCCCAAGAGAAATACATCGGGAAAGTGTTAGAAAGATTCAAGATGAATGATGAGAAGACAAAACCTAGAAACACACCTTTGGGAAGTCATTTCAGGCTTACCAAAGATCAGTCTCCTAGATCAGAAGATGAGAAAGCAAATATGGCTAAAGTTCCTTACGCATCTGCTATTGGTAGTCTCATGTACGCCATGGTTTGCACGAGACCAGACATAGCCCATGCCGTCGGGGTTGTTAGTCGTTTTATGTCAGATCCGGGAAGAGAACATTGGCAAGCAGTCAAATGGTTGCTCAGGTATTTGAAGGGTACTTCAAAGTTGGGATTATGTTTCAAAGGTAAAGATTCAGTTCTCAGAGGATATACTGATGCTGATTTGAGTGGATGCAAAGAGACATTTAAAAGCACTACAGGGTACGTCTTTACAATGGGAGGAACAGCAGTTAGTTGGATGTCCAGACTTCAGAAAAGTGTAGCCTTATCAACAACAGAAGCTGAATACATGGCAGTTGCTGAAGCCAGTAAAGAGCTAGTGTGGTTACAGGACTTTCTTGAAGAACTTGGGAAAAAGCAAGCTGATTACTCGTTATACTGTGACAATGAGAGTGCAGTGAAACTAGCTAAGAATCCAGTCTATCATGGGAAAACAAAGCACATTGGGAGGAAATATCATTTTGTCAGAAATTTGATCTGTGATGGTACGATAAATGTGACGAATATCTCAGGTGCAAAGAATCCAGTAGATATGTTCACCAAATCTGTGACGCTGGATAAGCTGAAGTTCTGTATGACTTCAGCTGGCCTTCAGGAATAGTGTTGAGAAGGCAGGTGGCAACTAAGGGGGAGCTCAAGCTCAGTTGGTGTTTACAGAAGTACAGAGGAGTGCAGGTGTTCGTGTTTCGAAGCCTCCAAGTGGGAGATTGTTGGGATGTAGGCCTCGGCCCACTGGTCAGGAAAAGGGAGAGGCGCAGCCGGCCCTAGGCCCTCTACCCTAGTTTCCTTAATTAGGTGTTTACCCTAATTATGTTTGTCTATATATTGATCCCATTGTACTTGTAAACATTGTAGCAGAAATAAAGAAAACCCTAGTTGCCCCCGTGGATTAGCATGATCACCCTGATCGTGTGAACCACGTAAATTCTCGTGTTCTTTTCTTGCTTTCGGTTGTGTGCGTATTGTGTGTGTGTAACGTTTAATCTTAACAAACTCCATAATGGACCTTGGGGATTTTGAGAGTACTAGCATGCAAGGTTTTAAAAAGAGGAATCGTGTCTCAAGGCTTTTTCCCTCAACGAGGGGAGGCAGATCGAGGCATAAGCCTTGAGGCGGAAATATATATACTACACAAAATATATTTACACCAATCTGCATTCCACTGCTTCTACTAAAAAATATACACACACACACACACTTGACACTTGAGTACTAGACACAATAAATATATATATCACACTTGGTTACCAGAAGAATCTACATACACCTTTTTCAATCACGAAATATAGATTTAGTGACAAAGAAAAGAATATTGATCTATTCATAACATATATATATATATATATATATGTAGAGGGTGGCTCAAACGAGAACAGTAGCTATTTAAAAGAACACGAGAACCAACAAAATCATATATGATTTTACGTTAACGCGCGAAAAAACCACGCTGACCAGAAGCCGCGGCCAAAGTTCTTTTTCCCTCTTTAATGTAAAATCATATATGATTTTGTTGGTTCACATGTTCTTTTAAATAAGTATGGTTCCCGTTTGAACCCGACTCTATATATGCTCACAACTCATAAAGAAAAAATAGTAAATATCAACAAAGTAGGAGTAGAAGTGTGACTGCTCCCGTGAACCATAGAGAAGCCAGGAAGAAAATGCAAAGAGAAGTGGAGGAACCTGGAACTCACAAAGGACACAAACGAGTACCAGATAGGGCTTAGGAGGGCTTAGGAGAACTAGAGAAGAACAAGGTTTTCAAAAAAGAAATAGAGAAGGTTTAAGTCATTTTTTTGAATAATTTAGCCTTTGTATTGAGGCGTACGCCTCTCCACCACCTCACCGCCTGAGTCACCGCCTCGGGATTGATAGGCGCCGTCTCAGGTGCGATTTTGAACCGCCTCATGTCGAGGCGCCTCATATGTTTTTTAAAACCATGCTAGCGTGCCAAACAACCCATAATATGAGATAAACATACCATTGTAAAGGATTTCTATCTTTTAATTTTATTACTTGTTTTAATTATTGGTGTATTTAGCTCAAATTTGTATTTGTTAATTATGATTCTTAATCTTTGACAGCATAATTAGTTCTTTTCAATATGCAGATTAAGTTGCTAAAAATCCTCGCTTTACTCGGTAGTGGCGACAAAAAGTCCAGCGAGCAGATGTATACTGTCATCGGAGACATAATGAGGAAGAGCGACACAACTAGTAACATAGGAAATGCCATTCTTTATGAATGCATATGTTGTATCTCATCTATACAGTCGAGTCCCAAGTTATTGGAAACAGCGGCTGAATCAATTGCTAAATTCCTGAAGGTGTGGCCTTATTTGTGTACTTAAAAGAAATATTAAATTATTTTGACATCTTTCCAAAAAAAAGTATTTTGGCAGTAGGATAAGTGTCAAAGCTGTCGGTTTTTATATATATATATATATATATATATATGCTAGTCTTATTGGTAACTTTCTCTGCATTGTAGAGTGACAGTCACAATTTGAGGTATATGGGCATTGATGCTCTTGGTCGATTGATACGGATAAGTCCAGAAATTGCTGAACAACACCAACTTGCTGTAATCGACTGCTTAGAGGTGAGTGGATTCAGTATCTCATTATTCACATGTGCATTTGAAGCAACTCGTATTTTTATTAGATTGGAACCAATCTTTTACTTATCTAGTTCATTGATCTATCAGATATTTTTAAATACTTGCAAATGAAGTTAATTACTCACATTTATATGCATATATTGAATTGTTGACACAGGATCCTGATGACACTCTCAAGAGGAAAACCTTTGAGCTGCTTTATAAAATGACGAAGTCGTCCAATGTGGAAGTGATCGTAGACCGTATGATTGATTACATGATTAGCATCAATGATAATCATTACAAAACTGAAACCGCATCGAGATGCGTGGAGCTTGCAGAGCAATTTGCACCCAGCAACCATTGGTTTATCCAGGTTTATTCTTGCATACACGATAATTCATTTCAGATGGCCAATTTTCGTGGAATTGTTGCATGTTTACTAAAATTCTATTTTTTTTCTTCTCGCTACATTTTTAACTTTATAGACTATGAATAAAGTCTTCCAGCATGCTGGGGATCTACTGAACCCTAAGGTGGCACATAACTTGATGCGATTGATTGCTGAGGGATTTGGAGAAGATGATGATATGGCAGATAGTCAGCTGAGATCATCCGCTGTATGTAATTCTTATCTATAATTATAGTTTTAAGATATTCAGTATCTTTTTATTATTATTTTTGGGATATATGATTGGAGCTGTCTGTTATTGGGTGCAGGTGGAATCTTACCTTCAAATAGTTGATGAGCCAAAACTTCCATCTGCATTTCTCCAGGTAGGTTCTGGCATATGTAGGTTTCATATTCACTGCCATGGCTGCTTTGTTCTTTGTTTTTTACGATGTTAGCTTTGAGAACAGGTGATATGTTGGGTGTTGGGTGAATATGGAACTGCAGATGGTAAATATTCTGCCTCTTACATCAGTGGCAAATTATGTGACGCGGCAGAAGCACATTCAAATGATGATATAGTTAAGGTATGTTTACGAGCTTTATGAGCACTAAATGGTGTCTATTGGCATATTTACGGTTGCAGTTTCATATACTTGACTTGTTTTCTAGGAGTTATTTTTGACTTTGTTACTTGCTCATTTGGTTTCATTTTTTGGGAAAAAAAGTAGGGGGCGTTATTTCTTTTGCTGAACACATGTGACTTCTTCCATTCCTAGAGGGTTTTAAGGGATAATTGCATTAAAATGGAACAAAGTTTGACGTAATTCCTATTTTAGGGAACCAACTTTAAAAATTATCATTTTAGGGCTTGAGACAAACTTTTCATATATTTAAGGGCCTGGTTTACCTGTTTAGTACGTAACCTAGGGCTGTGCAATCGGACGGGTCGGGCGGATCGGGGCCCAAAACCCGTAACCCGATCGGGTATCGGGGTGTGTGTATTGCACCCGAAATCCGTCCGATATACCCTTCGGATATCGGATATCGGGTATCTCGGGTACGGTTCGGGTCCCGCGGGTTGGGCCTGACTTCTGGCCCATTTTTTTAGCCCAATATTCCCGACTTCTGGCCCATTTTTAGCCCAAATTTCACACTTTTCGGTTTTTCGGCAAGATATATAAATTAACCAACTGGTAAAATTAACCAAACTACCAAAGTTTAAAACTTTAAATACCAAACTACAAGTCTAGCTGTCTAGTAGTCTACAATATATAATTATATATAAATTAACCAACTAAAATTAACCAACTAAAAGTTTAAAACTTTAAATACCAAACTACCAAAGTTTAAAAGTTTACAAAACCGAATAAGTTAGACAGTTAGTAATTAGCAAACCAAACCAAAAAAGTCCAATCAAAGTATCAAAGTATCAAAGTACCAAATTACCAATTACCAAACCAAACCAAAGTCCAAATAACCAAATAACCATCAAGCAAACCAAAGTACCAAACCAAGAGATGTGTTCCGACTTCCGACTTCCTACTTCCTACTTCCTACTTCCTAAAGTTCCAACCAAACATCCAATTTGGATGATCCAAACCAATCCTGTAAGTGAACAAGTGATCAAACATCCAAATAGTTTGGTAAGACGGTAACAAAAAAAATCAATAACTATAAATAGAATGATAAATCAAAAAAGTCGTAGTATAGTCCCGTACCTTCAAATCACGAATCAACTTCAAAAAAATCGTTTGAAGCTTGTGTACTAGGAGTATCTTCAGTATTAGTAACACGAGTTGAAGAAGTTCCAAGCCTCAAATTTTCCATTTCTGCATGTTTTAAAATTAAAAGCAACAAATTTTAAACTTTAAAGTGTTTATTTTAATCTATAAATTATCAAACTCATAAATTAATATCGTACGCGTACCTTTCTCAAACTTCTCAAGATCCTCTATGTTTTCTTCCACCGCAACTGGTTCAACAGGGCCTCTTAACCAATCTTGCGTACAGATAAGTGCTTCAACTATTTTAGGAGTTAGAGAACTCCTAAAATTATCCAACACTCGCCCACTTGTACTAAAAGTCGATTCGGATGCAACGGTAGAAATGGGTACGGCAAAGACATCTCGTGCAACTTTGGAAAGGATGGGAAAGCGTACACTATTTATATTCCACCACTTAAGCAAATCAAAGTCTAACCCATTATCATCCACAGTTTGCTCTCCTAGATAAACATCCAACTCATTCATTTTTCTATCTGCGGTCCCACTTTCAGCTCTTTGCTTCTTCAAAAAACTTTTAGACTTTGATTCTTTTCCAAGAGGGGGGGGGGGGGGGTCCTTGTCTCGATTGCGATTGGGTTTGGGGTTGGGTTTGGGATTAGGAAGGTACAGAAAATTCTTGCAAATAATCCTCAAACAAAGAAGTGAGTTGAGTCTTTACCTTCCGAAAGCACGCTTCACCTCTTTCTTCACCAAACAATGTACACAACTGGGATGGCATGAAGTCCACTTTATCTCTTGGATCCATAATATTGGCAAAGAAAATCACCAAGTTCATCTTATCCGGATCACCCCAGTATTTATCAAACTTATCCTTCATTTTGATACCCATATTCTGTTTATAGAATGTAAATAAATTATAACAATGTAAATAAACTATAACAATGTAGATAAATTATAACAATGTAAATAAATTATAACAATGTACCTTTTCAGTCAAATTCTGAGAAGCAATCATCTCCGCAAGCGTGAACTCCAAATCACATATCTCGGTAAGGTAACAATTGGAAGTGATATACAGAGAGCCTGAGATTTTTAGCGTCATTTCATAAAAGGTCTTCAAAAGGGGTATGAAGCTCTCTAAATACACCCAATCAAAATCCGCCAACATAGAATCACCCAAATCCGACCTAAACGAGGGTTCATGTCCATTATATGCTTCAAACACGGTTCTATAAGGGATGGCATTCCTGAGCATCATATAAGTTGAGTTCCATCTAGTAGGAACATCAAGACAAAGAGAACTTTTTTCTTCCACCCCAAGTAACGTAGCCAGCTCTCTAAACTTGAACAATCTAGCCGGCGAACCCCTAACCCACCTAACAGTCTCTCTAAGCTTCTTAACAGATGAATCTGCCATCTTCAACCCATCTTGGACAACCAAATTCAAAATATGTGCCACACATCTCATATGTAAGTGTTGTGCCCTAACAGGTGAACACCCCCAAGATACCAGTTTGTTTTTCAAGAATCCTATGGCAACATTGTTAGAAGCTGCATTATCTACCGTGATGGTAGAAATGTTTTTGATGCCCCAGTCAACCAAACAAATCTCTAACGCTCTGGCTATTGCATCCCCCTTGTGCGATTGGATTGGCACAAAAGATATTATTTTTTTGGTCAATCTCCATTGGGAATCAATATAATGTGCAGTTATGCACATATAATTGATCTGTTGCACGGATGTCCAAGTATCCGTGGTTAAGCTAAGCCGTTGGGAGTGTTCCTTAAAAAACTTTTTAAGATTATTCCGCTCTTCATAATAAATGGAAAATATGTCTCTATTAATCGTCCATCTAGAAGGTATTCTGAACATCGGACACGCTTCTTGAACCCATTGTCTCCACCCCCTACCGTCTACAAACTTGAGAGGTAGTTCATCTATTATAATCATCTTAGCAGTTGCTTTTCTAACCCTCTCTTGATTAAAGGACCAATTAGTCAACACGCTTTCGTTTTGAGAATTTGAGGCAAATGCTAACATGGACTGTCTAGTCTCTTTTGCCCGAGGGTTTTTAAGGCATGCAAGGGCATGGTTTTTTAGGGAGGAAGTCCCGTGCTTTTTAGGGTCAGCGGCGTATGTTTTTGCACAATACTTGCACTTTCCTTTTATGGTATTACCTTTGTCATCTAAAATTTCATCAAATTGCTCCCAATAAACTGACCTTTTTTCCGCCGCTTTACGTTTTTTTGTTTCCGGTGGTGGCGGTGCACTACTATTGACTTCGAATTGATCCATTCCAAATCTATTAATTTCAAACATCAAACAAACATTATAGTTTCAAGTTCAACATTTATACAAACATCAAACATATTATAGTTTCAAGTTCAACATTTATAAAAACATCAAACATATTATAGTTTCAAATCTAAACATAAAACATACAAAGTAAACAAACTAACATAAAGTCATAAACATCAAAGTATCAAACATATTATACTAAGTAAGATTGTAAGAAACATCAAACATATTATACCATTACAATTTACCATCATCTTAAAAACCATACATATTATACTAACTTTACTAAGTAAGTAACTAAATTACTAAAGTAACTAAACCATACAAATTACAAACATCAAACATATTATAAATAATAAATTTATGATATTAGATTATTAGTCATTTAGACAAGTAGACAACTAAGACAAGTACCTCACAAGTCACAACTCACAAGAATGGCCGTCGTCGAAGTCGATGGAAGCGGACACCGGACAGCCGTGGTGGAGACTGGAGAATGGCCGGCGATGGTGGGCGGCGGTGGTGGATAATGGCCGGCGGGGGGTGTGGGTGGTGGCGAGTGGCGATTTGCGATGCCGATTGCCGATTTGGGAATTGGATTTGGGGTTTTAGGTTAGAACTTAGAAGAAATCGTGAAAGTGACACTGTTGGGTTTTTAGGTAAAAAAACTGATTTTAATTTTTAAATATAATATATTAATATATATATATATATATTAAATTTATTAAATACATTTTTTTTATTTATCGGATATTCGGACGGGTCGGGTGGGTAAAACCCAAACCCAACCCGATCCTAGTTTAACCGAACAATTAAGCGGATCGGGTCATTCGGGGTTCGGATATTTTGGGTGCGGGTTTTTAGTGGAAATTGCGGGTCGGGTCGGATCGGGTTATCGGATATTTCGGGTTTTGCACACCCCTAACGTAACCGGTGATATCATATGATGTGGCAAAATCATTGATAAAAAAAAGCTTACTTGGATATTTAAAATCCACCTCATCATTAATTAACAATACAAAAAAACTCTAGCCTTTTCTTCTCCACCTGCCGCCTCTTCGTAACTCACAATTCTTCTATTTCATTCTTCTTCAATCCTCCTTACCAAACCCTTGATTCTACCTTAACCTTACTGTTTCTCAATTCCTTTTCTTCTACCTTATTAACCCATTCATGTTCAAAGTGGGTCTCCATCTATGGTGAGTTCTTCTTCACCGACACCCTCCAAACAAGTGGGTCTCCATCTTCGAGGAGTTATTGACCCATTCGTGTTCAAGTTATTCTTCTCCAGCCACCGACCCACGTCATCCATCCCTATCGCATCCAGCCATCCAGGAATTACATTTTTGGTTCTTGGGTTTATGAAATCCATGGAATTACAGTTTGCAGGTAAAACCGTAAAAGTGAGTGTCGGAGAGGAGTAGCCGGAGAAGGTGGGTGTGGAGAGGAATAGCAGTAGAAGGTGACTGTTGGAGAGAAGTTTTTTTAATGCTTTAACAACTTGTACATATGCTTACACACGTATACAATTTATTAAAAAAGCTGAAAGATGACCAAATATGGCAGATATATTTTTCCTATTCTAAATATGACATGGCATCTTAGTTGGCTTTTACCTGAAGCATGTCATAATTATCAAGTTACCAGGTAAATCAAACCCTTAGATATATGAAAAGTGTGGCTCAAACCCCAAAATGATAATTTTAGAAGTTGGTTCCCTAAAATAGGAATTAGGTCAGTTTGTTCCATTGATGCAATTTTCCCTTTTAAGAAAGGAAAAATTAGGCTGTAATGAATTTTTTCTTTTTGCGAGTATAACGAGTTTCAATTTTCTGCTTATTTTTGAAGGCATATGCAGTGACAGCACTTATGAAAGTATATTCTTTCGAAAAAGCAGCCGGAAGAAAATTCAATTTGCTACCAGAAGTCAGTATCTCTCAATTCTTATCTCATTTTCACTGCCAATAATACCTGATTCAGTTTTTAAATCTTTTGCTTCAATCCAATATATCTTCTACTGTTTATTCTCAATATACAATTTTGTGCGTTGAATTTTCTATTTTCTTCTCTCGTTGTAGTGCCAGTCTTTGCTAGAGGAATTGTCTGCATCTCACTCATCCGATCTCCAGCAACGTGCATACGAATTCCAGTCAATCCTTGCTCTCGACGCCAATGCCATAGAGAATATTATGCCATTAGATGCAAGCTGTGAAGACATTGAGGTGATCTTTTCTCCATGTTAACTGTTATTTCTAATATGTTTTGCGTGCTTTTTTACATTTGAATTTGTTTTCATGCAGATTGATAAGAGTCTTTCGTTTCTCGATAGTTATGTCCATAAGTCATTAGAAGAAGGAGCTGAACCTTATATCCCCGAGCGTGAACGTTCCGGAACTTTAAGTATCACCAACATTGGAAACCAAAACCAATATGATACTTCAACTCATTCCCTTAGATTTGAGGCTTACGAGGTTCCAAAACCCCTGGTTCCTATTGGGATACCCGCAACAATTTCTTATCCAACGGAACTTGTACCCGTATCCGTACCCGACCCATCTTATCAACGAGAGGTTCAACCCACTTTGGGACCCGTATCTGATGCAGGCTCGACCGGACTCAAGTTACGGCTCGATGGGGTTCAAAAGAAATGGGGAAAACCCACGTACTCATCTGCTGCCTCTTCATCTACCTCAAACTCTGATTCACATATGAATACAATTAATGGCACAAAACAACCCGATGCTGTCATATCTAAATCACGTGAATCATCTTCTTACGATTCTTCAAGAAGGCAGCACCCACATGTTGAAATTTCTGAAGAAAAGCAAAAACTCGCTGCTTCATTGTTTGGGGGTACGTCTTCAAGGTCTGAAAAGAAGCAGTCTAGTAAGGTTTCAAGAGTGACTAATCACACAGAGGAAAAAGTGGGGCCCGTGACCACGGTGGTTCAGCCGCCGCCTCCTGACTTGCTCGATTTAGGTGAAACAAGTGGGCCCATGAGTAGTTCATCTTCTGTTATCGATCCATTTAAACAACTGGAAGGTCTTCTTGATGTGAGCCAAGATGGTATCGCTCCTGCTACTTCATCTAATGGTTCTGATCTTATGTCGCTTTATTCAGATTCAGCTACAAATGGGCTGAATCAGAATACGATATTGAACGAGAAAGATGATGTTAATTCAGAGAATACAAATAAACGAACCGCATCGTTAACCAAAGGTCCAAGTCTGAAAGATGCTCTGAACAAAGATGCACTTGTGAGACAGATGGGGGTAAACCCAACAAGCCAGAATCCTAATTTATTCAGTGATTTGCTTGGCTGATTGGTTTTCATGACACGAAACTCTTAATATCACAATTGGATGCTCCCGGAGGATATGAAACAGATTCCAAGTAGAAGCATGAAGCGTAATCGGGCTATTTGTTGTGCGGGTTTCACGTTACGAAACTGGGTTTTTGAATCAAATTAAGATTTGCAGTTGATTGTTATAAGGTGGTGGTGGTGTATTATTAAGATTGTTTTTTTGTTTTTGTTTTAATTACTGGAAGAGGAGTTTACTGTATTTTAGGGGAAAGATTGTTGGTGTTACAGTGTACATTTTGTCTTCATGCATCCATAATATTGTGAGGCTCATTGTTTTTGGATGAATCAAAGTTGTTAAACCTCTGTTTCTAGGTGGGTTTGGTTGTTTTTCTTTTCTTTTGTATTATAAAATGCGTGCGGAAGATAAAGACCTAGAATGTTTTCTTGTAAGAAATATAGCAAGGACTTTTAAATCTTATCCGGTAAGTAAGGATGAAGACTCTTATCAGGTAAAAGATGCTTACCAACAATCAATTTTGACGGCTGAGAATGTTACCGAATAAGGTAAGTAAAGGTGGTGCTCTTGCCGGTAAGCACTTACCCGGTGAACATTTAATAAACGGCTCAAAATTTATGATCATTTGGAACCCAAATGAGTTTGGGAATGTGGTAAACAATTGTTGAATTTTAGGGTAATTATATATACAAAATACACCATCCGTCTCAAAATAAGTGTCTACATTATTATTTTAGTTTGTCCCAAAATAAGTGTTTACTTTCAAAAGTAATTGTCTACTTTCCCATTATACCCTTAACTATGTGAAGGAGAAAATTGCACTCTTTATAATTAAGGGTAAAATTGTATGTTGGTCAAATAAAAAGTGGAATAATTACATACTTCTAAAACTATGTGCATTTTTCGTTGTGGACATTTATTTTGGAACGGAGGGAGTAGTGATGTAGGAGTGGGTTCAAACGAGAAGACAATCAACTTCCGAGAAGAGTCAAATCACATATATACACACATGCTTCGTTAACTATCCATTGCACACACAACTTTTCACGTGACCTTGGTTGTATTGACTAGTGGTATGCATCCTTGGTACGTCTTTCTAGAGGTAAGTTCATCCCTCCAACGATGTATTTGATTTATTTTAAATTAATTTAAACAAAATTAAAGACCGTTAAGCATTGTCAAACCCAAATCAATCATAGTATTAAAATTAAGGAAAAGATTGGTAAAGACCAAATGTTTTCTAACCATTGGTATCTGGCACATGAAAACTGTACCAAGGACAGTTAGGATGGTTCTTGTGTATCACTAATCGTCTAGATGTTTTAAAGGAAGTCTAAGAAGATATTAAGATGTAGTTGAATCTCACATATATAAATGTGTCTTCAGAATATGAAAAAGGATGAGAAGATACGACTGTAAACATATGGTCAAAACAAGATGTTCGAATCTTGAAGGCATAAAGACTACATTAGAAAACTATAGAAAACATGACCGTTATTGTTGGGAACTGAAGATATGCTAAGTATGGTTAGTACTGCCAAGACAATTTTACTACTGCCAGTTCTTCATTACTACTGCTTATGCAAGGTTACTACTGCTAGACGAAGTTACTACTGCTAGACAGGGTTACTACTGCTAGACACAGTTACTACTGCAAGTCAAGGTTAGTACTGCTGGTGCATAATTGAATATCTGTTAGTACTGCTCATGATTAATACTGCTGGAGTAATGTTAATACTGCTGGAGATGAAATCGGTTAATACTGCTGAAGATTGTTAGTACTGCTCATGAAGAATGAAGGTTAATACTGCTGACTTGATAAGTTTGGTATGCGATACTTTTGGAGACAAAGAAGGAATTGATCAAGATATGTTTAACGAAGATTCAGAAGATCAATTTACTTTTGGTAGTTATCTTGTATTTATTTCTGTATAAATAGTATTGATAGATAGCTATTAGAATATATACAACATACATGATAGACGAGTTAATATACGTGTGAAAAGCAATTCGATATTGTTTTCAGAGAGATTTAACCTCAAGGTGTAAGAACCCTATTTCTAGAGAAGTAGAAGTCGTCTTGTTGAGCCTGTTCAACAAGATTGAGGTTTGGTGTAAAGCTTGTGAGTAATACAGTTTCATATATACAGTGTGTTGAATTCTATTGATTGTTCTTTAATTGATTTAGAGTTCTATTCCGCAAGATTCTCTAAATTGTGTTTCTAAGAAGTTTAATTCTTGTTAAGAATCGATCCTGACAAGTGGTATCAGAGCATTGGTATCTTAGAAGCTATGGACAATTCAATGGATACTCACAGTACTCTTGTTTCAAAGGTTCCCATGCTCAAACCCAATGAATTTGACATGTGGAAACTGAGAATCAAGCAGTACATTCTTCTTACTGATTATGCAATATGGGACATCATAGAAAATGGCCCATGTAATGAAGGAAAGATTGGAGCAGATGGAAAGAGACCTCCTCCCAAGACAGATGCTGAAAAGAAAGTCAGACAAACAGAGATGAAGGCCTTAAGCACTCTGCTTTTGGCTATTCCTAATGAGTACCAACATCAATTCCAACACTGCACAGATGCACAGATGTTGTGGAATGCTCTGGAGAAAAGATTTACTGGCACAAAGAGCACAAAGAGAAATCAAAAGGCTATTCTCAGGCAACAATATGAGAACTTCATGTCTGCAAAGAATGAGTCTATGACTCAAACTTTTGACAGATTTAACAAGTTGATTGGAGAATTAGCTACTGTGGGTGTACACATGGATGCTGATGATGTCAATAGAAAGTTCCTTAGATCATTGGGAGAAGAATGGACCATGTACACAGTCTCATTCAGACAGAATGACCAATTGGAGGACAAAGAGCTAGATGACCTCTACAATGATCTGAGAGTATTTGAGGCTGAAGTTGAAGCCAAGAAAAGGCCATCTGGATTTGTTTATAATGCCGCTTTATTATCTTCATCCTCTGATAATGCTGCTAACCCTGATTCTGTTAATACTGCAGGTTCTGTTAATGCTGCTGGTGGAACTAATCAAGAGAAGACTACAGATTCTGTACTAGAAGCATTCTTTTCTAGTCATGTTCACTCTTCTCTAATCAATGATGATTTAGAGCAGATTAATGCTGATGATCTGGAAGAGATGGACATCAAGTGGCAGATGGCTATGCTATCAATGAGGGTGAAGAAATTCATCAAAAGGACTGGGAGAAACAACTTTTCCCAGAGAAGAGAAGATGGTGCAGGCTTTGACAAGTCCAAGGTTGAGTGTTATAAGTGTCACAAGATGGGACACTTTGCCAGAGAATGCAGAAGTGGAGGATCACATCAACAGGCTCAAAATGGAAACCAAAACAGAAGCTCCTCTCAAGCCCTTGTTTCTCAACAAGGAATGGGATTTGATTGGAGTGATCAAGCTGAGGAAGCCTGTCAGAATCAAGCTCTTATGGCAGAAGTATCTGACATTCCCACTGAGGTACAATCTAAACTCTGTTCTCAAGCTTGCATTGATGCTGTTAAAAGATATAGGGATCACAATCAGGGTATGTGTGATAACCTTAAGAGGCTAGAGAAAGATGTGAAAGATTATGTTAGGATTGTAGAAAGGTTTGAGGAACAGATTAGAGCTTTTCAAGCTAATGAACTTCAACACTCCTATGATACTAACTATTGGAAGTGGGAGAAGAATGAGTATGAGATTAAGCTGAAAGTGTCTGGGGAGGAGAATGAGAAATTAAAAGAAGAGCTTAAGAAGGTTAAACTTGATGTTGAAAAGTTTACCTGTGCTTCTAAAACCATGGAAACCATCATTAAGGCTCAAATCCATGACAAGATGAAAGTAGGGATAGGGTACAATGCCACACCTCCACCCTACAATAACAACTACATACCTCCTAAGTCTGATTTGTTAGAGACCAAGGATAGGAAGGATCCTGAATTAAAGATTAATATAGATCCTTGTGAAGAAGAAGTAGTAGTTAAGGATAAAACAGAGAAGGAAGAATCTAAGAAGAATAAGAGTGTTAGTAGTAAGGTTCCCCTAGACAATGAAATTGTGACCAATGAGAAAGATGGAAATCCTTGGGGAAAGAACAATGAGATAAAAAGGACTGAAACAGAAAAGGGAGTCCATTACACACAGACCACAGTTGTGGCTCCCAATACCTGTAAACATTGTTCTTGTAAGAAATCTCAAGAGCTTAAGCCCCAAAAACATGATAACAAAAGGGGTAATCAAAGAAATTGGAATAACCAGTGGGCTATGAGACAAGGAGTTGATCTGAACAGAATTAACAGGCCAAAACCTTGTTTCATCTGTGGTAAGCTAAATCATTTAGCTAAACACTGTTATTTCAATCCTGTTAACCAAAGGTTTAATGCTCAAAGATCTTTTCAAAAACCTGGTGGTTACAGAAAGAATGGTGGCTATAAAAAGTCTGTGAGGAAAGTTGTGGCAAAGAAACAAGTTAAAACCAAAAGCCACATGAAAAAGGCAGAAACAGAAAGTGTTAGAGTATGGATGCCTAAAGGTACTAATGATAATACTGCCAACTCAGTTAGTACTGCTAACAATGTTAGTACTGCAGGAAGCAATAATGTTGCTAGCAGTGTTAGTACTGCTAACACAGTTAGTACCTCTTCAACAATTAATACTGCTTCTAGTGTTAGTACTGCTAAGTTAGTTAATACTGCTGAGAAGGCTAGTACTTCTGGAAGCAGTGTTAGTGCTGCTAACACTGTTAATGCCTCCTTAAAAGATAATACTGCTAACAATGTTAGTGCTGCTAACAAAGTTAGTACTTCTGCATCAGTTAGTACTGCTTTTAGACCTATCATCAAAACAAAGTACTCAAGCACTGATGTTCCTCACTTTGACAAGCTCATCAAAACAGAATGTAAGTATTTTGATGATCAAGGGAGACCCAAGACCACTATGGCTTGGGTCCCTAACAAAAACTAACTGTTTTATCTTATGTGCAGGGCAACCAACAGCTCAAGGGGAAGAGCATCTGGCATGTTGATAGTGGTTGCTCCAGGCACATGAAAGGTAACATGGCCTGCCTCAAGAATTTCAAATGAATTGATGGAGGACATGTTACTTTTGGAAATAATCCTGCAGAAGGTAAGAGAAGTGGTAAAGGTGATGTGTCAGAAGGTAAGATGACATTTGAGGATTTGACTAGTAATGCTAGTGCAGAGTTAATACTGCCCTTGCAGTTAATACTGCTAAGTAGTTAATACTGCCCTTGCAGTTAATACTGCTTTGTAGTTAATACTGCAGGTGTGGTTAATACTGCTTTGCAGTTAATACTGCTTTGCAGTTAATACTGCTCAGCAGTTAATACTGCTTGTGTAGTTAATACTGCTCAGCAGTTAATACTGCTGGTGCAGTTAATACTGCTTGTGTAGTTAATACTGCTCAGCAGTTAATACTGCTTGTGCAGTTAATACTGCTCAGTCGTTAATACTGCTTATGTCGTTAATACTGCTTTTGATAATCTAGGGCAAATACTGCAATAAATACCCCTGTTTTCCCGCCAAAGTTCATAACGACTCTTCGCATTAACTTCTTCTCTCTCGTTCTAACCTATTCTCCCCAGAATCTTTGTGTTTTTCTTTCAAGAATCCTCAGGAATCATGGAGTTTGTTGATGAGCACAATGAAATAGCCATGCTTCAGAAGCCGAAACAAGCTGCGGGATTCCACGATATAGTCGATTTTCTTAAATCCTCGCACATCTCTTATGCCCTAACGGTAAGCCCAACCATCTATATCGAACATCAGACGCAATTTTGGGAGAATGCTACTGTTAGTTTCGAAGAAGGGCAGAAAACCATTCGAACAAGGGTTTGTGATAAACCCTTGAAAGTCACAGAGGAGGTTATTCGCATCTCTCTTCACTTGGATGATGCCTCAGGTATAACCTCTCTATCTTCTGATGACCTATATTCGACTTTACAAAGAATGGGGTATGAAGGTCCCATTGGTGTTTTTAAATTCTACAAGTCAAAATTTTTCAACCAATGGAGATTTCTTGTTCATACCCTGATGCACTGTATTTCCAAGAAAACTACTGGATGGAGTGAGTTCAGCAGTCCCATTGCATATGCGTTGGTCTGCTTATCCACTGCCAGAAAGTACAATTTTTCAGCTATGATCTTTAATGATCTTGTATCAAACCTGGAATCCAAAAAGAGCTTTTACATGTATCCAAGGTTTGTGCAAGAAGTTATTAACAAGGAATTGATGGACTTACCTCAGTTTACTGAGGTATATGTACCCAAACCCCCTAAAGGGAAGGGTTTCTCAAATATGAGAAGAATTCCTAGGGACTCGGAAGGAGTTGACACACCATTGTTCTCTACAATGATGGTTGTGTCCCACCCCTCTGAAGGTATGGCATCAGGATCAAGGCCCTCATTAGATCATCCCACTGATGGCCAACCCCTACCTTCACTCACTATAAATATCCCTCAGCACATACTTCAAAAGCCCACTCCTGTGTTATCCAACAAGTTTCAAAGAAGAAAGGTGCACAAGGTTCCTTCCCTTGATGTACCTACTCAGAGCCCTAAGCCTTTAAGCCCTCAGTTGGAGCATTCTCCAATTGAGAATATCAACAGGGAAACCACAGGGGTGTCTCCCAACCCCAAGAAGGTGCTCTCTAAGGAGAAGGATGAGCATATGGGTGCTAAGGCTGCCACTACTTCTGCTAGCACAGAGAAGGACAGTGGTAACATAAATAAGACCTTCCCCATGGCAACTCTAAATGAGAAATCATTAGGAGGACCCAGGTGCCAAGAAACCAAGGGGGCAGTTAGTGCTTCTGCTAGGCAGAAGGCTTCTGCTAAAACTTCCAAGGATCCCTTAAAGAAGGTAAAAACTTCTAAAAAGGGTGAGGATAGACATAACAAAGAGGAATTGATGGCTACTTCCAGTGATCCTTTAAAGAAGGTAAACACTTCTAAACAAGGTGAGGATAGATATAACAATGATGAATTGATGGAAACCATTGGAAATGTCAACTTGGATGTTATGGCACAGAAGAAGGAGATTGAGCAACTGAAGACTGTGGTCACCTACCAACAGTCTCAAATTGAGAAGCTCAAGAAGATGGTCACCAAGTTGTTGCACAGAAAGAAAAAGGCAAGATTTGTGCTGAGAAGAAGAATCCCAACCAATGATGCTCCCAAAAAGGGGGAGTCAGAGGATGAGTTGAACATGGAGAGTGCACAGGAAGAGGGGGAGCAAGTAAATGAATTTGCTGAGGAAAGTACAAAGGAAGCTAAAAATGTTCAAGCAACAGAAACCATAGCAGCAGAAACGACAGCAGCAGAAACTACAACAGCAGCAGAAACCACAGCAGCAGAAACTGTTAATGCTGCTGAGTTTGAACAAGCAGCAGAAACAATTAATGCTGCTGAAGGCCAAAAAGAAGAAACAGCAGAAACATTTGCAGAGGCAGTAGAAACAGAAAAAGCAGCAGAAACTGAAGCAGTAACTACATCTCAAGCGGAAATTGATGAAGAAGTATACTGGATTGTGAAGAACAGTGTTGAAACAGCAGCATTACATGTTCTAAGAGAAGCAGTAACAACCATAGCAGCAGAAATGGTTATTGCTGCTGAAAAACTTAAAACAGCTGAACCAACTCCTGAAGCTGTTAAAACTTTTAACAGAACCAAGATGATGTCAAAGAAAAGACCAAGAACCAAGCCCATAACTTCAAAGAAGAAAAATGAAAAGAAGCCAAGGGTGGAGCCAACTGCAGAAGAGGCCCAGGAGGAAACAGTGAAAGAAAAATCTGATCCAAAAGTTGCTGAAGAAGAAGTGGCAACTCCATCAGGGCAATCAAGCAATGTACAATCACAAACTGATGCCCAATGTGATTTGTATATTACTGGTGTTGAATCTAACCCAATTCCAATTCAGACTGAACCAATATCATCTAAGGCTCCTGAAATCATCTTTTGGGACACTTTGAAAGATGGTAGAAAGGAGTTCATTAGGATAAAAAGAGCAGATGGAAAATTTGAAGTCTTTTCAACTTGGGGAAAAATTGTCAGAACTTGCTCAAGATCAGACTTAGAAGAGATGTTCAAAGTTGGGATGAGGCTATATGAAAACATGCTGACTGAGCAAGGGATGTCAATCTCTAAAATGGTACTTGAATTCTTGTGCCAAATGTTCAAACCTGAAGCAGTTCAGTATAGGATAAACACACAGTTTCAAACCATTACCAACTGGATGCTCTATGAGAATTGTGGAGTATATGTCATCTCCCTTGACTCTGCGACTCAAGAATACTATCTGGTGGATGAAATATACAACCACAACATGAAGAGGCTGAAAGGAATGCTACATGCTAAGTTGACCTGCAACAAGGATTCAGCAATGGGTAGATTCTTGGTAAAAAGGATTCTCAATCAAAGTCTGGGATTGAATCCTAATCTAGGCATGTATGATTAGGTTTTGGAAGCATCATCTGAAGAACTTGACTTCTTTTCCTAAAAGTCAAGTTAGGGGGAGATTGTTGGGAACTGAAGATATGCTAAGTATGGTTAGTACTGCCAAGACAATTTTACTACTGCCAGTTCTTCATTACTACTGCTTATGCAAGGTTACTACTGCTAGACGAAGTTACTACTGCTAGACAGGGTTACTACTGCTAGACACAGTTACTACTGCAAGTCAAGGTTAGTACTGCTGGTGCATAATTGAATATCTGTTAGTACTGCTCATGATTAATACTGCTGGAGTAATGTTAATACTGCTGGAGATGAAATCGGTTAATACTGCTGAAGATTGTTAGTACTGCTCATGAAGAATGAAGGTTAATACTGCTGACTTGATAAGTTTGGTATGCGATACTTTTGGAGACAAAGAAGGAATTGATCAAGATATGTTTAACGAAGATTCAGAAGATCAATTTACTTTTGGTAGTTATCTTGTATTTATTTCTGTATAAATAGTATTGATAGATAGCTATTAGAATATATACAACATACATGATAGACGAGTTAATATACGTGTGAAAAGCAATTCGATATTGTTTTCAGAGAGATTTAACCTCAAGGTGTAAGAACCCTATTTCTAGAGAAGTAGAAGTCGTCTTGTTGAGCCTGTTCAACAAGATTGAGGTTTGGTGTAAAGCTTGTGAGTAATACAGTTTGATATATACAGTGTGTTGAATTCTATTGATTGTTCTTTAATTGATTTAGAGTTCTATTCCGCAAGATTCTCTAAATTGTGTTTCTAAGAAGTTTAATTCTTGTTAAGAATCGATCCTGACAGTTATGCCTCTTTGGCATAATGTTACGCCAGAGGGCGTAATGTCATGTTATACAACATACCAATATATACCAGTTAACAAAATGAGAAAGTTTGCAGAACGAGTTTATTTTGATTTCACAATAGCTATGGACTGTTATGTAATTACGAACTATGTGATTTTTGTTAATGAAACGATAAGGAGAAAAAGTTCAGGAGTTGTATGATTGTTCAATAACGTACTTTTAACTTCATCATTGTGGGGGAGCTCAATTGGTAAGATATTGGATTTACTCAATGATCACTAATAAAGATTTTTGTCGACTTTTTATGCCATTTAAATGTAAATGTAGACCATTTATTTTTTTAGAGTAAATTATGGATTTTGTCCCTAAAGTATATCAAAAACTACGGATTTGGTCCTTTAACTTCTCTTGTTACATAAGAAAGCTTCAGGTTTAAATGTTTTTTTTATGGATTTGGTCCCATGACAAGCGGCCGTCTATTTTTTCTGTTAAGCGTAAGGATAAATTTGTCATTTTACCGATTTCTTCTATTATTTACCTTTTTAAACTAATTATGTATTTTTTTTTTCATGAGTATACTCATCTTCTCCAAGTATCCCATGAAGAACATCACCATGAATACCAACAAAATGATACACATTTAACAAAGAACCAACATAAATCAAACCTAAATTAAACCCTACATCCAAAAATCCAACGCCAAGAACATTTAACAAATCCCATATCCGATCCCAAATCCAAACCTATTTCAAATCTATAAATCCAAAATCTATATCAAATTTTAATAGGAAAACCTGAAAACATCATTGATGAAAATCGAACCAAAACCTATATCAATTTCCAGATCTGGATCGAAGAACCAAAAACTTTAACTCTGGGTTATAGGTGAAAATCGAACCAGACCCCTAAAAAGGTGAATCGTCCCTTCGTCTGGTCCAGATCTGAGTGAAGGTTGTAGGTGAAAATCAAACGAGAAGGAGTTTGATCGACGATGGAGTTCCAGATGGTCGATGATGGTCTTCTCCAGCGTCTTCTTCCTCGCTCTCTCTATATCCCGATGTGTTTTTCCCTCACACTGTTAGAGTTTTTGAATTGGGAAATTAATTAAAATGCCCAAAGTTGACAAATGATTCAGTGAAATGCCCAAACTCTCCCCAATTTCACGAAAATACTCAAAGTTTCCGTGAAAGGATCCGTCGCTAAAGTTTTTATATATTTATTTTTTTCAACATCAGCGACAGATTAGTGACGGAATTCCGTCGCTTTCGTCGCTGAAAACAACCTTCGCTGATCTGTCGCTGAGACACTTCGTTGCTGAGTTCCGTCGCTGATAGTGTCACCCGCCACATTTTCAACAATAGACTTTCAGTGACGGATTAGCGCCAAAAAACCCAAAAAGGGGAAATCTGAACCACATTTAAACATTCATTAGATAAAAAAATTATTATTTTTTTGGAAAACATCACTTCTTGTAAAAAACACGCGACACAACGCTCCATGGCGTGAGCCACACCTTACACAAATGCTATAGACACTGTATATATAAAACGATGATCAAAGAGAACCACACAAATGTTATAAAAAAACAATTTAAAAATGATTTTTTTTCATCAAAACCTATGATTTAAAATATTGTTTCCCATATATTTCTGTTCTCCTTGTGAAAAATTACATGTGAGTTTTTTTTATCTAGTGAAATGAAAAATACACGTAAAAAATATTCACGCGGTGAAACAAATACATGTAAAACTATGAAATAAATATATGTGAAAAGATATCTAAAATCCTAACATTTGGTGAAAATATCATCAAAAATTATTTTTAAATCGATTCTTACGAGTTTTTATATATATATATATGTATATATATATATATATGTATATATAGGGCCTATTCATGGAAGAACTTTGTATTTTGTGAGAACTGTGAAATCTATTCATAATCACACACATGTTGAACCTATACATGGTAATTCACATCGGATAGATAAGGGTATAAAATGAAAAAAATGATATAAAACAAATTAAACAAATAACTATAAGGTATAAATATAAGTTTAAAAAAAATAATTCAGTACGTTTTAATGATATTCAATGATAATCAAAAAATATTCGATATTAAATTCATCTTTGAAGGTACTATGAGACGATAATAACAATATAATTTAAAAAAATGTATTTTTAATGTGTTTTAGTTTATATACAACTATGTTAATATGATAAATGATAAGGATGTAAAATAGAAAATAAAAAAGTAAATGATACAAAATAAATTAAATAACTAGTTATAATTTAAATCTTAAAATTGATTTCATTTTTTAATATCATCTTGGGACATGGGAGGTTTCGCGGGACGTTATTGAGCTTTAAATTTGCACATTCAACATCAAAGTTTATACCTCTTAATTTTCAAGAATAACGATATAGCATGCTTAATAATATAGTATAGATATATAAATATTATTATTAAATGATCACAATTTTTATAGATTTCTTTTATACATGATATTTTCCTTTATACATATTATAGAAGTTTTTCTTAAATTTTATACATTGATTTAAATTTGTAAGAAGGCTCACATAAAAAGAACCGAGACATAAATATATCCTTTTAATTTTATTGCTTTTCTATTTTAATTCTTTTGGTCGTTATTGTTTGTCTTAAGTCGTCCTCTTTTCTTTAGAAGCTTTTAATTGATTTCGTGCCTGCTCTATTAAACATTAGACCCAAATATGATAATTCTGTAATAACCGGGTTCGTTTTTTAAATAAATAATAAGTTTGTGTGTGTAGTGTGAAAAAATGAAAATCTTGGTGGCTGTAGTGAGAAGTTGGAAAATAGGGTTAAAACCCAAAAAACCCTCATTTCTCTCTTCATTCTTAGAAAGCGGCTGAGTGCGTGTAACTGTGTGTGAAGCAACATTGCGACATTGGAGGAAGGGCTTGGGAGCTTTGGGAGTGACAGTGGCGGATGGCCCATAGGGCTACTCCAGGCCATGGCCTGTGGCTTTTAAAAAAAATTAGTAGTAGTGCAAATTTGGTAGGCTATAGTTAAAACAGAAAAAAATTGGGGACCTCCACTAATTCAGTCCACTCTCCTAAGTCTAGGTCCAGCCCCTCTCTCTCACTGGTTCGCTTCTGTTATCGATAAAAAAAACTGAGAGCAAAGTCTCAACTCTCACCGTCGGCGTCTTGTGATTGTGACTCAGCCGGTCAGCCCTCGTCGGCGCCGCTCACCCCTCGCCCTCAGCCCTCACCCGCCAGTCGCCAGTGGCCCCTCAGGCCTCAGCCAGGAACAAACCAACGCAACCAGACACGACCCAAAATGGACACAAGATAATAAAAACAAAGCTGTTAAGCTGCAGCAGCGGTGCTGTCTCCAAACAGTCGCTGCCAACAGCAGCAACACAGCTAAACAGCCCATGTCACACAACCATTAGCCCCAAACAGCACCTGCAGACCCAGCCTCACAGCCCCTGTCCCCATTAAGCACCTGCAGACCTGGCCGCACAGCCCCTGTTCCCATTAAGCACTGCTTGTTTACATAGTTTATTTACTTGTTTTGAGTTTTTATAGTAGTCTTTACCAAAAAACCAAAATTTACTCTTGAAATCAAGTAAAAAAACTTAAAAAATCTCTTGAAATCAATAAAAAAACACAAAAAATTCTCTCGAATCAACACAAAGAAACCAAAAAAACTCATTGAATCAACACAAAAACTTAAAAAATCTCTCAAAATCAACCAAAAAACTGAAATAAAATCTATCGAAGTCAACCAAAAACTTAAAAGCCCCCCCAAAAATCTATCGAAGGTGTGTTTGAATGATAAATTGGTCTTACAAGATCCGGCCCCTGCGGTTTTAAAGCTTGTGTTCCGCCCTTGGGGAGTGAATCATCTTCATTCAAGGTAATTACCTCCTTCTTGATTCCTTTTATCTATTAGAGGGGCTGAGTGTGGATTTTGTTGTTGAAACCTTGGTGCTGTTTTGGTCCATTTTCTTGAGAAGGAAGTGAAAAGTAGTCTCTGTGTGTGTTAACCTAGATTAATCAGGATGGGGAAACGAGTTGAGTTATTGGGTTAATCGATTGGAGCTTTCGAATTCATTTCTATTGTTGAAGTGAATAGCCTTGAGGAAATTCGGAAGCGGTCGAAATCCTAATGATTGTCCAGAAGGAATTTCTTGGAAACCGCTGTTGTCCGGATTGTGTCCGAAAACCTTTGGGTACCAGAGATCGCTACTCGGGAAAGAATCCGAAAAACCAAAGAATCCGGAAGTAGCATCGGAATCCGGAAGAGAATCCGGAAGTAGCACCGGAATCCGGAAGAGAGTCCGGAAGTGAGAAATACCGGAATCCGGAAAGGGGAGTCAGGGAAACAGATTCGGAATCCGGATTCCCTGTGTCCGGAACCTGTTTTGTTATTTTAGAGAGGAATACAGGGAGGGTCGGTATGTCATGCGAGTAGTTGAGTGACTTATTTACTCTCGTGTGATTTGGGTGAAATGTAGGTGCGGGTAGAGCATAACGGTTTCAAGTGAGGACACTTAGCGTAGATATCAGGTGATTTTTTCTAAACCGAAGCTTGACGATACTTGATTTGATTGCTTGTTCATTTATACATTGAACTGTGTGTTTGTACGTGGTTTCATTTGTATGTTTAAAGAGGTGATATTATGATTGTTATGGGGAGTGTGTCCTATACGGAATAATTGATTAGATTCCGTCTAGTTTCTGGGGGCGGGTGTGTGCCCTAACACTATGTCACAGGTGTGAACGTGACCAAGCATGGAACATCGGTATACGTGTGTTTTGTCTTAACTGTCAAGGGTATAGTTGTTTACTACTTTCTGTGAACTCTTTTAAAATGTTATGTGTGTTGTGAATGTTGTTATTTGAGGGATATCACTAGACCTTGTGGTCTAACCCTCGTTTTTCAAAACTGAAACCCTTTTCAGGTAAGCTGGCTTTAGAGGGATCAGCTAAGGGAAAGGGGAAGATGTGAGCTGGAGCTTGCGTCTTGTGGAACTAGAAGACTATCCCTTTATTTTCTTGAATATAATTCTCAGCTGTAATTAGGGTTAATTTCGCGAACCCAAGTTTTGAAAATTTGACATTGTTACCGTGTGGGCCAGGTTTGGCAGTTTTGATTTAATTGATGGATTTATATTTTGGCTAGTTTGGTGTGGGTTGTTACAGTTGGTATCAAAACGATAGTTTAAGGAATTTAGGTGACCGGACGGACCTAAACTTAAACTGTGGGAATTAGGAAGTATAGCTGAGAAAGTAGGAAGGCCTAGGGAGACCTCACTGGGGACATGAATAATAGGGTGATGAGAACTATCATGTAAGGTAAGTTCGAAGTTACACCTGGCCAGTGTAATTGCGAATTTACAGGTGCATGACTGTACTTATTTTGCCTTATTATTTTAGGATTGTTTCCTTAAGATATTTTATCGTGTGATGTTTCAGTAATCAAGAATGTCAGAAAGAAGTTTGAGAAGTAGGTCTGTGCCAATGTGGAATCGGTACCGACTGGGGGAGAAATCCGCGTGGAAGAAATTCTGGAGGACGGACCGGTGAATCCTCCGAGGCAGGCGGCCACCCGCGGGAGGGGCAGAGGCCGTGGAAGGGGTCGAGGAAGGGGACCCTGACGAGCGGCCACCTAGGCAGGAGAAACTGGAGTGGTGACTCGAGGTGGGAAGAAGGCGCTGAGTGTCCGTCGGGCTAAGAGTGCAGAAGCACCTGAGGTGCGCAAGCCGTCCCAGCACGGGAGTACCGTTTCTGTGGGAGGAAGTCAGTCAACAAGCCCGAGGCGAAATCATAACCAGGCATTCATGACCGAGGAAAAGTTCACTGCTGAGATGGGCAAGCTGCAAGAAACACTACAAGCATTGCTGAAGCATCGAACTGGGTCTGCATCGGATAGGCAGACTACGAGTGGGAATGTGACGAAGATGAAGGCATCTAGCTTACCTCCAACTGAAGTAGGAGATCACTCTCAGGTGACCCCGTTTGTGGCAGGGGAATCAAGGGCAGTGAAAGGGTGCACTTTTAAAACCTTCGCGTCATGCAAGCCTCCATCTTTCAGTGGGGAGCGCAACATGGTTTTGGCTATGAGATGGATTCGTGAGATGGAATTGGCTTTTGACACGAGTAAGTGTGCGGAGGGGGATAAGGTATTGTTTGCTATGTCTATGCTGAAGGCATATGCCATTTTCTGGTGGTATGTTAAGACACGTGGTAGGGGTTCAGAGGTAGCAAAGGCAACTACTTGGGAAACGTTCACTAGAAGGTTCAAGGCTCAGTTTTGCCCATTGGCGACGGTAAAGAAGTTGAAGGAGGAGTTTCTAGGGCTTGAGCAAGGGTCAATGACTGTACAAGAGTATACCTCTAAGTTCATAGAGAAGGCGCGATTCGCGGAGGTATATGTGCCTACTGAGGAAAGGCGTGTTGAAAGATATGTCTGGGGGCTGAAGAGCAGTGTGAGGGAACTTGTGCAAAATCGTGGCCCCGTGACCTTCAGGCGGCGGCCGACATGGCAGAGTTGATAGAGAAGGAAAATAATCGGCAAATGTCGGAGAGGAGTGTTGATAAGAGGAAATGGGAAGGGCCTGTTTGGGATGTGAAAAGGTCTAAGGTCTCTAATCCCGAGCTGCGGGTGGGACCAAGGTTCGGTGAGCGGTCATGTGGAAAGTGCAACAGAGTGCATCGTGGAGAGTGTTCCTTTGAACCTGATGGTTGTTTCAAGTGTGGAAAGTTGGGGCACATAGCGCGAGAGTGTCCCAACCCGAGGGCTTGCTATTTGTGTGGTTCTCCAGATCGTATCAAACCTGATTGTCCGCAGTTGAGGAAGGGATATTCGGTTGGTTTGGGTGGGAGTCAAGGAGGAAGAGGTGGAGAAATGAAAGTGGAGCCAGCTCGAGTGAAAGCTAGGGCTTTTCATATGTCGGCGGAGGAGGCGGTTGATGTGCCGGATGTGGTGACAGGTACCTTTCTTGTTAATTCGAAATTTGCTAAAGTGTTCGTGTCTGCATGTTAAACCTAAGCGGTTAGAGTGTGGTTTTGAAGTAGAGATTACGGATGATAGTCGAGTCTTGGTGGGGGAGGTGTATGAGGGGTGTAGTATCGAAGTAGAGGGTCACTCTTTTCCCTTGCGTTTATACCCAATGGGTATGGGAGAGTTTGACATTGTCGTGGGGATGGATTGGTTGGCTAGTAATAGTGCTAGCATTGTGTGCAATAAGAAGATGATCCGTATCGCGTTGCCAGATAAGTCTGAGGTCGTAATCTATGGGGATAGGCGTGAACGTAAGTCCTGCCTTATCTCGGTGATGAAGACGAGGCATTGTCTAGAGAAGGGATGTCAGGGGTTTCTAGCGTATGTGTTAGACGCTAAGAAGGAGAAGAAGGGATTAGAGGATGTTCCTGTGGTGAGTGAGTTCCCGGAGGTGTTTCCGGATGACCTGACGGGTTTACCCCTGGATCGTTAAGTCGAGTTTAGAACTGATTTGATGCCTGGCGCGACACCAATAGCGCGTGCACCGTACCGGTTGGCCCCGACGGAGATGAAGGAAATGATGACGCAATTGTAGGAGTTGCTGGACAAGGGATTCATACACCCTAGTTCGTCACCCTGGGGAGCGCCGATACTGTTCGTCAAGAAGAAAGATGGGTCTATGAAGATATGCATATATTATCGCGAGCTTAACAAGGTCACCGTCAAGAATAAGTACCCGCTTCCGAGGATTGACGATTTGTTTGATCAGTTGCAAGGGGCGAGCTTCTTCTCGAAGATAGATCTGAGATCGGGTTATCACCAGTTGAAAGTGAGGGAAGAAGATGTGCCTAAGACGGCTTTTCGCACGAGGTATGGGCATTACGAGTTTCTAGTCATGCCCTTTGGGTTGACCAATGCTCCGACGGTATTCATGGATTTAATGAATCGGGTGTGCAGTGCGCTGTTAGACAAGTGTGTGATTGTGTTCATAGACGATATTCTCATCTATTCTCGATCTCAGAGTGCGCACGAGGAGCATCTTCGCCTAGTGTTGGAACTGTTATGGCAAGAGAAGTTGTTTGCTAAATTCTTCAAGTGTGAGTTTTGGGTTAGGGAAGTCCAATTCTTGGGGCACGTGGTATCGGGAGAAGGTATCAAGGTGGACCCGGCCAAGGTGGAGGCCATTAGAGGATGGGAACCACCGAGATCACCATCAGAGGTGAGGAGTTTCCTTGGCTTAGCGGGCTACTATCGGAAGTTTATTCAAGACTTTTCTCGTATAGCTACACCTTTGACCGCTTTGACCAAGAAAAGTGCTAAGTTCGAGTGGACGGAGGCTCAAGAAGCAGCGTTCAGTAAGTTGAAAGACAAGTTAAGTAGCGTTCCAATTTTATCTTTGCCTAGTGGAACAGAAGGATTCGTAATCTACAGCGATGCATCTAAGTTGGGGCTAGGGTGTGTGCTGATGCAGGGTGGGAAGGTGATCAATTATGCATCCCATCAGTTGAAGGAGAACGAGAAGAATTACCCTACTCACGATATGGAGTTAGCGGCGGTGGTTTTTGCACTAAAGATATGGAGACACTATCTTTATGGAGTTAAGTGTCAGATCTACTCAGACCATAAAAACCTTAAGCATTTGTTCGATCAGAAGGAGTTGAATATGAGGCAGCGACACTGGGTGGAATTGTTAAGTGACTATGATTGTGAGATCCTTTACCATCCGGGTAAAGCGAACGTCGTGGCCGACGCACTGAGTCGGAAGGAGAGAAGGGAGCCAACTAAAGTGGTGGCCTTTCGAGTCGATGTAACTTTTAAATTGCTAGAAGAAATTAAGAAGTTCCAAGATGAAGCTCTTGTAGAAGAAAGATTAAAAAGCGAGAGGATCGTCGGCTATGTGTCATCCTTAGAGTATAATGGGAGTGGTGTGAAATGTTTGGGGAACCGAGTGTGGGTTCCTAAAGTGGGAGGTTTGCGGGATCGTATCTTGGAGGAGGCGCATAAATCGCGATATTCGGTACACCCGGGAACCAATAAGATGTACCGATACATGAGGCAAATGTATTGGTGGCCGGGGTTGAAGAAGGACATTGCTTATTTTGTTGAGCGGTGTATGACCTATTTGAAAGTCAAGGCGGAACATCAAAGACCTTATGGGGAAATGCAACCTCTAGAGATACCGGTGTGGAAGTGGGACAGTATCACGATGGACTTTGTCACGAAGCAACCAAGGACCCTGAAGGGGTATGGTTGTAATGACCCAGACCTTTTTCGAAGTGTTTTGCGTTTGGTGTGGAGTTTTAAGCAGAAGTAGAAGTTGAGGGGCTAGTTGGTAAATAGGAGTTGGGGTATAAAAAGGCACAAAACCCTAGAGGATATGCCATTTTCCTGATTTGTGTATGTTTGTTGGCGGCTGATTCTAGAGAGAAAGGGGGGAGAAAAAGGGTTTTGGTGAAGGTTTTGTGCATTGGATTGAGAGGAGCATCAAGCATTGAAACTGGAAGAAGGATTCAAGATTTGGATTTCGTTCTGCAATCAATCAAACCAGGTAATTCGAAGCCCAGATTCCTACCTTGTTGCTATGTTTTGATTGTTAGAATGTTAGTGAGTTCTTGCTAAAAGTCATTCAAGACTCCTAAAGAAGGTTAAGGATCATTAAAACAAGTTTAATCAGTAAAGTTTGTGGAGAAATGGTTATAGATGCTTAAGTAAGTGATTCGTCGCATTATATTACTGATTTCAGAGTGTTTAGTAAGATTTCGAACCAATTAGTTCACCCAGCAGTCGTCCGGAAACCTTCAAGTATGAAGGTGTCCGGGTGAGTGTCCGAGAAGTTCTTGACCGTAGTGTAGAAGGTGTCCGGACATAGAGTTGTCCGGAAAATCTATGTCGTCCGGATAAGAGTCGTTGTCCGGGTACTATTCGGTATCCGGAAAAGTGAGGTTATCCGGTAACCTGTCCGGAAAAGTGTGGTTATCCGGAAATCAGAGGTGTCCGGACATTTTAGTGTCCGGTAAGTAGAAACGTCCGGAAAGTGAGAGTGTCCGGTAAGTGGTATCCGAACAGTTTGGTTAGTCAGCTTATGTGTTTATCCTTTAACCCAGGTAGATCGTTTGGGGAGTACAGAGCAAAGTAGGAGGGAAGTAAGCACATCAGGTGAGTTTTCTAAACTAAAACGCGTGGATTTTAACATGTTTTCTAAAGCAAGTACATGATGAGAAATGCCATGTTTTATTCTTATGCTTTAAATTGCATGAAAGTTGTTTACAGTTTTAAATAAGATTTGTGTATGATTTATGGGGCGGGCCTATCCCGTGTATGATTTATGGGGCGGACCTATTCCGTGAATGCTTTTATGTGAAAGTTTTATGTGAGATGTATGCATACATTGTGTAGACGTAAATTGGCTAAGTCGGGGGGAGGTTCCGCCAGTACTCACGTCGGGGGGAGGTTCCGTTTATGCCATGGGAATGAGTCCCAGTAAGGCAGCGTGATACTGACTCGTTGTCACCCTCGGGTGACTTCAGGGTGCCATTTACGGGAGCGGATTTATCCGTGAAAGATTTTTACTGTTCAGCTTTGTGAAAGTTTATTATTGAAAGTCTTGTATACATTTGAAAGTTATGAGAAAGTTTTATGCAAAGATATTTGAAAGTTAGAAACTGTTTTTTTTTAAGTTTTGAGGACTGTCAGGAGGGACTCACTAGACCTCATGGTCTAACCCTCGCATTTTCCAAACTAAACCTTTTCAGGCAAGCAGATTGCATGAGGCTCAGGTAGTCGAGCAAGAGCAGGATAGAGCACGGATGCAGATAGAGATATCGTCACTCATATTCTAGTAATAGTTATTCTCAGTTGTGTATAGGTTGTTTCCGCCAACCTAAGTTGTTTAGTCAGATGTAAAGAAATTTTATGGATCCAGTTTTGTAATTATTTAATATTAATGCTAGTTATGCTTAATTTAGACTGGGTTGTTACAATTGGTATCAGAGCCATAGTTTAAGGGATTTAGGTGACCGGACGGGCCTAAACTTAAACTCGGGAGTAGAAATCACAACTGAGAATCAGGAAATGCGTTAGGAGGGCACTATTGTGGATACAGGAAATGTGTTAGGAGGACACTATTACAGAGATAGGACTAATAGGGCACTGAGGACTGTCATGTAAGGTAAGTTTGAGATTCCATCTGGCCAGTGTAATTGCGGACTTACAGGTACATGTATGTGCTTAACCTGCCTTATTATTCCGAAGTGGTAGTCAAAAGCTAGTGTTTATGTCGTGTTCCAGTACTTTAGAATGTCAGCAAGATCCCTGAGGGGTAGACTGAGACCCTTGTTGGGGAAGTTTCATGAGAAGTCATGGTGATGTGTTGTACGTATACATCGTAAGAGAAGAAATGTTGTATAGAGTATTACGAGTCGTCTAGAGGTAGCTCTTCGTGGATTCGGGGAGGAAGAATGCTTGGGTTTGAGTAAGACTCCTGTTTCGGGAGAGTCCCATTTCTAGAAATCATGGGATAGATCAGTTAGGATGGTAAGAAAAGTCAGTGTCAAAACCTTGAAGGTATCAATGGAGCCCTAGGTTCTTGGTTGAGCTTTCCATTAGCAGGATAAATGAAATAAGATACCTATAGTGAAATGAAACCATGTAGAAATGGAAAGTGAGATAGTTGGTCAAAACGAAATAGTATGAAATGTTTGAGTAAGTGGACCGTTGAATGTATGTATAGCAAATCGTTGCAAGACCGAGAGGGCGACCACTGTTCGAAAGTAGAGTGTCTATGATAAGTTGCGTGAGTAAAGCGATTGACCTTGTTTGAGTGAGTAGCCTTCAAATGCAAGTAGAGTTTCATGCGTTGAGTTCGTATACGTGTACATGAGATTTTTCATAATCGTGTAAATATCAAATTTGATCGGATATGAGTCGGCGTGTGCAAGTGTATGTTTAAAGAAAAAAAAAATACAAATCCATTTACATCGTACAATGAAGTCTTGAGTTTACGATTTGCAAAATATTCCACTCTTTTCATGATAAGCCAAGAAAACGTTTGAATGCACAACTTTTATAACCAAAATGAGTATTGACATTTTGAAGTTATATAAATGAGTGTGAGGACCGACTGGTCTACTTCGTGTCGGTAAATTTCTTTCAAATTTTGTCGTATGGGAAGATTTTCATCCAATATTTATTTCTGTCGTAACAACACATTTTTGGTTGAGTAAGATTAAGTTTTACAGAAAGATTGCATGCAAACGATCCTCAAGATCGTTGTGCGGGGCATTAGAGTTATGAGAATGGTGGGGTCGGGTGTACCCAAGTTGTTTTCAAGTGTTGTTTCTTTAAAATGATCAAAAGTGTGAAATGATTCATTTATCGCGTTGTCAGGCATGAAGGCTATGAACTCAATAGGTCGTAGAGTATTACATTTTAAGTTAAGGAAGAACTCCTAGAGTGGAGAGGTGTTGGACAAATCAGGAAAGAATGTTTGTAGCTTTGGTAGATGCGTTCTAGAGGAGAGGTGAGCAGTGGAAGAGTCAGAAGTGGACTTTAAATGTCGGTTGTATGAGGGTCTGTACCCTCGTGCGGTGGCTGGAAGTACAGTTGCCGAGAGACGGTTGTGTTCAGGGAAGGACTAGAAGTCATCGAGGTGTTGGTATAGCAACTCGTTATGAGTAGTGTGGTGAAGTAGAGATGAAATATCCGCGACGTTGAATAAGAGTTTAAGGTGATCCTGTAATATTGACATTACGCGAGTCAGTTTGAAATGAGGACGACGGGATGTGAAGTTGATTAAGAGGTTGGTGTTGGAAAGATTAGGTCCTGTAGGAGACCCTTGTTGAAGAATAGGTTAAGGAAGTATCAACAGAGTATCAACAGGTCAACTATTGACGTCAGAGTCGGCAGTTGTGTAAGCTGTATGAGATCAAAGACTTGAATTAGAAGGTTGAAAGTTGAAGGACCACTTTGTAGGGGTGTTAAGATAGTGAAAGGTTGTTGTTTTAGATAAGCGTTTTACTTACGTGATGGATGGTTCGCAAAGAATGAAGTATTTGGCACAAGCGAAGTGAGGGTATAGATTATGTCGATTTGTGAGGAAATGTGCCATGTCGATGTAATGGTTTGGTATTGCAAAGAGCTAGCAAGAAACGAGTATGATAGAATTAATCAGAAACTCAGGTGTTGTGGTTCAACTAGAGCTGGGGAGAGACAATGTAGCGAGATAGACTTAGTTATTTATGCGTGAGGTCTTGAAGATAAGTTTGAGTTGTGTATGAATGGCCATGAGAGTCTTGGTCTGCAGTGTGATGTTATGAGTGAGGAATGTACAGTTATGTAGTGGCAATAATTGCCAAGTTAAATGTGCCAGCTAGCGTCGTAGTGATGTGATGTTAGGGAAAGAGGAAACATCGGATAGAACCTTTTTGGGAGTTTCGGATGAGGTGTTCGAGTGTTAACCAGGTTGTTGGAGCACGTAGGGTGTAAGTTGACGTGGTGATATGTTTATGTTCGAGATAGCATCACGGAGTGGTGGTGGGTAGCTACCCAAAGGAGAAACCAAGTGTTTTTAGTTGTAAGAGTCGCTAAGTAAGCATATTTTGGGATCATTGGAAGTTTAAAGAAGAGAATGGATGTATTAGTCAAAATGTGGTGGAATAGATGTGAAATCCTTAAAGAATGTGAGCTGTTGCTTATGTGTGAACGAATTGTCTGAGAAAGTAAAAGTTGGAGTTTAAAGAATGTATAGTGACGTCGAACTCTGGTGTCAGTTCGAGGTGATTTAGTCGAAAGCCTTAAGTTAGAATTTTAGTGCAACCGTTTGGTTATGTATAGTAATGAGACAGCATTTTGCAGCTTGAGAATTGTCGGAAGAGAGGGACGAGTAATGTTGGTGGGCAGTGCTCCACGCTAACGTGGGGAGGTGAAGACAGTATGTTGGAATAAGTAAGTAAATCGGAAGTAGTAAACTTGACAGTAATGCCGATAGGCGTAGTGTTGTGTAGATTGTCCTTGATAAATGTGCGAACTTATGGAAAGAGTATTGAGGAAGGAAATTGTGTATGATTTCGTGTAGGAAAGAAGTAGATAAGACAACTGAATGAGTTAAGTTAGTGACTTCGTGAGAAACGTTCAAACGAACTGATCGGTCAGTGTAAGCTATTGAGAATAGTAGGGTGTGATCGTGGTTACCCCTCCTAGTCGAGTGGGAGTAACCGAAGCTATGTTATATGACTGGACGCTTGTGGCAAGCAGCGAGAAATTTATGAGCCTTCATGATAAGTGCAATTCGGATAGGTGAGTACTCCAATAAGGAATTATAGAGGTCTCCTACTATTAGACACGTTAAGTGTGAAATGATGAAGTGGTGAGAACGTACGAATTAGTTGTCGAGTTGTAGCCGATGTGATTCGGGAAAGGAGTATGATCTGCATAAGACGAATGTAGGTTGGAAGAAGTAACCTAGAAATTTCAGGCATATCGAGGAGAGGACTCCTAGGAGTGAGCTTGTCGGGATGTACAAGGTTGGCCTTGAGCCGAGTTGTTAGTAAGTGAGTCTTCCTGGTGGAAGATCCTCGTTGTTGTGGCGGGAATTTCCGCCAAGTTCTTTCTTTTAAGGAAGTATAAATGTATGAGAGACCTTATTTAGACGTGATTAAAACCGTGAGTCCCGATGTGTGGACGGAGGCGAGCAAATGGAGACGCGGTTGGCCTTGGTTTTATCAGGTAGTTTTAAGCGAGTATAGTGATCGAAGAGGGTGCAAGTAGGTAGTGCAAGATGGCACGATTTAGCAAGTGGTGTCTCGCCGAGGGCGGCTTCAAGTATGGGGTGTGGTTATGTTTCCCATCTGAGCGGTCTGAGGCAATCGGGTAGAAAAGAGTGGATGGGTTGAAAAACATAAGGCTTTGAGCTTTGAAGTTTGAGAGAGAGGTAAGGTGGACTAAGTCTGCGGATTCGTCGAAGCATGAAAGTTGAATAGATAGTGCGCGATCTTGAGGTACTCGATGTGAATTTGAGAAGAAATTCATAGTGTGATGCACGTCTCTTTTGTGGAGAGCCGATGTGAGATGATGGCGACCTTGCAAGAGATGCATGCCATAAGAAGTTGACCTTGTCATTAGTGAGCGAGTTAGAATAGCAGCATACAAGTTAGACTGGTCAGAAGAATTAAAGAGTGTTCATCCGACATTTCATGTCTTAAAGAAGTGTTTTTCAGGTGTCGTTGTGACTGTTCCGTTGAGGGGACATCAGTATAGATGGGAGGTTGACTTACGTAGAAGACCCGATATAAATCGTGAGCGGTAAGGTTTGCTAAACTAGGAACATAGAAGTTTGACTAGTAAAAGTTCAGTGGAGATATCATAAGGGACGAGAGACAACGTGGGAAGTAGAATCAGATATGATGTCCAGATACCCACACCTTTTCGAAAACGGAATTCCGGGGACGGAATTCTTTTGAGGGGGGAGTGTTGTAATGACCCAGACCTTTTTCGAAGTGTTTTGCGTTTGGTGTGGAGTTTTAAGCAGAAGTAGAAGTTGAGGGGCTAGTTGGTAAATAGGAGTTGGGGTATAAAAAGGCACAAAACCCTAGAGGACATGCCATTTTCCTGATTTGTGTATGTTTGTTGGCGGCTGATTCTAGAGAGAAAGGGAGGAGAAAAAGGGTTTTGGTGAAGGTTTTGTGCATTGGATTGAGAGGAGCATCAAGCATTGAAACTGGAAGAAGGATTCAAGATTTGGATTTCGTTCTGCAATCAATCAAACCAGGTAATTCGAAGCCCAGATTCCTACCTTGTTGCTATGTTTTGATTGTTAGAATGTTAGTGAGTTCTTGCTAAAAGTCATTCAAGACTCCTAAAGAAGGTTAAGGATCATTAAAACAAGTTTAATCAGTAAAGTTTGTGGAGAAATGGTTATAGATGCTTAAGTAAGTGATTCGTCGCATTATATTACTGATTTCAGAGTGTTTAGTAAGATTTCGAACCAATTAGTTCACCCAGCAGTCGTCCGGAAACCTTCAAGTATGAAGGTGTCCGGGTGAGTGTCCGGGAAGTTCTTGACCGTAGTGTAGAAGGTGTCCGGACATAGAGTTGTCCGGAAAATCTATGTCGTCCGGATAAGAGTCGTTGTCCGGGTACTATTCGGTATTCGGAAAAGTGGGGTTATCCGGTAACCTGTCCGGAAAAGTGTGGTTATCCGGAAATCAGAGGTGTCCGGACATTTTAGTGTCCGGTAAGTAGAAACGTCCGGAAAGTGAGAGTGTCCGGTAAGTGGTATCCGAACAGTTTGGTTAGTCAGCTTATGTGTTTATCCTTTAACCCAAGTAGATCGTTTGGGGAGTACAGAGCAAAGTAGGAGGGAAATAAGCACATCAGGTGAGTTTTCTAAACTAAAACGCGTGGATTTTAACATGTTTTCTAAAGCAAGTACATGATGAGAAATGCCATGTTTTATTCTTATGCTTTAAATTGCATGAAAGTTGTTTACAGTTTTAAATAAGATTTGTGTATGATTTATGGGGCGGGCCTATCCCGTGTATGATTTATGGGGCGGACCTATTCCGTGAATGCTTTTATGTGAAAGTTTTATGTGAGATGTATGCATACATTGTGTAGACGTAAATTGGCTAAGTCGGGGGGAGGTTCCGCCAGTACTCACGTCGGGGGGAGGTTCCGTTTATGCCATGGGAATGAGTCCCAGTAAGGCAGCGTGATACTGACTCGTTGTCACCCTCGGGTGACTTCAGGGTGCCATTTACGGGAGCGGATTTATCCGTGAAAGATTTTTACTGTTCAGCTTTGTGAAAGTTTATTATTGAAAGTCTTGTATACATTTGAAAGTTATGAGAAAGTTTTATGCAAAGATATTTGAAAGTTAGAAACTGTTTTTTTTTTAAAGTTTTGAGGGCTGTCAGGAGGGACTCACTAGACCTCATGGTCTAACCCTCGCATTTTCCAAACTAAACCTTTTCAGGCAAGCAGATTGCATGAGGCTCAGGTAGTCGAGCAAGAGCAGGATAGAGCACGGATGCAGATAGAGATATCGTCACTCATATTCTAGTAATAGTTATTCTCAGTTGTGTATAGGTTGTTTCCGCCAACCTAAGTTGTTTAGTCAGATGTAAAGAAATTTTATGGATCCAGTTTTGTAATTATTTAATATTAATGCTAGTTATGCTTAATTTAGACTGGGTTGTTACAATTGGTATCAGAGCCATAGTTTAAGGGATTTAGGTGACCGGACGGGCCTAAACTTAAACTCGGGAGTAGAAATCACAACTGAGAATCAGGAAATGCGTTAGGAGGGCACTATTGTGGATACAGGAAATGTGTTAGGAGGACACTATTACAGAGATAGGACTAATAGGGCACTGAGGACTGTCATGTAAGGTAAGTTTGAGATTCCACCTGGCCAGTGTAATTGCGGACTTACAGGTACATGTATGTGCTTAACCTGCCTTATTATTCCGAAGTGGTAGTCAAAAGCTAGTGTTTATGTCGTGTTCCAGTACTTTAGAATGTCAGCAAGATCCCTGAGGGGTAGACTGAGACCCTTGTTGGGGAAGTTTCATGAGAAGTCATGGTGATGTGTTGTACGTATACATCGTAAGAGAAGAAATGTTGTATAGAGTATTACGAGTCGTCTAGAGGTAGCTCTTCGTGGATTCGGGGAGGAAGAATGCTTGAGTTTGAGTAAGACTCCTGTTTCGGGAGAGTCCCATTTCTAGAAATCATGGGATAGATCAGTCAGGATGGTAAGAAAAGTCAGTGTCAAAACCTTGAAGGTATCAATGGAGCCCTAGGTTCTTGGTTGAGCTTTCCATTAGCAGGATAAATGAAATAAGATACCTATAGTGAAATGAAACCATGTAGAAATGGAAAGTGAGATAGTTGGTCAAAACGAAATAGTATGAAATGTTTGAGTAAGTGGACCGTTGAATGTATGTATAGCAAATCGTTGCAAGACCGAGAGGGCGACCACTGTTCGAAAGTAGAGTGTCTATGATAAGTTGCGTGAGTAAAGCGATTGACCTTGTTTGAGTGAGTAGCCTTCAAATGCAAGTAGAGTTTCATGCGTTGAGTTCGTATACGTGTACATGAGATTTTTCATAATCGTGTAAATATCAAATTTGATCGGATATGAGTCGGCGTGTGCAAGTGTATGTTTAAAGAAAAAAAAATACAAATCCATTTACATCGTACAATGAAGTCTTGAGTTTACGATTTGCAAAATATTCCACTCTTTTCATGATAAGCCAAGAAAACGTTTGAATGCACAACTTTTATAACCAAAATGAGTATTGACATTTCGAAGTTATATAAATGAGTGTGAGGACCGACTGGTCTACTTCGTGTCGGTAAATTTCTTTCAAATTTTGTCGTATGGGAAGATTTTCATCCAATATTTATTTCTGTCGTAACAACACATTTTTGGTTGAGTAAGATTAAGTTTTACAGAAAGATTGCATGCAAATGATCCTCAAGATCGTTGTGCGGGGCATTAGAGTTATGAGAATGGTGGGGTCGGGTGTACCCAAGTTGTTTTCAAGTGTTGTTTCTTTAAAATGATCAAAAGTGTGAAATGATTCATTTATCGCGTTGTCAGGCATGAAGGCTATGAACTCAATAGGTCGTAGAGTATTACATTTTAAGTTAAGGAAGAACTCCTAGAGTGGAGAGGTGTTGGACAAATCAGGAAAGAATGTTTGTAGCTTTGGTAGATGCGTTCTAGAGGAGAGGTGAGCAGTGGAAGAGTCAGAAGTGGACTTTAAATGTCGGTTGTATGAGGGTCTGTACCCTCGTGCGGTGGCTGGAAGTACAGTTGCCGAGAGACGGTTGTGTTCAGGGAAGGACTAGAAGTCATCGAGGTGTTGGTATAGCAACTCGTTATGAGTAGTGTGGTGAAGTAGAGATGAAATATCCGCGACGTTGAATAAGAGTTTAAGGTGATCCTGTAATATTGACATTACGCGAGTCAGTTTGAAATGAGGACGACGGGATGTGAAGTTGATTAAGAGGTTGGTGTTGGAAAGATTAGGTCCTGTAGGAGACCATTGTTGAAGAATAGGTTAAGGAAGTATCAACAGAGTATCAACAGGTCAACTATTGACGTCAGAGTCGGCAGTTGTGTAAGCTGTATGAGATCAAAGACTTGAATTAGAAGGTTGAAAGTTGAAGGACCACTTTGTAGGGGTGTTAAGATAGTGAAAGGTTGTTGTTTTAGATAAGCGTTTTACTTACGTGATGGATGGTTCGCAAAGAATGAAGTATTTGGCACAAGCGAAGTGAGGGTATAGATTATGTCGATTTGTGAGGAAATGTGCCATGTCGATGTAATGGTTTGGTATTGCAAAGAGCTAGCAAGAAACGGGTATGATAGAATTAATCAGAAACTCAGGTGTTGTGGTTCAACTAGAGCTGGGGAGAGACAATGTAGCGAGATAGACTTAGTTATTTATGCGTGAGGTCTTGAAGATAAGTTTGAGTTGTGTATGAATGGCCATGAGAGTCTTGGTCTGCAGTGTGATGTTATGAGTGAGGAATGTACAGTTATGTAGTGGCAATAATTGCCAAGTTAAATGTGCCAGCTAGCGTCGTAGTGATGTGATGTTAGGGAAAGAGGAAACATCGGATAGAACCTTTTTGGGAGTTTCGGATGAGGTGTTCGAGTGTTAACCAGGTTGTTGGAGCACGTAGGGTGTAAGTTGACGTGGTGATATGTTTATGTTCGAGATAGCATCACGGAGTGGTGGTGGGTAGCTACCCAAAGGAGAAACCAAGTGTTTTTAGTTGTAAGAGTCGCTAAGTAAGCATATTTTGGGATCATTGGAAGTTTAAAGAAGAGAATGGATGTATTAGTCAAAATGTGGTGGAATAGATGTGAAATCCTTAAAGAATGTGAGCTGTTGCTTATGTGTGAACGAATTGTCTGAGAAAGTAAAAGTTGGAGTTTAAAGAATGTATAGTGACGTCGAACTCTGGTGTCAGTTCGAGGTGATTTAGTCGAAATCCTTAAGTTAGAATTTTAGTGCAACCGTTTGGTTATGTATAGTAATGAGACAACATTTTGCAGCTTGAGAATTGTCGGAAGAGAGGGACGAGTAATGTTGGTGGGCAGTGCTCCACGCTAACGTGGGGAGGTGAAGACAGTATGTTGTAATAAGTAAGTAAATCGGAAGTAGTAAACTTGACAGTAATGCAGATAGGCGTAGTGTTGTGTAGATTGTCCTTGATAAATGTGCGAACTTATGGAAGAGTATTGAGGAAGGAAATTGTGTATGATTTCGTGTAGGAAAGAAGTGGATAAGACAACTGAATGAGTTAAGTTAGTGACTTCGTGAGAAACGTTCAAACGAACTGATCGGTCAGTGTAAGCTATTGAGAATAGTAGGGTGTGATCGTGGTTACCCCTCCTAGTCGAGTGGGAGTAACCGAAGCTATGTTATATGACTGGACGCTTGTGGCAAGCAGCGAGAAATTTATGAGCCTTCATGATAAGTGCAATTCGGATAGGTGAGTACTCCAATAAGGAATTATAGAGGTCTCCTACTATTAGACACGTTAAGTGTGAAATGATGAAGTGGTGAGAACGTACGAATTAGTTGTCGAGTTGTAGCCGATGTGATTCGGGAAAGGAGTATGATCTGCATAAGACGAATGTAGGTTGGAAGAAGTAACCTAGAAATTTCAGGCATATCGAGGAGAGGACTCCTAGGAGTGAGCTTGTCGGGATGTACAAGGTTGGCCTTGAGCCGAGTTGTTAGTAAGTGAGTCTTCCTGGTGGAAGATCCTCGTTGTTGTGGCGGGAATTTCCGCCAAGTTCTTTCTTTTAAGGAAGTATAAATGTATGAGAGACCTTATTTAGACGTGATTAAAACCGTGAGTCCCGATGTGTGGACGGAGGCGAGCAAATGGAGACGCGGTTGGCCTTGGTTTTATCAGGTAGTTTTAAGCGAGTATAGTGATCGAAGAGGGTGCAAGTAGGTAGTGCAAGATGGCACGATTTAGCAAGTGGTGTCTCGCCGAGGGCGGCTTCAAGTATGGGGTGTGGTTATGTTTCCCATCTGAGCGGTCTGAGGCAATCGGGTAGAAAAGAGTGGATGGGTTGAAAAACATAAGGCTTTGAGCTTTGAAGTTTGAGAGAGAGGTAAGGTGGACTAAGTCTGCGGATTCGTCGAAGCATGAAAGTTGAATAGATAGTGCGCGATCTTGAGGTACTCGATGTGAATTTGAGAAGAAATTCATAGTGTGATGCACGTCTCTTTTGTGGAGAGCCGATGTGAGATGATGGCGACCTTGCAAGAGATGCAGGCCATAAGAAGTTGACCTTGTCATTAGTGAGCGAGTTAGAATAGCAGCATACAAGTTAGACTGGTCAGAAGAATTAAAGAGTGTTCATCCGACATTTCATGTCTTAAAGAAGTGTTTGTCAGGAGTCGTTGTGACTGTTCCGTTGAGGGGACATTAGTATAGATGGGAGGTTGACTTACGTAGAAGACCCGATATAAATCGTGAGCGGTAAGGTTTGCTAAACTAGGAACATAGAAGTTTGACTAGTAAAAGTTCAGTGGAGATATCATAAGGGACGAGAGACAACGTGGGAAGTAGAATCAGATATGATGTCCAGATACCCACACCTTTTCGAAAACGGAATTCCGGGGACGGAATTCTTTTGAGGGGGGAGTGTTGTAATGACCCAGACCTTTTTCGAAGTGTTTTGTGTTTGGTGTGGAGTTTTAAGCAGAAGTAGAAGTTGAGGGGCTAGTTGGTAAATAGGAGTTGGGGTATAAAAAGGCACAAAACCCTAGAGGACATGCCATTTTCCTGATTTGTGTATGTTTGTTGGCGGCTGATTCTAGAGAGAAAGGGAGGAGAAAAAGGGTTTTGGTGAAGGTTTTGTGCATTGGATTGAGAGGAGCATCAAGCATTGAAACTGGAAGAAGGATTCAAGATTTGGATTTCGTTCTGCAATCAATCAAACCAGGTAATTCGAAGCCCAGATTCCTACCTTGTTGCTATGTTTTGATTGTTAGAATGTTAGTGAGTTCTTGCTAAAAGTCATTCAAGACTCCTAAAGAAGGTTAAGGATCATTAAAACAAGTTTAATCAGTAAAGTTTGTGGAGAAATGGTTATAGATGCTTAAGTAAGTGATTCGTCGCATTATATTACTGATTTCAGAGTGTTTAGTAAGATTTCGAACCAATTAGTTCACCCAGCAGTCGTCCGGAAACCTTCAAGTATGAAGGTGTCCGGGTGAGTGTCCGGGAAGTTCTTGACCGTAGTGTAGAAGGTGTCTGGACATAGAGTTGTCCGGAAAATCTATGTCGTCCGGATAAGAGTCGTTGTCCGGGTACTATTCGGTATCCGGAAAAGTGAGGTTATCCGGTAACCTGTCCGGAAAAGTGTGGTTATCCGGAAATCAGAGGTGTCCGGACATTTTAGTGTCCGGTAAGTAGAAACGTCCGGAAAGTGAGAGTGTCCGGTAAGTGGTATCCGAACAGTTTGGTTAGTCAGCTTATGTGTTTATCCTTTAACCCAGGTAGATCGTTTGGGGAGTACAGAGCAAAGTAGGAGGGAAGTAAGCACATCAGGTGAGTTTTCTAAACTAAAACGCGTGGATTTTAACATGTTTTCTAAAGCAAGTACATGATGAGAAATGCCATGTTTTATTCTTATGCTTTAAATTGCATGAAAGTTGTTTACAGTTTTAAATAAGATTTGTGTATGATTTATGGGGCGGGCCTATCCCGTGTATGATTTATGGGGCGGACCTATTCCGTGAATGCTTTTATGTGAAAGTTTTATGTGAGATGTATGCATACATTGTGTAGACGTAAATTGGCTAAGTCGGGGGGAGGTTCCGCCAGTACTCACGTCGGGGGGAGGTTCCGTTTATGCCATGGGAATGAGTCCCAGTAAGGCAGCGTGATACTGACTCGTTGTCACCCTCGGGTGACTTCAGGGTGCCATTTACGGGAGCGGATTTATCCGTGAAAGATTTTTACTGTTCAGCTTTGTGAAAGTTTATTATTGAAAGTCTTGTATACATTTGAAAGTTATGAGGAAGTTTTATGCAAAGATATTTGAAAGTTAGAAACTGTTTTTTTTTAAGTTTTGAGGACTGTCAGGAGGGACTCACTAGACCTCATGGTCTAACCCTCGCATTTTCCAAACTAAACCTTTTCAGGCAAGCAGATTGCATGAGGCTCAGGTAGTCGAGCAAGAGCAGGATAGAGCACGGATGCAGATAGAGATATCGTCACTCATATTCTAGTAATAGTTATTCTCAGTTGTGTATAGGTTGTTTCCGCCAACCTAAGTTGTTTAGTCAGATGTAAAGAAATTTTATGGATCCAGTTTTGTAATTGTTTAATATTAATGCTAGTTATGCTTAATTTAGACTGGGTTGTTACAATGATGCCATCTAGGTGATAGTAGACCGTCTCACCAAGTCGGCTCACTTTCTACCTATTCGGGAGAATGACTCGTTAGAGAAGTTGGCGAGGTTGTACGTCAATGAAATAGTGACCAGGCATGGGGTGCCATCGTCCATAGTCTCTGATCGAGACATTCGTTTCACGTCATCTTTCTGGAAGAGCCTTCAAAGAGAGTTAGGTACGTAACTTTTGATGAGTACCGCATACCATCCTCAGACTGATGGGCAGAGTGAAAGAACTATTCAGACATTAGAAGATATGTTGCGTGCTTGTGTCATAGACTTCAAGGGTTCGTGGGAGTCTCATCTGTCATTGATCGAATTCTCGTATAACAATAGTTATCATGCCAGTATTCAAGCAACACCATTTGAGGCATTGTATGGGTGTAAGTGTAGAACGCCGTTGTGTTGGAATGAAGTGGGGGAGAAGCAGTTGGCAGGACCGGAGATCGTGTAGTTAACTTCCGATAAGATTAGTGTGATTAGAGAGAAGTTAAGGGTGGCTCAAGACCGCCAAAAGATGTATGTGAATAAAAGGAGGAAACCGATTGAATTCCAGGGGTTGCCATTTTCCTGAAACAGAAAATAGAGGAAACTACAAGAAACCGTTAGTAAAACGCACGTTTGTCGAAGATTTTCTCTAGATGGGGTCCCACGGATGGCGCCAAACTGTTAATGCCAAAAATCGTCCAGAAGGATAACTTAAGGTTGATTGTGGAGCTTAACAACTAAAGAAAGGAATCGTTCGACAAAACAGTGCGTTAAAGACAGAAAATATAAAAGAGACAAGAACTTTGGTGACGCGGGAAAAACCTCAACGAGGAAAAAACCCGCGGACGACTATGGGAGTCGTCGCTGCACTATGATCGCCAAACAGATGTGGTGTCCTTTGTTACTGGTGTCGATCGTACAGAGATTACAATACAAATGAAAGGAAATACTTTAAATGTAAAGTAACAAGTGTTTTGAATGTAAAAACAACATGCGTCGTTTGTAAAAACTGCGTGTCGTGTGCGAGTCTTTGAGAGAGAGAGTTCTTTGTTTTGTGTGTTCTTGAGTACGCAGTGTGTAGTTCCAGAATTCGATGATGTGCCAATGATGACTTTGTCTTCATATTTATAGTCTTCGAATGCATTTAATGTCTCCATGAATTCTTCTAATAACGGTCGCAATGGTTTCCGTAGTTTAATGCTCATAATTGCTCTGTCGATTTTCGTCCGTTGGCCATGAATGCTTTTTGACCTGCATTAAATGAGAAAAAAGTAACAGAAGAATTATACGTTAGTTGGTCGAGGTCGTGTGTTTCTACACGACGGTCGGGGTCAAGAGGTACGCTTGTCTTCCGGCTTTGTTCAAAGGTCAAAAATGGCTATGATTTGTCTTGTGTTTAGGGAGAAGTGTAATACATGTTCTTAATGCTTTGGTCGTGGTCGAGACTGGTGAAATTTTGCCCAAACAGTTTGCCCCCAAAATTTGAAAAAGTGGAGTGGTAAATTCAAATTTCAAAAGTTTTTTTTTAAATTTTGCTAGTCGGACGTATGTGCCAAAAAAGTCTTTTCAGTTGCCTTGGAATTAGATCGGTCCAATTCTAACTAAAGAAGAAGTCGAAAAGGTGATAAGGTCGTGACGTCATGCTGACACGCGATCGTGCATAACAGCTGTATTTGCCAGGTGTCGACGATCTGTCGAGTTTTCGAAAAGGTGGGGACACGTGACGAATATCGAGAGGCTCGACCTGACACGACTATTTGCATAACTAGATGCCTTCGACGGATCTTTTCCTTTTACGATTTCGGAGAGTTTTTAAGAAGAGATTTCTTGCGATTTCCTGCTGTTCTTTGGCCGAATTTTTCCCAAACCTGTAAGAGATCTTCGACCTGTTAGAGTTTCGGGGTTTTAGCGCGCCTATATAAGGTACGATTTTTGGGTCTTTGTATGCGTCGTAAGTCGAGTGCTAGGAAACCTAGGAAGAACTGGGATATTTGGGGCTTTTCTAAGCGTCAAATCTGGTTGACGGGGTTAGCGATGTCGACGGAGCCTAGGAGTACTTATCCAGGATCAGGACGCTCTAGACGACTTTAGGGCTTTAGCAAAAATCCCTGCGAGGATTACTGTGAGTAAGGCCGGTAATATTCGACCGGAGATGTGTACCGAGGGGTACGTCGTGATATACGAGTATCCCTTTAGAATAGTTTTCGAGTGGCCCTACTCTCCTCTGGAGAAGTCTTTTATGTGCGAGTTTGATCTTTCCCCTGGACAATTGATGCCCCAATTCTGGAGAGTAATTCAGGTCATCGAGCGACTTACCTCACACTGGGAGTCGCCGATGAACGTGAAAGACCTCTTGACCGCCTATCAGGTCAAGAGGGATACGTACCGTCGCTACAACCTTTTCTCGAAATATAAGGGTGATCGTACTTTGGTCCAAAGAACTGCGGTCAATGATCGTAAGTGGAAGACCAGGTATGTCTTCGTGCGGGTAGCGACAGTAGATACTGACAGTGATTGGATCAGGTCCGGATGGAATATGGTCGGTGAGTTTTAGCTGTGGTCGAGCGTCTACCTTGTTATATTTGTTACTTTGCTTTTTGGCTAACCTTCTTTCTTTGGGTTTTCAGACATCAACTTTGATAACGTGGAGCCCAACGAAGATTCTCAAGTGAAAATCGAGAAATTCTTGGAGATCAGTCCTGAGGACCGATCGTTCATCACACGTCACTTAATAGACGAAGATGACGACGTTGTATTCTTGAGTGACAGGATACAGTTGGGTCGAGAGGAGAGAGAGAGAGAAAGAAGAAAATGAGAAAGAAGAGGAGGACAAGTCTGAGGATACCGAGGAGACTGAAGAAGAGGGGAAGAGAAAGGAGTCGAAAGAAGAGATGACTGGTAAGTGTACCTTACTTTGTTCGACATGCTTCTCCATTCGTTTCAGTCGCTTAATTGTTCTTCTTTCTTTGTTTCACAGGAGAATCCCAACAGCCACAGCCAAAGATGTCGTCTGCGATGGCTAAGAGGGTTGCTCAGGTCGAACTGGCTCGTCAGGCGAGAGAAAGAAGGATCGAAGCCCCGACAGCTGGGTCGGGGGTCCTTAAGAGAAAAGAGGCCCCGACAACTGGGTCGGGAGTTCTCAAGAGGACGAGGACGTTCGCTAGAAGGGAACCGTCTTTGAAGACGGGCGGCTCATCGAGGGTCGCTTCGCCTGAGAAGGCGAAGGTGTCGACCGCATCTGTTGAGAAGACTCCCGACACGGTCGACACGACACCCGTCGATCCTGCGCATCCGACGAAATCGACGGGATCTCTAGCTGCCGCGTCAGGTCCCGCGTCGGCCGACAAGGGCAAAGGCACGCAGACGGGCTTTGGAGAGGAAACGACGGTAAACTTTACGTTGCCGGCTGATTTCATGATGGACAACGTCCTAGACGGGACGAGCTTGTTCCCCCATTTGGACAAGTTTCAGCTCCCCTCTTTCAGGTAACGTTTCAACGGGTGCTCTATCGAGAGCTCGGGGGCTTATGTCACCGGAATGGCGTTTATGGTAAGTCTATCTTTCAAGACTTTGTTTCTCGTTGTTGTTACCATTGTCGGTGTCGTTGTCGTTGTCATTGTACGGTGTCGTTGTCATTGTACGGTGTCGTTGTCGTATATTTTTACTAACGAGTTTTCATATGTATTTCTGACGTTTCAGTCTTCATTGGCCCTGCAGGCCGAGACGATGAAGATCGAGGGTCTAGTGTCCTCCGCTATTAAGAGGGAGGATGCGGCGTTGGCGAGGGAGAAGTCCGCCCTGGCGCGCGTTGAGGAAATGTCGGTAAAACTTGACGATGCCTTGGATCAGCTAGAAGCCGTCAGTCATGCGAGGGACGACGTGAATTCTTGTCTGAAGGAGTCCTTCTCTGTGATTGCAAATCAGAGAGAGGAGCTGGACAGGATGCAAGCGTCCTTGGTCATGAAGGAGAAAGAGGTCTAGGAGTCCAAATCCAAGGTGGCGGTCCTGGAGAAGGAGGTGAAGGAGCTTAAAGATGAGGTTGCATCTACCTTTGCCCTTGCTCGTCTAACAGCTCGGGCGGCGATCATGCGGCAACATTTGTCGGGGAAGAACCCCCTTGCGTCTGCGATTGAGGAGCTGGCCTACTTCTTAGCCAAGGTCGGGACCGACAGGGATCTCGACTCCGACGATGAGAAGGAGACTGAGGAAGAAGAGGTTGCGGACGAGGGCCTCCAGGGCGAAGCTTCGGGCAAGGACGCTGCTGACGCTCCTTCTAATCCTTAGAGGATTTTGTTTGTTTTTGTGAATGCTCGACCGTTGGTGGTCGAATCATTTTTAGATGTAATCGTTTGTTTATGAATGAAATTTTGCTTTTTTATTGAACTTATGTACGATGTCGATTTACACATGTCGTAGATAGATATAATATCAGCTGTGAAAACTCGTTAAGTGTGGAACAACAGGGAATCGTGCGACTTAAGCATCCATTGTAATTACCAAGACTAACACATAAGCCATAGGGTTTTCATACTTTTAGGATTATATTGGAAAACATAAGTACATGCGATCAAAGCATTCCTTCAAAACATGTAGTTTGTCTAAGTTAAGAAACTTAGATCATGGATCGCTAAACCAGACGATCATACGACTAGATCGTACGGCAAAATTTTAATCGTATGCCCCTGCGGTAAAACAATCAAGTCATAGACTTGAGTACTTATATCATGCGACCCTGCGAGATTAAAGTCGTATGATAAATTTAGTAATATATATCGTTCGATCCTGCAGGACTAAAGTCATATAGAAGACTTAGTAGCCAATATCGTGCGATCCTGCTATGAAACAATGTCAGAGGTTGGTCGTTGGCTAGCCAACGACCCTCCGATGCTTAAGTAGTAATCGACGTGGTAAAAATCGTATGAGAAATAGAAAAGGACTTAGAAGACTGTTAATGCCAAAAATCGCACCAAGGGACAACTTAAGGTCGATGTGGACTTTAACAACTAAAGAAAGGAATCGTTCGACAAAGGCGTGCGACAAAGACAAAAATGTAAATGAGACAGAGGATTTGATGACGCAGGAAAAACCTCAAACGAGGAAAAAACCTGCGGACGACAATGGATGTCGTCGCTGCACTATGGTCGCCAATCAGGGGCGATGTCCTTGGTGTTCCGGGTGTCGATCGTACAGAGATTACAATACAAATGAAGGGAAAGACTTCGAAATGTAAAGTACAAGTGTTTGAAATGTAAAAACAGTGTGCGTCGTGTGTGAAAACAATGTGTGAACTGTTGGTCGAGAGTGAAAGTCGTGTGTCGAGAGTGATCTTCTATGAATGATCTCTTTGCTTCGAATGAATATTCTTCGAGTGTTTGTGTTTGCTTCTGTTGTTCGATGTTCGGTCCTCTTGTTCTATCTCTCTTCCTCTATTATTCGATGTCCTGAAACTGAGGATTGAACTTGGGATTTATAGTCTTCGGATGATTTTAATTGAATCATTAAGATCTTTGATGATTGTCGTAACGGTCGTCGTCTTCAATGTGGGATTAGATGCTCATAACTGATTTTGTCGGTTATAGCCGTTGTCCATTAATGACTTTGACTCCTGCATTAATCACTGAACAAATAAAACAGTCGTATAACGCGTTAGTCGGCCGAGGTCGCATGATTCTACGCGACGGTCGTGCGGAACGGGTGACGTCGAGGTCGAGTGTCGTGAGGAACTCTCGACTTACCTTTTAGGAGGGACGACGGGGTTTTTTTGGGTCTTCGTCGGGGCCTTATCTTAATACAGGATATAGTTCATAACATGTGTCTTACCTTTTCTGGTCGTGGTCGAGACCTGTGAAATTTTGCCCAAACAGTTTGCCCCCAAAATTTGAAAGTAGGATGGCAAATTCGAATTTTAAATTTTGCTTGTCGGGTGTTCAGGGTCTTGTGTTGAAAAATACCTTGGTTGTCTCGGAACCGGATTGATCCGATTCTAACTGAACGAGAATTTGAAGATAAAAAGGGGATTGTGACGTCCTACTAACGCACGATTTTGCTTACCAGCTGTCATTTTAGAAATGTCGACGGAGCCTAGAGGTACTATTTGAAATGAAGACGATCTAGATGATTTCAGAAGTCTATCGAAAATTCCCATGGGGATTACTATAAGCAAGGCTGGCGGGGTTCGACCGGAGATGTATCCCGAGGGGTATGTCGCGATATACGAGTACCTGTTTAAGATGGGCTTCCACTGGCCGTATTCGCCTCTGGCCAAGGCATTTCTGTGTGAGTTTGACCTGTCTCTAGGGCAACTGATGCCCCAGTTTTGGCGAGTTATTATAGTCATCGAGCGACTTACTTCGCACTGGGAGTGGCGTATAAAGTCACTAGCGATCAATATCGTCGTTATAATTTACTTTCAAGGCTTAAAGGTAATCGTACCTTAGTTTTGAATACTGCTGTCAATGATCGCAAATGGAGGACGAGGTATGTACTTGTGCGGGTGGCGAAGCTGGATATGGACAATGATTGGATTAGATCCGTAGATACTGCACAACTGGCGATGATGTCTCATACTGCGCAACTGGCGACGATGTCTCATACTGCGCAACCGGCGACGATGTCTCATACTGCGCAACCGGCAACGATGTCTCATACTGCGCAACCGGCGACGATGTCTCATACTGCGCAACCAGCGACGATGTCTTCTATATCCTCGTCGACCCTTTCGTCAGCCGCCAGGGGCAAGGGTATAAAGACGGGAGAGGATGAGGAGGAAGTCATGATGATCAACTTTACGTTGTCGACGATCCTCCTGACTGACTATGTCCTTGACGGGACGAAGTCATTTCCGTATCTGGGGAAATATCAGCTCTTATCTTTCAAGGAGCGTTTTCAAGGGACCTCTATCGAAGAGATGGGATCGCGAGAAGGAGATTGAGGAGGAGGAAGGTCTCCAGGGTGAGGCGTCAAGCAGGGACGCGACCGACGTTCCCCCTTTGCCTTAGGAAATGTCTTTGTCATTTGTTGTTTCTTTTGCTGCTCGACTGTCAGTGGTCGAGTTATTTTGAATGTAAATGACAAACTATTCAGGGAATGAAATTTAAATTTCCGTCGTACTCGTGTTTTGTATATTCAGTAAATAAATAACATGTCAATTATGAAATTTACTGAGTATAATATAATAGAAATCATGCGACTTAGGCATCTATTGCAACGCAATAGCTTAGAATGTAAGACATAGCGCTTGTAAATCGTGTAAACAAACATAGGAATGTGCGACCAAAGCATACATTCAAAGTAATAAATTTTTCTAAGTTTAAGAAACTTAGAATGAAAAAGTCGTGTAGACTTTGTGATCATACGACTAAGTCGTGCGACGAGCTTGAATCGTGTGTCCCTGCAGAAGAATGATCAAGTCGTAGATGTGATCGTCTAGGTCGGGCGACCTTGCGAATTTAAAGTCACGTAGTAGACTTAGTGATTATTGTCGTGCGTTTCTGCGATAAAATAATATTAGAGGTTGGTCGTTGACAAGCCAACAACCATCCGATGCTTAAGTCAGTAATCGTTCGTGATGAGAAATCGTATGAAGGAAGAGAGAAGAAATTAGGATACGTACCTTCTCAGATTTATTTCTTTTATTTGACGGGGTATTTGCCCCCTGTCATTTATTATCCTATTCCTTTCAGGAGGAAAATAGGTTTTAAATGACAAATCGACACAAGGATCTTGGAAAATACCATCTATGTCTGCGTCGACTGTGTTTTCGTGCGACAAGGCAAGATAGTCGGCATACTCTTGTAGAAAAGGCATGAGTTTGTCTTTAAGGATAGGAGGACGAACCTGTCGAGACCTTTTGGTCGTGTTGCGTCTGCTAGACGATTTACTTTTGCGGCTTCAGAGTGGATTTATAGCAATCACGAGCGACTTTCGGCTCACTTTTTATCTCCTGGATTCCCCACGTCGTAGGGAACTTCAGAGTCTGATGATACGTCGAGGGAACGGCCTTCATCTCATGGATCCATGGTCGGCCTAAGATGATGTTATAGGCCGACGCACAGTCGATGACGCTGAACTTGGTCTGCTTGTTGATTCCTTCGGCGTAGACTGGCAAGACGATATCTCCATAGGTGCTCGTCGCTTCTCCATTGAAACCGACCAAAGTTGTCGAACGTCGGGTGATTTCCGAGCGATCGATTCCCATGGCCTTGATGGTGTCAAAGAAGATGACGTTCGCTGAACTGCCCCCATCGATCAAGACTCGTCGAGTTAAACAATTACTAATCGTGAGTTGAATGATCAACCCGTCATGATGTTTCTGGTACGAGTCGCCGAGGTCATCTTGGTCGAATACGATCTTCATAGCTTCCAACTCCAGATCTCCTTTAGGCCTTGATGAACGCGGGACAGGCCGATCGTCAGGTGCTTGACTGGCGTGACGTTTGGCTGCGGAGTACGTCAGACCACATACGTCGGAACCACCGGTGATACAATTGACGACTTTCACATGCTTGGGGGTTGACGGTCGAACGTCGTTAGCTGGGGTAACGACGTCGTCGATGATGTCTTTTAAATTGCCCTTCAGGACGTGATATGTCAGCTCTTTTTTGAGAGCTATGCAATCATCTGTCGCGTGACCATGGTCGACATGAAAGTCGCACCATTTAGATTTATCTTTCTTAGCGTCGTCCTGATCGGACTTCTTTGGCCATCGAATAGTCGCCTGGGTGGTCTTCAGAGCTTCGACCAAATCTTTAGTGGATCCTTTGAATCCATAAGAAGATATCTTAGGGTACTGAGGAAACTTGGTCGCGGTCTTAGCCTCTGCTTCGTCTTGAATCGGAGGTTCGAGATCTGGCGCGCGGGCTCTGTTTTGGAAATTGCTTTTGTCTTGAACTCGAGCTTTTTCACACCTAACGACCTTTTGTCGTCGGTATGCTTGTGACGAAAGGCAGCGTCGTCCTCTACTCTCATGTATGCTAGGGTTCGAGCTCGGACGTCTTCGAAATTCTCTGGAGGATACTTGGTCAGGTCATTGTATAACCCTGAGCTGTCGTCCAGACCACGCTTATAAGCTTCAATTGCAGTCTTGACGTCACAATTGCGAATGCTGATCATCTCCGCATTGAATTGATTGAAATAACTGCGGATAGACTCGCTGGTCTTCTGCACGACGTAATACAGGTCACTGGTCTGCTTCTCCATCTTGCGACTGCTGGCGAATTGCTGGGAGAATTGGTTGACCAATTCAGCGAACGACCCGATGGACTTGGGTTTGAGATTGATCAACCATTGGAGAGCAGGACCGGTGAGAGTCGCACCGAAGCTTTTGCACATACAGACCTCCTGATACATGTGTGGGATCGAGATCGTCCACATGAGCTGCTTATACTGCGCGACGTGCTCTGTTGGATCGGTCACTCCCGAATACTTGGGCGTAAAGGCGGGGACGTTGTACTTCTTTGGGACCTCGACAGTTGCGATCTCATCGATGAAGGGTGACGCCTGAAATCCTGATCGAGGTTCGACATCAACGGGCACGGCTGCCCCAGGTAGCTTGGCGAGCAAAGATAGGACGCGCTCGTTCTGATCTTCTAGCATTTTCAATTGCTGGGCGACGGGGTCATTGGGGTCGAGATTTGGCCCTGCTTGTGGATTGATTCCTGAACTGGTGCCATTGCCATGTGACGAGCCATTGACGTCTCCGTTGAAAGGAACAAAATACGGCTGCGACCCATTCTGAAATGGCTGCGATCCATTCTGAAATGACTGCGATCCATTTTGAAACGGCTGCGACCCATTCTGAAACGGCTGCGACCCATTCTGAAATGGCTGCGACCCATTCTGAAATGGCTGCGATCCATTCTGCATGGGTGGTGGCCTTATGTGTTGAGGAGGAACCGTCCCGAACTGGGGATTTGGATTGAACGGTCCCGGCTGCTGGTTCTGCATGAACGGACCTGGATGCTGATTCTGAGCGAACGGACCTGATCCTGGACCTGGATTATGCGTGAATGGTCGAGGACCATTCTGACCGAACGATCCTTGGCCTGGATTCTGAACGAATGGCCTAGGACCATTTTGAGGTCCAAAGGAATTCCTTAGTCGTGCGATCTCCTCAGCTGCTCTACGGCTTTGCTCCGCCATGGCGTTGATTTGATTTGAGCGACTTCAAGCTCCTGGTACATCTGGGCAATGGCATGCTGCTGATTTCCAGGGGCTGCCATTTTCCTAAAACAGAGAACAAAAAAAACTCCAAGAAACCGTTAGTAAGACGCACGTTTGCCGAAGATTTTCTCTAGATGGGGTCCACGGATGGCGCCAAACTGTTAATGCCAAAAATCGCACCAAAGGGACAACTTAAGGTCGATGTGGACTTTAACAACTAAAGAAAGGAATCGTTCGACAAAGGCGTGCGACAAAGACAAAAATGTAAATGAGACAGAGGATTTGATGACGCAGGAAAAACCTCAAACGAGGAAAAAACCTGCGGACGACAATGGATGTCGTCGCTGCACTATGGTCGCCAATCAGGGGCGATGTCCTTGGTGTTCTGGGTGTCGATCTTACAGAGATTACAATACAAATGAAGGGAAAGACTTCGAAATGTAAAGTACAAGTGTTTGAAATGTAAAAACAGTGTGCGTTGTGTGTGAAAACAATGTGTGAATTGTTGGTCGAGAGTGAAAGTCGTGCGTCGAGAGTGATCTTCTATGAATGATCTCTTTGCTTCGAATGAATATTCTTCGAGTGTTTGCGTTTGCTTCTGTTGTTCGATGTTCGGTCCTCTTGTTTTATCTCTCTTCCTCTATTATTCGATGTCCTGAAACTGAGGATTGAACTTGGGATTTACAGTCTTCGGATGATTTTAATTGAATCATTAAGATCTTTGATGATTGTCGTAACGGTCGTCGTCTTCAATGTGGGATTAGATGCTCATAACTGATTTCGTCGGTTATAGCCGTTGTCCATTAATGACTTTGACTCATGCATTAATCACTGAACAAATAAAACAGTCGTATAACGCGTTAGTCGGCCGAGGTCGCATGATTCTACGCGACGGTCGTGCGGAACGGGCGACGTAGAGGTCGAGTGTCGTGAGGAACTCTCGACTTACCTTTTAGGAGGGACGACGGAGGGTTTTTGGGTCTTCGTCGGGGCCTTATCTTAATACAGGATATAGTTCATAACATGTGTCTTACCTTTTCTGGTCGTGGTCGAGACCTGTGAAATTTTGCCCAAACAAAGACATACCTTTTCTGATGTGTAGCATCCCAGCTATGTGGGATGTCTTGGTTATTGATACCTGCGCTGGGGTTTTTGAGTGTCTTGAAACACTCGACACTCGTCAGAGGATTACTTGGAGGACTTTGAATTTTTCGATTTTCAAAAATTTTCGGTATACCATACCATATTGCCCCCCTGTGGCGACTTTAAGACGATACGCGAAATCTAGGATATGTCGTCGTGAGTTGCCACAGTAGACACGTTGTCCTGTTCGCGCGACCAGGCAAAAACAATCGACATGTTCCTGTAAACAAGATATTAGTTTGTCTTTAAGGTAGAGATCGAGAGACGAACCTGTCGAGACTTTCCGGTCGTGCTTGCTTTGATCTAGGATGTCTTTGTCGACCTGTAACTGCAAGATGACCTACTTTCGCGGTTTCAGGGTGGTCTTATAGCAGTCACGGACGACTTTCGGCTCACTTTTGATCTCTTGGATTCCCCACGGCGTAGGGAACTTCATGGTCTGATGGTACGTCGAGGGGACTGTTTCATTTCATGGATCCATGGTCGATCTAAAATGACGTTATAGGCCGACGAACAATCAATGACGCTGAACTTGGTCTGCTTATTGATTCCTCCAGCATAGACAGGCAAGACGATCTCTCCAAAGGTACTTGTTGCTTCTCCACTAAAACCGACCAAGGTTGTCGAACGTCGGGTGATTTTCGATCGATCGATTCCCATGGCCTTGATGGTGTCAAGGAAAATGACGTTCGTTGAACTGCCTCCATCGACCAAGACTCTTCAGGTTAAACAATTACCAATCGTGAGTTGAATGATCAACCCGTCATGATGCTTCTGATATGAATCAACGAGGTCGTCTTGGTCCAACACGACCTTCATAGCTTCCAACTCCAAATCTCCTTTGGGTCTTGATGAACGTGGGATAGGTCGATCGTCAGGTGTTTGGCTGGCGTGACATTTGGCTGCGGAATAGGTCAGACCGCACACGTCGGAACCACCAGTTATGCAATTGACGACCTTTGCATGTTCGGGGGTAGGCGGTCGAACGTCGTTACCTGGAGTAACGACGTCATCGATGATATTTTTGAGATTTCCTTTCGGGACATGATACGCTAGCTCCTTTTTGAGAGCTATTGAATCGTCTGTCGCATGACCATGGTCGACATGGAAGTCGCACCACTTCGATTTATCTTTCTTGGCGTCATCTTGATCAGATTTCTTCGGCCAGCGGATGGTCGCCTGGGCGGTCTTCAGAGCTTCGATCAAGTCCTTAGTGGTCCCTTTGAATCCGTATGAGTATATCTTGGGGTACTGAGGAAATTTGGTCGCGGTCTTGGCTTTCACTTTTGTCTTGAATCGGACGTTCGAGATTTGGCGTACGGGTTCTACCTTGGAAATTGCCCTTGTCTTGAACTCTGGCTTCTTTACACCTAACGACTTCTTGTCGTCGGTATGCTTACGACGAAAGGCAGCATCGTCCTCTACCCTCATATACGCTAGGGTTCGAGCTCGGACGTCTTCGAAATTTTCTGGAGGATATTTGGTCAGATCAGTGTATAAACCTAAACTGTCGTCCACACCACGTTTATAAGCTTCGATCGCGGTCTTGACATCACAGTTACGAACACTGATCATCTATGCATTGAAACTATTGAAATAGCTTCGAATAGACTCATTAGCTTTCTGTACGACATAATACAGGTCACTGGTTTGCTTCTCCATCTTGCGACTGCTGGCGAACTGCTGGGAGAATTGATTGACCAACTCAGCGAACGACCCGATGGACTTGGGTTTGAGATTGATCAACCATTGGAGGGAAGGACCAGTGAGAGTCTCCCCAAAGCTCTTGCACATGCATACTTCTTGATACATGTGCGGGATCGAGACCGTCCACATGAGCTGCTTATACTGCGCGATGTGCTTTGTTGGATCGGTCACCCCTGAATACTTGGGCGTAAAGGCGGGGATGTTGAATTTTTTCGGGACGTCGACTGTCGCGATCTTGTTGATGAAAGGTGACGCCTGAAATCCTGAGCGAGGCTCGACGTCGACGGGCACGACTGCCCCGGGTAGCTTAGCGAGTAGGGACAGGACATACTAATTTTGATCTTCTAGCATCTTTAATCGCTGGGCGACGGGGTCGTTAGGATCGTGATTTGCACCTGCCAATGGATCAACTCCCGAACTGGTGCCATTGCCGTACGGCGAGCCATTGGCGTCCCCGTTAAAAGGGACAAAATGCGGCTGCGGCCCATGCTGAAACGGCTGCGACCCATGCTGAAACGGCTGCGACCCATTCTGCATGGGTGGAGGCCTGATATACTGAGGAGGAATATGCCCAGACTGAGGATTCGGGTTGAACGATCCTGGATGTTGGTTCTGCGCGAACGAACCTGGCTGCTGATTATGCATGAATGTACCTGGTCCTGGATTACGGACGAACGGAGCCGAACCAGGGTTATGGAAGAACGGAGCGGATCCTGGATTCTGACCGAACGATCATTGACCTGGGTTTTGGACGAATGGTCTTGGACCGTTCTGCGGTCCGAAGGGATTCCTCAGCCGGACGATTTCCTCAGCTGCTTTTCGACTCTACTCAGCCATGGCATTGATTTGATTTCGAGCAACTTCTAACTCCTGGTACATCTGGGCAATGACTTGCTCCGGATTTCTAGGGGCTGCCGTTTTCCTGAAACAGAAAATAGAGGAAACTACAAGAAACCGTTAGTAAAACGCACGTTTGTCGAAGATTTTCTCTAGATGGGGTCCCACGGATGGCGCCAAACTGTTAATGCCAAAAATCGTCCAGAAGGATAACTTAAGGTTGATTGTGGAGCTTAACAACTAAAGAAAGAAATCGTTCGACAAAACAGTGCGTTAAAGACAGAAAATATAAAAGAGACAAGAATTTTGGTGACGCGGGAAAAACCTCAACGAGAAAAAAACTCGCGGACGACTATGGGAGTCGTCGCTGCACTATGATCGCCAAACAGGGGCGATGTCCTTTGTTACTGGTGTCGATCGTACAGAGATTACAATACAAATGAAAGGAAATACTTTAAATGTAAAGTAACAAGTGTTTTGAATGTAAAAACAACGTGCGTCGTATGTAAAAACTGCGTGTCGTGTGCGAATGTCGTGCGTCGAGAGCGAGTCTTCGAGAGAGAGTTCTTTGTTTTGTGTGTTCTTGAGTACGCAGTGTGTAGTTCCAGAATTCGATGATGTGCCAATGATGACTTTGTCTTCATATTTATAGTCTTTGAATGCATTTAATGTCTCCATGAATTCTTCTAATAACGGTCGCAACGGTTTCCGTAGTTTAATGCTCATAATTGCTCTGTCGATTTTCGTCCGTTGGCCATGAATGCTTTTTGACCTGCATTAAATGAGGAAAACGTAACAGAAGAATCATACGTTAGTTGGTCGAGGTCGTGTGTTTCTACACGATGGTCGGGGTCAAGAGGTACGCTTGTCTTCCGGCTTTGTTCAAAGGTCAAAAATGCCTATGATTTGTCTTGTGTTTAGGGAGAAGTGTAATACATGTTCTTAATGCTTTGGTCGTGGTCGAGACTGGTGAAATTTTGCCCAAACAATAACCGGGTTTGTTTTGTAAATAAATAAGAAAGTTTGTGTGTGTAGTGTGAAAAATTGAAAAGCTTGGTGGCTGTAGTGAGAAGCTGGAAAATAGGGTTAAAACCCAAAAAACCCTCATTTCTCTCTTCATTCTTAGAAAGCGGTTGAGTACGTGTAACTGTGTGTGGAGCAACATTGCGACATTGGAGGAAGGGCTTGGGAGCTTTGGGAGTGAATCATCTTCATTCAAGGTAATTATCTCCTTCTTGATTCCTTTTATCTATTAGAGGGGTTGAGTATGGATTTTGTTGTTGAAACCTTGGTGCTGTTTTGGTCCATTTTCTTGAGAAGGAAGTGAAAAGTAGTCTCTGTGTGTGTTAACCTAGATTAATCAGGATGGGGAAACGAGTTGAGTTATTGGGTTAATCGATTGGAGCTTTCGAATTCAATTCTATTGTTTAAGTGAATAGCCTTGAGGAAATGCGGAAGCGGTCGAAATCCTAATGGCTGTCCAGAAGAAATTTCTCGGGAACCGCTGTTGTCTGGACTGTGTCCAGAAACCTTTGGGTACCGGAGATCGCCATTCGGGAAAGAATCCAGAAAACCCAAGAATCCGGAAGAGAATCCGGAAGTAGCACCAGAATCCGGAAGAGAGTCCGGAAGTGAGAAATACCGGAATCCAGAAGGGGGAGTTCGGGAAACAGTTTCGGAATCCGGATTCCCTATGTTCGGAACCCTGTTTTGTTATTTTAGAGAGGAATGCAGGGAAGGTCGGTATGCCATGTGAGTAGTTGAGTGACTTGTTTACTCTCGTGTGATTTGGGTGAAATGTAGGTGCGAGTAGAGCATAACGGTTTCAAGTGAGGACACTTAGCATGGATATCAGGTGAGTTTTTCTAAACCGAAGCTTGATGATACTTGATTTGATTGCTTGTTCATTTATACATTGAACTGTGTGTTTGTACGTGGTTTCATTTTGTATGTTTAAAAAGGTGATATACTGATTGTTATGGGGAGTGTGTCCCATACGGAATAATAGATTAGATTCCGTCTAGTTTCTGGGGGCGGGTGTGTGCCCTAACACTATGTCACATGTGTGAACGTGACCAAGCGTGGAACATTGGTATACGTGTGTTTTGTCTTAACTGTCAAGGGTATAGTTGTTTACTACTTTCTGTGAACTCTTTTAAAATGTTATGTGTGTTGTGAATGTTGTTATTTGAGGGATCTCACTAGACCTTGTAGTCTAACCCTTGCTTTTCAAAACTGAAACCCTTTTCAGGTAAGCTGGATTTAGAGGGATCGGCTAAGAGAAAGGGGAAGATGTGAGCTGGAGCTTGCGTCTTGTGGAACTAGAAGACTATCCATTTATTTTCTTGAATAGAATTCTCAGCTGTAATTAGGGTTAATTCCACGAACCCAAGTTTTGAAATTTTGACATTGTTACTGTGTGGGCTAGTTTGGCAGTTTTGATTTAATTAATGGATTTATATTTTGGCTAGCTTGGTGTGGGTTGTTACAATTCATACTTTTAAAACTCGTTGGTTCAACACATAAGCATTTTATGTTTTAAACATTAAACCCATACATGATAATTAATATTGTGAATATTCATTAATCATGAATGTTTTATGTTTCAAACTTGCATTAAACCTATATATGGTACTATGAATATTTATTGAACTCATATTTGTATGTTTTTTGTTTCAAACATTAAACATAGACTTGGTAATTAACATTGTCATTACTCATTAAACCAATAAATGTGGTTGGGTCTCACAATTTTTATAAATAACCGGGTTCTCAAATAGTTACCATCATATATATATATATATATATATATATATATATATATATATATATATATATATATATATATATATATATATATATATATATATATATATATATAGTCAGGTTCAAGGGAAAACCTCAAAAAAACGGAAAACTGAAGAACACCCTAGGAGTCCTTCATCTGGACGGTATGCACTTGTGCATACAGGTAAATAGTTGACTTTTTGGTTTTATGCACAAGTGCATTATGCATTTGTGCATATATGCACACATGCATGTTACAAATAACCTGTATACACAAGTGCATACCGCCCAGATGAAAGACTCTTAGGGTGTTCTTTCAATTTTTCGTTTTTTGAGGTTTTCCCTTGAACTTGACCCTATATATATATATATATATATTTAATATATATATATATATATATATAGATAATAAATTGTAACCGCTAAATGTGTGTAACCCGTGTAACCCGTCGATTTCATAGGTTTTTTTGATGCATTTTTTTATGAAATTGTTTATTTTGATGAAAGTAGTTCATATCATTCATTTTTTGATGAATTTTTTTATGAAATTTGTAGTTTCATAAGTGAAAACGAAAATATATGAAAAGTTTCATAAAAATGAAAAAAACCTATGAAACTACAAATTTCATAAAAAAATTCATCAAGAAATGAATGATATGAAACAATTTCATCAAAATAAACAATTCTATAAAAAAATTCATCAAAAAAACCTATGAAATCGACGGGTTACACGGGTTACACACATTTAGCGGTTACAATTTAGTAGGACTCTCTCTCTCTCTCTCTCTATATATATATATATATATATATTGTAATAACTGTGTTCTTAATTGAATAAATAAAAGTTTTGTGGTGCAATTGGGAAAAAGAGAAAGTTTAGTGTGCATATGTTAAAGTATAAATTAGGTGAGAAACCCTAGCAAATCCCATTTTTTTCTCTAGGAAGCTGTGTGTGCGGCTAAGGTGTAAATGGGTGTGCGGAAGCAAGAATCAATCTGTCCAAAGTTCTTCAAATTGGGAATGTGGAATTATCTTATAAGGTAAGCTAATCTCTTGTGCTTTATGATTTAAATTTAGAGTCTAGAAGATTGGAGTTTTGCTATCATTTGGTGAGAAAGAAATAAGAGACTCTGTGGGTGTTCTCCTCCTGGGTGGATTGAAATTGATTGAAATTGATGGATTAGGTAATAAGATAATCGCTAATAACACTCCCCTATGCTTATGTTTAACATCGAAAAGATTTATGCATAAAAAGAAGTCGGGTTAAGTCGAAATCATTTCAAAGTCCGTGGTTCCGGTATTGTTTTATATTTGGGTTTCGGTATTTTGTTTACAATTAGTGGATCCGGAACCAAGACTCCGGAAGTTATAAAAAAGGGAATTGTTCCGGAATGTTAAAAGGATCCGGAATTGTTTGAGTTTCAAAGATGATTTACATTTAATATTGGAACTTGAACTCTATTTATTACTTGGACAAAAAATGTTAGGAATTGTTAGTGGATCTGATTTACATTTAATATTGGAACAAAAGTTTTAGAATTGTTTATTAGAATTATGTTGTGGTCTCGGAATTTTGGGCTAAGGCATTATCCAAATTCAATTTGTATTTCTTGGGCTTTCACGTGATCATGAATTATGGAATGGTATTTAATTATTTTGGGTTGGTGGATTTTGGGCCGTGACTTTTAATAGTGGTTTATTAATTAAGTTTAGTAGTGGTTTATTAATTAAGCCTAAAAGTGGTTTATTACTTAAGCCCGGTATGGGTGTTGGGTTTAATTTGTAGGTTCGTGTAGAGATGATCGGTGCGAGTAAGAACTTCTAAGCAGGATGCCAGGTGAGTCTTTCTAAACCTAAATTTTAAACAAGTGTGTTTAATGGTTATTTTCTAACTGTTCACATTTCAACTGTATTTATTTCAAAATGAAGAATAAGTGTGTTTGAAGATTATTATGTAACTGTGTGCTTTTCAACTGATTCTATTTCAAAGTGAAGATAAATTGTGTGACAATATGTGTGATTTATACGTGTGTGACCATGCTCTGGCTTTGGTGTGAAATGGGGGTGTGTCCCATAATAATTATATATATGAATTTGTTTCATATATGAGCGGTGTGTGCCCAATTACGCTGTCACGGTGTGTGTGACCATAGCGTGTGTGTGCCTTATTGCGCTGTCACGGTGTGTGACTATAGCGTATGCCAGTAACATGTGTCGATGTATGCATATCATCTTAGTGTGCTCGTTATGATTGATATAAATGCTTTCATAACTGATTTTATAAACTGTGATATTTTTGGCGTGACTTGGTGTGGAGGGAACTCACTAGACCTCATGGTCTAACCCTCGCTTTTCAAAACTAAAACCTTTTCAGGTAAGCAGGTAGCCGAGAGCACTTTTAGAGGTTTGACAAGACGTGGGTCGGAGCTTGCATTTAGAATGAGTAGAAGAGCTCCCTTTTTATGTCTAGTTAGATTTCTCAGCTGTATTTAGGGTTATTTCCGCGAACCATGTGTTGTAAATCTAGATAGTGTGATCACGTTGAGCCGTTTTTGGCGTTTTAAATTAAAGTTGTAGCTTTTAGCATGTATGTTTAGTTTTTGGGTTGTTACATATATATATATATACATATTCTATGAGACTCATTAAAATGCAAACCAATCAATACAAAACCATACAAACTAATCTCAGCCATCCATCTAGTCTAACAAATATTTAATTTCATAAATACATCAACTATTTCATAATATAAAGTATTAATCATAATTAATGAACTCTAATAATTTTCTTTAAATATTTAAATCATAATAAATGAACATTCATCATTTCTATAGTTATCTTAATTGATTGGTTTATAGGGTTTCCAATATTTATATGGTTTACATAGAACTCTAATTATTTTCCTTAAATAACATAAAAAAATACATACCATATGCTAAATATTAGACTGCGAATAATAATATATAATTGAAGTAGAGAATTTCAACCTTGTATCATATATATTTAAACCAAAGAAGAGACGGAAGCAGGTAGTGGATATGAATGTCATGGAAACCATATGTTATCTATTGATATATATATATATATATATATATATATATATATATATATTAGAAGTTTACTCGCGCAATGCAGCGCGATATATCTCGATTTTAATCTTCTAATTTCATTTTAATGTGTGGTTTTGAAAAAAACGGTCATGTTTTTTTATAAATTTGTTTAAAGAATGACGTTTTTTAAGAAGTTCATGATTTGAGAAATTGAAAGTGAGCTAGAGATAAGGATTAACTAATAAGAGTCCACGATTTAAGGATTTGAAGGTTGTTAGTGATAAATAGTAATCAAGTAATTAGCATTAAAAGCGGTACATAAAGCTTCATTAGTTCTTTTTAAGAGATTTTAAGTAATTAACATTAAATAGCGGTACATGAAGCTTTAGGGGTTTTTTCAAGAATTTTTCATAAATGTTTTATAATATAGTATATATATATATAGAGGACCCTTCTTTTGTTAACCACTCATTTAGTGTTAACTGTGTTAACTAATCAGGACCATCAATCATCAAAATCAATGGCTAAGATTAAAATGGCTTTTTAATTCCTGATTAAATAAAAAACCCGGTTGAAGCATATATTCTCAGGGGTATTCTTGTTAATTAACAATCCTATGTAACTATCAGATAAGGAATGTGGTAATTGTGTGCTACTTTTAAGGAGATGCTATCTAAAACCTCATTTAGAAAAATAATCAAAAACCCTTCTCTCTCTAAACTATCGATTAAAACCAAAATCGATACCAAAATCGTACCAAAATCGATTCCAAATCCATACCAAAATCGTTCAAAAAGCAAATCGATTCGAAATCGATTCCAAGAAATACAAAACGATTCCAAATTGTTCAAAAGGAAATCGATTCTCGTCTATACCAAGAAGTTCGATTACAAATCGATTAGTAATACAGCATCTCGTTTTGTTTATATCTCGTAAACTGAGTTTATTGCTGTCGGACCCCTCGTTCTGTTGCTGCTTGTTGCGCTGCATCACTGCTTCATTGTGTGTCTGTTAAGATTGTGAGTAGTGGCTTTTCTTTGGTCGTGGGCAGTGGCATTAATTTGTTTCGTTTTGAATTGTGGTTCAGTGATCTGGGCAAAGGATTGGTTTTGTTCCTGTTTTGAATGGTTGGCTAATAAAATTCTGCTTTTCAAAAAAAAAAACAAATCGATTAGTAAACAAGCAGATTCCATACGAACTCTGACAACAAATCAGTGGTTTTCGGGGCAAAAATCAACAGGGGGATGCAATTTTCGGTTGTAATTTGTGCATATATGCAATTTTGAAGGTATGCATATATGTTGGGGATGTAAAGTGTGCATATATGCAATTTTGATATGGGTATATATGCTGCAGGTGTAAAGTGTACATATATGCAGTTGTAATATGTGCATATATGCAATTCTGTAATGTGCATATATGCAATTCTCTAATGTGCATGTTGTAGGTGTAAATAGTGCATATATGCAGTTTTCATATGTGCATATATACTACAAATGTAAAGTGTAAATATATGCAATTGTAATATGTGCATATATGCAATTGGCTGGTCGTGACAAAAATCACTAAACGATAAAATATTGGGATAATATTATGAAGATTAGGATGAATGAGAATGAATATTAAAATATAATATATCAATAACTAACAAAATTAGATAGACGTGAATTTAGGAAATAATACTTACTGCAAATAATTAAAATGTTAATTTCCTATACTACCCTTGCATTAACCGTCCAATAAATATTAAAACCACCAATGTATCTTGAATCCTATTGGTCCACAATAAGTTAACAAGGTTAACACTAATTGAATGGTTAACAAAAGAAAGGGACCATATATATATATATATATATATATATATATATATAGGGAAAGGTTCAATAGAGAAGTGCAAATATTTAGAGAAATAGAGAAGTAAAAAAACACGGGACCGTTGATATATGAACGTTCATATATAAACAGTCATATATGAACGTTCATATATGAACAGTCATATATGAACGTTCATATAACAGTCATATATGAACGTTCATATAACAGTCATATCTGAACGTTCATATATGAACGTTCATATATGACTGTTTATATATGAACGTTCATATATGAACGGTCCCGTGTTTTTTTACTTCTCTATTTCTCTAAATATTTGCACTTCTCTATTGAACCTAAGGCTATATATATATATATATATAAAATATGATGTCAGACGAATTAAGCCGGTGTTCATTCATTTGGTCTGCCAGCGCTACTTTAATATCTTGAATTTTGGAATAACTGAATTCTACCATCAACACCGTCTTCATAGTCACATTCGTTGAAGCTTCTATCTTTACCTTAACTATATCTATATATAGACTCCTCAGCAGTGAAAACTGACACCTAAAAACATTTAATTCGTCACCATATTTTATATATATATAGCCTTAGGTTCAATAGAGAAGTCCAAATATTTATAGAAATAGAGAAATGATCTTGACCATTTATTCGGTCAAGATCGGTTATTTGGATTTCTCTATTGAACCCTTCCCTATATATATATATAGAGAGAGAGAGAGGGGGTTGGGTTCAGAGAAAAACCTCATATAATTAGAAAACTAAAGAATACCCTTACAAACATTCATTAAACACAATCCAAATGATATTAATAATCAGCAATTAAAATAATTAAAATTAATGAAAATTGTAGTAAAGTAACTCGACCACTATACTCTACGACCAAAACAAAACAAATTAACCCCAACGATTCACTACTCCCAGTCACAAATCCACCTCCATGAGTTTTCCGGCGAAAACTTGCAGATTCCGGCGAGTTCACGGTTTTCGGGCGAAAACTTGCAGATTCCGGCGAGTTCACGGTTTTCCGGCGATGCTTGTTGTCGACTTCCAAACTTCAAAAAATCACATATACGTAGTGGTTTTCAATAGGGCTGTAAACGAATCGAACGAACACGAACGGAGGCTTGTTCATGTTCGTTCGTTTAACTTAACCGAACAAACGAACAAACACGAACGGTAAACGAACAAGATTTTTTGTGTTCATGTTCGTTTGTTAAGAATTTTTGTTTGTTCGTATTCGTTTATGTTCGTTCATTAAGAGTTAAACGAACGTAAACGAACGAACTTTAATGAACATAAACGAACGAACTTAAATGAACATAAACAAACGGACTTAAATGAACATAAACGAATGAACCCAAATGAACAAAAGCCAACCACCGTACTCATCATTTCGTTCGTAAAAAATACCTTAACAAAATGAAAATCCGGGTTAACTTAGGAGGTATAAAAAATAAATTCTAAAAGATCAATTTACGTGATGATTTTACACATTAATTTGATATTATATAAATATGTTTATATATATAAACATGCATAAACGAACATAAATGAACATAAACGAACATAGACGAACGTAAGCGAACGAACATTAACGAACATAAATGAACGAACGTTCACGAACATAAATGAACGAACGAGACCATTGTTCATGTTCGTCCATTTAACTAAACGAACAAAAAACGTGTTCATGTTCGTTCATTTATTAAATAAACGAACATAAACGAACTTCCCGCCGAACGGTTCACGAACGGTTCGCTGAACGTTCGGTTCGTTTACAACCCTAGTTTTCAATTCTAAAACTTGCAATCTGATCCAAACTGAAAAACAAACAAGTGTATGAAAGAAAAACGATAAAAAACAAGTCGATATGCACAAATGCATATATATGCACTTGTGCATAACATTTGTAGATGGTTGTTTCCAAGGAGGAAGAAGAAGGTGGAGAAGACAGAATCAAAAAGTTTCCAAGCACGTTGACGAACATAAAATCAACCAAACAATTTCAGATCTAAACAATAGGTTCATCAAAATCGAATTGTAGATACGCACAAATGCATATATATGCACTTGTGCATATATATGCATAGATCTGGACTAAAACAGAAAAATCGTACAGAACTATGAGCAAATGAACATATTGGAGGAAGAAAAATCGTACAGAACTATTCTTGTTCATCAACCATCGCCTGGTCGCCGGTCAATAATGCCCTCGTTTGAGATGCTTCACGTCCACCTACATCATTAAATGACGGACCCATTGACATCTGACTGTTGCCGCCGGAAGGCTGAGAAACGACGATTGGTCTCACATCTTTAACAGACGGTGGTTGACCACCATCATCATACAAATCAACATGACCCAATTCACGATTCACGGTCTCATGTTTCAGCTGGTTAGGCGAGTTTACTTGGGGCGCGTTGCCGGAATCGCCGTATGCTGGCGGATCTGCTTGATTCTGGATATTGCCGTCGACTTGGAGCTGTTTCTTATCGCGTTGCCGGAATCGCCGTATGCCAGCGGATCTGCTTGACTCTGGATATTGCCGTCGACTTGGTGCTGTTTCTTATCAGAGGTTTTTTTGGTGGTGGAAAACAAGGAAGAAAGAAATGATTTCATATTGGAGATGGGTGTCGATATTGGAGATGGGAGTAGCAGGTGGAGGCGGTGGAATGATGTTGGTGCATAGAAAACCTAATGTTGTTGTAGTTTGCCAATTTTACCCCCAACCTCAAATAACTTCTTATGTGATTTACCTTCAGTTTTTTTAATTACAAAATTGTCATTCTAATAATAACCATTAGATTATCTAATCCTATGTATATACGGGTGTTCTTTAGTTTTCCAGTTATTTGAGGTTTTCCCTTGAACCTCTCTCTCTCTCTCTCTCTCTCTCTCTATATATATATATATATATATATATATATATATATAGGGGGTCATTCAAGGGAGAACTAGTTATTTTATGGTAACTGTAAGAACCAATGTGAGCCACATAATAAGCTATAAATTAGGAAATTATTAATTTTGGTAATTTTGTTTAAAATTTAAATAAAAGGGCATTTTAGGTATTTTTAAAATATCCTCTCTCCTCTCCCCTCTCTCCTCTCTCCGGCAGATATATCGGTTATGATAATGATATCACAAGAACAAATGTGATATCACTGTGATACCCCCAGTGTGATACCCAGAATACATACAAGAACAAATGTGATATCACTGTGATACCCCAGTGTGATACCCAGAATACATACAAGACCATTGTGATACCTAGACCATTGTGATATCCAGACCATTGCGATACCTAGAAAATTGTGATACCCAGACCATTGTGATACCCAAACCATTGTGATACACAAGCTTTGACATAATCAATAATCACATGGAGAACAACATCAATAATCACATGGAGATCAACATCGCATAACCAATATTTCACTAAATAGTAAAAATGCCTAAATGCTTGAAAGATAAATCGAAATTGAGCTCTACTTCAACTCGAAAATCACTATGACACTCACACATCTTGGAATGCAGAAACCTACTCACATGAGAGCATCACAGATTCACTACAATCAATCTCAAACACAGTAAGGAACATAATGTCTAGCTAGGACCAAGTACCCACTCACCTTGTGCACTTGTAACCAATGAACACAACAGCGAAATTAATGGAGCACCATTGATTTTCTTGAAGTCAAAAAGAGAGGCTGTGGTATGTGAATTGCAGGTCTGCAATCGACCAAGAAAATCGAGAGGGAGTGAGTAGTGGCAGCGATGAAATCGACTAGGGTGTGGCAGCGGTGAAATCGACAGAGGGGTCGGCGATTCTTGCTGCCGGCGATGGTGTTGGTGGTTCGTGGTGGGGTTGGTCGCCGGTGAGGTGGCCGACGATTCTTGCTTCCGGCGTGAGTTCAATGGGGACGGTGGTGGTTTGAAATAAATGGCGTGTCTTAGGAAAAATTGAGTGGTGATTGCGAATGAAAAATGGATGAAGAATGGCAATATTATCCTAGTCCTTATGGAGAAGAGAGGTTGGTTATGGAGAAGAGAGAAATGCAGAGTCGGCTATTGAGAAGAGAGAGGCGTGTTCTTCAATGTCTAATTAGGGTAAATTGAATGATTTAATTTAGATTTTAATTTGTTATAAAAAATCTAAATTATTAAATTACCAATTTATCCTTTAGTTTATTTTAGTAAATAACATTAATTATCCTAAATGATTGGTCCATATTGGTTCTTACAGTTACCACAAACTAATTAGTTCTTATTTGATTAAACCCCTATATATATATATATGCGAAAGATTATGTGAGAAGTTGAGGTTAACGTGAGAAATGCGAGAAGTGAATATGAACCGTTGATCACTTTTAATCAAATGTCCTCCAATGAATTGCGACTTAGAAGGGAATTGATCTGGTGCATCTCTGTATATCTCATTTTTAATGTGCATCCATTTCTCATCGAACGGTTGATAACTAATTTATTACTAAACATATGACCCTTTCCGACGGACGCTTCCAACGGATATTCCGCCGAAAATATTTCCGGCGGATTTCAGGCGGAATCTAGCTTGATGTTAAATCTATTCGTGGTCAACGATATGATGCTGCAAGCAATATTCATGGTCAGTTCTAAGGTTTGCAAGCCTTGTTTCTAAACGATTGTTAATATGCATATTATGTTCATTGTCTTGCTCATCGGTTGCAATTGACATTAACGACGGTCTCACAAGGAGTTATAGCATTATGTAAGTTTTTTTTTACTTTATTGTATTTTGATGGTATTATTATTTGAATCAGATTTGGTCAATGATAGTAGAGATGAAGCTTGGAGCCAAAGTTTTAATATGTTATTCATTTGTCGACCGTGTCCAAAACAAGAGGAAAGCAAAAGACTATATACAAAGGGAAAATAATTAAAAGACAAAACAGACCTAGAACTATTGAGAAAAGACAGAACATTCCCTGAACCATTGTTAATATTCTTTAGCACTAAGTTAATATTCTTTAACACCCCCCTCAAACTCAAGACAGTGAAGAATGGGCGGGATTGAGTTTGTAGACCAGATTAAAGAAACGGCCCGAAAGATGAGCTTTGGTGAAGATATCAGCCGTTTGATCAGATGTAGAGATATGAAGAAGTTGGATTGTTTTGCGCACAACATGTTGCCTTATAAAGTGACAATCAAACTCAAAGTGTTTGGTTAGTTCATGAAAAACATGATTATGAGCAATTTGAAATGCACTTCGGTTGTCACACCAGAGAGTAGTGAGTAGTGGAAGATGGTTGGGTAGCACCCATATCAGCGAGAAGCCACCTTAGCCAAATTAACTCTTGAGCAGTATCAGCTAAGGCACAATATTCAGATTCAGTAGTCGATCTGGATGTTAAGGATTGTTTCTTGCTATGCCAGGAAATAAGTGAGTCACCAAGAAAGAAACAGAAACCAGTAGTAGAGCAATGGTCAGTCAAATCTCCATTCCAATCGGCATCGGAATAACCCTTTGGCAGAGAAGAATAACCCATGAAACAAAGTACCTTTGAGGTACCAAAGAATACAAAGAACGGCTCCATAATGCTCTGAGCAAGGAGCAGCCATGAATTGACTCACAACATGAACAACATAGGCAATATCTGGTCGTGTCACAGTAAGACAGACTAAAGACCCAACAAGTTGACGGTACCGAGTAGGATCACAAAGGGGAGGCCCAACACCAGGAGCAAGGTTGTTCTCAAGAGGTGTAGAAGCAGTCTTGCCGTCACAAATGCCAGCACGAGATAAGATATCTGAAATGTATTTTGCTTGGCACAAATAGATGCCTGAAGAGTCGTAGAGAACTTCAAGGCCAAGAAAATAGTGTAACTTGCCAAGATCTTTCATCTCAAAGCATGAATTGAGAGACTGTTTTAGGTGAACAATATCGGCGCTGTCACTGCCAGTGATAATCATGTCATCAACATACCACAATAGGAGAATGGTTCGTGTCTCAGTTGTACGAGTAAAAAGTCCTGAGTCATTTTCACTAGAAGAGAAACCCAAGGAAAGAATAGTGTTGCTGAACTTCTAAAACCAAGCACATGGTGCCTGCTTGAGACCATAAAGGGCCTTGCGTAACTTGCAAACCGAACCCTTTGGATGGGAGATCCCTGGAGGTAGTTTCATGTAAACTTCCTCAGAAAGATCACCGTTGAGGAAGGCATTTTTAACATCTGTCTGATAAAGAGATCACTTCCGGATGGCAGATATAGCAAGTAGACTTCTTACAGTTGTAACCCAAGCCACTATTGCAAAGGTTTCCTCGTAATCAATACCATATTCTTGGTTAAAACCTTTAGCAACTAGTTTGGCTTTGTATCGATGATTGAACCATCAGACCAGGTCTTTATTTTGTAAATCCATTTGCAACCGATAATGGATTTTTCTGGTGGGAGAGGAACCAAATCCCATGTTTGAGCACAATCAAGAGCTTGAAGCTTTTCATTCATTGCTTGCTGCCAGAGAGGGTTAGTAGAAGCTTCCAAAAAATAAGAAGGTTCATAATGAGATATGAGCGTGGCATAACATTGATAGTCACGTAAGTGAGAAGAAATTTGTCTTACCCGATCAGGCCGACGTTGTTCTGGTGGTTGAGAAGTGCTTGGATCCATTGAGCCAGTGGATGGCTCAGTAAGAGGTGGTGGAGATGGATAAGATGTTGAGTGATCATTAGAGGATGGTGAAGAAGATGGTGAGGGAGGAGGATCAATAGGAGATGATGGTTCAGTTGTGGTAATGTCAGAATCATGTAAATCAAGAGAGGTTGAAGCATCAGTGAAGATGGTTAATATTCTTTAGCACTAAGTTAATATTCTTTAACAGATGGTAATGTTCTTGGCCCTTCTTCCAAACACATTGACCAACTACAAGATGCATAAGACGAACAAATCGTATACTTGATTTCTATAGATGAATTAGAGACGGGTAGAGGTCTTAATCAAATTGGTACATTACCACGAGCCGAAGATATTAGATAAAGTTCTCATTTCAGATCGATTTCTAGCCTAATTAAGATTTCCATTCCAACATGTAAGGTTTTACTTAAAATTGTTGAGGAAGGAACTAGTTCGAATAAAGGAGATGTAGATTCTTGCATATGAGGCTATGATGACATTTGAGCTTATTTTTATCTTTATCTTTAAAAAATGGAGATAACTAATTTGCTCTGTGAGACATTACAAAAATAAGATCAAGATATTTTTAATCCATTAAGATTAGTTGCATCCACCAAAGTATTATTGAAAAAAATGGAGGATGAAAGATAGAATGATGATTTGCTTAACCTTGTTAAGTCATTTTGTCAAGTATACAATATAGATGTCATCCCGAGTAGTGGATATTTCTCACTTTTCTATTTCCTAACCGGACTTCTTGTTAGGTACACAACATAGATATTCCTAATTAACTTGTCTTCTTTCTACTTCAGTCGAGGGGCTTGGGCTCGTAAATAGCATAATCATCATACACTTGAATATCATTACTGAGTGGATATATTTTACAAAGTCTTTAATTGTCAATTAATCGAGTTAGATCGTCGTTTTAATGATAATTTAATGAAGTTGCTTCGTCTTTCATCAACTTTGGCTCCTAAAAATGTGTGTGAGCCTTTTCGAATTGTTGATGTATGTCATGTGGGAGAGAAGTTTTATCTTGAAGATTTCAGAATTGTATCAATGGTTGGTAAATGTTGGAACTTGTCCCACATAGGAGTCAAGATGAAATTAAAGAATCGTTTTAAGAGTTTGGGCCTTGGTGTGTGGCTTTCATGAGGGACTCACTTGGACATATATACATATTAAATGTCAAAGATAGAGTCTTGGACCTTGGGACTCTTCACTTCTACTTTATAAGTTTTTGAACGACTCATTGATCTTATTTATTGAAAGGGAAATAGTATAAATTATTAGCTTGGAGTTCCACTTTGATTAGTGATGTTTGACATTTTCATGTTTAGTGTCTTGTATTATAGTTTTCATATGTTACAACTTTGGATACTATCTATTTGTGTCTTTGAAAACATACAAGAGATTACGTCCGCCCATTACAGTTATTAGCCTTGTGTCCCGTTCACTACAAGAAACTGCATTTTTACCGGGGGGTTTGGGAAGTCCTTCGGTAAAAGTAACCTTTACCGACGACTTTGACGAAAACATCCGGTAAAAGATTAACTTTTTGCCGACGGAAAATGTCACCGGCAAAGATGCACTTTTGCCGACGAATTTCATATAAGGCGCCGGCAAAAATTACTTTTGCCGACGGACTTCTCAAATCGCCGGCAAAAGTACCTTTAAAATTTAAACAACATTTTCACCGACAAATTTCACCAAGTCCCCAGCAAAAATTAATTTATTAAAATTCACTTAAATATCTGCCGACGAAATTCCCAAACCCGTCGGCAAAAGTATTTTTTATATTATTAATAAAAAAATTCACTTAAATCTTTACCGAAGAACATCCTAAATCCACAGGTAATTGTATTTTAATTTCATTAATATTTTTTATTTGTATTTTTACCGACGGATTACCCAAACCCTTCGGCAAACTATTTTTCAAACTATAATGATTTTTAAGGATGTTTTTACCTACAAAAATATATAATATTACTAATATTTTTTTTCACTTACACTTCTACCAAAGGATTTCCTTATTGTATTATAAACCAAAAACAAAAAATTAATCAATTTAAGTTCTCGTCAAATAAGAAAATCCGAACTTATTGTTCATTAAAATTGAATCAGCAATTGATGAGTTACTTTTTCCAAATATAGATGATGGAGTATTCTGTTAAACCTCGGTGATTATCCTACATTTGAATGTGTTTATAAATGAGTTATTAGCTAGTTGTATAGAGTTCAAAAAATAATATATATATATACACAATGGATTATAATAGATGGTAACGAATTGTATTAGGTCTTGATGGGTCGTAATGCAATCAATGGTTGTCAATACTGTAATGGGTCTTAACGGGCTTTTGTGACTCTTAATAAACAATATTGGCCTTTTGTAGACTATACTGAATGGTTTTGAATTGTAATAGGATTGATAGACTCGATGGCTTTAATGAACTCTATTATGAACTTCAATGGCTCTTAGGGTGCGTTTGGTACACTGGATATGACAGAACAGACTAGAACATGGATCACTGTCCCACGTTTGGCAGGATTTTCATGTGAAACAGAGTGGAATAAGCTTGTTCCACCCCCACCCCATGGAACAAGTTGGAACAAGGTGGAACAAACTTATGTTTTACCAATATAACCTTAAAACAAAATCAAATACTTTTCTAAAACATCAATAAACCTTATATTTTATATTTTATTCGTTATTTAAATTTTAGTCGTCTTGAAGAAAATTTTCTAATAGTTTACTTTGTTATAAAAATTATTTATTTTATTATAATTTAATAAATTACATAATTAATTAAAATATATAAAAATATATAAACAACTTATTAAGGGTAAATTGGTCAATGTTATTTGTTTTGTTTTGTCCAGTTATATTACCAAACGCTGAACACTTGTTCTGTCCTGTTCTGTTATGTCCTGTCCCGTCATGTCTTGTCTTGTCTGCATACCAAACGCACCCTTAATGAACTGTATTGGGTCTTCATTTGCTTCAGTGGCTCTTAATAATTTGTATTAGGCCTTCATGGGATGTAGTGACTGTTAATAAACTACACCGAAACTTTGTGGCTTTAGTGTCTCTTAATTAACTGTAATTTGGCCTTCATGGGCTTCGGTGAGTATTAATCAACTTTGTTGGGCCTATAGGTAATATATGACTCAGTGGTTTTTGGCGAACCTAATTAGGCCTTCATGGGTTGTAGTGAGAGACTTAATGGGCTTTAGTGACTCTTAATGAACTTGAGCAGGCCTTGATGGGTTTTATTAGCTCTTAGGGTGCGTTTGGTTGCAGGACAGGACATGACAGGACAGGACAGAACAGGACAGCTGTCCAGCGTTTGGTAGAACATAACTAAACTGGACAGAACAGAACAGAACAGGAATGACAAAATGACCAATTTACCCCCAGTGGGTTATTTAGTGGTGGCGGTGGCGGTGATGGTGGTGGCGGCGGTGGCCATGGCGGTGATGGTGGCGGTGGTGGTGGCAGTGGCGGTGGTGGTGGCGGTGGTGGTGGGAAACATAGAAGAAGAAGAAGGGGGTATTTTTGTCAAAAAAATTCCTTGTTCCACTTAGTTCCATGGTTTTTGGTGGAACACATGTGTTCCATGTTTGTTCTACTTAGTTCTGTTCTGTTCCATCTTAAGTCACGCCAAACATGGGACAAAAGTCCTTGTTCTGTTCTGTTCCTCTCTTGTCCCACAACCAAACGCAGCCTTAATGAACTATAATGGGTATTGACAAATTGACTTAATGGTTGTTAATGAAACCTTTGTGGTTTTTAGTGCCTCTTAATGAACTTGATTGAGCCTTGATGAGTTCTATTTTATTTAGTACTTGTTAACGAGTTGCATTGGTATTACATGGCTTTCAATGGTAACTAATAAATTGCATTGGGCCTTGATTGACTGTCGTGTGTGGTAACGAACTGTATGAGGCCTTGATCATAATGGAGTCATTGCTATTAATTAACTATATGACTGAGTATAATAAGACCCAATGATGTTAATTAACAATCACTGAGTCTAATACGACCCATCAAGATTCATTAGAGTTTATTAAGAATCGTTAAACCCATCAAGACACAATCAAGTTCATTAAGAACTACTAAAGTCCTTGAAGGCCCAATAGTTCATTAAGAGACACTAAAGCCCACGAGGCCCAATAGTTCATTAAGAACTACTACAACCCATGAAGGCCCAATAGTTTCATTAAGAGCCGTTAAATTACATCAAGACCTAATTAAGTCCAATACAACCATCAATACCTTGTTAAAATTCTTTAAGAGATATTGAAGTTCACCACATACATATATCGACCACACACATACACATACATATATCGAATACCCCTATATACACATATACACATACATACATATATCGACTACGCCTATATACACACATACATACACTTTTTTTTTTCAAAATCTTTGAAAATTGTTCCTCCCTTTTTTCCCTATTTCTGCCTATTTTTTCTTCTTTAAGTATTTGGTTAGAAAAATTATTAAACATTATTCACAACTTATTAATTCATAATTATTTAAATTTTAAGCTTATAAATAACTACACAATACGTTTTTTAAAACCTTTTGAACTCTGAATAGTAAATAATAAAAACAATATTACGAACAATAGTGACAAGATCAATAATGATAATAACAATAACGTGAATAAATAATAATAATAATAATAGATCATACATTAGATTTATATTAATCCCTAGCTAATATACGGATCAATTTGGTGGCTTCTTCCCGAACCGCACGGTTTCTTCTACCGCTCCCTCTATCGTCGCTCCCTCTCTCATCACTCCTCTCCCATGTATAACTTTTGTTTACATATTATGCTAACTAGGGCCATGCTACATGTCTATTAAACGCAGAAGACAAAGACAGTGGAAATGATCTATAAGTACATTGAGGATGGCAACCTTCGTTGGTGATCCTTGCCCTTGCCTATATAGCAATTGACTATTGTTTACAGATACTCTTAACATATTATTTTTCACTATTCTTATTCCAACTATAGGTTCCTTGTATGGACCTATTGGATTCATGTATGTATGTATGTATGTATCATACTTTGTTCCTTGAATAAAAATATTTGTATTGTTTTTTCTTATCGATTTGCTATCAAAATTTGCATCTTGTTGCGTTGCACGTGTACACGACTAGTATACAAATAGGAAAACAGCTACAATTAATTACTTAATTTTTGGAAAAAGAACAACCTTTACCGACCGTGATTGCAATCCTAACTTTTGCCTCGGTAAAAAGGTTGACCGAAAGAGCCAAACCAAACTATGCCGACGGTTTTCTCCGTTGAAAAAAACTTGACCAAAAGAGTCAAACCCAACTTCTGCCTACGAGTTTGTGCGTCGGTAAAGGTTATGTGTAAAACTAAAAATAAAAACTTTTGATTGCGAATTTTTGAATTTTTTTGACCAAAAAGTAAGAAAACTTTTCCAGATCGAAACAATTACGCTGGCAAAAGTATTTAGTCGTCTGGAAAAAGATTTTTACGATTACTTGAAAGAAGTTTTTGCCCGACGACTATCTTTCGCCGGCGTATGTTTCTTTCCTAGCGGCACATGTTGTTCGCCGGCAAAAATCCTTGTAGCGGCCAACTTTTTACGGAAACTTTTGTCGACGGAAAAGTTCGACGGCAAAAGGTTTTGAACTTTTGCCGGTGACTTTAAAGACTTTTGCCGGCGATATTTTCCTCCGACAAAAGTGCAGTTTCTTATAATGGTTACCGATAACAATGTGAGAGTTATTCTCTAGGGATTGGACTCTTAGTTTGTGAGCACTCAGCTCTCAAGTCAGCCATCAAGGAGGCTGCTACATACCGGCTATATCACTCACATTATGCTCTTGAAATGGAATGATGTGGATCAGTTAGAGAGTTATTGAGTTTTTAAGGTGTCATAGGCTATGTCTAGGCTAAATCAGCCTTGATAAACTTAATGGCCGCAACTGTTATGTACGTCTAGATTTGGACCCTAGATAGTTGAGATATTCCACCGCATCTCTAAGGTATTAACCACTACTGCACAACGTTTATTGGTGCCAGAGTTAGTACACAATTGTTAATTTTGAATGATGCATGTCATCTTAAAAGTTTATTTTTGTTTTTGCTGGTTGTTCCCAATAGAGGTGGCCAAATCGACCCGACCCGACGGGCTGACCCGAACCGAAACCGGCCAAGAACCGGTTCTGGCCCGACCCGGTCAAGAACCGGTTTCAAGCCCGAGAGCCGGGACCGGTTCGCGTATGTAGGATTTTCCTCGGCCCGACCCGGCCCGACCCGGGACCGGTTCGTGGCCCGGTTCGTGACCCGACCCGGCCCGACCCGATTTTTTTCAAAAAAAAATATAGCCGTTATGTGACCGTTTATGACCGTTGGGAAGCCTCTTTTGACCGTTTTTTGCCTCAAAAAACACCCTCCAAACCCCATATAAATACTAGGGGTGTTATGGAGTGATCACCACCTTACAATTGCTTACAAAACGCAAAAAACGCTTACAATTCTAATTTCTCGGCTCTCGTTATATTCGTTTCTCGCAAAAAACACATACAATTCTCATTTCTCGGCTCTCGTTATATTCGTTTCTCGCAAAAAACACATACAATTCTCATTTCTCGGCTCTCGCTATATTCGTTTCTCGCAAAAAACGCATACAATTCTCTAGTCTCTACTCTCTACTCTCTACTCTAGTCTCTAGTCTCTAGTCTCTACTATCAAAAAAATGGCCGAACAAAATTACACCATTATTGTCGATCATTCACGAAAATCACCGGTTTGGGATAATTTCAACTTGGTAAAATTTCCCGACGATACAAAAAAGGCGCAATGCAAACGGTGTGGAGATTTCCTAAAACCCGAATCAAATAGCACGTTAAAGCGCCACTTCGAGGAAAGATGCAAGAGGTTGAAATCGGGTCCCGATCCAACTCAACCCATACTTGACAATTCCGGTCAAGTATGGTCGTATGATAATGATCTCGCCCGAGAAATGCAAATGAAATGTGTCATTCAAATGGCGTTGCCGTTCGGACATTTCGACAATCCTCACATTACAAACATGATCAAAAATGGGTTCCAACCACGCTACAATGGTTCGGTAAGTCGTCAAACTCTTAAGCGTGATGCTTTAAAATATTGGAATAAGGTTCAAAAAATTATGCGAGAAATGTTTTTAAACTTACCCAACAAAGTTTCTTTAACTTGTGATGTATGGAGCGCACCATGCGGATTGCCAGATTCTTATATATGCATAACGGCACATTGGATTGTGCCGGGATCGTGGCAATTATGCAAACGTGTAATCACGTTTGAGCTCTTTGGTTCGCCACATTCGGATGAACGTCAGTTTTCTATAATTATGAGATGTCTTCAATATTATAATTTAAAAAATAAAGTTATTAGTATTTCGTTTGATAATGCTAGTAATAATACGGCATGCGTAGACCGATTACGTTTGGCTTTATCCCCTATTTTAGAGGGAAAATTATTTCATACACGTTGTTGCGCACACATAATAAACTTAGCCGTTCAAGACGGCTTAAGTAAACTTAATGAGCCTTTAACTAAGTTTAGGCTTATGTTACGCCGAATTTTCACAAGAAATAAAAAAATGCAAAACTTATATAGAGATTATTGCAAACAAGTCGGTTTTAAAGCTTTGGGACCGGCGCACGATATGCCGGTTCGATGGAATTCGACTTGGAAAATGATGGATAATTTATTAAGACAACAACAATATATTCAAGCATTTTATAACATTCATTACCCGGATAACACGATAACTCAGGATGATTGGACAAGGATTCATGGCTTTCACGATATTTTGGGCGATTTTAAAACTGCAACAACTATGTTATCTGGTGTTTATTATCCAACGAGCCCTTTACTTTTAAATCAACTTTATATTTTGGCAAGTAAAATTGCTCAATACGAACATGATTTGCACTTTCACGACGTGGTGAAACCAATGAAAGAAAAATTGGTAAAATATTTTAAAAAGATCCCCTTCACTTTTCTTTGTGCCGCGGCATTAAACCCGTTTTTAAATGTTACGGGTGTCGAAGTTTTAATACAAGCAATATGGTTATCGTTTGGTTTGGATTCTCTTACAAATTCTAGCTTTTCAAGGAAACGCATACAACAATTTAATACTGATTTTCATCAATTATATGAAATTTATAGAGTTAATTATGGGGGAGGAAGCCAACAAACCCCTACACCTCAAATGTTTTCACCGGGTTCTAGTAGCAGTCGTGGCCGAAACCGAGAAGACTTAATGCAAACTTTAATGCAATCGGTTGTCATGGAATCTTCTAAAAAAGCTAGATATGATGGGGATAATTTGGGTGAATTCAATCAATACGTACGTACTAATTTTATAACAACATCCTTCACAAAAGCTAGATATCGGAGCGTCGGACAAAATTAACCCCAAAATCGGTGGAGTGCTGCGTATGTCTGAAGGATTACTTGGATGGAGAAGACCGCATTCAAAATCGAACGAACCTGGAGGATGATATAGAAGGCGTGGAAGAAAACTTATTCGAAAACGACACGGATGAACTACTAAGTACGCCGTCCGTAACCGATAGTTCTGATGTTAGTAGTGTCGTAGATGACGAAGATGTAGACACCGACCGCCTTGACGATCAGACGGCTATTACACGACTGATGCAGTACAATACTCTTGAAGACTACAATCCAAATCAAAATCCATACTACGCTCCATACAATCCATTCAATTATAATCCATTCAATTACTATCCGGGTGATGGGAGTGGAAGTTCGGGAGCGGGACCTTCGAATGTTTAGAATTTATGTATTGTAACTTGTAACTTGTAAGTTTGTAACTTAAAATTATATATAAATTATAAAACGTAAAAGTGTATTTTAGTGATATATATATTATAAATAAAACGTATTTTAAAGTATATTTTACTTATCCAATGATTCCAATCCAATTTTTCTTTGTTAAAGTTTAGTAATTAATTATTATACAAAGAAAGCAGTTAAAAAACAAAAAAATCCCCGGCCCTACTCCGACCCGGTTCTTGGCCCGGCCCGGCCCGGTTTTCCCGAAACCGGTTCTACATACAAGTAAACGGGTCAGGGGATTTCGGTTTAAACCCGGCCCGACCCGACCCGGTTCTCACCTGACCCGGTTCGCACGGTTACTGTGCAGAACCGGGTTGTCCCCCGACCCGGCCCGGCCCGGCCCGAACCCGACTTTTGGCCACCTCTAGTTCCCAACCCCTCAATTTTGATTCCATTAGATCCTAATTGGAAGCATGCACATTATAATCATTTATATATGGTCAAACTACTACTATAGAAATTTGGCATCATATTCATATCGTAGGGTAACAAGTCAAACTTGAATTCAATATAATTAAATTTAAGCTAGAGTTTAAAAGTCAACTACTAATTATACATATGTTATGAAGTGTTTTTATTATTGAACCATTACTTCTATAAATTGTCAACAACTATATATATATATATATATTATTTGCAAGTCAATAGGATTTAGCATCATGCACTTCGGTCACATACTTATCACTACCACAATATTTTGATAGATTAGAATTTTATAAAAAATACCTGTTCTTAAAAATAATTTAATGGTGTTTTAATTACTATCATCGTACTTTTATTTATGCACGTATTACAAATATCCAATGGCACCACCGCAACAAAATTAACGAGTTGTTTAAGCACTACTAAAACCGAAATTTTCATTGACAGCAGTTTTCGTTAGAAAAGGCCTTATCCGACGGATTTCTCACAAAAAATGTCATCCGGAATTTGCTGGTCGGAATTTTTATTGACTACTTTTTCCGACGGAACTTTAAGTATCTTCAACGATATTGTCCGTAGGAAATCTGTTGGTAATGGTTTTCGACGGATTTCCTGTGAAATTTTAAAACTACTTAGAAAATTATTTATTAAAATCAGATTTTGGATTGCGTCAGAAATACGTAGGAAAATTCTTAGATATTGGATTTGCCATGTGTAATATTCAATTTATCCACATAAACAATTTATCCACACATGAACTATTAATCCATACGACCAGATTACATGAAGATCTGATAAACTTGTTTATATGAACTATAAACCCATGCATGAACACACATGAACTATAAACTTATAGGACCAGATTAAATGAAGATCTGATAAATTTGTTCAACACATGTTCATAATCAAATTGTTCATAAATGTTCAACTTCAAGTTTATAAACACGATGATCATATACACACATAAACAGTCCTTTTGTTAGCATTCATGTAACAGATGAACACACATGAACTGTTAACCCATACGACCAGATTACATGAAGATCTGATAAATTTGTTTACATGAACTATAAACCCACACATGAACACACATGAGCACTCTCCTCAACATCGTTAAAAACATCGTGATTCATAATGTTGTTATCTATGTTCATGATGCAACAATATAGATTCATACACTAATTTGATACAAAAAACTTACAAAATATTTAAGAATTAATAATATAGCTAGAATCAAGGAAGATTTAATGTTTGTAACTCCCTCAATAAATGAATGTCATAATACAAATATATGGATTTTCATTCATACCCCTATTTAATGGTTGGATACACATTTGTAACCACCATGTAAAATGACTTTCTATTGGTTGATTGGAGTTAACAAAGTTAGCATAAAAAGTGAGGTTAACAAATGAACCCAACCCAACCCTATATATATATATATAGAGAGAGAGAGAGAGAGAGGTTCAAGGGAAAACCTCAAATAATTGAAAAACCAAGGAACGCCTTTATAGACATAGGATAAGATAAATCGAGGGTTAATATTTCAATGGCAATTTTGTAAATAAATCAAAGGTAAAGGGTATATTAATATATTACTTAAGATGTAATGGGGTAAAATTGGCAAAAAAAAAAATGAAAGGATCATATTTAAGAAACCCTACACTCTCTTCTCTCTCCTCACAACCTCAAACCCTACCCTCTTTTCTCTCTTCTCTACCGCCGCCACCACCGCCGGCCGCTACCACCACCTCCGACCACCACCACCTTCATTTCTCTCTCTTCTCCATTCCTTTCCTTTCCTAGATCCAAACTCAACATCTTTTTCAAACTCGTAGAAGATCCACGTAACTGGTCGGAGCATTTCTCATCGCTATTGTCGGCGCCGAAGATCCGTACAGGTTCTTCAACTGGAATGTTACGTACGGCGATATCTATCCTCTCGGCGTCCGTCAACAGGTTCATTTCATTCTCATTTACTTATTTTTTGGTGTTCTGTTTCATCGATCGCTAGGTCCGGATGAAAATTATCAGGAACCTAATTTGTTTCAAATGAGTAAGTCTCAATCAAATCCTTCTTGTTCCAGATCTGTTGTTGTTGTTGATGATGATGATAAGATCGTACAGAATGGAATGGATTCGCTGGATCTGAGCGACGAAGACGACGAGGAAGAGGAAGAAGACGAGAGGACGAGAGAGGAGATGCAGAGAGCATTTAGATAATATGCACAAGTGCATAATATGCATTTGTGCATATCTACAAGTTTTCGCCGGCTAAACCGGTGGTTGTGGTGGTTGAAGGGTAGACGATCGTACGGCTAAACCGGTGGTTGCAGTGGTTGAATCGTCGGCGGCCGTGGAGACATCGGCGGTAATATGCACAAGTGCATATATATGCATTTGTGCATATCTACAAGTTTTCGCCGGAATCTGCAAGTTTTCGCCGGAAAACTGTGATCTCCATAATTATAGGGAAACGATTTGTTCTTTGTTGTATTTTCCATATCTGATATAGTGCTCAAATTACCTTAATACCCTTTTCATTAATTATAATTAGTTTAATTACTGATTTTTAATATCCTTTGGATTATGTTGAATCAATGATTATAAGGGTGTTCTTTAGATTTCTAATTATTTGAGGTTTTCCCCTGAACCTAACCCTATATATATATATATATATATATATGAGTGGGTTCAAATGAAAACTCATTTTCAATTGTGAATATGAGGACAAGTCGCAATCATTGATCAAGATTTATAAAACTAATCAATGGTTAAAACTTAATGAAACCAATTGAGAAGTGATTAGGGACAAATATGTAAATTTGAATCAGCGCCTACCATCTTTGACTTTTTATTTTCTTTTTTAATTAAAAAACTTTTACCCCCTTAAAGTTTAAAATAAATTATATTAAAAATTACTAATATGTTAATCAAACAAATTACAACAAAAAAACGAGAATTTCGTGCTCTTCGATATGACATCCATCTCGATATAGTTTTTTACCATTTTAACCGTTTTACGTGAAATGTTATGTATGTGTTATATTCAGTATGAATATGTATGCACGTTTCTGCTGTCCATATTCAGTATGAATAACAAAGGGGAACGTTCATTCACTATTTATGACGAATAACACAGTATTCAAAATGAATAATACAATATTCATGATGAATAATACACGAATTCCTGATTCATGTATTATTAAACATGAATCATGTATTATTCACCTTGAATGTTGTATTATTCATCTTGAATGATACATTATTCATGATGAATAATATATGAATAACCCGTGAAGGTGTGAACACATGACACACTCTCTTTTGTTTTTCGATTCACAACCGCAACTTGGTTTTATTCTTTATGAATATGTATGCACATCTCCAGATGTCCACATTCAGTATGAATAACAAAGGTGAACGTTCATTCACTATTCATGATGAAATAATATATCATTCAGGATGAATAATACAATATTCAATATGAATAATACATCATTCAGGAAGAATAATACATGAGTGACCCGTGAAGGTGTGGAGACGTGACACACTCACTTTCGTTCCTCGGTTCACAATCGAAACTCGATAGGTTCCCGATTCATCTCGATAGGTGTTGGGTTACGGTAATGAAGAACACGATGCCTTAGGACGTTGAAGAAAGTGTTGTAGAAGGTGATGTCGAGTTACGGACTTACGGTGTCGATATGTTATAAACACTTGAATACATAAATATTCATAATGAATATAACACATATATGTCATTTCACGTAAAAACGGTTAAAACAACAAAAAACCTATATCGAGATGGATGTCATATCGAAGAGCACGGAATTCTCGTTTTTTTGATGTAATTTGTTTGATTAAAATATTAGTAATTTTTAAGATAATTTATTTTAAACTTTAAGGGGGGTAAAAGTTTTTAATTAAACTTTATGGTAGGCGTGAGTTTAAATTATCTTCCCTTTTTAACCTAATCACCTTAATTAATAATTTCAATTAAAAACTCTATTTAATGTGAGTCATTGGATTAATAGAGATGGAAGGGTCAAGATTCGTCTTCACGTTCACAATTGAATTTGAGTTTTCATTTGAACTTTCCTCTCTCTCTCTCTCTGTGTGTGTGTGTGTGTGTATATATATATATATATATATATATATATATATATATAGGGTTGGGTTCACGTGAGACCAATATGTTTTCGTGAGACCGTGAGACCACAAAATTAACACTAAACCTTCACAGTGATTCATTGTGAAGGTTAGAAAAACAGTGAACCTTCACAGTAAAAACACTGTGAAGGTTTACCATCACAGTACATTCACAGTCTTTTGCTGTGAAAGTTTAGTGTTAATTTTTTGGTCTCACGGTCTCACGGAAATATCATGGTCTCACATGATCTCAAGTCTATATATATATTTATATATATAGCCAGGTTCATGGAAATACAAAAAAAATGAAAAACTTGAGAAACACTATGTTAACCGTTCATATGTGAACCTGTGTGATTCACACATGAACTATACGTTCATATGTGAACCCGTATAATTCACATATGAACTATTTTAACCGGTTCACATATGAACTCTTGTGATTCTATTTAGCTGATTCAAATATGAACTAGTTAACTGATTCAAATATGAACTAATTAACAGTTTCACATATTAACCCTTGTGATTCACATATAAACTAATTAATCAATTCACATATGAACTCGTATGTTCATATGTGAATCAGTTAATTAGTTCACATGTGAACTAATCAACGGGTTCACATTTATAAAAGTTACGAAACTACCCATCTATCTGCATACCATGTGAGAATTTATCCACATGATTCACAGTCAAAGAGCAAATGTTGACCAGATGAAGGGCCAAGATCATTTCTCTACTTCTCATACATTTAACACTTCTCATTTAAACATCTCCCCATGTATATATAGAGGGAGGTTCAGGAGAAAACCTGAAATAAATGAAAAACTAAAAAACACTTTATCAACCGTTAGATTAGATAATCTGATGGATGTGATTAGACGGGCGGTTACAACAATATTAATTAAATTAAAAAACTTCACCCCCCTAATTTTTTATTCGAAAAAATACGAAAATAAACAAAATTCGAACGAAATAAATTACACCAAATAAACGATCATATTTTTCTCGTTAATTTGACATCCATATTGGTATACTTTTTCCTCCGCATTTTTGTGGTTTTTCGGTTTCCCAGTTATTTAGGTTTTCCTTTGAACCTGAATATATATATATATATATATATATATATATATATATATATATATATATATATATATATTGGCATCACCATGTCGCTCCATTGTCTACGTCATTACACACACACATATATATATATATATATATATATATATATCCCCCCCCTTTATAATAGTCTCAACCAATTTACTATATATATATATGCCCCCCTTTTATAATAGTCTCAACCAATTTACTTCTCTAAAATAATTATTATTAGAAAATAGCCAAAAAAAGAAATTCCCCAAACCTCCACCTCCCATCATGCTTTCACTCTTTTGATACATTTTTTATAATAACAAAAACAAGTTTTTTATATTTGTTCTTTTTTCAAATAAATAACAAAAGTCTACAAAATTTTAATTACTTAAACTTAGTTAATTAGTTTTATTTAATACTATGTATTTAAATGAAAATAAGTATATGTAACTATAGGTAATGTAAAGTTGTTTGAATTTTAATAGCTATTATATATGAATAAACACTTAACAAAAAAATATATTATTCAAAACAATATAATCTTACCAACGACAAAACCACTAATTTTTTTAAGCTAATTTTAGCCCCTCTATATCTAATTTTCTGGCTCCACCCCTTAATGTGTGCGCACATCTAGTGTCTTTACAAAGAGAATCCAAGCACTTTGTCTGGGAATCAGATTTCACATCAAATCCACCCCTTAACCTTAATTAAGTGACTATACTTTCTTGAAGCTATCTATACCTCTTAACTAAATAAACACTAATTAACAATCCCTTTACTTAACTTAAAATAAGACACAATTCGAACACGTATAGCAAAAGCACGAGCTTTGCATATTATTTGGTCAAAATCGGTATCAATCAATATTCTGTCAGAAGTTCTTGTTTTTTCAATGTTCTAACTTATGTCACTACAAGAAATTAGTCTTTTTGGATGTCAAGCCATCCTAGAACATCTTAACTAAGTACTTAATTAATGAGAATTTAAGTTTATAGTACTATAAGGTATGTGTCATATAAGAAATGTTACAATTAGAACTAGGTTACATGAACTAACACGTTTTATTAACGAAATTAGGAAAATCTAACACAAGTACTCATCAAAATGTAATATTGTCATATTAACATTTTAGTGTTTTTATTAATATAGTTTGTTATATATATATAGGGTTGGGTTCACGCGAGACCAACCTGTTTTCGTGAGACCAAGTTTTTACACTTGAAACTTCACAGTAAAACACTGTGAAGGTAAAAAAAGATACGAACCTTCACATCAAAAACACTGTGAAGGTTACCTTCACAGTATTTTGCTGTGAAGTTTCAAGTGTAAAAACTTGGTCTCACCGGTCTCACGAAAACATGTTGGTCTCACATGATCTCAAGTCTATATATATATATATATATATATGGCACTTTTTTAAAATATATTCTATTACAATGTTATTATAACGACCTACTTCTTGTGTCTTATTAAGTCACTCAACTTCGTTGATCTAGCTTGTTAAACCATTTAACTTAATTTGTTTTAATAATGTATTATAACGTTATTATTATATAAGACAAACGATTTTGGTCATCTAAACTTAAAATCTCATATATAAGTACTTTATTAGGTTGCATAATAACTTTTGGACATCATAAAACGCCCATTTTGATATAGTGTATCACGCCCATCCGAACCTCACCCGATTATCTTTTCCCAATCAATAAACATTTTATATCATGAAACATTCACGTTACGTACTTTCGGAAACACATTTATGACGAACAATTTCATAGCTAGATTGATTGATTATTAGGTATTTGATCCACATTTAATTATAATTTTACATGTCCTCTTAAAAGTTTGTTTTTGTTTTTGTTGATTGTTCCAACTTCCAACCCCTCAATTATGATTCCATTTTCAAGTGGAAGCATGCACATGATTTGGTTCAATCTGCAAATGTAGCATCACACGGTGACAAAGTGTACTCAAATCAATATTAAAATCTTAAGGTCTAAAGGCAACTAACGTATGTTTGCTTTTCATAATGAGGGTTTAATTAAAATGCCCCAAGTTTGACTGTTTACTTATTAAAATGTCCAAAATCTCTTCAAATTTACAAAAATACCCAAAAAAAATCCGTGAAATGGTGCGTGATCATGGATTTCTTTTGTGAATTGGATTTTTGTCCGTGAAATTGATTATTGGTCCGTGAATGATTGAATTTGTTTTCCATGAAATTGATTATTCAGTGAAATGCCCAATAATCAATTGAATTATATCCGTGAAAAGTCCTTGAATTGAAAAAGTGAAATATTCCACACGTCTATCCAAAAATCCATTTCACGAAAATATCTAAATAAAAAGAGTTTCATGTTTATCTAAACCCATCAAACTATCCAGTTTTGCATGGTTAAGTCCCTAAACTATTTTTATGAATGAAAAAATCATTAAACTTTCTCATTTTAAATGATTAAGTCCTTAAACTGTTTTTTTGGATGAAAAAACCATTAAACTTTCTTATTTTGAATGATCAAGTCCCTGAACATTTTTCTTAAAAATATAAATCACCGAACTTTTAAAAAATTTCTTAACCGACTAACATTTTTTTAAAGTTAAAAAAAAACTAAATCAAATTTATCGTTCCCAAACCTTACACGTCATTCAGACCCACACAATAACCGAGATCAACAGTTTGATAGATGCTATGTAGAACAGAGAATGACGAGGGGGAGCGGTACCGTTGTTTGCTAGGAGTTTGAATGACGTACGGTTTGAAAACGGTAAAACCGATTTAGATTTTATTTTACTTTAAAAAATTTCTAGTCGGTTACATGTAGTTTTTTTTTGTTAAAACGATGCACGTAACCAACTTTGAAAGTTCGATGATTTATTTATTAAAAAATGTTTAAGGACTTAATCATCAAAAATGAGAAAGTTCAATGGTTTTTTCATTCAAAGTGAGAAGTTTTAATGGTTTTTTTCATTCAAAAAAATAGTTTAGGGACTTAATCATTCAAAATGAGAATGTTTAATGGCTTTTTTATTCAAAAAAATAGTTTAGGGACTTAACCATTCAAAATGAGATAGCTTGTTGGGGCTTTTTGAACTTTTTCCTTTAAAAAATACCCATTTCATGGAAATATCTAAATAATTAAATGTTTAAAGTTTAGAAAAATGAGTTTCATGTTTATGGTCCGTGAATTTCATTTTTATGGTCCGTGAATTTCATGTTGTTTATGGGTTTAAACCTATAATATATGAGATTGATTTTTGATTTTTTAAATATATGGTCCGTGAATTTCATGTTTATGAACCATGAATTTCTATGTTTATGGGTTTGGTCCATGAAAACACATTTTTTGAAGAAGTCCGTGATCACGGACCCTTTCACGAAAATTTTGAGTATTTACGTGATATTGGGGAGAGTTTGAGCATTTCAGTAAGTCATCGGTCAACTGGGGCATTTTAATTAACTTTTCCTTCTTCTATATATTTTTAATTAATTTCCATAAATTGTCAAATACTACATACGTTGATTGATTGGAAGTCAATATGATAAAAAAAAATGTTAAATGGGGAGTTGACAAAGATAATGATGTGAGACAATTAACATGCAATGTATCAAGTGAGGGAGGTTGATAGGTATTGTTATTATTAATTAAACTAGATTATATATTATATGAACCTCAACACGTATCCAATCATATTCAAATTAGATTAGTCAAAACATATATGAATCTAAATATGTTTTAGTCAACTATGGTAATAAATGCAAAAATGTTTGATATTACATGTTCATGCAATGTGTTTTTAAAATATATAGTATCTATATAAGGTAAGATCGACTCTTACATATTTTTTATTTTTTGTGAGACTTACATCTTTCAATTTTAAAAAGGTTGGGATTAACCGGTAACTATGGTGATGTTGGGCTATTGACCCTTCTCCCTCCATGCAATATTTTAACAAGTTATTGTTATCGAAAGATGTAATAATTGCATTTATGATTACATGCATTAATTGGGATCACTTCAAAAATTGACCCTATCAGTGACGGAAAATCTCGCCGCTGATCCGTCACTGAAAGTAACGATCGTTACTATTCTGTCACTGAAAGTTCGTCGCTGAAATGGTGGTTGGTGATACCTATCAGCAACTGCGACAGATTAGCGATGGATAATTAGCGACCGGTAGCATCTGCGACGACGATGGATACTGAGTGACGGTTTAACGACAGATCCTATTAACTTTTAGCAACGGATTTCCATCACTTTTCCGTCGCAGCTTTTAAAATAAAATAAACAAATTATACCTCCTGTATTTTTTTATACAAATACTTACCCATAATTTGAAAATAACAAACCAAAACAACCAACAAATTCAAAATACCAAATTCATACAATTCCAAATTCAAAATACAGTACGGATGCAACATATCAATCTAACTAGGGGAGGGTCGGGAGGGGGAGAACATATCCCTGCTGCTACATAAAAGCAACAAACTACTGCGACAATGTGAGCTACTCAGCTAATCGGGCAACATGTATGACCAGTTTGGTCTGCAGATCTGCGTTGCGCTTCCTTTCGATCTCCAACTAGGCCAGATAACGTTCCTCCCGCTGCTTTGACTCCCTCGCATCCTCCTCAATCTTTGCCATCTCTTCTGTCAACTCAGCTAACTGTAAATATTCAATACTTAACAAAAATTTAATATTTGTTGGCAATGAAAAGTAACGACAAGATACATAACGAATATAACCAACATACCTTCGATGTCGATCTAGTCCCGGATGATCTCCCGCCACCGCTGCTACTACACTCACCCCTCATAGCATAACGGGGATCTTGGGTTGTCCCAAATGTAACACCCTCGAATTGGGAAAAAGCAACTAATTAAAAATTTCAATATTACATTCGAAACAATAGGATTTATTCCTATAATCTAATGGGTGAAAAAAATCAAATTACAATCTATGGTTAACCTCAAACAATGTACAATTCAAGTCTTGTTACCAAGACTAATAACCACATCGGGTGTTACCTAACCCAAATATAAGTTGCTAATCCCAAAGATGAATGCGGAAAACTTCACTTAAGCTATTCACCTCTCGAGCACTTTACTAGCACACGACCTTTCACACGTGTCACTAGAACTACTCCCAACCTGAGACTTGTTGCACATGCCGACAAATAAAAAGGGTTAGGCTAACGCCTAGTGAGTTCAAGAGTTTATAGCAAGATTTAAATAATTCTTTAAACAAAAGTTTGCAATATAGTTTACGGTTTCCAAAAAGGATTTGCAAAAGGGATATAAACGACTCATTTTCCAACGCACCCAAAATCTATGAGAAAAGTTCCCAAAGGGTATAAAACGTTTTACCAAAAAGAATTCCAATCCCAACTCACTCAAATACGTGAATAATTTATATATTAGGCAAAACCTTCAAATATGGTTGACAATAAATACTCAAGCCATAAATCATGGAAAACCATCCATTTAATTATAACCCTTCATTGAAAACATAATACGAAACAATACTCACGCAAACGTAAAATGCAACGAAGTTCTAAATACCATAAATATGGAAATGACCTGCTTTATTTAGACTTTAATACACATGGAGGGGAATCCAATATTAAAGTTATTCAACCGCAGTCAAACGTATAAGACCAACAATAATAATAAAACAGGGACCATTAAACATGGGGCTCGGTTAAATCCCGCAACACCTAGTAGACCATCAAATAAAGACTGACTCACGTGCCTATGGATCCAATGCAACACAGTCTATAATAATAAGCCCATCCTGGAATGACTAACGCACCCGGGCATTTAAATAATAATAATAATGCGCAATAAATGCGATATGGTGCAATAAAAGCAAACCATAAATAAGACTCCACATCGAGCCATCAAAACAGGACAAAATGTCCCCAGGACTATCTCAAAGTCAAAACCAAGCAAAATGCTCAAACTCATTAGACCCATAAATAACGGTCATCAAATAGCATAAAAATGCCTTTAAACATCGATCGGGTAACAAATACCACAAAATTATTATTAATCCAAAAATCAACACGGGTTAAACAAAAAGGGTTTTTCCAAAAGGACTCATACCCTTATAATTCTCAAAATGGTTATTGACACTAAAACGTGCTTTCTCCCAAATGGTTTATAAAATCATTTTCACTAATATGATTAAACCATCAAATAGACATCATTTTGAGTAATAAATCTTTTAAGGACATATTATGATTTCTACATATCAAAATATCCAAAAATCCCCAAATATGGGTGTTTTACAACATTTATGAAGATAAATACTTCAAAAGAGTTAAATTCATCAAATAACTCAACAATTGATATTTTCAAGTAAAACACACAAACATTTGGAAAATAACATTTTTGGCATGTACAAAGTTTTCACAAATCAACTTGAACTAACCTTGCTTGATTTAAGCTAAATCTAGAATTTTCCCAAACGTAAGCTCCTTTGAAGCATCTTGCATCTTCAAGATAAAACCTCCAAAAACCTAGATCCATAAGTTTCCAACCACAACAATTAGATCTAACCATGAAAACCATCCACCAACCATTTTATACCAAAATACCCACTTATATCAAAACCCTATCTTCAAAAATGAAGAGAAAAGAAGATTACCTTAACCATACTTGAATCCACCAACTAATACACTTCTAGCATCACCAAAAGAACCACACACTCCAAATCTTCACAATGGAGGAAAGGGGTTGGGGTGAAACCCTAGTAATTGACGGAGAAGATGAAGTGGAAGATTTCCTTGAAAGGGTTAAGGTTTCCAATCCATGGTGAGGGTTTGATTTGGGGAAGAAGATGGAGAGGAGAGGGGAGGTTTAGGGTTTTCTTGAGAGAAAACGATTTTAGAGAGAGATATATTTTTGAGGTTGAAGATGGAATGGGGAAGAGAAAGAGGGAAAAAGGATTAAAAGCAAACAAAAAATCCATCAGGTGCATCGTGGACGTCCGCATTGTACCCTCGCAGACGTCCGGCTCACTTTGGCCGAAATCCCTCAAAATTCTATGTTACTTCCGCGGACTACCTGCGGACTTCCGCGAGTCGCGGACGTTCGACCCTTGGCCCCGCGGACGTCCGCGAGCCCTAGTTTCAGTTTTCCAAATTTTCGGGTGCTACAATCCTCCCAACCTTAGAATGATTTCGTCCTCAAAATCTAGATCTTTACAACCAAATGCTAACCAACTCCACACCTGACCATGTTCTGATAACTTCCAACTGGAATCCAAATTTCCCCCGCACAGTCTATTAACACAAATCCTCAAACAAATTCTTACCAACAATTCCCCCTCAAGTATACTGTACTTATGCCCGGGAGAACACTCCAACCACTGGAGTAATTCCCAATTAGACGACTTCGGTTGTCTCCCAACCTTAGAATGCTTCATACCTTCTGATTGCGGTCCGGACTCTAAGTCAATCCAAGGCCTAATTAATACCGAGAATAACCGAATCTCTAATTCCAATTGTCTCTATCATTAATTGTCGATTAATTCCAATGAGTTCTAATAGACTCCAAGAATCCATCCCAACATTAATCATCAAACAGGCAGGTTCGTTACCATACAAGGCAATCATCCCTACCAAATCTACTCATCACACTTGAGCATCTTAGGATTACTACAACCTTTACCATTATTTCATTTAAAATCGGACTATAACCTCCGAATACGCTAACGGTTTCCGACCTTGAATCTAAAAGGTTGACACCTAGTCATACCACCAAGCCTTGAATCCTAACAGAACTCCACACACGAGTTCCGTTTACCGAGCATTTCCACAAACTGGGGTTAACAATACGGTGTCTAAAGGGTCTTTCATGCGAAAATTGACCAAGACCTAAAACAGGGTTGCCAACAAAACGGTTATACCAACCTCAAAATGCGGTATCGCAAATCTAACCCTCCAATTACCACAAGCACATCGACTTTACTACCGATATCATCCGGCCTATAGTCACATCACGTGCCGAAACGCCCAACTTTTCATAGTCGAGGTTCTATACAACTTACTCTTAACCGTGGTTACTTAGCCTTTCCAAGGCCCTAACGAGTTCAAGGTTTTCAAGTGAATTATTTAACAAATATGTCAATCAACAAAAACTTTTCATAGAAATTTTCAACACAAAGATTTTTCATATCAAATTAAACGTACGCATAAAAACTACTACTATCAGTTTGGTAGTTGCGCAAAGATGGACACGCACGTCCCACATATGAAAAATCATATTGAAAATCATTTCATTGCAGTTCAGATTATCAACAAAACGCAAAAGCGTGATAAACAACTTCTTTTAAATGAACCGCTACGGTTCTAGTATGGATTGATTCATGGCATGCACGAAAATTAATTGCCCACTTTGAATAGTGTGCAACAAAAAGGATCGCATGTACTTCAAAAGAAGTTCAAACGGCATTTGACCCAAAAAATCCTTTTTAACCATAAAATGGCATGAAATAAGGTTTACCAACAAAATTTGCGCGCATCAGTTTATTATACAAAAAAAACGATGAAATGATTCATAAATACACTTCGGTCAAAACATAAAATGACTTGTGTAAGTTCCAAATTTAAAGATAAGAATCAACACGTTTTCACCATTTGAAGATATCGACTAAAATATAATGAGGGAACCTCAAATTGGGGTAGGCATGCAAGCTTGTAACACTTTCTTAGTAGTTTTCTTGAAACGAAATAACATGCATTAAATAGTTCACGACAAAATTTCAAAAGATGAAATTCTTTAATTCAGTTTCCAAAATTTTCTCACTCGGTCATATAATGACACTTGAGTAAAACATTTCTGACGAGGCTCGCACACATCAACGTGTTTTCCAAAACTTAGGAGAAAATAAGTACTTGTAATTTGTTGACACCAGAAAGGGTTCAAATCAACTTCCGACCTTAAATCATACAAACAGTGCGCATTAATGTTCAAAACATAAACAATTCCACGCACTCTAGGTTTAGGCAATTGATTTTCCAAAATCTCCATTACGGAGCATTTACATCAAAAGTTACGCATTCGAAATATAAAACGTCAAAACGTCAATGCCTAAAAGTTTATTTGTTATAAAATACTCAAAATACACATTTTCTCCAAAACCAAAAAGGTTTATAATTTTCCAAAATGTTCCTCGAACCAAAATTGACCAAATGTCAACGACTCACACATTTGTGTTTTCAAAATGTAATGCATTGTGAACTATGCATGATCCCCACAACACTAACGCATATTTTGACCAAATGGTCTTCATTTGTGCAATGAGTTAATAAAACATTTTCATGCACGACTCGTTTATCAAAGTGTTGAGAAGCAATGGTTACTAAACTATGCATACCCCTAGTCGATATAATGCATTTACATGAAAATGGTAATAAAACATTCAACTGACCGAAAGCGCATTAAGTAAACTGTTATGAAATACCATCAAGTGTTCTTTCATGCATTACTTATGTCATGTATAAATCAATCCACATACTGAACAGGTTGCAACAAAATGTGCTAACACAAATCTTTAAAAGAGAAATTACGCGACACTAAAGTTCCAAAACTCATTCCCTTTGGTCGCCTTATGGCATAAAATCAGTATTTTTCAACAAAGCTCGAGTGGGACAAAATGCCCAACTTAACTCATAAATTTTCACATAATTAAATGGAGTATGCACATTGTGAAATTACACTCACACGACTCAAAACGTCGTAAAACAACGCTCCATGAAATTCAATGGGCTCAATGACCTCAAGTCAATAAATTGGCACCAAACACTGTGCCTCCAAAAGTCAAATTGCAATAAGCAAAAGTCATGACTAAAACGCCAAAATTCTAGAAATCCCCTTTCCGTTGTAATATCATATAAACAACATTGTTTAATAAACTCACATTAAACAAATTTCCCAAAATAGTTTTACATAGACATAATGGAAGATAACTTTCCGTCCAAACTTTAACATATGTGCAGGAGATCCAATGTTAAAGTCATAAGCCGTAGTTACTTGCCCAACATCTTAAACATCGTAAAATATGGATATCACTGTATCCTAAAGTAACGTTGGACAACAACAAGATAGAACAAGTTCCGACAGGGTTTGCAACTCCCGTAATAAAATAATTTCATGCAGGTTCAAAACCCATGATTTAAAATCTTGTGTGTGTGTTAAACATTTCCCAAAAATTATAAGACAATCCATATATGGATTTGAAACACAAGAAATAATTGATGCAATTTATTTTCAAAATAAATTTTGTGCATAGCTTAGTCGGCATTCAACTTCTCAACTCATACTCCTCCGAATCCCTCCGGTCCACTATTGTCATCCGGATATTCAAACCTCTTAAGGCAAGTTGGAAATTACATCAATTAACCTTACGGTTTTTCCTCGAATCAAAGTCGGTTCAATAAGTCTATGGTTCTAATCCAACCATCAATCTTGACCCAAAATGGTCTACTTAAAGCAAATATCATGCTTATCGTCACTCTAAGTGACTAATGCTAGAATCGTCCATCTATTCCAACGACTACTAGCTTAGAAACTTCTTTACTACCCCAACGATCATCATATTGAAGCAATTCAAGTAAGCACATGTACTAGTAGGTTCACCATGACACTGGCCAGGCGCCATTATGAACGCACCGTACATGCTTATCCTTGCTACTCTCGACATGATTCTCGTTTCTAACATCTCCATCGACCTCAAAACATCCTATCTTAAAGTGCCTAATGGTGAATTTCACTCTCATTTACTTAGAAGAATGCTAGTTTGAGTCTAGGTATCCAAAATCATTACCTAATTCTCTCAAACTTATGCTCTGATACCAACTTGTAACACCCTCGAATTGGGAAAGAGCAACTAATTAAAAATTTCAATATTACATTCGAAACAATAGGATTTATTCCTATAATCTAATAGGTGAAATACCTCAAATTACAATCTATGGTTAACCTCAAACAATGTACAATTCAAGTCTTGTTACCAAGACTAATAACCACATCGGGTGTTACCTAACCCAAGTATAAATTGCTAATCCCAAAGATGAATACGGAAAACTTCACTTAAGCTATTCACCTCCCGAGCACTTTACTAGCACACGACCTTTCACATGTGTCACTAGAACTACTCCCAACCTGAGACCTGTTGCACATGCCGACAAATAAAAAGGGTTAGGCTAACGCCTAGTGAGTTCAAGAGTTTATAGCATGATTTAAATAATTCTTCAAACAAAAGTTTGCAATATAGTTTACGGTTTCCAAAAAGGATTTGCAAAAGGGATATAAACGACTCATTTTCCAACGCACCCAAAATCTATGAGAAAAGTTCCCAAAAGGTATAAAGCGTTTTACCAAAATGAATTCCAATCCCAACTCACTCAAATACGTGAATAATTTATATATTAGACAAAACCTTCAAATATGGTTGACAATAAATACTCAACCCATAAATCATGGAAAACCATCCATTTAATTATAACCCTTCATTGAAAAAATAATACGAAGCAATACTCACGCAAACGTAAAATGCAACGAAGTTGCAAATACCATAAATATGGAAATGACCTACTTTATTTAGACTTTAATACACATGGAGGGGAATCCAATATTAAAGTCATCCAACCGCAGTCAAACGTATAAGACCAACAATAATAAAACAGGGACAATATAAAATCCCAAATAGGTTGGCCAACGACGGGGGAGACCCGTATCCATTGAGAGTGGATGAACACAAAAGTACGCCATTCTAACAATGTTAATCGTACGACACTTCACTGCATAAAAGCCCAAGTGTCCCATACGACGCCTTACAAGTCACACCCAAAGAGATAACTGACCTTAGTGAAGTATCAATAAGAATACCACCAAAGGCTCGGCACAAGCGGGGATACAACCATGGCATTGCCCCGACATGGCGAAGGTCAAAATAACGCCCATCAATCAACCTGACAGCTCAACCGGATTCAGCCCTCCTAGTGTACCCTTGAAGGTAAAGGTCATCAAACATGGGACTCGGTCAAATCCCGCAACACCTAGTAGACCATCAAATAAAGACTGACTCACGTGCCTATGGATCCAATGCAACACAATCTATAATAATAAGCCAATCCTGGAATGACTAACGCACTCGGGCATTTACTTAATAATAATGCGCAATAAATGCGATATGGTGCAATAAAAGAAAACCATAAATAAGACTCCACATCGAGCCATCAAAACCGGACAAAATGTCCCCAGGACTATCTCAAAGTCAAAACCGAGCAAAATGCTCAAACTCATTAGACCCATAAATAACGGTCATCAAATAGCATAAAAATGCCTTTAAACATCGATCGGGTAACAAATACCACAAAATTATTATTAATCCAAAAATCAACACGGGTTAAACAAAAAGGGTTTTTCCAAAAGGACTCATACCCTTATAATTCTCAAAATGGTTATTGACACTAAAACGTGCTTTCTCCCAAATGGTTTATAAAATCATTTTCACTAATATGATTAAACCATCAAATAGACATCATTTTGAGTAATAAATCTTTTAAGGACATATTATGATTTCTACATATCAAAATATCCAAAAATCCCCAAATATGGGTGTTTTACAACATTTATGAAGATAAATACTTCAAAAGAGTTAAATTCATCAAATAACTCAACAATTGATATTTTCAAGTAAAACACACAAACATTTGGAAAATAACATTTTTGGCATGTACAAAGTTTTCACAAATCAACTTGAACTCACCTTGCTAGATTTAAGCTAAATCTAGAATTTCCCCAAACGTAAGCTCCTTTGAAGCATCTTGCATCTTCAAGCTAAAACCTCCAAAAACCTAGATCCATAAGTTTCCAACCACAACAATTAGATCTAACCATGAAAACCATCCACCAACCATTTTATACCAAAATACCCACTTATATCAAAACCCTATCTTCAAAAATGAAGAGAAGAGAAGATTACCTTAACCATACTTGAATCCACCAACTAATACACTTCTAGCATCACCAAAAGAACCACACACTCCAAATCTTCACAATGGAGGAAAGGGGTTGGGGTGAAACCCTAGTAATTGATGGAGAAGATGAAGTGGAAGATTTCCTTGAAAGGGTTAAGGTTTCCAATCCATGGTGAGGGTTTGATTTGGGGAAGAAGACGGAGAGGAGAGGGGAGGTTTAGGGTTTTCTTGAGAGAAAACGAGTTTAGAGAGAGATATATTTTTGAGGTTGAAGATGGAATGGGGAAGAGAAAGAGGGAAAAGGGATTAAAAGCAAACAACAAATCCATCAGGTGCATCGTGGACGTCCGCATTGTACCCTCGCAGACGTCCGGCTCACTTTGGCCGAAATCCCTCAAAATTCTATGTTGCTTCCGCGGACTACCTGCGGACTTCCGCGAGTCGCGGACGTCCGACCCTTGGCCCTGCGGACGTCCGTGAGCCCCAGTTTCAGTTTTCCAAAATTTCGGGTGTTACACCAAACCCAAACATACGACCCTTCTTCCGTCCTCTCACACTCTACTCCCAAAGATAAGACTCATCAATCGAAGAGGCGTCGAGATCCTGGCTAGCCTGCGCCTTGTCCCTAAGCTCTCGAAAGCGCTCATATGGTTTACTAAATAAACAACGGATGAGATTATATTTGTAGACCTTTAGCCAACATAACTGCTCTAAATCAATATCCAACCTATCTACTTAGTCATAACCTAACGTCTGCCCAACTGTGGCAACCCAAACTACATTAGTATCTATATATTCACATATACATATAAACAACCCATATACATATATCTATTGCGGTTACCAAACAACACACACGTTATCTATACATTCACACATACACATGCATATAAACATATATACAACACATACACATACATGGGGCAATATATACATAGATTTAATCACGGTCAGCAACCAACATACATACACATCATGATATATATATAATGTTGATCGACGGATACATAGAACACATTCAAATACATATATGCCTAGATAAAACAAAGTAATGGTTTTAGAAAACTTAACGTGACTCTAGCCGCTTTAGGGTAAACGTACATCAGTGGATCAATAGACGGACCGAACACACCCAGAGTGTATCCGCTCAAACACCTCACTAGAAGATGGGTTGCGACCCATGCCTCTATATACAAAAGAAAATTAAGTTATGTTGTTAGTGAACATACATATTAATCTCAGTACATATTTAAAAAATTGTAGACTTACCATCTTGTATCGGTGTTGTGCAACACTGACTGATCCCCCAACATGCCTGGAGGACATACCCTCAAACTTGGTTGACCAATTATCCCTAGAAGACCTAGACCGAGTTCTCCATTTATTGGTATCCCACTCCTGTTAAAACCATAACACATAAGTCGGTATAAAACAAAGATAATAGACAAACCACAAAATAAAGACAAAATCCTGATCTATCATCTGGTGCCAATACGGCTGTAATGTTCGTTCTGTTGCCCACTCACGTACACTCCTCATCCAGTCCATGTACCTATTGATCATGGTATTGGTCCATGCAGTCCTCACCTCTCCCTCATCTTCGGGGTCCTATTGATACTTTCCTTACATGCATAATATTTGTATCAAAGTAAAAACAGTAATATGATATGTACAATTACTTTAAAAGTGATTCATGTACCAACCCTAAAGCAGTCTAACATATAATCACGTTCAACCGCAGGGACCTCCTTCCATCGATACCACGGACCACGAAACGAACCCTTAAAAATGGTGGTCATCTCTTGGACAACATGGATATCTAGAAACCTGTATAATTAAAAATATACAACACAAAAGCCATTTATATCATTTGATTACGTAATATAAGCTAGCTAGTACCCCATCAACCTACCCGTCGGCACCTAACACTGTTTGTTGTCGCTGACTAGGGTGTCTTGGTGTGACCATCAATCGATTGGATCCGTTCATTGACCCCGGAGCACTAGAAGGATGAGTAGGCGTCAGTCGTGATCGTCGAGTCCACGGGTCAGGTAGGTGTCATCTAAAAACTCATCCATTTCATCGGTGTGCAGTTCGCCACTCTCGCAGAGTTACTATTTCTTTGACTTCTACCTCTACCTCTACCACCCATTGGACATCGTGTCATCAACTGAAAAAATGAAAATTATATTTTATAAAACAAAATGGGAGAATGTCAGTTGTCTATTATACAATTTTGAGCTAAACATACATAAGATAAGCTACTCACTAGAAGAATGATTAGAAAAAATAAGTTCATTTTCATTATTTGAGTCATCATTATTTGTTTCTTCAAATTCTGCTTCTTCTTCTTCTCTATATTCATGATCAATAAGTTCATCGTCGTTGTCATAAGCATCTACTACATTTACCTCCCATGTGACAAGAGGGATAGAATCAAGGTCATCATTTAATCCTACAGACATTGTATGAGTTACCCTTTCATTGATTTGAAAGAATTGTTCTCCATCCACATTTCCATCAACCTCGACATTGTTAATAGTTTTTGCTACCTCATATATGCGATGAGGTTTCATCTTGACAACCGCCCACTAATTTTCCAAATCCTTTGTCATTGAAGGATATGAAGTATAATAGACTTGTTCTGCCTGTGATGCTAGGACAAATGGGTCGTCGGTTATTAGTCTGGACTTATATTGGATATCAACCAAACTATGTTTACGGTCGACTCCCCCGATGGAGTAGCAAACCACGTGCATTTGAACAACACAACAATGCAACGCCCCACACCATAATATTCCACCTCTACACCGTCATCTAATATTCCATAATAGTCGAACTCATCATACTCATCATAACATGACCCCCTTACACATACACCACTATTATGTGTAACTCAACCAACACCATGGTTACCGTATGGAACTTGTAACCATTCACAAAGTATCCTTGATGCGACCAAGCATAACGTCTTGGTCCGCGAGCTAATGATTTCAATTGTTCACTTAAGTTGGGTGACACAAGCACGTGGTGCTCGAACTAGTCACTGAACCTTTCTTGCCGTAGTTGTTCAAATGCAACATCATCAATATTTGGTTCCATTTGTCAAGTGTAACGACCCGGTTTCCCAAACATACAACAAATAACATATATTGCATAACATCGTTACATTCAAAACAAAAGATACTTAATAATTCACATACGGTCTCATTGTCTCAAAACTATACAATACAAAACATAAGCCTTTCCTAATCTTCGTCAGCTATCAACCGCATCTTACACTTTATCCTTCCTTTTATACCTTCCTGAACCTGGAATACATATTTTTTGAAAACAAAATGAGGGTTAGACCAAACGGCCTAGTGAGATAATCCCTGTCAGTTTAATAAACCTTTTTGTAACACACAAATATACACCAAATATTTAAATACCAAGCAAGACTCGTGCACCGTGTACCTTTCCTCATTTTCCCTTGGCCGTATTAGTTGGTTGCAAGCCAACTAATCAATTACTCCACCGTACGACAATTACAGCCAACACCGTCGTACGAATTTAACAGCCAATACTCCGCTGGTCCTAAACCCGGCTAACGTGCTCTCGTGTAGTGTAATGCTCATATAAATAAAATTTATATCTCAATATATCATATTGTCATTTATAAACACATCACCACGTTCCTACCACATATCCATCTCATATATATATACATCTATATATATATTCCAGTTTGAAAAATAACGTTTTAAAGTAAAACTCACCTGATTGCTTTATTACAACTCTTCCAAGCCTTTTCTAAAGATTCAGTCTTTCAATCCAAATCCACTGAGTCTGAAACAGATTAAATACAAATATCCCCTTACTAAATAAACACATAAGACATACTAGTCTAAGAACTCGAGATAACTTAAATCCCCCAAAAGTGACCAAATAGCTAAGGTTACCGGATACTATAGAACTATCCGGACAACAAGATCAATCCGGACGGCATAAGTTTCCGGACAACATCAATAATCCAGACGCCATCCGGAAACCGAAGTAACCCGGATACTACCCGGTAACATAAATCATCCGGAAACTATAGAAAAGAGATACTTACCGGATACTTGTTCGTCCGGACACTAGCCATAGAAATTACCGAACACCTTCAACAAGACTACCGGAGACATTCAACTTGTGTCCGGAAACTTCTGTCGGTTTATGCATTTTCTACACAGATTCGACTGGAATTAACCCCAGATGTGAAATCAAAGATTCTACTCCGATGGAAACTATCTATTAGCAATTATAACCATAAAATGTAAAGGAAACATACCTTGAATCACTTCTAAATACACCAATTGAAGACCTAACCACAAGCCTCTTTCTTCTTCTTCTTCTTTTCTCCAAAAACACACACACACACACACACTTAATCTGATCTTTTGCTGATTATGAAAATATCTGGACTCCTAAAGGGGTAATATCAAATCCAAATTACATTTTAGCCCTTAAACTATTCAACAATGACCCAAACACCTTTAACTTGTAAATTTACCTAAACCTACCCTAAACCTCAAATTTTAAAGTTAACTTTATTTAACGGAAAGGGATTTTAACTAACGAACTTACCCGGGGTATTACATTATCCCCCCCTTAAAAGAATTCCGTCCCCGGAATTCGGTTAAGCGAAAAGGTATGAATACTTATCACTACTACTTCGAACTTAATCAAAACCATAGAAACTAACTGAATAGATACCCCACACCCACCTATATCTCTAACACAGATAAGCAACAAAAGCACGGAAATACCAATAACCATTTTGCACCGAAGTCAGATAACACCTTAGCACGTATAGAGTTTATTAGAAATGTACCTGTAACCCCATTCGGAATTTCCTTCTCTTCTTGTGTTGTTATTTGGAAGACACGACCTTTTGCTTTCGGTACCTCAGACCCTTGTACCTCTCCCGACCTAACACCTGTTGGTCTCACCGTCATACTACCCTGCTGTACTTTCCATCGTGGACAGTCTGACTGAATATGATCAGGGGAATTGCAAACGAAACAGAATCGAGTTACGTGACAGTCTTTAGCAATGTGACCAGTCTTCCCACACTTGTAACATCTTCGGGAATCCGCATAACAGTTTCCTTGATGAACACGGTTGCATTTTGGACATGGTCTTTCAGCTGGTCTGAAAGGTGAATGACTATCAAACCTCGGGGATTCGTATTCCTCCAAATCGTACGTCATTTCTTCCAATTTTCTTTTTCCAGTACTCTTATCACCAACGTCTCTCCTATTATCCGGTTCAACATTTTCCGCGGCATCTACTGCGGCTGAGAAGGTATCGGGTTCTTTTGCAATCAATAGCTTTCTAATTTCTGAATTTAACCCTAAAATAAACCTTTCCATCTTCAGAGCCTCCGTGGCAACATAGTACTCCGCGAAGCAAAACTTCTCCAGAAAACGAGCAGTGTAATCCCTAACCGATAAACTTCTCTGATGTAGGTTTATGAATTCCTCTTCCAGTTGTCTAACTGTTGCTTGAGGACAAAACTGTCCTTTGAAAGTTGTTGTGAATTCGTCCCAAGTAAAAGTTGAGTACACATCAGATCCTCTAGAGGTAATAAGAGCCTCCCACTAAAATAGAGCATCTGCCTTCAACATTGCGGTTCCATATAGCACTTTATCTTCTTCTGCACACTTGTTGGTCCTGAAGACAGCTTCTATCTCTTTCAGCCACCTCATGGCCTTCACTGGATCTCTTTCTCCTGAATATGTTGGGGGTTTGCAATTTAAAAACATTTTATAGTCACACTTCCTTGGCACCGGTATGACAGTATGTGTAATGGGCATCTCATCTTCCAGGCTAGGATCTGGTATTCCAGTTTCTGTGTGACAAGTTCTATCGAACATAGCTTGTATATTGGCTTGAAGTCTTCCCATTTCCGCCGTCAAATCATTTCGTGTAACAAATTCGGTACCTCGCCCCTGAACTCTGCCTCCAGTTCTTCCCCTACCTCTTTCTCCCCCTCTTCCCCTTGTTCCGATTGTGGGGTTCGTTCTGTTAGGATTTCCTCCTCCTTCTCTATTCGTATTTCGAGTACCGCTTGCCATTCTGTTGATTCAGACAAGATTAATATACACGTAAGCACATACCCCATATAACAAGGTATTCCAGTTCAAACATGTACCTGTAAGATCATAAGTACACTGGCCAGGTGTAATCTGAAATTACCTTACATGATGTTCCTTCTACCTTTTATACTTAATCATCCCAAGGTTCTACAATAATTGGGACATCCTACTTCACATGCAGTTTAAGTCTAGGTACAGATACGAATACCTAAATCCCTTAAACTAGGGCTCTGATACCATCTGTAACGACCCGGATTCCCAAACATACAACAAATAACATATATTGCATAACATCGTTACATTCATAACAAACGATACTTAATAATTCACATACGGTCTCATAGTCTCAAAACTATACAATACAAAACATAAGCCTTTCCTAATCTTCGTCAGCTATCAACCGCATCCTACACTTTATCCTTCCTTTTATACCTTCCTGAACCTGGAATACATATTTTTTGAAAACAAAATGAGGGTTAGACCAAACGGCCTAGTGAGATAATCCCTGTCAGTTTAATAAACCTTTTTGTAACACACAAATATACACCAAATATTTAAATACCAAGCAAGACTCGTGCACCGTGTACCTTTCCTCATTTTCCCTTGGCCATATTAGTTGGTTGAAAGCCAACTAATCAATTACTCCACCGTACGACAATTACAACCAACACCGCCGTACGAATATTACAGCCAATACTCCGCCGGTCCTAAACCCGGCTAACGTGCTCTCGTGTAGTGGAATGCTCATATAAATAAAATATATATCTCAATATATCATATTGTCATTTATAAACACATCATCACGTTCCTACCACATATCCATCTCATATATATACATCTATATATATATTCCAGTTTGAAAAATAACGTTTTAAAGTAAAACTCACCTGATTGCTTTATTACAACTCTTCCAAGCCTTTTCCAAAGATCCAGTCTTTCAATCCAAATCCACTGAGTCTGAAACAGATTAAATACAAATATCCCCTTACTAAATAAACACATAAGACATACTAGTCTAAGAACTCGAGATAACTTAAATCCCCCAAAAGTGACCAAACAGCTAAGGTTACCGGATACTACAGAACTATCCGGACAACAAGACCAATCCGGACAGCATAAGTTTTCGGAAAACATCAATAATCCGGACGCCATCCGGAAACCGAAGTAACACGGATACTACCCGGTAACATAAATCATCCGGAAACTATAGAAAAGAGATACTTACCGGATACTTGTTCGTCCGGACACTAGCCATAGAAATTACCGGACACCTTCAACAAGACTATCGGACACATTCAACTTGTGTCCATAAACTTCTGTCGGTTTATGCATTTTCTACCCAGATTCGACTGGAATTAACCCCAGATGTGAAATCAAAGATTCTACTCTGATGGAAACTATCTATTAGCAATTATAACCATAAAATGTAAAGGAAACATACCTTGAATCACTTCTAAATACACCAATTGAAGACCTAACCACAAGCCTCTTTCTTTTTCTTCTTTTCTCCAAACACACACACACACACACACTTAATCTGATCTTTTGCTGATTATGAAAATATCTGGACTCCTAAAGGGGTAATATCAAACCCAAATTACATTTTAGCCCTTAAACTATTCAACAATGACCCAAACACCTTTAACTTGTAAATTTACCTAAACCTACCCTAAACCTCAAATTTTAAAGTTAACTTTATTTAACGGAAAGGGATTTAAACTAACGAACTTACTCGGGGTATTACATCAAGCCCATTGGTCAAAGATCTACTGGAATGGTTAAACTTCTACACAATTAAACAATACATATTTGGATCTTATGCATGCCATGATCAGTCAAGATGATATATTTCCCACCCTTCTCGAATAGTGGACGAGATGGAACCTTGAATATGCTTAGTCGATCATCGGTCCCCAAACATGGTATAATCAAGCATGAAACCACATTTCATCAAATGCAGTCTCACGTCATCCTTTTCTCTATGGTGCACATTTCGGCACTTGGAGCAAGGGAATATGATACGCAACACTATCCCATCATGAGTAGTTTTCCTTCAAACAAAACCTTCGTTGGCATAGGAAAAGTCCAAAAAACTGTGCAGTGATCTGGCATAGTCCCTGCTATGAGACCCTTGACTGTCATTCTTTCAATACATCCATCCTCTAGTTGTCGACATATTCAATAACTACAACAAAGAAAGTAGTAGTTAGTCGGCATAATTAACGACTTTGTTGTGTGAAAGTCATATCGTAGGTTTAGAGGAGTCTTGGACGACTTTAAAACCCTACGTGTAATGGTTTGACTACTTGAAGGTCAAACTGTAGGTTTAGAGCAGTTTTGAATGACTTTGAAGCTCTAATGTAATGGTTTGACTACTTGAAGGTCAAACCGTAGGTTTAGAGGAGTTTTGAATGACTTTGAAACTCTAAGTGTAATGGTTTGACTACTTAAAAGTCAAACAGTACGCTTAAAGCTAGTTAGATGTGTTTTGAATGACTTGAAAACACTACGTGTAATGGTTTAACTAATTGAAGGTCAAGTCGTTGGTTTAAATCAAAGAGTTGTGTTTTGAATGACTTTGAAACTCCAAGTGTAATGGTTTGACTACTTGAAGGTCAAACTGTAGGTTTGAAGCTAGTTAGACGTTATTTGAATGACTTGAAAATACTACGTGTAATGGTTTGACTACTTGAAGGCCAAACTGTAGGTTTAAATCAAACAGAGGTGTTTTGAAATGAAAGAAATGAGTTTAAAACAAAAACATTTGTTTTTTAAAACTTTGGCAGCATAACGACTATAAAATAAATATTTTCATATACTGTAAAGACGAATGTTTGCCCAACAATTGGCAAACCAACTAATTAAACATACAAGTTTTGAATCACAAAACAAAGTAGATGAAAAAAGTAGCATTTTAACAAATCCCAAATCCAAATCAAAATCCAAACTTTATAGTATGTCAAATGGTTTGGTTTTACCTATAAAGCCTAATGGTCTAAAATGCCCAATCTCAAATCAAGTTTTACCTCAAATCTCAAATACATGTATGTAGTGCCAAATACTACTCGATACATAATGCCTTTCAAACATTTAACAAAATGAGCCTTTATCAATATGTGTGTACGTTTGTATATATATATAGAGAGAGAGAGGGAGGTTCATTTATTAACCTCCCAATTTGTATTAACTTTATTAACTTCATCTTAGCCATTCATTTTCTTGTTAATGGTTGAGATTAAAACCATTTATTAATTAATTAAGAAATTAAGTCTTGTAATTAATTCTCCCATTGAACACAAATGAAGAGGGTAATTTTGGAATTTGACACAACCTACTTTTTTCCATTAATTAAGTCGTGTAATTAATGTTCCTATAGTTGAACATATTGTTCCTATGTTCAATCTAATGTTCCTAATTGTTCAATTATATGTTCATATTGGTTCAATTATATGTTCGTATTTGTTCAATTATATGCAAACAACAGATTATTCATATATGAGCAATTATATGTTCATTCATGTTCGATTACTCCGAAATTACATGGTGTTACTTACTAGTTGATTACTATTCCATTTAGAGCATGTAATATTGACGTCACATCATGTATGATGTGCAAATATTAAGGCTATGCATGAACAAGGATAAAATATAAGCCTAAGTGAACCTATATGAACAATATATATTTGTTATATTTGTTCATGTTCAAATGAACATCCACGCTACTCTATCTTCAACGTCGTTGAAAAAGCACCTTGATCACTCATGTTCATGATGCAACAATAGGAATTCAAACACTAATTTGATATAAAAGACTACAAAATATTTGAGAAATAATAATATAGCTAGAATCAAGGAGATTTTGATTTTTGTAACTCCCTTAATAAATCAATGTAATAAAACAAAAACATGGAATTCCATCCATGCCCCTATTTAATGGTTATAAGTAAATTTGAAACCACCAACTAAAATGGATTCCTATTGGTTGAATGAAGTTAATAAAGTTAACACAAAATAGGAGGTTAACAAATGAACTCAACCATATATATATATATATATATGTGTGTGTATATGTGCATATACTTGTCTTAATTTATCATTATGATCACCTAGAAAATATAATCAATTTATGTTATGATACAAAGTAATACTAGAAAGTTTTACCCAAAATACCTAGTTATCTATAATCAATTTATTATAGTGAATCGATGTCACTTATAAAATCCTTGGAAAGTTTAAACCTATATATACCTAATTTAATACTTCTTCCGTCCCAAATAAATGTCTAAAATCCCCAATATTACTCAAAAATTGCAACGTTTAAACCTATATGAACCCCGATATACAGAGGCTTAAAATATACCCACCACCCCAAAGTAATCGTTTACCTCAACTAAACACAAAAACATCCCAAGGTAATTGTGTACTTCAACTAAACACAAAAACAAGAATCTCTAGTTGATTTTATATCACTTATAAATTGCAATCAACATGTAGAATCCTTCAATTTTATCCCAATATCACTTATAAATTGTAAGGTTTAAGCATTCACCTTAAATACACACACACACACATACACACAAACATATATATATATATATATATATATACAAAAAAACAAATCTAGGGTTAGGGGTTGGGGAAGGAGTTGTGTATTGTAATAACCATGGTTCTAAATGAAAAGATTTGAGAATTCTGTGGGAAAGGTTTAGATGCTATAACTTTCGGGGTTGGTTTGTAATTTCGGAGGGGGTATAAAAACCGTTATCTTTTGGCACAAAACCCTAGGTTCTATCATTTTCATTTTTGAGCGGCTATTGGAGAGCTGAGAAGAGAAATCAAGTTATCAATTGCAACTTTGGAAGGAAATCAAGGAGAGTGACGGGTTGTGGATTACCAGTTCTGCGAGTTTCAAGGTAATAACCTAGTCCCTATTCTCCTTATCTTCTATCAGTTGATGTTTTAGGATTTTGAGTGATAAATTGGAGGAATGATTTAGTACAAATGGGTTAATGTAAGTAGTAAATTAAATGTTCTATGTAATTATTTCTTGTTCTTAATGCTCATTTTGGATTGTTTCAAGTGGGGGATTTTAATTGGTGCTGTGTAGGTGTGTGTTTGGTGAAAATCCCGAGCAGAGCAAGTTCCTGATAAGTGATTTCCGGAAGTGGAATCCGGATAGGATTCCGGAAGTGGGTCCGGATGGGATTCCGGAAGTGAGTCTGGTAGCGGATTCCGAAAGTGAGTCCGGTAGCGGATTCTGGAAGTGAGTCCGGTAGTGGAGTTCGGAATTTTGTAGTTCGGGATGAGATCCGGAAAAGAGGGATCCGGAACCCTGGTCCGGATTGGGGGAGTCGAATTAAACATGGATTATTTTAGAGAGTGGTTCAAAAGTAACCTCGAGTGTCAGATAATTGACTAATTACGCTCGTTTTCTTTAAAATCATAGGTGTCCCACCTAGAGATATGAAGCCTAAGTGAGAAGTTTTGAGCAAGGACAACAGGTGAGTTTTTCTAACTAAATGCGTATCATTTTAAACGTGTTTTCTGAAGTAAGTAAATGAATACGAACTGATATGTTTTATTACATGAAAATACGTGTATGGAAGTTTACTTGAGATGTATGCATACATTGTTGATAGATGTAAAGCGCTTAAGTCGGGGGGTGTGGCCCGCCAGTACTCATACCGGGGTGTGTGTCCCGTTTATGCCATGGGAGGTGTGACCCAGTAAGGCAGTGTGAGACTGACACGTTGTCGCCATTGCAGGACTTCAGTGTGCCATTTACATGTGTAGTTTATATGAGAGCTTATTGTTTAAAGTTGTTCTGATAATGGTTATGAATGTTTTATATATGTTGATGAAACTATGCCACTAGAGGGATCTCACTAGACCTCATGGTCTAACCCTCGCTTTTCAAAAAAACTAAACCTTTTCAGGAAAGCGCTTAGTAGGAGTTACTGGTGAGGGCAAATAGATGGTGTTAGCGTGAAGCTGGGGACTAGAAGGAAGGCAACGTAGTATAGTATGCCAGGCTTAGTATTCTAGAATTCTCAGCTGTGTATTGGGTTGTTTCCGCAAACCTTGTTATGTAATCGTATGTTTATGATTGTATTCCGGAGCTTTTTCGGCGAGTTGCTTATTTCTTGTGTTCAAGTGTTATCTTTGAGATGGGTTGTTACAATTGGTATCAGAGCCATAGTTTAAGGGATTTAGGTGACCGAATGGGCCTAAACTTAAACTGTGGAATAGAGGGGAGCACAGCTGCGATATAGGATATTGTAGGAAAGGTCACTTCAAGTGCGTTAGTAATAGAGTAGCGAGGACCGTCATGTAAGGTAAATTTGGAATTACATCTGGCCAATGTAATCGCGAATTTACAGGTACATGAGTGTGCTCAATTGCTCTTGTTGAGAAGGTCGAGGGGTGTGGTAGTATGTAGTGAGTTTTGACTTTGCAATGATAGCAAAGGGTTGAGGTATCGTGAGAGATCGCACATGATATAATGTTTATATCTTCTGGAAGAAGTGTTGTTTGGAATGTTATGAGGCGTCTAGAGGAAGAACTTCTTGGGTTCAAAAAGAGTGAACGACTGATTAAGGGTAAACTCCTAGTTTCTAATGGGTCTCCGTTCTTGAAATTGTTGTGTAGATCAGTTGGGATGGTAAGGAAGGACGGTGTCGGAATCTTGAAAGTTTCAATTCTAGAGCGAATGGATGATTTGAGCCCTGACTCTTTAGTCAAGCTTTTTAGTGGCAAGATTAATGAAGGGAAGATATCAGTGTTGGATTGAAACACGTGTAGGGGTAGAATGTGAAGTAATTGGTCAAGATGAAAACTGTATGGGATGGTTGAGCAGGTAACGGGTGAAACGCATGTACAACGAGTTGTTGCAAGGACGGGAGGGCGACCGTTGGACAAGGTAGAGTGCCAATGATAAGTTGTGTGAGTACAACGGGTTGACCTTGTTATTGTGTCCTTATAAGTGTTACATGAGCTTCTCATGATTAAAAGTAATTACGTAAATAACAAATTTCTTGTTGAAAATGAGTCGACGCGTGCAAGCGTGTGTTTAAAGGAAAAGGCAGAACTAGTTACGTTGCACAATAAAAATTTTGAACTTAATGATTTGCGAATTATATCGCTATTTTTCATGTTGAAAAAAATCTTCGTTGCGAAAATCATTAAAGCGTTTGACTGCAAGGCTTTTATAATCAAAATGAGTATTGATACGTTCATATCATAAAAGAGTGTGGGAGCCGACTGATTTACTTCGTGTAAGTGATTTCGTTCAGAACTTTTCTAGTCATATGGGAAAAAGATTTCAGTCAATATGTTTCGGTTGTAACAACGTCGTTTTGGTTGAGTAAGATTGTGTTTTACTGAAAAGTTGCATGCGAACGATTCTCGAGATCGTTGTACAAGGCGTTGGAGTTATGAGAGTGTTGGGGTCATGTGTACCCAAGTTGTTTCCAAGTGTTGTTTTCTTTTTTTAATGTTAAAATGTGCAATATGAATTAAATTATCACGTCGTTATGAATGAAGGCTATGAACTCACTAGGTCGTAGAGATTATTACATTCAAAGGTAAGGAAGGGTTTCGAGAGTGGAGATGTGTCGGTCAAGCCGGTCGCGAGTGTTTTGTAATTTTGGTATTCGTGTTCAGGAAGAGAGGTGAATAGTGGAAAGGTCAGAAATGGACTTTGGTGATTGGTTGTGTGGTGGTAGTTTGTACTCTTGTTCGGTAGCTTGAGATGCGGTCGACGAGGGACGGTTGTATCCGGGGGAAGGGCGGGAACTCGTCAAGATATTTATTTTAGTAACTCGTTTTTGTAGCATTGAGATTCATTGATGTATATAGTTAGCGATGCGCCTGAGAATTTGGGGGTGGCCTTGTAATGTAGACCTCACACCAGGTAAGTCTTGAATTTTCTTCAAGTGAGGACGACGGAGTATAAGGTTAATTATGATACGTTGGAAGAAGTAGGTCCCGTTAAGAATCCTTGTTGTCGGGAAGGTTTTGGAAGCGTCATCATGTTGTCTATTGATATTGAAGTCAACATCTGTTTAAGATGTCAGAAGCTGAAGACTTGGATCAGGAGGTTGAAAGTTGAGAAAATTACCCTGGTGTGTGTAGACGTAGTAGGCCATCCAGGGAAGATGTATACTTGCTTGATGGTGGATCACCTTGTGTGGGCGTTGTGATTGTGAAAGATTGCTATTTAAATGAGTGTTTTCCCTACGAGGTTTTGATGATTCGTAAAAGGAGAAGGTAGTTAGCGCGACCGAAGTGGATGCATTGATTATATCGATCTGAAAGAGAATGTGCCCTATAAATTAGGAATGGTTTCTTGGGGATCGTAATGAACCGACAAGGAACGATTAGTTTTGAGAAAAATTGGGAAATCGCGAGTTACGGTTCATCTAGATGTGGAAAAAGACGAAGTCATGGGATACACTTGGTTACATTTATGCAGGAGATTATGAAGGCAAGGTTGAGTATGTGTACAAGTAACCGTGGGAACCTGGTCTGTGGTGGGGTGTTGTGGGTGGAGCGGTAGTTGGTGGTTACCCAAGAGAGGAACCAGGTGCTTTTGGTTGCATGAGTCATTAAGTAGGTTTATTTCAGGATCATTGAAAGTTTAATGAAGATGTTGGATTGGCTAGTTTACGATGTGGTGACGTAGATTCAGAATCTTTAAGGAATGTGAATTTTTTTATGTACGAAGGAATTCTCTGAGAAGGTAACAGTTTGAAGATCAGGAAGTGTGCGGTGGCTTCGAACACTGGTGTCATTTTTGGATGACTTGGTTGGATACCTCAAGTTAGAATTTTGGTGAAACCGTTTGGTTATGTATAGTAATGAGGAGGTGTTATTGGTGCATGTGGAAAGGTCGGAAGAGGGGGCGAGTAATGTTTGGTGGGCGGTGCTCCATACTAACGTGGGGAGGTGAAGATAGTGTGTCGGAATGAGTGAGTAGGGTAGAAGCAGGGAGTTTGGCAAGTGGCGCCAAAAAGGTGGAGTAATGTGTATGGATTGTCATTAGTGGGTGTACGAACTCCTGGTAAGAGTATGGAGGAAGGGGTTTTGGATGTGTTTTGGTTCAAGGGCGGTAGAAAACTAACTTAGGCGACTGGTCGAAAGCATGCACCCTCTAGTTAGCTGTGCATTGAAGGCAGTATGTTTCGAGAAGGAAGAGGAAAAAGGTAGATTAACGTAGTACTCAGAATGAATGACCACTGGATTTGACTTGGTGTAATTGTGAGAGATGTTTCAAGTAAACTTGTTGTTCAGTGCTAAGCTAATGGGAGTAGTTCGGGTGAGCATGGTCGTTCCTCGTTGAGCGAGTAAAACTTGAACGATTGTCGGATGCAACGAGAGTTTGAATGTATGGTTGGACGATTGTCGGATGCAACGAGAGTTTGAATGTGTATCTTCAGGATTGGTAGACACGTCAGGCGATGGATTGTGGAGGTTTCCTGCTTTTAGCTATGTATGTGTGAAGTGATGACGCGGTGGGAGCGTATGAATAGATTTACACTGATGAGGTGTAGTCAAAGTGATTCGATAGGGGAAGCACTATTTTCGTAGGACATATGTCGCATTGGGGAAATAATCTAGAATTGCATGTTGTTCGAAGAGGGAACTCTTGGCGGTGAGTTTGTTGGGATATTCGAGGTTGGTCTTGAGCAAAGTTGACAAGTTGAGTGATTACGCTTTGTAGAGATTTGACGTTATTGTGGCATGGAATTCAGGAAAGTTCTTTCTTTTAAGAAAGTGGAGTTGCTCGAGGAAACCCTGATTAGACGCGTCTTAAAACCGCGAGTCTAGGTGTGTGGACAAAGCGGACAATATCTGATACGGTTGGCCTGGTATGTTACAGTGCAGTCGATCAGAGACGTTGCAAGTATGTTCTATGAGATAACCTAACGGGAGAAAGTGGTGGTTAACCGAGGGGCGATTCCGGAGGATTGGGAGTGACTATCATTTCAATCAGAATGGTTTGGGCAGCTGGGTGGAGCTAAGTTGATTAGGCTGAAAAGCGCGAGTCTTGTGAATCTCAAATTGGGAGACAACTTGATGCGGAAGACATCCCTATAGAATAAGGTGGCGCGTCCGAGAAAAAGGTGAAGTTGGGCCATATTTTGGGTCCGTTGAAATTATTGAATGAGTTGGAGATTTGCTGTGTAAATTGGTTGTACAAGATGAAATCATGGGGAAGTCATAATGTGTATCACGTCTCTATAATAAAGGATGCGTGTTGTAAGTTGATATGGCGACACTTTAGTAAGGGTACGGGTGGATGAGAAGTGAAACTTTGTCTTAGAGTTGGAGACAATCTTTGACCGGAAGTCAAGTCAAGGAGTTGAGAAACAATGAACTTGATCGTGTGGAGATGCAGTAGTAATTCCAAAGGACAAGAGGCAACTGGGGAGGGAGTGACGGACATGTGGTCCAAGTACCCAAGCTTGTCCGACGATGGAATTCCGGGGACGGAATTCTTTTGAGGGAGAGGTATTGTAATAACCAGGGTTCTAAATGAAAAGATTTGAGATTTATGTGGGAAAAGTTTAGATGCTATAACTTTGGGGGTTGGTTTGTAATTTGGGAGGGGGTATAAAAACCCTTATCTTTTGGCACAAAACCCTAGGTTCTATCATTTTCATTTTTGAGCGGCTATTGGAGAGTTGAGAAGAGAAATCAAGTTATCAATTGCAACTTTGGAAGGAAATCAAGGAGAGTGTCGGGTTGTGGATTACCAGTTCTGCAAGTTTCAAGGTAATAACCTAGTCCATATTCTCCTTATCTTCTATCAGTTGATGTTTTGGGATTTTGAGTGATAAATTGGAGGAATGATTTAGTACAAATGGGTTAATGTAAGTAGTAGATGTTCTGTGTAATTATTTCTTGTTCTTAATGCTCATTTTGGATTGTTTCAAGTGGGGGATTTCACTTGGTGCTGTGTGGGTGTGTGTTCGGTGAAAATCCTGAGTAGAGCAAGTTCCGAATAAGTGATTTCCGGAAGTGGAATCCGGATAGGATTCCGGAAGTGGGTCCGGAAGTGGAGTCCGGAAGTGAGTCTAGTAGCGGATTCCGGAAGTGAGTCCGGTAGTGGAGTCCGTAATTTTGTAGTCCGGAATGAGATCTGGAAAAGAGGGACCCGGAACCCTGGTCCGGATTAGGGGAATCGAATTAAACATGGATTATTTTAGAGAGTGGTTCAAGAGTAACCTCGAGTGTCAGATAATTGACTTATTACTCTCGTTTTCTTTAAAATCATAGGTGTCCCACCTAGAGATCTGAAGCCTAAGTGAGAAGTTTTGAGCAAGGACAACAGGTGAGTTTTTCTAACTAAATGTGTATCATTTTAAATGTGTTTTCTGAAGTAAGTAAATGAATATGAACTGATATATTTTATTACAAGAAAATGCGTGTATGGAAGTTTAGTTGAGATGTATGCATACATTGTTGATAGATGTAAAACGGCTATGTCGGGGGTATGGCTCGCCAGTACTCATACCGGGGGGTGTCCCGTTTATGCCATGGGAGGTGTGACCCAGTAAGGCAGTGTGAGACTGGCACGTTGTCGCCATTGCGGGACTTCAGTGTGCCATTTACATGTGCAGTTTATGTGAGAGTTTGTTGTTTAAAGTTGTTGTTATAATGGTTATGAATGTTTTATATATGTTGATGAAACTATGCCACTGGAGGGAGCTCACTAGACCTCATGGTCTAACCCTCGCTTTTCAAAAAAACTAAACCTTTTCAGGAAAGCGCTTAGTAGGAGTTACTGGTAAGGGTAAAGAGATCGCGTGAGCGTGAAGCTGGGGACTAGAAGGAAGGCAACGTAGTATAGTATGCCAGACTTAGTATTCTAGAAATCTCAGTTGTGTATTGGGTTGTTTCCGCAAACCTTGTTATGTACTCATATGTTTATGATTGTATTCCGGAGCCTTTTTGGCGAGTTGCTTATTTCTTGTGTTCAAGTGTTATCTTTGAGATGGGTTGTTACATGTATGGTGGTGATCGGTGGTGCCGACTGCCGACAACGTGGTGGCCGCGGGTGGTGGCGATAGTGTGGTGGCGACCGGCAGTGGCCACGCAGGTGGGGACGACGGTGGCGACGTACGATCTAACGGTGGCGACGACCGAGTGGTTTTGGAGCGGCGGGATAGGGTGGTATTTCGGCTGGCTAAGTGACATAACAAGGGAACGAGTCTCGTTTTTGTTTATAAAGACATTTTGAACAGCGATGGATTTCCGACTTAAATTCCATCGCAAATTATCGACGGCGATATTCCGTCATCGAGTTGCGACATAATCTGTTTTTTTTAATTAATTATTATTACTAATTATTAAATTATAATTTTTTATAAATTATTATTAATTATGAAGTAGTTATTATTTATTAAATCATTTCTTAAATATTACTAGATGTATAATTCAATTTTTAAATTATTAAATTACTAAATTATCATTTATTTATTTATTATTATTATTTATTAAATTAGATTATTTATTTATTAAAAAATCAAATTATTATTATTTATTTATTAACTAATTATTACTTGTTAAATTATTTCTTAATTGTTATTAATTGTATTATCATTATTAATTGGATTGTTTAATTATTAAATAATTAAATTACTATTTATTTATTAAATTATTATTGTTAATTGACAAAAATACACCTACTTTAAATGAACTTAACCGATTAAATACATATGTAGATCCATTCAAACCCAATAAAACCAAATAAACTCGTTAAAGCCCAAATATATTCATTAACCGAATAGAACAATATCACCGATTAAACATAAACCCAAATAAAGTCCAATAAAATTGATTATAGCCCAATGAAACCGAATAAAGACCAATAAAACCAAATAAACTCGTTAAAGTTCAAAAGATCCGTTAACGCCCAATAAGACCGAATAAGACCCAATATAATCGATTAAAGCCCAGTAGAACCAATTATAGCCCAATAAACCCTAATAGAGCCTAAAGAAACCGTTTAAAGGCCAATATAACATATTATTATAGCCGAATGAAACTGGACAAAGCCAAATAGACCCATAAAAGCCCAATGAAACCACTTAAAGCCCCAATAAATCCATTAAACCCAATAGAACCCATTATAGACCACTAAGATCTATTAAAGCCCAAGAAGACTCGTGTATGATCCTTGTTGACTTATTACATGATTGCATTCAAGAGTGTGAATAATAATAATTACATGCAGTGTGTATTGGGGCTCGAGAAGAGCTCTAAGATCATTCCCATTTCCAACATTAGGCGTCCTCAAATGAGGCTTTCCAAGATTTATAAAATCTTTAGAATAACTTTTGTCAATACCACCATCCAGTGGCGGACTCGGGATTTTTTTGCGAGCGGGTGCACCTTTAAATTGGATCAAATGCCTGTAAATTCACTCGATGTGTTTTTAGCCGAATTCCGCCTTAGGATATTTTTATAAGTTTTTTGGTTGATTTCAAGGGAACATTTCAGGTTTCTTAGTACTAAATTAATTGTTAAGTTTGATTAATTTTATTTCTTTTCAAGTTATTTCGAATAAAAATGTGTTGTCGTTAGAATGAGCTGAAAAAACAATTATAAGAATAATGGGTTAATCGGAAGAAAAAGATTAAGAAAAAAAAAAGAAACAAAAGAAAATTAGGAAATTGTAAATAAGAAATAGTTGTAATTGATTGGTAACATTTTGTTATCTTATAAATGAGTTCTTGAATTCAAAAAAACAAATTTGTTGTATATTTGATTGTCTTTCTTTCTAGTAACTAAAAATTAAAAAAATTTGAATTTGTTGCTAACAAGATTAGAACTTAAGACCTACAGAAAGAAAGAGAAGTAACACTCCAACCATTCCACCAACGTCACATGTTTGAAGTTTTGTTTGAAAATATTTAAGAACACACTTAAAGATTAAGCGGGTGCACAGATACAACCGGCAATAAAATTCCATTACGATAGGATGATCGAGTGGGTGCCCGTGCACCCCCTCCTCTGTGGGTAGGTCCGCCATGCCACCATCAAATCATTTGTTCTCTAAGTAAACTTCCAAATGTAGTGAAAACCACAAAATTTAACCAAATGGGTTCATTTAAGTATTTTACCATCAATAATGTTTATAAAGCACCTTTTATGACACAAATCATGAAACTCATCATCATATCCCAAAAATAGTTAAAACCCTAAAAATCTCCAAAATCTCAAGTTAGGTCAAAACCCTTCAAACATGAAAATGTATACAAAGAGATTATTAGAAGTTCAAAATATATAGTTTTAACGTGTATAAAGCTTAAAAGTTTAATATGAACTCACAACTTAGATTTTTGTGAAAACCTAGAAACCCTATAAACTTGAGGATGAAAGTGAAGTGAAGAACTCTTGATGTAAAGCTTCCAAATCCTAACTTGATGGTGAAGGATCACTTTAAAACTTCAAATCTAAGCTTTAAATGCTCCAAAATAAGTATTTAATTTGAGGGGTTCGTTTTGGAAGATGATGGGATAAAGTAAGAGGAGTAATAAATGAAGAAAGCTTGGAGAAAAACGAATTTAAGCTCCCTATATCCCGAATGCGATTGTTACATGCTATCGTTGTCACTATCACCTAAAATTGTACCGAAGCTTTTACTGAACGCGGCGATTATGTCTCGACGATAGTCACAATGTCACTATCGCATGGTACTATCGCCCAAACTGTAGCGAGCCCCAAACATGGTTTCTCTCATTCAAACCCTCTCGACTCATCTGACAATGGAAGAAATAGTGAAACGTCCCAAAAACCACAACAATTTTAAACCTTAAAACTTATCAGAGTTAACCACAATATCGTCCAAACTTTTATACATAAATGGAGAATTAGTTATGAAGGTTCACATATACAATTGAACTATCAAGACAACCTACTAATCTAATCCTTAACACCAAGATCAGATTATACAGGTTGTCTAGGCAATTCGTCCAAAACAACTTCGTATACGCTAACTTCTCCATTACATCACCAAAAGTTGGATTCCGCTACCACTCGTCACACATCCCTTTACAACTTCCCCGAGCTAGTACCTGGTAAGAAAATTTAATTTGAAACGATTAGGATAACGCCTAGTGAGAGCATCCAGTTTTCAAATTAAAACTTTATAGGCTTTGGAACCAAATGTAAACAAAGCATATAAACAAACCTGGTCGTCACCTTTCTTACCCTCCACATAACATATTTCGATGACGAGATTATACCCGATTCCATGAATATGACAAACACTACGTAAGTCATAATATCATGTTTGAGAGCCTACTACGAATCACCACGAATTCTAGATCATTGCTCATGTCCAAGAAATTACAATTAACTCATGCCTATTTCTTGGAATGGAAGTAGAGATCAATTAACTCATGCCTATCTCTTATCTTCCCATGAAAATCAGGAATTACGATTAAGCCACGCCTATTCCAAGATTTAACGTCACAATACGAAATGGGAATTACAATTAACTCATGTCTATTCCTCATTTCACGTCAACGGGAATTACAATTTACCTTGTCTATTCCACGTTTTCAAACATAATGGGAATAGCAATCATCCCTTGCCCATTCCACATTAATCAAATATAATGGGAATAGCAATCATCCATTGCTCATTCCACATTAATCAAATATAATGCTAGTGTCTATGGATCTATTACACTTCCTAGCGTACGTGCATTGTATCAAACCAAATCATACATCAATTCATAACATACTAACATCAAATTTTAAATATGTTCATACTGCTAGGATTGATTTTCAAGTAATAAAAAGTTCCTAGTCAAAAGTTACCGGACATCCAAGATATCCGGACACAATAATTTACCAGACAATAAACTATCCGGACAAAATGTCCGGAACTCATAACCCGGAAATCATCAGAATCCGGGAACAGTCTGGAACTAGTATCCGGAAAACACAACTTACCGGAAACACATACAATCCGGCTAACGTTCGGATACCAAAGTAGTTCGGGTAACATCCGGTAACCTATCTATCCGGAAACCACATCTTTACCGGATACTGCAAGAAATAATACTTACCGGATACTATATTTTGTCCGGACACCATCGAACAGGAGTTTACCGGATACTACATTTTATCCGGTAACCTATCTATCCGGAAACCACATCTTTACCGGATACTGCAAGAAATAATACTTACCGGATACTATATTTTATCCGGACACCATCGAACATGAGTTTACCGGATACTACATTTTATCCGGTAACTTCGGTCTGGACATCGATTTTAATCTTAAAAAGTCACCAAATTCAATTCTCCTTCGACTTCATATCAGTACAGATTTTCTAAAACACTTAAACAGTTTATAACCATATACTTCATTCTGTTTCAGCTTCAATTATTTAGAAAGGAGATGAACTCACCTGCAGAACTTGGCAGTCGATGAAGTCAAATTCAGAAATCCAGTTACTTTCTTTCACCAATCCAAATCAAATACCTAACAAAGAATAAGTTACCGGGAAATTAATTAAACTGCCACAAGTTTGACCATCTCTTACCGAAATGCCACAAATCTCTCCCACTTTACCAAAATGCCACAAAAGCCCGCGATAGGGCCCTCGATCGCGGGCTGCAGGCCCACGTGTCACAAGATTTCGGGCAAAAGCCCCGCGGAGCCCCCCAAGTTTGCCCAAATTACGTTTCTGGCCCTTTTTTGTTTTGTTTGTTTCCAATCACAGCCCAGCCCAAAAAAATACAAATGGTGGCCAAAAGAAATTTTAGTATTTTGGAGCTGCATTCGTGTCCGCAGGTCGCGCTCGCACACAAGTTCGACGATTTTAGCTTGCGAAATCGTCAATCGGCACCCCCCCCCTGCGCGCGGGTAGGCGTTGGAGTAAAACCATGCAAGGAGCTTGTCAACCCCTCTCACTTCTTTGCTTATAAACCAATGAAAGTTTATTCCTTCTTCCTATGTGGGACACCTTCCCACACCCAACTTGGTTTTTGCTAATTTCATGGTTTTTACTCAATTTTGAGCATCGATATCTCATTCACACATACTCCGTTTTGGACGCATTATATATCGTTTCGAAGTTCTCATATAGGAGAACATAAACCCACTAAGAGTTAATTATATATACCATATATATATATATATATATATATATATATTTAAATGTGTCCAAAGTTCCCTAAAAACCATATATATATATATATATCTTTGTCTCTTTTTTCTTTTTCTTTTTTTACTGTTTCTCATCATCATCAGTGTTGTTTTTGCAGTAGGTAAAAGGTAAAACTATCATTTCAATATGGTCAAAGTATTTAAAAGTCAAATGAAAGAACAAGTATTATGGACATTGATGCAATGGAAATAGGTAGGCTTTAAAAACAAGTGAATATATATATACCCATAAAGAAAATAGGAGGAGTTTGATATGATAAGCAAAAGAAAGAAGAAAGGTTGATTGTTACCTTCAATTTTTCTTAGTATTTTCTTGACCTTGTTCTTGCATCCATGGCAGTGAAATGGAAGAGATGGCTACTTCCTGCAACTCTTTTTTGTCTCTAGCAACCAAAGGAACTCGCTTCTTTTTATTCTTGTGTATATATCTATACTACATATATATATATATATATATATATATATATATATATATATATAAGGAAATTAATTAAAATGCCACAAGTTTGACCTCAAGTTACCATATATAATTAACCATATATAAAAACCACATATATATATATATGGTTTTTAGGGAACTTTGGACACATTTAAATATATATATATATATATATATATATATATATATAGGGGTGGTATCGGGTACAAACCAACTAGTTTGTACAAACTCGTACAAACCATACCTAGCTTCATGATTTTGTAAATTTGGCTTCATGAATGTATATATATATTTTGGCTTCATGAATATATAATTTGGCTTCATGAATATATCATTTGGCATTTTTAACAATTTTTTTTACAAAAATAAGGGTATTTTAGGGTATTTTTGTAAAAAAATTAGTTAAAAATGCCAAATGATATATTCATGAAGCCAAAATATATATATATACATTCATGAAGCCAAATTTACAAAATCATGAAGCTATGTATGGTTTGTACGAGTTTGTACAAACTAGTTGGTTTGTATTTGATACCCAGCCTATATATATATATATATATATATATATAATTAACTCTTAGTGGGTTTATGTTCTCCTATATGAGAGCTTCGAAACGATATATAATACGTTCAAAACGGAGTATGTGTGAATGAGATATCGATACTCAAAGTTGAGTAAAAACCATGAAATTAGCAAAAACCAAGTTGGGTGTGGGAAGTTGTCCCACATAGGAAGAAGGACTAAAATTTCATTGGTTTATAAGCAAAGAAGTGAGAGGAGTTGACAAGCTCCTTGCATGGTTTTACTCCAACACCTACCCGCGCGCAGGGGGGGTTGCCGATTGATGATTTCGTAAGCTAAAATCGTCGAACTTGTGTGCGAGCGCGACCTACGGACACGAATGCAGCTCCAAAATCTCGTGCTCACGCAGCTCGGTTTTGCTAAAATTTCTTTTGGCCACCATTTGTATTTTTTTGGCTGGGTTGTGATTGCAAACAAACAAAACAAAAAAGAGCCAGAAACGTAATTTGGGCCCATCGCGGGCCCATTGCGGCCCGCTAGGGACCAAACTTGCCACCACGGGCAAACTTGGGGGGCTCCGCGGGGCTTTTGCCCGAAAGTTTGTGACACGTGGCGAACACCCGCGATCGCGGGCCCCTATCGCGGGCTTTTGTGGCATTTTGGTAAACTTGGAGAGATTTGTGGCATTTCGGTAAGAGATGGTCAAACTTGTGGCATTTTAATTAATTTCCCTAAGTTACCTTGCGATTTCGATTTTCTTAAGGAAATCAGATTGCAGTGTTGATTTGCTTACCGATTGTCAAAGCTTTCTTTCTCAGCTTGGGAACCGACTCTGTGAACCAAAATTGAGATATTTCTCAATTCCAGTCGACCTCCCTTTTTATACATGATCAACTATCTACAATTGGCAAAACCAACCCCCAAGGTTTCAAAAATCACACTTAACTTAAACTTTGACTCAAATACAATTTTGACCCTTCCAACCTTCCGTTTAAAATCATACTTCCTATTATTTTAAACATTCTTTCCAAAATAAAATGACATTGACTAGGGAAATTTCGAGGTGTTACAAATAGCATTAAGGTTAACTTAGAACCACTAAAGTCATTAAGGTTAACTTTTCTTACTGAATTTTCAGGTGTTACATTATGACCTAAAATCATTTGCCATGAAACAAACTGTCCCAAATGTCATGGACACCCAAATGGTGCAAAAGGTTTTATGCCTCAATTAGTAGATCATAGTTGCTCCTAGTTCAAATACTCTTATATAAGACAAATATTACTCCTTGTTCCCAAAATAAATGTCCAGAAGGAAAAAGACACAGTGTTAAAAATTTCTAATTATTACACTTTTTATTAACAAAAAGACAATTTTATCCTTAATTATATAGAGAGAAATTCTCTCCATCTCATAATTAGGGGTAAAATGAGAATGTGGACATTTTACAATTGAAAGTGGACATTTATTTTAGGATAAACTAAAATAGTATTGTAGACACTTATTTTGGGACAAACTAAAATAGTAATGTAAGTATTCAAGAAGCTCCCTTTTCCAGCTATATTTGGTGCAATGATGCATAGCGTACATTGGCTTAGTTTTTCATACCATGCCGTTTATGGTACTTCTTGACATTGTAGAACGGATCCTAGTTTTTGTACAATATGTCCTAGAATTTACAATTACTAGATTTGCTATAGAAGCCAACAGAGGAAAAAAGTTGTTTACGATTGATTCATATTGTTCTTGCATCCACATAATAAATTTGTCGTCATATCCAACAAAAAAGGACTAGGTGACTACACATTCAACAATACATTTGTACTATTTGTTAAGAAAGAATTATTATATTCTACTACCGAAATTTCTTTTGTAGTTGCTTGCAATAAAATCAAAGACAATAAACAAGCAAAGGAAAATGAACCCAAAGAAAATTAGAGACTATAAATGATAAAATGTAATAAGGGATAAAATTTCATTTACAGATGGCTTGGAACTTTGTAGTTTGTACAATAAAAAATTAATGAAAAGCTCAACTTACCGGTTATCACCCTCCCCCAAACTTTTTTTTTAACGAAACGACCATAATTTTTTTCTTTTTCTTACTTTTGAGTTAAAGAAGATTTTTATATATACAATTTGTTGCCGTTTAATCTTCATTGGAAATGCACATAATTTCACCTCTCTTCAGGGTCCGACTTCTCTTTCTTTACTTTGACCAAAATAATCAAAAGTCAAAGAATAGTTGAGCATTAACATTCTACTACTTGAGAGAGATTTTGACCGGTAAACCATTTTTAAGGAAGTGCAAAGGGTATTTTGGCATATTCATCATATTTGTAATATTAGTATAGAAGAAGCTAACAGAGGTTAAAAGTTGTTTACGATCAACCCATATCGTTGTTGATTCTACATCGTTAATATCTCATCATATCCGGTATAAAAGAGAACTAGGTGACTACACATTTAGCGGTTCAATTTGCATCTATTTGTTTGTGAAGAATTATTGTATTCTACTATCGATTTTTTTTTTGTGGCTTAAGAAATATTATCTTCATCTTGTAATAAAACTGACACAATAAACAATCAAATGACAAATAATCCCGATGAAAATTTATATAATTGCCTTGCGGACTTTATACAATAAAAAGTTAATAAAAAACTCAACTTATCAGTTATCACTATAAATAAATATCAACTACTACCCCTACCCCCAAACTTCTTATTTATTACAAAACGAACACACATATTTTTTTTCTCTTACTTCTAAGTTAAGGAGACTTTTATATATACAATTTGTTATCCTTTAATCTTCATTGGAAATGCACAAAATTTCATCTCCTCATGGTTTGGCTTCTATTTCTTTACTTTGACCAAAATAGTCAAAAGTCAAATGAAAGCATGAGCGTTGACTTTCTGCTACTTGAGAGAGAGTTTGATGGGCAAGCCATTTTGGGGAAGTGCAAAGGGTGCATACTGAATTCCATTTTGGGGACCAACCACTGACCACCTGCATATAAAAATTTATTTAAAATCAAATTTATTTATTTGTAGATGGGTAATATAAACAAGTGCAACAATAATAATTTAAAGATATATAGATTGGAATTAGATCTACTCGTTTACAAAATTCTAATAATCAGTTTGAATTAATGAGTGGTGAGTTATGATACCAAACCCGATACAATCGAATCAAACCGATCCATTCGATTTGTTGCTTTTATTAAAAAAAATCTAGTGTAAAAATTACGCTTTTCGTCTATGTGGTTTTGTTAAAAATTGCGGATTTCGTCATTGTGGTTTTGAAATTTTGGTTTTCATCCCTATGATTTGCATTTTATTTGTATTTTCGTCTCCGAGGCCAAAACATCCCTTTTAAGTATCAAGGAGTAAAATGGAAATGAATTGTAAATCATAGGGATGAAAATAGCAATAAAATTTACATCACAAGGACAATAAAGGTGATGAATTATAAATCATAGGAATGAAAATTGCAATTTCAATACCATAAGTACGAAAATAGTAATTTTCAACAAACCACAGGGACTAAAAATGTAATTTACTCAAAAATCTATTTAATATTTAATTTTTGTGATATTTGTTTTCGATTGAAATTAATAAATTAAAAAACATTAAATATTTAAATGTGAAGCGACAAATACAAACCTGTACTTTGTGGTCAAATGATGGATGAGCACTAAAATCTCCAGCTTGGCTAGTTCATTCCCGGGGCACGAGTGGATCCCACTGCCAAATGGCATAAATGTATTGGGTTTTGGTGCAACCTGTCCATTCGCAGTACACCTCAGCATTTCACTACTATCTTTTAATTTATTTCAATATAAAATAAAATAAATATTTTTATTTAGTGGCATTTATTTACCTGGAATCTTGAGGGATCAAACTTCTCTGGATCAGAAAAATTATCTGCACTGTGGTGAATGTTTCTGAATAATGGCAATACCTTCCATCCTTTTGGAATAAGATATCCTGAAATTCCATTTTAAATATATTTATATATATATATATATATATGAATTCTATTAAAAATTTAAAACAGAACTACAAATAATTTTTGAGGGATAATATACAAGTCAGTATTATAATAATATATTAGTATTAATAGGGTTTGTTTCATTTGCAAACTACTCATTTTGCAAATCGTGCAAACCATCAATTTCATTATTTAAGTTAATGAAATTTCTTCATTGATTGTTTAATTTGATGAAATTATTTCATATAATTCTTTTCCTAGTGAAATTGTTTCATATATTTGTGTTGTTCAAGTTTCATTAGACTGAGAAAATGCATGAAACAATTTCATTAGAATGAAAAAAATGCATGAAACTACATAAAAAAAACTCAAATATATGTAACAATTTCATCAAGAAAAGAATTATAAGAAACAATTTTATCAAATTAAACAAATTCATGAACCAATTTCATTAGAGTGGTTTGCATTTGATCTCTCCCCTACATTAGTATTCTAAATTATCGATATAAATTTTTGGGAATTGGGTTAGTGAAATATATTCTTTCAGTGTCGTAATATCCATTCCATTTTCGTCAAAAGCTAATAAAAAACATGTATTAAAAATATAAAAATTAGAAAGAAAAAAATTAGTGGATATATGTGCAATTAGCATTACATGTACAATTATTTATTTATATTGATTTTAGATTTTAGAACATGTCTAAATGAAATTAGTAAATATTTTGAAAATCTATAAACTATCATTAATATAATAATGATAAATAACTTTAGAGGACTCATGAATATTATTTACTATAAATAATATTTATTTTCATTAATTATTTCAAGATTTCCTAAATATTTATGATTTTTATTTTGAACTATATTTTTAATTTAAATTGTAATAAAAATAAAGAAATGGTGAAAGGGGAAAAACCTTCAAATTCAACATCTTCAACAGCTTCTCTGAAGGTAAAAGATAAGATAGAAGCAACTCTGAGTGTCTCTTGAATAACTCTAGAAGTTACAGGCATCTTCTTGGTATCTGCCCAACTCAAACCCTTGTCTACATTCTGCTCATGTTTACCCATCTTTATTGCCTCTTGCTCCTCCTATCAAATTCAAAATAATTTAATTATAAACTATTATTTATTATTCTAGTAAGAAGTGTCAAATTTGATGAGAAACGTGAGAAGTGGTTATCAACCGTTGGATGACAAACGAACAAACCTTAGGATGTGATGTACGGAGATAAGATGCACCGAGATGCACCAAATCCATTCCCTTATAAGCCGCAATTCATGTAAATGTATTTGATTAAATGTGATCAACGGCTTAAAAGCACTTTTCACAAAAAATGACACTTCTCACATAATCCCAGGCATGGGATCATGTGAGAAGTGTGAGAAATACTTTTAAACCGTTGATCACGTTCGAACCCTCCCATGAATTGCGGCTTAAAAGAAGATTTGATCCGATGCATCTTATCTCGATGCATCTCATCCTAATATTCGTCCATTTGTCATCCAACAGCTGATAACCACTTCTTATGTTTCTCACCAAATTTGAAAATTGTAACAGGAACCCAAGCAAGGCTTATATAATATATTTATGTATCTATAGGGATTGCAATTCTTACGGTTACTGCTTGTAAAACGGTCGAATTTTCAGCTAAATACTTGATGATCCAAGTCAAAACGCTGGCGGTGGTGTCCCTGGCGGCGAAGATAACGCCGATGATATTATCGGCGATCTGTTCGTCGCTCAGTCCTTCTTTTTCCTCCATGAAAGAACCCAACAAATCGTTGTGTTGTTCTTTCTTCATTTCTCTTCGAGATGACAGAATTTTGGCCAAGATCTGAGCCAATTCTTTCCTTGCTTTCATCGATTTGTGAAACAGTGTTCCAGGAAGATTTATCGGCATCGAATTATACCCTTTTTCCAGAATGTAATAACATCTCTTGAGATCTTCTCGATAAAGCATCTCATCTTTTCCCAAAATCGAAAGCAATGCAACGTTGAACGTAAACTGGAAATTAGAAAGAAAAAAAAAACATCAGAAAACAGAGTGGTTTTTTTTTCCAGACTAATCAATTGGCAAATTATGACCGTAAGATATCAGCCCTGATTAAATCTCAGTTGCCACGATTGTTGTGTACGTCTGGATTCGAACCCTGAGCAGATGGGGATATTCCACCACATCCCATGTCTTAACCACTTAGCCACAACTCTTGTGGTTGGGTTTTGGTTTTGTGGACTTACAGTTTTCATTTCTTGAAAAGTGTTGATCAAACGGTTTTCCCACGAGCATAGGGCATCGATGGTGACGGATTCGATGTCAGAAACCATGTGTCTGATTGATTCGGGCGTGAATGCTCGGAGCACAAGGCGCCTTAACTTGAAATGGTAATCGTTCTGGTGAAAGAAAATGGCTTGTTTTCCGATCATTCTCTCTTTGCTAGCGGGAAATGTGGGCTTAAAAAGATGAGATTTGGTGACAAGAACAAGCTTAGCAGCAGCAGGGCTCGAAATCATCACACAACGACACCCTAAGATATGGGTCTTGAAGATTGAACCAAACCTGCAAACAAAATCCCAGAATTTGATTGTTTCCATTAGTTAAAAACGAACCAAATTTACTGTGAAATTTGAAGTAACGAAACTAAAAGGGTTGCGGCGTAATGGTTAAGGCTTTGGGGATGTGCTGTAATATTCCATCTAATTCAAGTGTACACAACAATTGTGGCCACAACCAGGGTTGATGTCGTACGGTCATAATTTATCAAATGATTAGTCTAGGCATAATCTAGAACACCCTTCACAAAAAATTGAAGTGAAGAAAAAAGGCTCACTTTTTGACTTTGGAGGTGAAGAAGACATTTGGGTTTTGAGAGTAGAGTTCGAAGGTTTCGCCGATGTACGGCCAACCAAGAGTGCCCGGAGGTAGAGGAAGGGATTTCCGGCGGCGGTCAGCGGCGGCGGGGGTGGCAAAGAAGAAGAAAAAGAGAGAAGAGAAAAGAATGAATAAAGAAAAGAAGATGGTAATGGAAATGAATTCCATGGTTTTGTTTGTGAGTATGGATGGAGTGGTGTGGAGAAATGGAGGGCGGAGAAGGGGTATGTATAGGTAAGGGGGTGAGGGTTCACCTGTTATGTGTGGAAGCTCATACAGGGAATCATTCCTCCAGGTCATCCAATTTGAAAGGATGTTGAATTGATTTCTTGAAATATATATTTATTTGAAAATAATATTGTGGGATACATGGTTTTCTGTGTGTCTAAATTTTAATGTAAAGTTTGATTTCCTATTTTTAATAAGCCATCTTTTGTAAGTCCATGAGTACCGCTTCCTATCGAACCTACTGAACTCTGATGTCACCTCATCGTCACATCAGCTTTTCTCTTTCCTACCCTCCTTACCTTAAAGTGGAGTACCGCTTTCTATCGAACTCGCTGAACCCTGATGCCACATCAGCTTAATACTTTCCTACCCTCCTTACCCTAAAAAAAATAAAAAATAAATAAATTTACGGTGGGTTAAGCCGGGTTCCCGAACCCACTCTTACCCGCTACCCCCAACCCGATGTGAACCTGCGACCCCCCGTATCGTCAACCCGCCCTACCCGATGTCAAACCGATGGTGAATCCGCCGTGGTACCCGAGGTGGTACGCACGGCCTAAGTAATATGAATATATGAGGGCATAGTATTTAATAGATTCTTTAAAATATAAAACTTAAAAGGTATTAAATTTATTTACAATAATTTCATTATTTTATGGATTATAATATTATTGATATTATTAAAATATTCAACACAATTTATAAAATATTATTTAAAGTTGTTCAAATTTCAAGATTTTTGTAATTTTTTTTCATTTCCATTTTAAAGAAAGTTTTAAAAAATTTGTTAGAGCAAAAATCTCTATTTTATAATATCTTTTAAAGATGTTAAAATAGTTTTCTAATATGTTACTTTTAGATGTCATATATGATATTTAAACAACTAATATATTTGTTAGATGTCATATATGATATTTAAACAAGTGTTAAGATATATTATAGTTGTTAAATATATATTTTTAAATAGATATTTTTTATGTAAGCGTTAGACCATCTGCACCCCTGTAAGACTAAACTCTTTTCTAAAGTGTCACATCAGCTTTGTAATAACACCTTCCATACTCATGCAAAACCAAACTTCTTTCTAAAATAATAAATTATAATATAAATAATATAGATAATTATAAACTAATAAATTAATTATAAAATATAGATAATTAAAATTTTAGTTTTGTTTTCTTTTACTATACTTTGTGTAAATATAATTTAATTAACAAATAAAGTACAATGGCTATATTGAAAGAATGCAACGTTTACTAAAATACAAATATTACACAAAATACACAATAAACATTACATTACTAATTATTTTCTTCTTCTCCAAATATAATTTAATGTACTTCTATTTTAGTAGTTTAAATAAAAAACATTGCAAAAAATATCATTTTTTAAAATAAAGTATGGGTAAGAAATTTTAATAAAACTCATAAAAAATAATGTTCAAATAAACTAATAAATGAATTAAATTTAATAAACATATTAATAATTAATGTTTAAACAAACAAATTAATTAATTAAATTAAAAAAAAATGGATTTGTTTAATAGTATTTGTTTGTGAAATGTCTTTCTAATTGTGAAATGAGTGGCTACACTTGCAAGACCTTGCAAACCACATGCATATCATGTCATCTTGCAAGGCCTTGTGCAAGACGTGTGTGGATGCTCTTACTATTATACACATTGTATGTGGATATCTAGAAAATCAAGACTTATAGACTAATAATTGAGCTTAATCGATATGAACCAATGGTGAATCAAGATATTATATATGGTGACTCAGACCATCCACACACCTGCAAGACTTTATTCATTTCACAAGTGTCACATCAGCTTTGCAATAACACCTTTCACACAAATGCAAGACCAAACTCATTTCTAAACTAATAAATTATAATATAAATAATATAAATAATTATAATATAAATAATATAGATAATTATAATATAACTAATAAATTAATTATAAAATATAGATAACTAAAATTTTACTTTTTTATCTTTTATTATATTTTGTGTAAATATAATTTAGCAGTTTAAATAAAAAACATTGCATAAAAATATCATTTTTTTAAAAATAAAGTGTGGGTAAGAAATTTTAATAAAAATATTAAAAAAAATAATGTTCAAATAAACTAATAAATGAATTAAATTTAGTAAACATATAAATAATAATTAATGTTTAAACAAACAAACTAATTAAATTAAAAAAAGAGTGTGTTTAATATATTTAATTTGTTGAAAGGCACTGCAAGTTTAGCAAGATGAGAATGGTCTTGCAAGGCATTGCAAGACACATGGCATGTCATGTCATTTTGCAAGGGCCCTTGCAAGACGTGTGTGGATGCTCTCAAAATATAAAGAACTAACTTAATAAAAACCAAAAATTGTAATATAAGAAAAACAAAATTTTGAAATTCTATGGTCCCACTTATAAATAACTCCCCCTTGGATATCAAGAAACCGAGAATGAACTCATAAACCATCATCTGAAATTGGCCTATGTAACTTCAATTTTCTTATTCCGAAGAAACAAAAGCCATGATTGGTCGACACAAATTAACTAGACAACAAATCCAAGATGCAAAATGCATTAATCATACAAAGAAGGTCAAGTAGTCATTTGATTGGAGGTGCAAAAAACACTACTGAAAACAAAACCCTCTCTAGAAAGAAAGAATTGAAGCCATAAAAATAAAACCCTCACTAGAAATGAATTGAAGCCATAAAACAATTAAGAGTATTGATGAATTTGTATAATCTGTCACTATCTTTTTCCGAGTTGCAATGACAACCTAAGGCCACCGGTACCATAGAAGTGGCAAGGTGGAACCAAAACATAACGAAGTTAGGGTTGCCGGTATCAACCTTTTGTACAAAAAACATATTGAAGTGGTACTAAGTTTTTGTTTGACAACTATAATCTAGATTATTATTTTTTTTGAACCGATCAAAATACGTAGTTTGGAAAGCTATAAGCCAACTTTTTAGTGGCTAATTCTTATAGTTTTTCAATAATATTCAAACTTTTCTATTCTTTTAATTATGTCATCTACATGTTAGAATTTTGCAACTTTTTAGCATGTCATTTTAGGATATTTTATATTTTGATCTAGATTATCAACTAATTTTTACTCATGACTAATTTATCAGCTAGCTTATTAGCCAAAAACTAGTTGTCAGCCAACAATAGCTTATCAGCTAATTTGTCAAACATAGTCTAACTATATGTTCCACAGTTTTCGAGTTCAAGGGTTTTTGGATCTGTACATGGCATGAAGATGACAATGATTGTCCATAAAAACCGATCGTTATGTCTAAATATGATGTTTTTTTTAATGAATTATTGTTTATAACTTAAACAAGTTTTGTAGAAGACCATCCATGTGTATTGGCATAAAAATCATGTGTTTTATTAAGAAAATTGTTGGTCCCGAAGGGCTATACAAGTTTGTAGAAGGGGGGGGTTGAATACAAACACACGTTTTTACTTTTCTAAATTGTTTATTGATAAATCAAGACAATTTACAACTTGTTGCGGAACAAGATTAAGGATAAACCTAAATCTAAACAAGTCTTAAGAACACTAAGTTTCTTGCACTAAGAAAGAGAAGGGAATTACTAATAATAACCTATCTCAAAGATACAAGAAGGATGACTCGACCAGAGTTTACGAGTACTTCAAAATGAAGTGAGGTCTTCTTCTTATATACTGCATGCATTTAATGCATGGCAGTATGGCTTTACACGTGGCAGCAGCTGATTGGTCGCATGTACTTTTGTAGACATCCTAGTAGCCGCATGGTGCACAGTGTAGAATCAGAGTTGTACGATTTCAGACAAAAGGTATGTTGGTTCTGACACTTCGTACGGAGACGTGCAAGGGAGGTAAGACAATAGTAACATACAGAGAGACTTCATGATCAGCTTTCGTTGAGTCAGATCTTTATCAGCGAATGATAAAGTTCAGCGATTGCTGAAGTCTTCTACTTGATACTTCACGTTGAATGGACAGGTCTTGCTTCGCTGATATCCACATCAGTTCATGAGTAGACATGTCGTTGGTTCTTGAGCTTGATCTTCGACTTCAGCGTAGAACATATGTTGACGTGAAACTTGTCTTCAGGGATCATAAGTAAACAATTGACTTATCAGTGATCACCATAAGGACTGAACAGGCTCAGAGCATTATGGTGAACAGTGTTCGCTGAATGTTTAATCTAAAGAACGAGAGTTCCTATCAGCGGTACTGAATTAGTCTTAGTACATCAGCGATAGTGAAACTCTAATACATATTGTTTACTTACAATTTTCACCAAGTGTTTAAGAGAGGGTCATTATCAAATCACAGAGGGTTTGGATCAACAATCTCCCCCTATTTGATTATGACATAGCAACAGAGAAAATTGTTATTCTATGAAAATATAAGGATAAAAAGAACTCATAAAATATTTGTCCCTTTTACTGTTTTCTGGGATCTTTTCTGTACTGATGGAGTAAAGTACTTTCGCTGAAATCTTTCTTTAAACTTCGTATCAGATTACAAAGGGAAGTAGAAAAATTATAAGTACAAGCGAAATAAATTACAAGTACAAAAGATTAACTGATAAAATAGAAGAATAAGGCGATCCTATCAGCTTATAGAGGTTCTTCCTTAATGAGAAGTTCATCAAGGGTCTTTGATGTGGAAATCATCCAGTCAGGAACCGTTACTCCTTGATTCTTTTTGTTCAGAGCTTCTTCAAAAATCAAGGGTTTAAGATGTCGTGCCTGAATGTCGCGTTTGAATTCACACCAGTAGATGAGATCTTTCAGCTGTTCGATGGGAGTGATGGGAAGCTCAGAGATACGTTGAAAACGTTGTCGTCCACCATAGTCAATAAAGAATATCCCATAGGGTTTGCTTATGACTTTTCCAGGGATGAAAGTCTCACCAGGAGGAATTGATGTGTCAAGTGCGGAAAGGTTAGGTTCTGGACCAAGAACTTTAGCACGAGAAAAACCAATACCTGTTTCGTTCCGTATAGGAGGACCTGAGTCTGAAGGTTTAGACTTTTTCTTTGCAGAGGCCCTTCTTTTCTGATTTGCGAGAGGAGGGGGAGGAGGAATATCCACACAAGAAGAGACTAAGTCGATCTGTTGATTTATCAGCTTTTCGACATGATCCTTGTACTTAGATTGAGACTTCTGGTGTCTAATCTGATCTCCAACTATTCAGAGAGACCGTACTTCGTGATGGCTTCAGCATAGAATTTTTTGTACTGTCCGTTCTCTCTGAATATCTTGATTTCAGCGATTGAAACTCTGAGGGTTGATTTTCCAGTGATATGTACCTTGTTGATTCTGGCAGGTCGATATCTGAAGTGTACCTTTTCTTTGCACCAGTTTAAAGTAGATTGAGACACAGTTCTCTTTTCTTCAACGATCTTCTTGGCGTCTTCCCATAGCTGACGTTGAACTTCGATTGGAGTTCTTTTCAGCGAGGGGTCTTTCACTGATTGTTGAGTAAGCTGGATGGCGAGTTCTCTGTCTTTTTCTTCAGCTTCCCTTTGCTCAGTGATTAATCTTTCAGCTCTTAAATGATCCTCGTATTCTTTCCTTGTTACCTTGAACTTTTTAGGAACAGGAGTGACTTTGGAGTGAGGGAGGATGATTCGCTGATCCTCAAACTGTTTGATCATTGCTTTTCTTCTTTCTTCTTCACTTAGAATATGAGGAGCTAAGGAAGGTCTGTTTTTGTGAAAGAACATCTGTTCTTCAGGTTCATCAGTCTCAGAGATCAAATCCAAGACTGGGATTATTTCTTCAGCGTTGAGAGCTGGGATTATTGTTGGACTTGTGGGAGCTTCAGCTGAATCCTCAAGCAGGGGAGAGGACTTGTTGAAACATAGCGATCGTTTAAGTAAGTCTTGGGAATGAAAGAGATAGAGAAAGAATGTGGTTAAGTGTATAGAGGTTTTATGGATAGAAGGATTGAGATTGAGAAGGGATAGAGGAGGGATGCAGTGTAAGGGAATAGGAGGTAGTGTACCTGACAAACTGGCTTTTGAAGCAAGATCATCAGATTGTCTTCTGCAGCAAGGCCTTTGTTTTTGCCTTTGTCAGCTTCAGACGCTGCAGGCTTTGTCTTGGTCCGCTCCCCTGAAGGTTCGTTTCAAAATTGTAACAACCCGACATTTCCAAACATACAACAAATAACATATATTTCATAACGTCGTTACATAACAAAGATACATTATATAACAAATACGGTCCCTTAGTCTTTACAATCCAAAATAAGGTATTTCATTACAATTTTTCGCTAATTAAATACATTATATCTAATAACAAGGTTATCAACGCAAAACACATCATAGTCTTCAACATATAAGTCTTCCCAAAAGCTAGCCACCGAATTCTCTATTCACTTGTTCTTACCCGATCCATGACCTGGAATACATATTTTTAAAACAAAATGAGGCTTAGACCTATTGGTCTAAGTGAGAAAATCCCTGTCATTTTTAAAACCATTTGCACAAATACCATATATATATCACAAAAGATAAATACCAATCATAACTCATGCACCATGTACTTTTCCTGTCTCATTCCCATGGCCATATTAGTTGGTTGCAAGCCAACTAATAAATTAACTCCGATGTACGACAATTACAGCCAACACCGCTATACGAATATTACAGCCAACACCACCGGTCCTAAGCCCGGCCAACACACTCTCGTATAGTGTAATACTCATGTAAATATAATATACATCTCCACATATTATATTTCAAACATAAGCACATAATCACATATTCAATACACACATATATGTATTCTAGTTTGAAAACATTTTGAAGTAAAACTCACATGTTTGCTTATCAAAAACTCTTTCCAGTCTTTTCCACAAAGAATTCTGCTTTCACCTTCGATTCACAGTATCTGAAACAAATAGATACAGATATCGTTTTACCAAATAGAACACATAAGTCTTACTAAAGCTAGGAACTCTAAAGAACTCCAATCCTCAAATGTTACCCCCAAACCCGAACTTAAGTCGAGTCCACAGTACATTTAGTTTTCATTCACTCCCTGTCCAATAACTAACAATACACAGGTTACTGGAAAGTCAAAAGCATCTAAACTCTCAAAATTGACCAAACAGCTAAAGTTCCCGGACAACCCAAACTTCTCGGATAACACAAACTATCCGGACAACACAACTATCCGATAAACATCAACTTTCCGAATAACATAACCAATCCGGATAACACAACTATCCGGACAGCGTGAACAATCCGGGTAACATCCGAACTCCAAAGCAACCCGGACACTATCTGGTATCTCATGTCAACCAGAAACTTAATGAAAAGAGAAACTTACTGGGTGAGACTCGTCCGGACACCATCGAAAAGGGACTACCCGGACACTATCAACAAGATTACCCGGACACCACCCAAGAAACTACCGGACACTCTCATCTTATCCGGAAACCTCTGACTGTTCATCAATTTTCTACCCAGAATCCGACTGAATCAATACCAGATGTGTAATTGACTATTCTAATCCGATAAAAACCTTCCAAAAGCAATTACAAACATAAAATACAAAGGAACATACCTCAATTTTACTTCTAAGCATACCAATTTGAATCCTTAGCCACCAAACCTTTCTTCCTTCTTTTTCTCTTCTCAAAACACACACACACACACACACACACACACACACACACTAAGCTTTCTGGATGAATCTTGCTGAAATGAAAATATCTGATTGTCTAAAGGGATATTATCAAACCAAGTTACCACTTTAGCCCCTAAACTATCCATTAATGACCAAAACACCTTTAACTCCTAACTTAACCCAAACTTACCCTAAACTTCAAATTTTAAAGTTAACAAAATTTAACGGAACTAACATTTAACTAACGAACTTACCCGGGGTATTACATCATCTCCCCCTTAAAAGAATTCCGTCCCGGAATTCGGTTAGGCAAAAAGGTACGGGTACTTAGTTCTCATCTCTGATTCCGATTCCCATGTAGCATCCGGTCCCTTATGATGTCGCCACTAAACCTTTACCTGTCTGATCTCCTTATTCCGCAAAACTTTGACTTTACTGTCAACAATGGCTTCAGGTTCCTCCACATAATTCAACTTTTCATCAACTTGTATGTCGAGTAGAGAAACTGCCTGATTTGGCGTAACCAAACATTTCCGAAAATTTGAAACGTGAAAAGCATTGTGAATCCTACTTAATTCTGACGGGAGATCCAACCTGTAGGCTACTTCGCCAATTCTTTCTGTTATTGCAATTGGTCCAATGTTTCTTGGGCTCAGCTTACCTTGTTTCCCAAATCGGATGACTCATTTCCAATGCGAGACTTTTAACATCACAAAATCTCCAACTTGTAATTCTAACGGCTTTCGGCGTCGGTCGGCGTAGCTTTTCTGTCTGTCTTGAGCCACTTTCAATCTTTCCCGAATATGAGTAATTTTATCCGCGGTTAATTGAACTATATCTGGCCCCGCTAGCTGTTTCTCTCCCACTTCGTTCCAACACAAAGGAGTTCGACATTTTCTACCATACAAAGCTTCAAACGGTGCCGCTTGTATGCTGGAATGATAACTGTTGTTGTAGACAAATTCTATTAGTGGCAAGTGCTTATCCCACGATCCCCCAAAATCAACAACGTAGGCCCGTAACATATCTTCCACATACTGAGCAACACTTCTTTTCATTCCCGGCCACCAGTAGAACTGTCGTAGATCTTTATACATCTTATTCGTACCTGGATGAATAGAGAAACGAGATTGATGAGCTTCTTGAAGTACCCGATCACGTAAACCATCCAAACGAGGCACCCAAACTCTGTTTCCCTAACACAGTAATCCACGATCATCTGGTACAAGTGTTGCTGATATCCCTACTAACCGTTCTGGTTTCAAGTGCTCTTCTTGAAAGGCTTCTACTTGACACCTCTTCAATTCGTCAAAGATGTTAGGTAGAAGTTCAGCCCGTAGTGCAATGGCCTTTATTGTTCCACTCCTTTCTTGCCGACTCAGTGCATCAGCTACCACGTTTGCCTTTCCCGGATGATAAAGAATTTCACAGTCGTAGTCATTCACCAGTTCTAACCATCTTCTTTGCCTCATATTCAATTCCCGCTGATCGAAAAGATGTTGAAGACTCTTATAATCGATATAACTTTGACACTTAGAACCATAAAGGTAATGTCTCCAAATCTTCAACGCGAAAACAACTGCTGCAAGTTCCATGTCGTGTGTAGAGTACTGCCGTTCATGATCCTTCAGTTGACGAGAAGCATAAGCCATAACTTTTCCGCGCTGCATTAATACACAACCCAATCCCAGTTTGGAAGCATCACTGTAAACAACAAAATCATCGGGACCTTCAGGCAATGGCAAAATCGGCGCGCTACAGAGTTTCTCTTTCAATATTCTGAATGCTTCATCCTGTTCTGCTTTCCATTCAAACTTTATATTCTTTCGAGTCAGTTTGGTCAACGGCGTAGCAATACGGGAGAAATCTTGTATAAAATTTCGATAGTAGCCGGCTAAACCCAGAAAACTTCTTACCTCGGTTGGCGTTCTCGGCGGTTCCCACTTTTCAATTGCTTCTACTTTCATCGGATCAACTTGAATGCCTTTTTCAGAAACTAAATGTCCTAGTAACTGAACTTCTCGAAGCCAAAATTCACACTTAGAAAATTTTGCATACAGTTGTTCCTTTTTCGACAATTCCAGAATCAAACGAAGATGTTGGGCGTGCTCTTCTTTGGACCGTGAGTAGATAAGGATATCATCGATAAATATAATAACGAATTTATCGAGATATGGCTTACATACTCGATTCATTAAATCCATAAAAGCAGCTGGAGCGTTCGTCAGTCCAAACGGCATTACAAGGAATTCATAGTGACCATACCGTGTGCGAAAAGCGGTTTTCAGAACGTCTTCCTCTTTAAACTTCAGCTGATGATAACCAGATCTCAGATCAATCTTGGAGAAATAGCAAGCTCCAACTAGTTGATCAAAGAGGTCATCAATTCTGGGAAACGGATACTTGTTCTTGATCGTGCGCTTATTCAGTTCCCGATAATCTATACACATCCTCATCGAACCATCCTTCTTTTTCACAAACAGAACCGGTGCTCCTCACGGCGAAGAACTGGGTCTGATGAAGCCTTTATCTGAAAGATCCTGCAGTTGTGTCATCATCTCTTTCATCTCTGGAGGTGCCAGTCGATATGGTGCACGGACAACAGGAACGGCTCCAGGAATCAGATCTATACCAAACTCTACTTGTCTAACGACCGGAAGGCTAGTCAGATCTTCTGGAAAAACTTCCGGAAATTCACAAACAACCGGAATATCTCCCAGCTTATTCTTTCCTAGCTTAGTATCTATCACATAAGCTAAGTAACTCGGGCAACCTTTATTGATACACTTACGAGCTTTCAACAAAGAAATAATGCAAGACTGATGATTTCTACGATCACCATAAATCACTACTGGTCCCTTCTCAGGTAAGACAACATTTATCAATTTCTTATCACAAACTATATTAGCCTGATTCTCGGCTAACCAATCCATTCCCACTACCACATCAAACTCGATTAAGGCTATAGGAAATAACTGAATAGGTACCCCACACCCATCTATGTTTATCTCACAACTATCAAATACCTCTTTAACCGGTACTTGATTATCATTCGTCGTATCTACCATTAACACATGATCTAACACTTTAGGCTTTAAATACATATAGGCAGTAAAAGAAGGCGACACAAACGATCGGTTTGCACCAAAATCAAATAACACTTTAGCACGTGTAGAGTTTATTAAGAATGTACCTATAACCACATCAGGAGTCTCATCTGCTTCTTGCTCTGTCATCTGGAAGGCACGACCCCTTGCTCTTTGTGGCTCTGACCTCAGTACTACCGGTCTAACACCCGTTGGTCTTATTGATGTGCCACCTTGTTGTACTCTCCCCAATGGACAATCGGACTGAAGATGATCAGGAGAATTACACGAGTAACAAAATCTAACTACTCAACAGTCTCTAGCAATATGACCGATCTTTCCACACTTATAAAAATTTCGAGGATCAACCTGACAACTCCCTTGAAGAAAACGGTGGCACTTTGGGCAAGGTCTTTCAACCGGCCAAAAAGGCGTACGACTATCGAATCTCTGAAATCTGGACTTCTTTAAATCATATTGTGGTCCTTCCCACTTTCTCTTCCCCGCACTCTTATCACCAGCATCTCTCCCTCTATCACGTTCCACATTTTCCGCGGCATCAACTGCGGCTGAGAAGGTTTCCGGTCCCTTTGCAATCACTAGACTTCGGATTTCTGACTTTAATCCGAAGATAAACCTTTCCATCTTCAATGCCTCCGTAGCAACATAGTATTCAGCGAATCGTGACTTCTCCAGAAAACGAGCAGTGTAATCCCTGACTGATAAACCCCCCTATTGTAGGTTCATGAATTCCTCTTCCAATTGCCTAACTACGGCTTGTGGACAAAACTGTCTTTTGAAAGCTGCTGTAAATTCTACCCAAGTAAAAGTAGAATATACATCGGATCCCCTAGAGGTAATGAGAGCTTCCCACCAGTATAGGGCATCTGCTTTCAACATCGCGGTTCCGTATAATACTCTGTCTTCCTCAGCACATTTACTGGTTTTGAATTCGGCTTCTATCTCCTTCAGCCACCTCATAGCCTTCTCTGGATCCCGTTCCCCTGAGTACGTTGGAGGTTTACAGCTTAGAAACATCTTATAGTCACACTTTCGTGGCACTGGTATACAGTAGGTGTAATAGGCATCTCGTCTTCCAGATTAGGATTTGGTATTTCAATTTCATTATGGCGAGTTCGATCAAACATAACTTGTATACTTGCTTGCAGTCTTCCCATTTCAGCCGTCAGGTCGTCCCTTGTAACAAATTCTGTACCTTGCTGCTGAACTCTGCCTCCAGTTCTGCCCCTACCTCGTTCTCCTCCTCTTCCCCTTGTCCCAATTGTTGGATTCGTTCTATTTGGGTTTCCTCCTTCCTCTCTATTCGTATTTCGAGTACCGCTTGCCATTTTATAGATTTAGACAAGGTTAATATACACATAAGCACATACCCCATATAATAAGGTATTCCAGTTCAAACATGTAACTGTAAGTTCATGATTACACTTGCCAGGTGTAATTTGAAATTACCTTACATGATGTTCCTTCTACCTTTTATACTTAGCATCCCAAGGTTCTAAATGTATAGGGACATCCTACTTCACATGCAGTTTAAGTCTAGGTACGGATACCAATACCTAAATCCCTTAAACTAGGGCTCTGATACCACCTGTAACAACCCGATATTTCCAAACATACAACAAATAACATATATTTCATAACGTCGTTACATAACAAAGATACATTATATAACAAATACGGTCTCTTAGTCTTTACAATCCAAAATAAGGCATTTCATTACAACTTTTCGCTAATTAAATACATTATATCTAATAACAAGGTTATAAACGCAAAACACATCATAGTCTTCAACATATAAGTCTTCCCAAAAGCTAGCCACCGAATTCTCTATTCACTTGTTCTTACCCGATCCATGATCTGGAATACATATTTTTAAAACAAAATGAGGGTTAGACCTATTGGTCTAAGTGAGAAAATCCCTGTCATTTTTTAAACCATTTGCACAAATACCATATATATATCACAAAAGATAAATACCAATCCTAACTCACGCATCGTGTACTTTTCCTGTCTCATTCCCATGGCCATATTAGTTGGTTGCAAGCCAACTAATAAATTAACTCCGCTGTACGACAATTACAGCCAACACCGATGTACGAATATTACAGCCAACACCACCGGTCCTAAGCCCGGCCAACACACTCTCGTATAGTGTAATACTCATGTAAATATAATATACATCTCCACATATTATATTTCAAACATAATCACATAATCACATATTCAATACACACATATATTGTAACAACCCACAATCCAAATATACATATAACATATAATTCATAACATGTTTTCAACAAAAGTAATTCATATTGCACATTTGGTCCCAAAGTCTGACTAATCAATATAAAAATTCAGTACAAACTTGATCCTATTTAGATAACATAATAACTAATAACACAGTTATAAGTACGAGAGCATCCACAACTTCATAACGATCATCTTCCCCAAAAAGCTATTCACCAAGTATTCTAATCGCTTAGTCTTACTGGAACCACCACCTGGAATACATATTTTTAAAACAGAAAATGAGGGTTAGACCTAAGGGTCTAGTGAGTAAATCCCTGACATTTGGAAATCAATAAAAATTCATTTATATAAAATACTCTTTATATAAATACACATATATCACACGTAAATTAATACCAACCAAGATTTGTGCATCATACCTGTCTCATCCCACCTTATTCCTCCACCAATGGCCAAATTTATTGGTTGCGAGCCAATTTAACACACCGGTCCAAAGCCCGGCCACGTATTATACTCGCATATAATACTCACGTAATTATAATATCTCAATATATTATAATCACCCACGTATGACACATTCATACAATTTATCAAGTATTTGTTATCCACATAATGTATTCCAGTAAAAATACTTTAAAGTAAAACTCACCTGTTTTGTTTATCACCAAAGTCTTTCCAAGTTAATTATCACGTATGACAATCCTTCACAGAATCTTGATTTCTTGATGCAGCTACTAAACCCAGCTGAATAAATCCTTCTCCTTCTTCACTTTAATCCAAAAACTACTCCAAATCCTCTCTCCCTCTTTGCCGAAAACAAGAACACACACACACACTTTCTTATTTTGCTAATAGTGCCTAAGGATGACACCTCCTTGTGTTGTCAAATGAATATGGCGGTGATGGTGGATAATATCTCCACTCTCACCAAATAAACCCCATTCTTATTCTAATTGGCAAGACTTACCCCCAAACTTCCAAATAAAAATTAAAACTTACCCCTTAACTTCTAACTCCATAAAACACTTTAATAAAGACCTATAAAATTTTCAAAGTTAAATTAGATAAAATACCTGGTTATTACAACATCTATCCCTTAAAAGAATTCCGTCCAGGAATTCGGTTAAGTGAAAACATGAGGGTATTTGGCTCTCATATCCGACTCTGATTCCCATGTCGCATCCTGTCCTCTATGATGTTTCCACTGAACCTTTACCTGTCTGATCTCTTTGTTCCTCAATATTTTGACTTTGTGATCAACTATAGCTTCTGGTTCCTCCACATAGTTCAACTTTTCGCCAACCCGGATATCTGGTAGAGAGACTGCCTGATCTGGTGTAACCAAACATTTTCGAAAATTTGATACATGAAACGCGTTGTGAATCCTGCTTAATTCTGGCGGAAGATCCAATCTATACGCTACTTCGCCGATCCTCTCCGTAATTGCAAACGGCCCGATATACCTTGGACTAAGTTTACCTTGCTTCCCAAATCGAATGACCCCTTTCCAAGGTGAGACTTTCAATATTACAAAATCTCCAACCTGGAATTCTAACGGTTTCCGGCGTCGATCTGCATAACTTTTCTGTCTATCTTGAGCCACTTTTAATCTGTCCCGAATCTGAGTGATCTTATCCGTTGTTAACTGTACTATTTCTGGCCCTGCTAATTGTTTCTCCCCCACTTCATTCTAACATAGAGGCGTTCGGCATTTTCTACCATACAATACTTCAAACGGTGCCGCTTGAATGCTGGAATGATAACTGTTGTTGTAGGCAAATTCTATCAAAGGCAGATGTTTATCCCATGATCCCCCAAAATCGACTATACAAGCCCGAAGCATATCTTCTAAAGTCTGGATTGTTCTTTCACTCTGCCCGTCAGTTTGAGGATGATATGCTTTACTCAACTTTATCTGCGTTCCCATCTCTTTTTGAAAGCTTCTCCAGAATCTGGAAGTAAAACGGCTATCTCGATCAGAAATAATCGAGATTGAAACTCCATGTCTAGTTACTATTTCATTAATGTACAATTTGGCCAAACGTTCCAAGGAATCAGTTTCTTTTATCGGCAAGAAATGAGCAGACTTTGTCAATCTATCCACAATCACCCAAATAGAGTCGAATCCCTTTGAAGTTCTAGGTAACTTGGTAATAAAATCAGTAGTGATCTGATCCCATTTCCACATTGGTATATCTAGTCGTTGTAACTGACCAAACGGCTTCTGATGTTCAATCTTTACTTTCTTGCAAGTAGTACAATCTTCCACATACTTAGCAATACTTCTCTTCATTCCCGGCCACCAATAGAATTGTTTCAAATCTCCATACATCTTATTTGTACCTGGATGAATAGAAAATCGAGATTGATGAGCTTCTTGTAGTACACGATCACGTAATCCACCCAAACGAGGCACCCAAATTCTGTTCCCCATACACAATAACCCACGGTCATCTTTCCCAAGCAATGCTGATATTCCCACTAACCGTTCTGATTTCAAACTTTCTTCCTGGTAAGCATCTATTTGGCACTTCAGTAATTCGTCAAAGATATTTGGAAGGAGTTCAGCTCGTAGCGATATCGCTTTTATCGTTCCACTTCTTTCTTGACGACTTAGTGCATCTGCTACCACGTTCGCCTTCCCGGGGTGATAAAGGATTTCACAATCGTAATCATTTACCAATTCCAACCATCTTCTTTGCCTCATATTCAGTTCCTTCTGATCGAAAAGATGTTGGAGACTCTTATGGTCAGTGAAAATTTGGCATTTAGAACCATAAAGATAATGTCTCCAAATCTTCAATGCGAAGACAACTGCTGCAAGCTCCATATCATGAGTAGGATATTGTTTTTCATGGTCCTTTAATTGACGAGAAGCATAGGCAATCACCTTTCCACGTTGAATAAGTACACATCCCAATCCTAGTTTAGAAGCATCACTGTAGACCACAAAATCATCGGAACCTTCTGGCAATGCTAATATTGGCGCGCTGCAGAGTTTCTCCTTCAATATTCTGAATGCCTCATCCTGTTCTGCTTTCCATTCAAACTTTAGATTCTTCCGAGTCAGCTTAGTCAATGGCGTCGCGATTCGAGAAAAGTCTTTTATAAATTTCCGATAGTATCCAGCTAGACCCAGAAAACTACGTACTTCGGTTGCCGTTTTCGGCGGTTCCCATCTTTCAATTGCTTCCACTTTCGCTGGATCAACTTGTATACCCTTCTCTGAAACTATATGACCCAAAAACTGAACTTCCCGCAACCAGAATTCACATTTAGAGAACTTAGCGTACAACTTTTCTTTCTTCAGTAACTCCAGAATCAAACGAAGATGTTGTGCGTGATCCTCTTTGGATCGAGAATAAATAAGTATATCATCGATAAACACAATGAGAACTTTATCGAGATAAGGCTTACATACCCGATTCATTAGATCCATAAAAGCGGCCGGAGCGTTCGTTAATCCGAAGGGCATCACCAAAAATTCGTAGTGACCGTACCTCGTACGAAAGGCAGTCTTCAGAACGTCTTCTTCCTTAACCTTCAACTGATGGTAGCCAGATCTGAGATCAATCTTGGAGAAGTAACAAGCTCCAACTAATTGATCGAAGAGGTCATCAATTCTTGGAAGTGGATACTTGTTCTTGATCGTGCGCTTGTTCAGCTCTTGGTAGTCGATACACATTCTCATTGAACCGTCTTTCTTTTTCACAAATAGAACTGGTGCCCCCCACGGCGAAGAGCTGGGTCTGATGAAGCCCTTATCAGACAAGTCTTGAAGCTGTGCCATCATTTCTTTCATCTCTGGAGGTGCTAATCTATAAGGTGCACGAGCAATAGGAGTGGCTCCAGGTACCAGATCTATACCAAATTCTACTTGTCTAACAGGAGGAAGACTATTCAAGTCTTCAGGAAAAACTTCTGGATATTCACTAACGATAGAAATATCTTCCAGCTTAACCTTTTCAGGCCTACTATCTATCACATAGGCTAAATAACTCGAGCAACCCTTGCTAACACATTTATGGGCTTTTATCATAGATATAAGATTGGATTGATGATCCTTACGATCTCCATAAATCACTACTGATCTCTTATCAGGTAAAACGACATTGATTATTTTCTTATCACAAACTATGTTAGCCTGATTCTCAGCTAACCAATCCATTCCTACTACCACATCAAATTCAAACAAAGCTATTGGAAATAGTTGTATCGGTACTCCACACCCCTCTATATTTATCATGCAACGATCAAAAACTTCTTTAACTGCCACCTGGCTATCATTTGCAGTATCTACTAATAAAGCATGTTTTAACATTTTAGGCTCTAAATGCATGTGAGCAGCAAAGGAGGGAGACACAAAAGATCGATTTGCACCAGAATCAAATAACACTTTAGCACGCGTGGAGTTTATGAAAAATGTACATGTGACCACATCCGGAGTTTCCTCCGCCTCTTTAGCTGTCATTTGGAATGTACGACCTCTCGTTTTCGGCGGTTCTATTCTTGGGACTACTGGTCTAGTAATGGCTGGTTTCCCGGATGTACCCCCTTGTTGTATTCTACCTCGTGGACAATCTGATTGGAGGTGATCCGGAGAATTGCACAAAAAGCAAAACCGTGTAAATCGACAATCTTTAACAACATGACCGGTTTTCCCACACTTAAAACAAACCCGAGATTCCACTTGACAATTTCCCTTATGGTAGCGATTACATCTCGGACATGGTCTTTCCGCTGGTCGAAACGACGGACGGTTATCGAACCTCTGGAATCTAGACTTCCTTGGATCATGTGGTGGTCCTTCCCATTTCCTTTTCCCCAAACTCTTATCACCGGCATCCCTTTTATTGTCTCGTTCTACATTTTCTGCAGCATCCACTGCAGCTGTAAAAGTATCTGGCCTTGTTGCAGTCACTAGTCTTTGGACTTCTGAATTCAACCCATAGATAAATCTCTCCATTTTCATCTTTTCTGTAGCAACATAATATCCTGCAAAACGAGATTTTTCTAAAAATCGTGCAGTATAGTCTCTGACTGACAAATTCCCTTGCTGTAGATTCATAAATTCTTCTTCCAATTGTCTGACAGCAGCTTGTGGACATAAGTGTGTTGTGAAAGCTAACACGAACTCCTCCCATGAAAAAGTAGAGTATATATCCGCTCCTCTCGATTCTATATGAGCCTCCCACCAATACAGAGCATCACCTTTTAGCATTGCCGTTCCATAAAGTACTTTATCTTCTTCAGCACATTTACACGTTTTTAAGATAGCCTCTATTTCTTTCAGCCATCTCATAGCTTTTACCGGATCCCGATCTCCTGGGTATGTAGGGGGCTTGCAACTAAGAAATATTTTATAGTCACACCTTTTCATTACCGGTAAAACAGTAGTGGTAAGTGGTATCTCAACTTCATGTTCCGTATTTGGTCTTTCAGTTTCATTATGACGATTACGTTCGAACATGGCTTGTATGCTATCCTGTAATCTCCCCATTTCAGCAGTCAGATCATCCCGTGTAACAAACTCTGTACCATGCGGTTGTGTTCTACCTCCAGTTCGGCCCCCAGTTCCCCTTCCGGTTCTGCCTCTACAACGATCTCCTCCTCTTCCCCCTGTTCCTATTGGTGGATTCTCTCCACTCGAATTCCTTCCTCTTCCCTGATTCCTTTGTCTAGTGTCACTTGCCATTCTGTGGATTCGAACAAAGTTAATATACACATAAGCACATACCCCATATAACAAGGTACTCCAGTTCAAACATGTACCTGTAAGATCATAATTACACTGGCCAGGTGTAATCTGAAATTACCTTACATGATGTTCCTTCTACCTTTTATACTTAGCATCCCCAGGTTCTAAAATAATAGGGACATCCTACTTCACATGCAGTTTAAGTCTAGGTACACATACTAATACCTAAATCCCTTAAACTAATGCTCTGATACCATCTGTAACAACCCACAATCCAAATATCCATATAACATATAATTCATAACATGTTTTCAACAAAAGTAATTCATATTGCACATTTGGTCCCAAAGTCTGACTAATCAATATAAAAATTCAGTACAAACTTGATCCTATTTAGATAACATAATAACTAATAACACAGTTATAAGTACGAGAGCATCCACAACTTCATAACGATCATCTTCCCCAAAAAGCTATTCACCAAGTATTCTAATCACTTAGTCTTACTGGAACCACCACCTGGAATACATATTTTTAAAACAGAAAATGAGGGTTAGACCTAAGGGTCTAGTGAGTAAATCCCTGACATTTGGAAATCAATAAAAATTCATTTATATAAAATACTCTTTATATAAATACACATATATCACACGTAAATTAATACCAACCAAGATTTGTGCATCATACCTGTCTCATCCCACCTTATTCCTCCACCAATGGCCAAATTTATTGGTTGCGAGCCAATTTAACACACCGGTCCAAAGCCCGGCCACGTATTATACTCGCATATAATACTCACGTAATTATAATATCTCAATATATTATAATCACCCACGTATGACACATTCATACAATTTATCAAGTATTTGTTATCCACATAATGTATTCCAGTAAAAATACTTTAAAGTAAAGCTCACCTGTTTTGTTTATCACCAAAGTCTTTCCAAGTTAATTATCACGTATGACAATCCTTCACAGAATCTTGATTTCTTGATGCAGCTACTAAACCCAGCTGAATAAATCCTTCTCCTTCTTCACTTTAATCCAAAAACTACTCCAAATCCTCTCTCCCTCTTTGCCGAAAACAAGAACACACACACACTTTCTTATTTTGCTAATAGTGCCTAAGGATGACACCTCCTTGTGTTGTCAAATGAATATGGCGGTGATGGTGGATAATATCTCCACTCTCACCAAATAAACCCCATTCTTATTCTAATTGGCAAGACTTAAAAATTAAAACTTACCCCTTAACTTCTAACTCCATAAAACACTTTAATAAAGACCTATAAAACTTTCAAAGTTAAATTAGATAAAATACCTGGTTATTACATATATGTATTCCAGTTTGAAAACATTTTGAAGTAAAACTCACCTGTTTGCTTATCAAAAACTCTTTCCAGTCTTTTCCACAAGGAATTCTGCTTTCACCTTCGATTCACAGTATCTGAAACAAATAGATACAGATATCTTTTTACCAAATAGAACACATAAGTCTTACTAAAGCTAGGAACTCTAAAGAACTCCAATCCTCAAATGTTACCCCCAAACCCGAACTTAAGTCGAGTCCACAGTACATTTAGTCTTCATTCACTCTCTGTCCAATAACTAACAATACACAGGTTACTGGAAAGTCAAAAGCATCTAAACTCTCAAAATTGACCAAACAGCTAAAGTTCCCGGACAACCCAAACTTCCCGGATAACACAAACTATCCGGACAACACAACTATCCGGTAAACATCAACTTTCCGGATAACATAACAAATCCGGATAACACAACTATCCGGACAGCGTGAACAATCCGGGTAACATGCGGACTCCAAAGCAATCTGGACACTATCCGGTATCTCATGTCAACCGAAAACTTAATGAAAAGAGAAACTTACCGGGTGAGACTCGTCCGGACACCATCGAAAAGGGACTACCCGGACACTATCAACAAGATTACCCGGACACCACCCAAGAAACTACCGGACACTCTCATCTTATCCGAAAACCTCTGACTGTTCATCAATTTTCTACCCAGAATCCGACTGAATCAATACCAGATGTGTAATTGACTATTCTAATCCGATAGAAACCTTCCAAAAGCAATTACAAACATAAAATACAAAGGAACATACCTCAATTTTACTTCTAAGCATACCAATTTGAATCCTTAGCCACCAAACCTTTCTTCCTTCTTTTTCTCTTCTCAAAACACACACACACACACTAAGCTTTCTTGATGAATCTTGCTGAAATGAAAATATCTGATTGTCTAAAGGGATATTATCAAACCAAGTTACCACTTTAGCCCCTAAACTATCCATTAATGACCAAAACACCTTTAACTCCTAACTTAACCCAAACTTACCCTAAACTTCAAATTTTAAAGTTAACAAAATTTAACGGAACTAACATTTAACTAACGAACTTACCCGGGGTATTACAAAAATCCTTTTGAGAGTTGTAGTCTTCTAAACAGGCTTGACGATAAAGGAGTCATCATCATTGTCGTCATCATCATCATTCTTTGAAGAAGAAGATGGTTCGCCGTCAGAGATGTCGACAGCTTCATCGTCTTCAGCTTCGTCGTCAGATTCTATCTCCTCAGCATAGGGGTCGGTTACATCAGCAGCATCTTTCTCAAGTTGCTCATCGAGTTGCTCCCCCTCAGATACATAGTCGAGCTTCTCGGTTCCCTCAGGGTTTTCAACTCCTTGAGGTTTTGAAGAAGTAGCAGCAGCAGCTTTCTTTTCAATACCCTCCCCCTCAGCATGGGGAAGGTCTTCTTTATTTTTCTTCTCCCCCTCATCATTATGGGGAAGGTCTTCTTTAGTATTCTCCCCCTCTTCCACGTCATGGTTGGGGGAGGTACCAGAATGTTCAGTAGCACCAGTGTCAACCTGCATTGGGTCCTTGTCTTCATGGCTAAAGATCCCAATACAGTTTTCAATCCTTGTTAATCTGTCTTCCAGGCCAGATATAGCAGGATTGAGGCTTTGAAGTTCTTGTCGATCAATCTAAGTAAAGTGCGATGGAGTGCAAGTTGGAGCATTCAGACGATCGATCACTTGCTGAATCATTTCTTTGACAGTACCAACATCAGCTTTGACCGTGGAGACCTCGGTCTTAAGAGTACTCACCTCTGTTTTCAATGATATTACTTCATTGGTCAGAGAGGTAAAGTTTGTAGTGAGAGCGGTGTTGGTGTTGTTGACGGCAGTTGAATGTTCAGCGATGGTGGTAGCAAATTGAGCAATGCTACCATCAACCTTCTCCAAATCAGCTTTGGAGGCTTTCTTTTCGACCTCAGTGGTCAAAATCTTCAGAGTTGTGGTGAGAGCTCCCACTTTTGTTTCCAGGGCCGTCAGGGAGGTGTTGATATCCCCCAAATTAGGACCTGAAAAAGTTATAAACTTATGAACAGAGGAAAGCTCAGAAGTTTGGGGTTGAGAGAGAGAAGTGTGTGGGATTTTGTGTATACCTGCAGGCGGGTTGGCGAAGTTGTCGAAACCTCGATGTCCTGAAAAAGTTTCGTAGTCGTCTTCAATATTTCCTAGACGACTGGAAGTACCTGCAGGTCCTGTGGGGTGTCCTATCATCCTCTGAAAATGTTCAGCAGTAGTGTCGCTGAGGATGACGGATGTTGAGGAGAATAGGGGAATAGATTGAGCGACCAAAGAAGAGGTGAGAGGAATGGAGGATGAGAATGATGGTTGGGTGCGGGGTTCAGCGTTGGATCCGCTGAGAATCACTTCAGTCTGTAGAGAAGTTGAAGGAGGTGGGTTCATTTCCAAGTTTATAACTTCAGCGTTTAGAGACGCTGAAGCTGGGATGGAAGGGGTGGCTTGTTCAGCTGTGGCAGAGCGTACCACGGAACTTTCCATCAGCTCTTCAAGATGAGAAGAGCTGAGGAGTCTTTAGCAAGAGATTGCTTATGGGGTTGCTCCTTGGTTTTCTTAGTCCTTTTGGAACCAAGTTGGGAAGATGAGTGTTTCCTTTTTTCTAGAAGGAGTGGAGGTTGCAGTTGGGGTATCAGCGGTGGGTTTTTCCACTGAATGAGCTGCAGAAGTAGAAGAAGGAGGATTGAGAATAGATAAGAGAGTAGAGAGACGTACCTCGTTTGCCATTGGCTTGAAGTCGAGTACCTTAGGGCCAACCTGAGAGAGTTTCAGATCTCCTACTTTTGGGTAGTTATCCTTCAGGCCGGTTTGGAAGACGGCGCTGAGGAATCTTGGGTATGGAACCCATGATGGTCGGTCAACAGCAGAGAGAGAAAAATATAAACCTAAAATGTGTTTATATAGTGAGATTAGAGAGAGAGAGAGAGAGAAAAAAAACTAGTGCGGGAAAGTTTTTCATCATGACACGGACACGTGTTTGCATTTGATTGGCTGGTAAACGAAACGTGCAAATGTGTGTCAGAAAGAAGAACGTGCCAGGGCTTATCCGTTGCGATGACGTCACGGATGTCCTTTCATATTTTAGGATGTCTCTGAGGTTTTGAAAGCTCAGGGACACTTTTGAAAACATAAAGCACTGAATAGAAATATCAGTGTTGGTTTTAGAAATTTCAAAGTATCGCTGATTAAGGAAGAGATATTCAGCGATGCAATTTGTCTTGAAATCTTGCATTCACATGCGAACGTCAGCGAGTAAAAGAGAAAACATACCTTGACATCAACGAATCAATTATGTCAGAGAGAGAATGATAGAATGGGTTATACAAGTTGATTTTATCCTATCGCTGATCAAATGTGAACCGCTGAAGATTTTACTCTTCAAAGTTCAGCATTCCAAGCTCGCTGATGAGAAAGTTGAATCTTGTCTCATCTAGAGGTTTGGTGAACAGATCAGCTAACTGATAGTCAGTTGGGATAAAATGGAGTTCTATATCACCATTCATCACATGATCTCTGATAAAATGATACCTGATTTCGATGTGTTTTGTCTTTGAGTGTAGCACTGGATTGTTGGCTATATCGATGGCACTTGTGCTGTCGCAATAGATTGGAATTTTCGAGAGCTGAAGGTCATAGTCTAGTAGTTGATTTCTTATCCACAAGACCTGAGAACAAAAGCTTCCAGCGGCTACATATTCAGCTTCAGCTGTGGAGGTGGACACTGAGTTTTGCTTTTTACTTGTCCAACTCACCAGCTTTCCACCCAGGAGCTGACAGCCTCCTGTGGTGCTTTTCCTATCCAATTTGCAACCTGCAAAATCACTATCTGAATAGGCGATTAGATCAAACCCTGAGTCTTTGGGATACCAAAGACCTAGGTTCGCAGTACCCTTAAGGTATCGAAAAATTCGCTTTACAGCGGTCATATGAGATTCCTTAGGTTCAGCTTGATATCGTGCACACAAACAGGTTCTGTACATAATATCGGGTCGGCTAGCTGTAAGATACAAGAGAGAGCCGATCATCCCACGGTACAGCGTAACATTAACAGGTATTCCATTTGAATCCTTGTCAAGTGTCAGCGGTGGTGCCATAGGGGTTTTCATAGCTGAACTCTGAGTTAAATCGAATTTCCTCAGCATATCTTTAACATACTTTCCCTGATTAATGAAAGTTCCTTTTTCATTTTGCTTTATCTGAAGACCAAGGAAATATGTTAGCTCACCCATCATGCTCATTTTATACTCTTCTTTCATTCTATCAGCGAAACGAGTACAAAGGTCAGGGTTAGTAGAACCAAATATAATGTCATCAACATATATCTGAACGAGAATAATATGACCTTTTACTTTCCTGAAGAATAGAGTCTTATCGATTTTACCACGCTCAAATTGTTCAATATGGAGATAAGTAGAGAGAGTGTCATACCATGCACGAGGATCTTGCTTTAGTCTGCTTGCCTTTCTCACACGCTGAACATAAGGATTCTTTGGCGTATGACTGCTGAGGTAGACCAGTGACTAACTCTTTTGAAGAAAGAGTGTTTAGTGTCTTGAAGTTTAAATGAGAGAGCCTCTTATGCCATAGTCAGTTGACATCAGATGAGGCTTTTGAGAAGAAACAAGAGTTCTCAGTGGTTGTTGAGTCCATGTTTATTACATAAACATTTTCCAAACGATAACTGCTGAGAGTTATCTTCTCCTTTTTGTCAGCGACAAAGCAGGATTCCTTAGTAAAGATTACTTTGTTATCCTTGTCGCAAAGCTGACTGATGCTTAGAAGATTATGCTTCAGCCCTTCAACATATGCGACTCTTCTGAAGGTTGTTGTACCATTAGATAGTACACCAAACCCTCGGGTATGTCCTTTTCCATTTCCACCGAAAGTCACAGAGGGACCCTTCTCTTCCTTGTATTCAGCGAGCAAGCTTTTCTTTCCAGTCATGTGTCTAGAGCATCCGCTATCGAGATACCAGATACCCTTCTTAACCTGCATTATAAAGGAAGATTAGTTTTTCTTGGGTACCCACTTAACCATGTGTACACGTTTGTCAGTGGGGTTAGAAGAAGAGGTGGAAGGTTCAACAGTCTTCGCAGCATTTGAAGATTCAGCTTTGTCAGTCTTCACTTTGGTTAATTTCTTAACCTCAGTGGTCTTCTTTGCCTTGGGGGCAATGATCTTCACCTTAGCTATCTTTTCAGCTTTGGTGGCTGTAGGGCACTTACTAGCAATATGATTTGTAAGTCCACAATGATAACATTTCCTATAACCAAAAGTAGTTCTAGGACCATTTGCATGCTGAGCTTTAGATTTTGAGTTAGAAGGACTAGCACCAAGTAAGCTATTGGTTTTTGAAATGGGAGGAACATTTAGTTCTTCGGATTTCTTACCAATGATTTCCACTTTGATTCTAGGAGTAGATCGCTGAATAGATCCACGCTGAATAAATCCAGAGATCTTATTCTTTGAATCAGAGGGATAAGTCACTGAAGCTTTAGAAGCGTTCACCTTTGGTACAGAGGTACCCTTCTGAGGATTTTGGTTAAAAGCAATTCCTTTACCTTTGTTTTTAAAGACTGATGCAGGTTTTGGATAAATAACTTTTTCTTTACCTTTAGAAGTTAAGGTAGAGATTTCCTCAGGGATGGGCGGTTTAGAAGAGGAACACTGAGAAGATGAAGTATCAGCGACTGAGGATACGAAAGTTCCAAATAAGAGCATGGAACGATCAGTGGTTGGTTCTAGAGTATCAGCTTTGTAACCAAGACCACGTTTATCACTCAGGGGAATCTGAGACTTAATTATCTCAGTGATCTTTGTTGAGGAATTATACCATCCATCAACAGTAGTTTTTTCAGCTTTTAATGCAGCGATAGCTTCTTTGCGCTCGATTTTGACTAGCTGATTTAGGTGAACTTGATCATTAAAATCTTCTTCAATTTTAGAAAGATTTTCTATTTGAAGGTGACAGTCTTTAAGCTGTTCAGCGAGATCAAGGTTTTGATTTTCAACTATTGTTTTGCCATTCATGGCTTCATATAAACTTCTAGTCAAGAGATCGATCTTTCGAAGACTACCAGCTTCATCAATATTTGCAATATTGGTAAAGAAGAAAGGTGATACCTGAGTAGCAGAGGTTGAAGTGGAGGGAATGTCTGAACTTTCTTCCTCATCTTCAAGTTTGGCCATAAGACAGAGATTGGCTCCATCATCTTCAGAGTCAGATGTTTCTTCTTCGTCAGAGGCAGCCCAATCATAGTCAGCCATGAGGCCTTTGCCTTTCTTCTTAAAGGTTTTCAGCTTTGCATACCTTTCTTTCAGCTTTTTATATTTTTCATCTCTATTCCTGGGAATAAAGTTTTTCTTGGGAGAAGTTGAGGGTCTAGAGACTTTCCTTGACCTGCACTCGCTAGCAAAATGTCCTATCTTTTCACAGTTATAGCAAGTAGCAGTAGCCTTATCAACAGGGGTTGATGATCTTGGCTTGTCAGAAATAGCAAGAGGTTTATTCCTTTTGAAGTTACTCTTTCTAGCAAATCTCCTGAACTTATTAGCCAGGAATGCCAGAGTTTCATCATTATCTGAAACGTCAGAGTCTGATGATCTTTCAGAGTTAGTTTCCAACTCAGTGACAGTGATAGTCGATCGCTGAGTGGAAGGTGACTCTGAGATTAAAGCAACAAGGGTGCTTTTGGAATATTTTACAAGATTCTTCTTAAGATGACTCGATTGCTCATGATTCAGCATCGTGCCATATAAGGTAGAAAGGGTCATTGATTTTAGATCCTTTGACAGCTTGAGACACATAGAATAACTGTCCCAGCTTTCAGGTAAACATTCTAAGAACTTTGTCAGTACTTCAAAGTTAGAATATTCCTTACCAACAGTTTTTAGATCTATTATTAAACAGTTAAAACGTTGGTGTACTTCAGAGAAAGTTTCATTCTTACCACAAATGAAGCTTTCATACTGTCTTACCAGGTTGATCTTTCGAGAGTCCTGGACTTCAGAAGTACCTTCATACTGAACACAGATTGTGTCCCACATAGCTTTTGAGGTTTTCAGGTTCATGACGGAATGGTAGACTTCGTCAGGAAGAGCCATGGAGAGTATGGATATGGCTTTGGTGTCGATAGCCACTTTCTTCTTATCTTCGTCAGTCCACATATGAACTTCCTTGGGTATCAGCCTTTCTGGAATAGCAGGTCTATTCTCAGCGGCTGGTACTGCAGGATCAATTCTAACAGGAATATATGGGCCGTTTTCAAGATAATAAGGCATATTAGGGTCTACACCTTCTAAGAAGAGAATCATCCCATTTTTCCATAGATTAAAATTATCTCTGGAGAATCTAGGGGGTTTTGCAAGAGAACCGTTGTCAATATAGTTTGTGTTTGTGTTGGTAGCCATTTTAGGAAATAGCAAGGAAGAGAAATCTTAGTATAGATCAGATCTTGTTTATGAGATTAAACAAATCCGCTCTGATACCACTTGTTGGTCCCGAAGGGCTATACAAGTTTGTAGAAGGGGGGGGGGGGGTTGAATACAAACACACGTTTTTACTTTTCTAAATTGTTTATTGATAAATCAAGACAATTTACAACTTGTTGCGGAACAAGATTAAGGATAAACCTAAATCTAAACAAGTCTTAAGAACACTAAGTTTCTTGCACTAAGAAAGAGAAGGAAATTACTAATAATAACCTATCTCAAAGATATAAGAAGGATGACTCGACCAGAGTTTACGAGTACTTCAAAATGAAGTGAGGTCTTCTTCTTATATACTGCATGCATTTAATGCATGGCAGTATGGCTTTACACGTGGCAGCAGTTGATTGGTCGCATGTACTTTTGTAGACATCCTAGTAGCCGCATGGTGCACAGTGTAGAATCAGAGTTGTTGTACGATTTCAGACAAAATGTATGTTGGTTCTGACACTTAGTACGGAGACGTGTAAGGGAGGTAAGACAATAGTAACATACAGAGAGACTTCATGATCAGCTTTCGTTGAGTCAGATCTTTATCAGCGAATGATAAAGTTCAGCGATTGCTGAAGTCTTCTACTTGATACTTCACGTTGAATGGACAGGTCTTGCTTCGCTGATATCCGCATCAGTTCATGAGTAGACTTGTCGCTGGTTCTTGAGCTTGATCTTCGACTTCAGCGTAGAACATATGTTGACGTGAAACTTGTCTTCAGGGATCATAAGTAAACAACTGACTTATCAGCGATCACCATAAGGACTGAACAGGCTCAGAGCATTATGGTGAACAATGTTCGCTGAATGTTTAATCTAAAGAACGAGAGTTCCTATCAGCGGTACTGAATTAGTCTTAGTACATCAGCGATAGTGAAACTCTAATACATATTGTTTACTTACAATTTTCACTAAGTGTTTAAGAGAGGGTCATTATCAAATCACTGAGGGTTTGGATCAACAAAAATGTATAAACCATGAATTATTGTTATATTGTTAACAAGGTTCTAAATGGCGTGAGGCGTGGCGTGGCGACGAGACCAAACCTCAAGCCTTAGGAGCCACGGTGAAGCCATGGCGTTTTCAAGGTGTGACTTATGGCATCAAATTTCTAATTCATATATAATATTATATATAAAAACATATGTTTTGTAGTGTAAGTCAATGAGTCAATAGTAATAAGCAAGTTAAATTATGTTATATACTAAAAAACTTGCAAATAAGACATTAAAAACGTAAATAAAAAATAAATATCGCATTACGAAAACTGCGCATTAGGTCATGGCGTGTCATGGGCTTAACGTGGCGTGAGACACAAGCCTTGGTGCCATGGCGTGCAATGACGGCTGTGTGGCGAGTTTTTTAGAACAATGATTGTTAATTCCTTTAAAAGAAGATATCAGAACTTACAACTTCTATAATGGACAAATTATCGTTATGTGGCTTTAACCGGGAGACTCGGGTTCAAATGCAAGGAGCACCCTACAAGTATGGCCATGCTTGTATTTTTTTGTAAGGGTGTCCTAGGCTATGCCTACTCTAATCCCTTGACAAATTGTGACTGTAAGACATCAGCCTTGATTAAACCTCATTGGCCACAATTGTTGTGTGTAATTGGTACGTCGTACGCGAGATATGAAAGATAAAGCAAAAGAAAAAGTTGTTTTCTAGATTGGGACATATGATATGATTAACATAAGAATGTCCTTTTGTTCCGTTAAAATAAGTAGAACAAAAATTAGGAAAACGAGACAATATTAATAAATTACTAGACCATGCATGTCAAATTAAAACGCTAATATTTTTTATAGTTGTTTAACCCACCTACCTCATACTCGTTCATAAGAAGTAGGGATGAGCCTCAAGTACAATTTTCCCGAACCGAACCGGGACCGAACCCGAACCGGTACCATGTAATCGGTCCGGTTTTCGGTTCCATGAATTTGACAAAATCGGGATTCGGTATTCGGTACCGGGATTTTCCCAAAAAATCCCGAAACCGAACCGAAATATTAATATACAATGTTTTTTTAAATTTCTTAAGTATGCATATCATCTCTTAAATAAACTAACCTTATCATTCTCTAATCAAGATATATCATCTTCTAAACGAACAAAATGGAAAAGAAAATGTCTAAAAAATACCGAAAATTGTTGAACTTTTGATTGGTTTTGAACTTTTGATCGTTAAACTTTTGATTGTTTGAGAATGGTTTTGATACACATTTGAAACATTATAAATTTTTTGGTTTGCGATTGGTTTTGATATTCATTTGATACATTTTTATATTTTCGTTTCTAAGTGGTCCTAGTACCGATTTTCCCGTCCCAAGACCGAAACCGAACCGGTACATACGGTTCGATTTTCAATCCTACTTTTTAGTCCAAAAAAATTCGGTACCAATCGGTTTGGTTCTAGTTTGATACCGGTCCAATCACGATCTCATACCTAATAAGAAGTTCTACCAAAAAAAAGAGCTGAATGATTTAGTTATTGTTAAAAGAATAAATTTAAGATTTGATCCTTGACGTTTGCAATTTTTAACGAAAGTGGCCACAATCTTCATTTATTACCAGTGTTCAAAAAGGCGCGCCATGGCGCGATATGGCATAAGATGCGTCTCCGCCGTTACGAAATGGCCCATAACGTTTCTATATGGCGTGGCTCACGCCATGGCGTCTTAAGGCGCGCCATGGCGCGCCGCGGCACGAGTTTTTTCTAAGACGTGATATTTTCACATTTTTTTTTATTTTTTTTTATTTTCTATTTTTTTTTATTTTTTTTTGTTTTTACATTTTTAACTTTATATTTTCTACCTTTATGGATTTATCTAATCATGACACACATTGTTTCAAAATTTCATAAACATTATGGAATTACGATTAAAACGAACGTTGTAAATTTACCTTTATAAGTTCTATTTTAAATATTCAATCAAAAACTATTTTTATAATAATAATCAATATGTATGTTCTCCTTCTAATATGAATATATTTTTTTAATAAAACTATCTTACTAGAATAATATATGGTAACAAATATGTGTATATATAATTATATATTTGACATACAAATTTGCCGTCTTATCACGTCTTAAAAAACGTCGCGTCCTCGCCGTGGCGTGTAAGGCTTGAGGCTTGACCTCGCCGCCACACCACGCCTTACGCTATTTTGAACCTTGTTTATTACACGTATATCCTCCAGGTTTGCCAAATCCAATAGATATCCTCCCTACCACTAACATGAGTCATCCTTTTTTGCTAAATTCAAATTGAAGTGTATTTTGGTGTGTTTATCTATTTTTAGAATTTTTTTATTAAAAATTAAAACATAATATAAATAAGGGAAATTAATTAAAATGTCACAAGTTTGACTTTTCTTTACCAAAATACCCTAAATCTGTTTCACTTTACCAAAATGCCACAAATGCCCGCGATGGGGCCCGCGATCGCGGGCTAGGACGTACGTGGCACCGAGGTTTGGCCAAAGTGTCCCGTGGAGCCCCTCAACTATGGCCGCGGTGACACCTTTGGTCCCTCACCGCGGAGGTATCCCGCGATGGGCAAAAAATTTACACTTTCAGCCCCTGTACTTGAACGAATCTTGCATGCTTTTACTGTTTTTTTCCACAATTATTGTACTTTGAAGACCAATTTGTGGTTCAAATTCACTGGCATGTTTGAGATTTCATCCATAAATATCAGTAAAATGCAATTCATAATTCACACCATTCCATCCTTCTTTCTTGCTTTCTTTCACTTGCTTTCTTTCTTGCTTTCTTTCTTCAGTAAACAAATGGCATCGTCATCTAACCCATCGTCTACACCTGAAGGAATTCCACCTAGACTCCAGAAGGCGATAGCAGCAAAGGAAAAGGAGATAGACCAACTGACAGAAGAGTGGAAACAGATTATCTCCTGGAAGAAAGTCCACTTGACAAGGATCGAAGTGGAAGAAAAGGAGATCAAAAGGATGAAAGGGGATATAAAAGATAGAGAGACTCGTATTCTTCGAGAAAAAGAAGAAATTCACCACTGTACGCAAGACTTCCCAATTCTTCAAGCGAAGATAAGCGACAAGCAAAGTTGGATTGATCAAACTAAAGCAATTTTTCAGTAGGTGGTGGTACGGGTGTTGCTTTAGTACTTTGTTGTTTATGTGTTATTGTTTTGTAGTTTTCCAGTTAGACATTGTTGTTTCGTTCCATTTCTATATAACCATTACTATTCTCTCCATTTAGACTACTACCATTATGATCATCATTCCATGTTCTGTTTCAAGTACCTTTGTTTTTTGTTGTTTTGTATTTGTTTTTTACTGTGTTGTTTTGTATTTTTTTTATTGTTTTGTACTTTTTTGCTCATGAATAAAGGTTTTTAATTTGTCTGAAATTTGTTTTTAAGTAGTCTGAAATTTGTCTGAAAAGTGGTTCATGTGAAAAATACAACTCATAAATGTTATACATGATTATTTCATCCCATGTTCGGAAAAAAGAAAGGATTCCAAACGGGTGTTTGCAGAAATAAATTACAAGAAAAAATGGTAAAGTGAAAGCACAAATTGTGGGTCTGTGAAACAAAGATGAATGGAAATCAACGCACATAAGTTATGTTTGATAAATTATAACGCGCTAAACATACAATACTTATCGTCCCAATCAAGGGAAATCAACGTTTAGATCAACAGTATCATATGATATAGTTCCATGTGGTTCAAGCTCTGACGGGCCCGCGGTGTTACTTAGTTGAGTGCTTGTGCGTCTACTCCTTGGCACGGTTGAAGGGGTGGGATTTGGACACTCTCCACGAGTATGTCCTACGCATTGGCACCAAGTACATCTTCGTTGTATCGAACCTTCACCACGTGATGGACGTCGGTCGTTCTTTCTCGGTCTCCCGGCTCTGTTCTTATCGATTAAAGGTGGATAGCATGGCGGAAGCGGGTCAAGTGGATACACCCATGCTTCAGGGGGTCCAGCTGGATTTATTACCTACACGTATGTTCTCCGGTAATACTCGGACGTGAAGAAAGGTACAGCCAAGTCGCTGCAATCTCTACGACCCATATGTCTTGTCGCAACGATGGCATGGCCGCACGGTAACCCATATTTTTGCCATTCGCAACACGAACAAACATGGTCGGTCATATGCACAGTCGCGTGAAACTGGTTATCCAGAACCTCGTACCTCCCATACCCGATTTCTCTTACCCTCCATGTCGCCGCGTGACGCGCCCTGAAGAGAACTATCTCCTCCGCCGCTGGTGTGAGTCTACTTTGCAGCTCAGCTCCTTTTCGGCGTCGAAGTTGGTACCACTCTTGTTGAAAGGTCCGAAAGTAGTCCATAAGATTAACAATCGGACATCTACGCGCAAAACGGGAGAGTGCATTCACCGACTCTGCACTATTGGAGGTCATAATGTCATACCGTTGTCCAGGAAAATGGGCCGCGGACCACCTCTCCGGTCCAGCTTCGTCCATGACTTTGGCTGCTTCCTTGGCACTAAATCGTAGCAGATTCATGTACCGGTTAAACTCCCGATACGTATATGCTCTGCATGCCGTCCAGTAGACATCCTTGTAGGTGGTAATACGTTTGTCCCTGGTTTTGGCATTCATCTCCAAATGTCGACAGCATATGGCGTGAGGGGCGTTTGGGTACATGGCAGAGATTGCATCGCTTATGGAAGGAGCCCTGTCGGACATAAACACCAACCCTTGCGGGTCTCCGATAGCTTGTCTCAACATGGACAAAAACCAAGTCCACTCGTCCCCGGTTTCGGACTTGCCTACGCCGAAAGCTACTGGAACGATGGAGTTATCCCCGTCCATGACAACCGCCAGGAACATCATACCCAAGTAACGGCCCTTTAAATGGGCTGCGTCTATTACCAGGACACGACGTAGATTTGCCAGAAATGTGCGGATCTGCAAAAACATAGGTGGTTTTCCTTTGTAAATGTTATAGTTTATAATGTGTAAACATATGACGTGTTAAAATACGTACCGCGGGTCCAAGGGCCACGAAGCACATCTCAAACCGTCCATGTGAATCGGTCCTTAGCTGGGTGACAGTACCTGGATTCTGCAGCTGCAAATTATATAAATATGCTGGGAGTCGTTCATATGACTCCTCGAACGTGCCTCTCACCAATAGCAGTGCCCTGCATCGCGCACGCTAAGCTTGGTGGTAACCAATCGTGACGCCGAACTGCTGGTGTACATCGTCCATGATGTCCTTTGGACGCAATGACCTGCTAGCATCAAGAAATTTGCCTTTCAGTATCGCACCCAAAGTCCTTTTGGTGGCTTGTTTGTGGTGGGGATTCAGTTGCGTCCTAGAACAAGTGTGTACGTCGTGCAACTTTCTAATAAGTAACTCCCCTCCTTTCCCTCCCGCGGAAATCGCGTACATCCTCCACGTACATGATTTTCTACTAGGGGTATATTCTTCGTGATCATCACTATCGGTATGTGATCTGTCTATATCAGAATTACCCGTTCTGAAAACGTAGGTTTCGTCATCAGCAACTCCATCACAACGCCCTTCTTGTGGTTGTGCTTGTTGTTGCGTCTCCGGAACATAATCAGGAATACAGTCGTTAAGACCATATGCATGATCTAAATGAACTGTTTGGCCGTGGGACGCCTGAAATTGAGAATCAGGCTGCTCTATTTGGAGGTCGTCGTCGTCACCGTCGTCGTCACCGCCGTCGTCACCGTCGTCGTCACCTTCGTCATCGTCTTCGTCGGATTCGACATACACAAAAACTAATGGCGGCCTTTCTGATTCGGCTGCAAAGTGCATAAAACCAGAGATATCCCCATCGTTGCATAACCCCACAAATGACCCATCACCATTCTTGAACGCTAACTTGCAAACAGCAGAAGGGTCGATTTCACATTTTTGCATGGCGTATGCAACAAACTTATGATAAGCAAAGTTTACTGCAATTTTACACCATGCTTAGATTTATAAGCAAAATTCCACTCATTGTTGTTTTGCACCCATTCACCATCGAAACAGAAATATAGCTTAGCTTTTGCAACAGATGAACTCATCTTTTCAGTAGTATCTCAAAAACAAAATATTTAAGAAAGAAAGTAAGAAAGAAGTATGGATTATGGATTGCATTTTACATCTATTTATGGATGAAACAACCAACATTGATGACAACCAATCTCTCATTTCATCCACAAATTGGTATTCCAAAAACACTGATTCAACAGTAAAAGCATGCAAGATTCGTTCAAGTACAGGGGCTGAAAGTGAAAATTTTCAGCCGATCGCGGGCCCATCGCGGGCAGGGGCCAAACTTGTACCGCGGGCATTCTTGAGGGACCTCCGCGGGACTTTTGGGCCAAAGTTGTGGGACACGTGGCGAGTTAGCCCGCGATCGCGGCCAACCTCCGCGGGCAGGGGCCAAACCTGTTCCGCGGGTATTCTTGAGGGACCTCTGCGGGTTATTTGGCCAAAGATGTGGGACACGTGGGCTGGGGCCCGCGATCGCGGGATCCACCGCGGAAAAATGTGGCATTTTGATAAACTGCACGAGATTTATGGTATTTTGGTAAAGTAAAGTCAAACTTGTTGCATTTTAATTAATTTCCCTATAAATAATGTATATTTTTTATATTATGTATTATACATTGTATTATATATAATATAATATATAATGCATAATATAAAATACATATATAATATAATATAAAATGCTTTATAATATAAGATTTATTATTATATAGTATATATAATATTTTAATATTACAACCCTAAACACCCCTAATCTCATTGCAATAATAATCGCCCCCAACATCTCCGACCCAACCCACAACCATCCCACACATTGCTTCCCCTCTGCATTTTCCCTGTTTGTGTCCTCTTTTCTGAGGTCCCCTTTTCCCCGCGGGTGTCAGACCCAACCCCCAACCATCCCAGACATTGCTTCCCCTCAACCTATAACACCTTCACCAACCAATTTTTGAATATTAGTTTTTGTGTTTGTGTTATGTGTTGATGCAAAGGGATGAGGGAGGAGATTTGTAACCTAAACCCATCCCATATGGGACGTTTCACAAGATGAAAGGTCGGTATTAATGCATAACAATAGAGAATAAGAGGGGGGGGGGGTAAGGTAAGGATGTATAGTTGAAGAAGTTCACAGTTCTAGTTAGGCATATAAGAAGGATCAAGAAACCCAATCGAGAGGTGGGTATTTTAGTTCACGATTTCATGATTCTACTAAATATGGAACGCGTAACACCTACCAGGGTGGTTCAATTGGTAGTGGATGTCATATAGATTTTTTTCTCAAAGAAAGGGACAATGTCGAAGTTGTAGATGGGTCGGGGCCTATGTGGAGGGGGGGTGAATTCTTTGGCCCACTATGGGAATTTCACAAGACAAAAGGGTGAAGGGAAGGGGGAGGAGATGAAGGTGGGATCCATTTCTTAAAAAAGTTCAAAAAAAAAGTTAAAGGTTGTCATATTACCGCTCATTTAATTGAAGCTAACACTATAAATTAATGTATATTAGTGAAAGGGATGATATCAGGAGAACTTGGTAAACATGAGGGACAAATTTGTAATAAACAAAGATTGAATATAATTTTCTTTGAAATAAATGTTACCAAATCTAAAATATACTCTTATTAAAAAGAAGGGGTCACTTGGGGACGGCCACGTGTCAGTCAAAATGCGTATAGGACGTGGGCTGCGGAGGGCGTGATAGATAATTGGGTTGACCATTTAAAGGCTAGATCATGAGATAGGGCGTGTTTCCGTACTGCCATAATACAAACAAGAAATTTACACTTTCACCCTTCTACTTAAAAAGAAATATGGTTTGGTCATTGGTGTTGAACTATTTTATGAAACAATTCTAGGACTTTTTTTTGAGAATCTTCAACAGATTTCTTATAATTTCTTTAAAATAGAGAACTAAAAGTTAAAATCTTCAAAATAGATTGTATTCATTTCCAATAGATTTTCCATTTTGAAGAAAATAACATTGATTATAATATTAAAATATTTCATTCATCTATTAACATATTATTTCTCTCTCTAAATATTATTTTTCAAAGATTTCTATTGGTGCTCTCACTTAGTAATCATTTTTGAGGTTAACTCCATATTTGGAGAAAAACTATTTCTCTCACCTACTTTCTCCATTTTAGAGATATTTTTGAAAAAGCAGTTGGAGCAAAAAAAACAACTCAAAATCCCATATTTTTCATTTTTTTCAAAATAGGAAAACTATTGGAGATGCTCTTAATTTCTTCTAGAAATCCTCTTTGACATGCATCTAACAAGAATCCATGCACTTATAAATGTTAACATTTATTACCCTTTGCTCAAGTGTTAATTAAAACGATTCTTAGTAGAAATTTTATACAGATGAAACATAATTCTATTATGCAAATCTTCATCCATCATCAAAACCAACGATTGTCAAAATTTGAATGCAAGATTCACTATGTACATGTATTATGTATAATGTCTTTGGGGTGTAAGTAGAGATGTAAAAAAAACCAAGTGACATATAGTCAATGCCTAAAAATTGGATTAGAATAAAATTTTAGGGGTAGGTCAAGTCTGAAAAAGCTCGACCTATAAATGTCTAACCGAGTCCTTTTTTCAACCCCAAAACCTAATCCATCAGCCCTAAAAGACAACAAACAAATTCATGTAACCATGTAGCGTTTAGCTTTATGACAATATCATGAAAAAGAAATTCCAAAAGATCATATAAGATCACTCCTTGTGTAATTCCTAACCATGGGAAATATATAAACCAAAAAAACTCTTGAATTGTTGACCACTATGGTGATTTATTTAGAATTATAAATATTTAGACTACCTAAACTAGTCTAGTGGTATTTGGGCTACCGATAAAATCGAGCTTTTATGAGGCCAATAGTTCAAAGCTCGTCAAATATGAGGAGAGTACGTCAACATTTGCCATATACAACTATATATTATATATACACTTGTATAAACCTAAAATGTTATTTTGGTTTAAAAATCTAAGGTATTGTTTGGTTCTAAATAAATCCATGAGGTTTCAAGAGGATTAAAAATGGCCGATTCCTATGACTATGTTTTAGTTTCTTTGTTTGGTTCATTTTCCGATTTAGATGGAATCCTTTATATTCATCTGAATGTCACATATTAATGATTTCATCACTCATTGTCACAAGTGAATGAATTTAATTTTATCCCTTAACAAATGTAACATATTTTATAATTTGATTTACATATTTTATAATTTGATTTTAAAAAGTCAAAAACCTTCGCATCGTATTTAATCAACATCACCCACCCTACCCTACCTCGATCCATTGCCACTAGTGTTCGCCGCTACAACCGTCGTCCACCCATCCAACCCACCCTACCACCAAGAACCATGCTACTATTCTAATGTAATATATGAGAATTTTGGTTATTTATTGTTATTTTATTTCCATTCTGAAGTTACATTATGCGAATCAAACATGAAAATTCCATTTCTTATAAAATATTCCATTATAATTCCGACCAACCAAACGTATGGTTAAATTTAATTCTAATTTATTCAAAGCCAGATTCCTTTAATAAATTCTAGTTTCACCAAATTCCAATTTATGTACCAAATTCTAGTTTCACCAAATTACAATACTAATTATATCAGTAAAATATTCAAACATTTAATAAAGCATTATTTCTCTATTCCATACATTTAACATAAAAGTTCTTTTATTGCTCGACTGTAATAAAAAAAAATTATTTTTCTCTCGCGTGAATCATTTTTTTGGGAGTTCTTCAAATTTGGAAAACTTCACACTTTGTCTTCTACTTTCTTCATTTTGAAAAAAGTTTTGGAGAATTTGTTGGTGCAAAAGATTCGCCAAATCTTCATTTTCCCATTTTAGAGAATCTGTTAGATATGCTCACCCATATTAGCATATCCCGTCCATAAACAAGAACGACATTTGCGTATTGATTGGTTCGGGATCTAAGAACTTATCTAGGTTGATTGGTTATTTAGAAATTGGAAGTCAATTGTTGTTGATTGAGTCCATTGTAAACATTAAACATGGGTAACATGGTAGTTTAAATTATTCAAGTTGTTCATTCAAAAATTGATCATTTACTTAATAGACATCTTTATCTAAACATGTCTTAAATAGTCAACCCCTTAACTCTCTTCTTTGAAGAAGTCAAGCTCAAAGATCATGTGGTTCCCAAGAACCTAAAGTTTGTTTAATGCACCCATATATTACCCATTTTTTGAAGGAATACATTTTAGCCATTAGTGAAGAAAGGAAGTAGAAATATTTTGATAGCGTGGTCCTTGGTCCATGTAATTGTTCTCGAAATTCTGATGGCATAATAACGATACCTTTACTTATTGTTAAGAGTTGGTTTATGAGACTTGCTCTTCAATGATCAAGTATATGTTAGGAGTGATCAATCACATATATTGATTATGTATATAAATAGACAGAAATTGGAAGAGAAGAAGAGAAATTAGTTAATAAAAACTTTGTTTTACATCATATTACAAACAATCAAACGAGAACAACAATTAAACCTTACTTGATATGTAGATTCTCGTAGATAATGAAATCCATTGAGGCCTGCACGTGACGCAGTGTCCTAAGACAGAAATTTCGCCGGTATAGCGTCCATCTAGAGGATACAACAATCGTATTCAAGTTTATACTTGAATCTAGCGAATCATCTTATGTTTGGAGATGGAACGAGAAGGAGAGAAAACCCAAAAAATGGTCAAAAAATCGTCTCAAAAACGAATGGGGAGAGGTGTGGTTTATATAGGTATGCATCAGTAACCGAAACAAACTGCCAGAAGTCCGCGCGGAGATCCGCGCCACGTTCTGTTTGCCGAATCAAACAGAGGCATGCGCGCCTCTTGGCGCGACTCAAGTCGCCCCGCAACTAGCGCCGACTTCTGCGCGATCTCTCCCGCGGCTCTGGTCGCACCGTGATCCGCACCAGTCCCTGTACAAAACCACACATTCTTCAATTGTTGAATCTCGACCCCAAGGCCCAAGGCCCTATCTTTGACATTTAATATATGTATATTTATGTCAAAGATAGCCCACCAAGAACACCACACTCCAAGCCCAAGCAATTAAATTATTCATGTAATGCTCTAGACTTTGCTTTGGCTCCTATGTGGGACAAGGTTTCTCACATCTCAACTAAGTTCCAACAGTTTAGCTATCGATAGAGGAGAAATCTTGGAAAAGTATATGTGTATATAAAACATATCGAAAAAAATCATGTTTTAGAGTCTTTTAATTTTGTATTGCACTTCTGATAACTTGTAGTTTGCATGATACGGTTAAAGTTTTCACAACTAGGTCTAGGGTTCAAATCCACCCCCATCATAATGCATCGTGCCTTATAATACCACGATTTAACACTATCATGATGACAACAAGACCAACATTGATAGGAACACCCTTACACCCACACACCCTTTTTCCATAACTTAGAGTAGCAATTGGACATATATATCCAAATCCTATTTTGATATAGGATAAAATGGTCCCTTGGAGATTTAAGGACTATTGGGGTGTGCATGCCCATTGATGGAGGTGTGAACGTCTTGGTGTGGTCCATTTTCTTTTATATTAAATGAACATATGTCGACTTCATATAAGTTGCTAACATGAGATACAAATATAAGAATCGTTTTTCACATTATTACTAAAAAAATGATTTTTGTCCATGGATTCCGACATATATTTTTTTTTATTAGAAATCAGTGGTGAATTACTGAAAGATCATTAAAAATCAATTTCTTGTTGACTTCCGTTACAAATTATTTTTAAAATAATTAAATTCGATTTAGTTTTAGAAATCAGTGATTAATTACTGAAAGATCATTAAAAATCAATTTCTTGTTGACTTCCGTCACAAATTATTTTTAAAATAATTAAATTCGATTTATTTTTAGGTGCACTACTTGCGACGGAATTTAATTTATATAATAAAATTTTTTAATTAATTTTACCCATGGATTATTAGCAGATTTTAATTAATTGACTAACTAATTAAAAGTTGCCGTAAATCTGCCGGTGATTTATTAAAATTTGAATTTCTATTTAAATTAATTAAAAAGTGAAAACTTTTTTTATAAAATTTATATAAAATTACCGAAGGATTAGCGGCGAATTGCGGATCCGATGGTGATTTTTATAGGAAAATTAATTAAAATACCCAAATTTTGACTTTTACTTACCAAAATACCTAAATTCTCTCTGATTTTACCAAAATATCCAAAAATTCCGCGATGGCCCCGCGATCGCGGGCTAGGGCCTACGTGGCACCCCCTGTTGGGCCAAAGTGTCCCGCGGAGCCCCCCAACTATGCTCGCGGTGACACTTTTGGTCCCTCCCCGCAGAGGTTGCCCGCGGTGGGCAAAAAAATTTCATTTTTGGTCCTTTTTTGCACGAATCTTTGCATGCTTTTACTGTTTTTCCACAATTATTGTACTTTGAAGCCCAATTTGTGGTTCAAATTCACTGGCATGTTTGAGATTTCATCCATAAATATCAGTAAAATGCAATTCATAATTCACACCATTTCATCCTTCTTTCTTGCTTTCTTTCATTTGCTTTCACTTGCTTTCTTTCTTCAGTAAACAAATGGCATCGCCATCTAACCCATCGTCTACACGTGAAGGAATGCCACCTAAACTCCAAAAGGCGATAGCAGCAAAGGAAAAGGAGATAGACCAACTGACAGAAGAGTGGAAACAGATTATCGCCAGGAAGAAAGTCCACTTGACAAGGATCGAAGTGGAAGAAAAGGAGATCAAAAGGATGAAAGGGGATATAAAAGATAGGGAGGCTCGTATTCGTCGAGAAAAAGAAGAAATTCACCACTGTACGCAAGACTTCGCAATTCTTCAAGCGAAGATAAGCGACAAGCAAAGTTGGATTGATCAAACTAAACCAATTTTTCAGTAGGTGGTGGTACGGGTGTTGCTTTAGTACTTTGTTGTTTATGTGTTATTGTTTTGTAGTTTTCCAGTTCGACATTATTGTTTCGTTCCTTTCCTGTTTGTATGTTGTTGTTTAATTTGTCATGAATAAAGGCCTTTAATTTGTGTGAAAAGTAGTGTTTAAGTAGTCTGAAATTTGTCTAAAAAGTGGTTCATATTAAAAATACAACTGATAGATGTTATACAAGATTATTTCATAACAAACACATACTAATCATTGAATATTTTTTGATTTATTTATTTTATTATCGATGGTCTAAGTGTAAGTATTAAAAATTGGCGGAGGCTTTGTGATGGACAGACATCGATCCTTTTGTACATACTCTGTAACTGCAAATACTTCAGCTCCAAACACACATGAATCATCATTCGCCAAATACCCATTTTCACAATTCTTAAATGAGTCCAGTGATACCAACTTGTCAAAACCCCATTTCATATTCTTCTCGTGAAACCTTGTCCTATTGTCAAAACCCCATTTCTATATAACCATTACTATTCTCTCCATTTAGACTACTACCATTATGATCATCATCACATGTTCTGTTTTGTTGGGAACTGAAGATATGCTAAGTATGGTTAGTACTGCCAGAACAACATTACTACTGCCAGATCAAGTTAGTACTGCCAGATCAATGTTAGTGCTGCCAGAACAAAGATACTACTGCTAGTTCAAGGTTAGTACTGCTGAGATATTAATACTGCTGGAACATTATTAATACTGCTTATGTGAGGTTAGTACTGCTTGTCAAAGTTACTACTGCAAGTCAAGGTTAGTACTGCTGGTACATGGTTAATACTGCTGAACAAAGTTAATACTGCTGGTATATTACTACTGCTGGAAGATTATTAGTACTGCTTGAGAAGAATGAAGTTACTACTGCTTGTGATCAGAACATGGAATGCGAGATTGAAGGAGATAAAGATGGATTGATTGAAGATATACTTAAAAGAATATTCTGAAGATCAATCTTATTTTGATAGTTATCTTGTAATTATTTTTGTATAAATAGACTTCAATAGATAGCTATTAGAATACACAATATACAAGACGAGAATACATGAGATACGTGTGAAAAAAAAAGAATTCGATTGTGTTTTTAGAGAGAATTAACCTCAAGGTTTTAGAACCCTATTTCTAGAGAAGTAGAAGTCGTCTTGTTGAGCCTGTTCAACAAGATTGAGGTTTGGTTGTAATCTTGTGAGTCGATTTAGTGAATACACAAAGTGGTGAATTTTCGGTTACATTGTTCTTGATTGTGAGAATTAAAGTTCTTTTCCGCAGATTCTTTAATTCTGAATTCTAAGTGTTAATTATCTTGTTAAGATTCGATCCTGACAAGTGGTATCAGAGCTTGTGTTTCTTAGAATTCGACAATTATTATGGACAATTCTATTGAATCAAACAGTACTTTTGATTGGAGTGATCAAGCAGAAGAGGCAATCCAGAATCATGCACTCATGGCAGAAGTTTCAGATATTCCTACGGAGGTAAAATCTAATCTCTGTTCTCAAGCTTGTATAGACACTGTTAAAAGGTATAGAGATCACAATCAGGGAATGTGTGATGACCTTAAGAGATTAGAAAAGGACATAAGAGATTATGTATTGATTGTTGAGAGGTTTGAAGAACAAATTAAGGCTTTTCAAGCCAATGAACTTCAACACTCATATGATACAAACTATTGGAAGTGGGAAAAGGGTGGTCTGGAGTTCCAACTGAAAGAGTCTAGGGAAGAGTGTGAGAAACTAAAAGGAGAGCTTGAGAAAGTTAAACTTGATGTAGAAAAGTTTACTTGTGCCTCCAAAGTCATGGACAACATAATCAACTCTCAAATCCATAGTAAGTTGAAACCAGGAATAGGGTACAATGCCACACCCCCACCCTATAACAACAACTACATCCCTCCTAAGTCAGACCTATTAGAAACCAAGGATAGGAAGGACTTACCTAAAGGAGCCACTGAAGTAGATCCATTAGATAAAGTAGTTGTTGAGGAGAAGACTGAAAAAGAAGGATCTGATGAGGAATGTGAAAGTCCATGTGTTAAGAACAATGAGATGAAAAGGACTAACAAGGGAAATGGAGTTCATTATACACAGACCACTGTTGTGAACTCTAAAACTTGTGAACATTGTTCTTGCAAGAAATCTCAAGAGAATAAGCCCCAAAGACATGATAAAAGGAGGGGAAATCAAAGAAATTGGAATAACCAGTGGGCACAAAAGCAAGGAGTTAATCTGCAAAGGATTAACAGACCAAAACCATGTTTTATCTGTGGCAGATTGAATCACCTAGCCAAACACTGTTATTTCAATCCTATTAACCAAAGGATAAAATTTCAAAGACCTTTTCATAAATCCAATGGTTATAGGAAGCCTGCAAGGAACCATGTGGCTAAGAAACAAGCTAAATCCAAAAGCCACATGAGGAAAAAGACTGAAAAGGAATGTGTCAATATGTGGGTCTCCAAAAGCACTAATACCTCAGATAGAACTGCTGAAAAGGATAGTGCTGCTAGAAGCAATACTGCTAACAAGGTTAGTGCTGCTAGAAGCAATACTACTGCCAATACTGCTGCTAGCAGTGTTAGTACTGCTAAATCAGTTAGTGCTGCTAACTCAGTTAATGCTGCTAACTCAGTTAGTGCTGCTAACTCTGTTAGTACTGCTAACTCTGTTAGTGCTGCTAACTCAGTTAGTGCTGCTAACTCTGTTAGTACTGCTAACTCTGTTAGTGCTGCTAACTCTGTTAGTACCTCTTCAAGAGTTAGTGCTGCTAGCAGCGTTAGTGCTGCTAGAAATTCTTCAAGAATTAGTGCTGCTAACACTGTTAGTGCTTCTTCTTCAGACAGTACTGCTGCTAGCAGTGTTAACTCTGTTAATACTGCTCCTAGCAGTGTTAACTCTGTTAATACTGCTAACTCTGTTAGTGCTGCTGATACTGCTGCTAGTACTGACAGTGCTGCTAACAATACTGCTGCTCCCAGTGTTAGTACTGCTAGCACTGTTAGTACTTCTAAGGTTAATACTGCTTCTAGTGCTGCTAGACCAATTATATTGACAAAGTACTCCAATTCTGCAGTACCTAAGTTTAAAAACCTCATCAAAACTCAATGCAAGTACTTTGATGAGCAAGGGAGACCCAAGACCATTTCGGCTTGGGTTCCCAATAAAAACTAATTGATTTATCTTAGGTGCAGGGCAACCAACAGCTCAAGGGGAAGAGCATCTGGCATGTTGATAGTGGTTGCTCCAGGCACATGACAGGTAACATGGCCTGCCTCCAGAATTTCAAAAGAATTAATGGAGGACATGTTACTTTTGAAAATAATCCTGCAGGAGGTAAGATAAGTGGTAAAAGTAAAGGTGATGTCAGAAGGTAAGATGACATTTGAGGATTTGACAAGTGCAGAAAAGTGTAAGTGTAGTTACTACTGCCTGTGTAGAGTTACTACTGCCAGTGCAGAGTTACTACTGCTAATGCAGAGTTACTACTGCTAGTGCAGAGTTACTACTGCTAGTGCAGAGTTACTACTGCTAGTGCAGAGTTACTACTGCCAATGAGTAGTTAATACTGCTCAGCAGTTAATACTGCTCAGTAGTTAATACTGCTAGTGCACAGTTAATACTGCCAATGAGTAGTTAATACTGCTTAACAGTTAATACTGCTTGTGTAGTTAATACTGCTTGTGTAGTTAATACTGCTTGTGTAGTTAATACTGCTCAGTAGTTAATACTGCTTGTGTAGTTCATACTGCTCAGTCGTTAATACTGCTTGTGTAGTTCATACTGCTCAGTCGTTAATACTGCTTGTGTAGTTAATACTGCTTGTGTAGTTAATACTGCTCAGTAGTTAATACTGCTTGTGTAGTTCATACTGCTCAGTCGTTAATACTGCTTGTGTAGTTCATACTGCTCAGTCGTTAATACTGCTTGTGTAGTTAATACTGCTCAGTCGTTAATACTGCTTATGTCGTTAATACTGCTTTTGAAAATCTAGGGCAAATACTGCTATAAATACCCCTGTTTGCCCGCCAAAGTTCATAACGACTCTTCGCATTAACTTCTTCTCTCTCTCGTTCTAACCTCTTCTCCCTAGAATCTTTGTGTTTTCTTTACAAATTCTCAGGAAGCACAACGATTATGGAGTTTGTCGACGAGCATAATGAGATTGCAATGCTTCAGAAGCCGAAGCAGGCCGAAGGATTTCATGAAATTGTGGATTTTCTCAAGTCCACTCATATTTCGTATGCCCTAACGGTGAATCCGACAATATACATCGAGCATCAGACGCAATTCTGGGCCAATGCCACCGTAGAATCCGAAGATGGGCATAAAGTCATTCAAACAAGGGTATGTGACAAACCCTTGAAAGTTTCAGAAGAACTCCTTCGCATCACTCTTCGACTAGATGATGCCTCAGGTATATCTTCCATTCCCAATGAAGAACTATTCTCAACTTTACAAAGAATGGAGTATGAAGGTCCCATTGGAGTTTTTAAATTCTACAAGTCAAAGTTTTTTACTCAATGGAGATTCTTTGTTCATACCTTAATGCATTGTATTTCAAAGAAAACTACTGGATGGAGTGAGTTCAGCAGTACTATTGCTTATGCTATAGTCTGCTTAGCCACTAACAGGAAGTTTAATTTTTCTCAAATGATTTTCAATGATCTTGTGGCAAACCTGGAATCCAAAAAGCGTTTCTATATGTATCCAAGGTTTGTTCAGGAAGTAATTACCAAGGAATTGACGGATATACCTCTATTTGATGAGGTATATGTACCAAAATCCCCTAAAGGGAAGGTTTTCTCAAATATGAGGAGACTTCCTAGGGACTCGGAAGGAGTTGACACACCATTGTTCTCTACAATGATGGTTGTGTCCCACACAAATGAAGGTATGGCATCAGGGTCAAGGCCCTCATTAGACACACCCACTGATGACCAATCCCAACCTTCCATCACAAAAGTAATCCCTCAGTCCATTCTTGTACGACCCACTCCCATAATAACCAAAAAGTTTGAAAGAAGAAAGGTACACAAGGTTCCTTCCCTTGCTGTATCTCCTAAGAGCCCGAAGCCTTTAAGCCCTCTAGTGGAGCATTCTCCAATAGAGAATATCGAAAGGGAAACCACAGGGGTGTCTCCCAACCCCAAGAAGGTGCTCACTAAGGAGAAGGTTGAGCATGTGAGTCGCAAGGCTACCACTACTTCTGCTAGCAAAGAGAAGGCCAGTGGTAAAATAACTAAGCCCTTCCTCACGGCAACTCAGGGTGAGAAATCATCCAGAGGTCCCAGGTGCCAAGAAACCAAGGGGGTAGGTAGTGCTTTTGCTAGGCAAGAGACACTTGCTAAAACTTCCAATGATCCTTTAAGGGAGGTAAAAACTCCTAAACAGGGCGAGGATAGATATACGTACGAGGAATTGATGGAAACTATTGCAAATATCAACATTGAGGTCATGGATCAGAAAAAGGAAATTGATGAACTCAAGAAAGTGGTCCTCTATCAAAACTCACAGCTTGAGAAGCAAAGGAAGATGATCACTAAGTTGATGCACAGAAAGAAGAAAGCTCAGTTTGTCCTTAGGAGAAGAAACCCTACCAATGATGCTCCCAAAAAGGGGGAGTTAGACTCTGATCTAAACATGAAGGATGCACACATTGAGGGGGAGTATGAGTATAAAGTTGAGGGGGAGACTGAGGAGGCTGCAGATATTACAATGGAAGCAGAAACAGAAACAGCAGCAGAAACCGTTACTGCTGCTGAGGTTGCAAAAGAAGTAGAAACAGAACCAGCAGTAGAAACAGATAATGCTGCAGTATCTAAGACTGAAGCAGCAGAATCTGTTCCTACAGTAACTAAAGCAGAGATTGATGAAGAGATTCATGGGATTGTGAAGGACAGTGTCGAAGCAGCAGTATTAAAGGTCATAAAAGAAGCAGTAACAGCTATAGCAGTAGAAATGGTTACTGCTGCTGAAAAACAAAAGGCAGCAGAAACTGTTAGTGCTGCTAAGAGCCACAAAGATTTAACAGCTGAAACCACTCCTGAAGCTGTTAAATCTTTCAAAAGAACAAAGAGACCAAGAACAAAGTCAACTCCATCAGGCCAACCAAGCAATGTACAATCACTGCCAAATGCTCAAAGTGATTTGTATATTACTGTGGTTAATACTAATCCAATCCAAGCTGAACCAATATCTTCTATGGCTCCTGAAATCATCTTCTGGGACACATTGAAAGATGGAAGAAAGGAGTTCATCAGAATCAAAAGGGCAGATGGAAAGTTTGAAGTTTGTCCTACTTGGGGAAAACTTATCAGAACATGCTCTAGATCTGACTTGGAAGAGATGTTCAAGGTGGGAATGAGGCTATATGGAAACATGCTGACAGAGCAAGGTATGTCTATCACCAAGATGGTTCTTGAATACTTATGCTTAATGTTCAAACCAGAAGCAGTTCAGCATTTGATGGCAAGGAATTTTCAAGCCATTACCAACTGGATGCTCATTGAGAATTGTGGAGTGTATGTCATCTCTCTTGACAATACATTTCATGAATATTATTTGGTGGATATTGTATACAAGCACAGCATGAAAAAGTTGAATGGAATGCTGCATGCTAAGTTGGTGAGTGACAAAGACTCTAAGATGGCAAGATACCTTGTAAAAAGGATTCTCAATCAAAGTCTGGGATTGGATCCAAATTTATGCGTTGATGATTAGGTTTTGGAAGCATCATCTGAAGAACTTAACTTCTCATCCTGAAAAGTCAAGTTAGGGGGAGATTGTTGGGAACTGAAGATATGCTAAGTATGGTTAGTACTGCCAGAACAACATTACTACTGCCAGATCAAGTTAGTACTGCCAGATCAATGTTAGTGCTGCCAGAACAAAGATACTACTGCTAGTTCAAGGTTAGTACTGCTGAGATATTAATACTGCTGGAACATTATTAATACTGCTTATGTGAGGTTAGTACTGCTTGTCAAAGTTACTACTGCAAGTTAAGGTTAGTACTGCTGGTACATGGTTAATACTGCTGAACAAAGTTAATACTGCTGGTATATTACTACTGCTGGAAGATTATTAGTACTGCTTGAGAAGAATGAAGTTACTGCTGCTTGTGATCAGAACATGGAATGCAAGATTGAAGGAGATAAAGATGGATTGATTGAAGATATACTTAAAAGAATATTCTGAAGATCAATCTTATTTTGATAGTTATCTTGTAATTATTTTTGTATAAATAGACTTCAATAGATAGCTATTAGAATACACAATATACAAGACGAGAATACATGAGATACGTGTGAAAAAAAAAAGAATTCGATTGTGTTTTTAGAGAGAATTAACCTCAAGGTTTTAGAACCCTATTTCTAGAGAAGTAGAAGTCGTCTTGTTGAGCCTGTTCAACAAGATTGAGGTTTGGTTGTAATCTTGTGAGTCGATTTAGTGAATACACAAAGTGGTGAATTTTCGGTTACATTGTTCTTGATTGTGAGAATTAAAGTTCTTTTCCGCAGATTCTTTAATTCTGAATTCTAAGTGTTAATTATCTTGTTAAGATTCGATCCTGACATGTTTCAAGTACCTTTCAAGGGAAATCAACGTTCAGATCAACGGTATCATATGGTATAGTTTCATGTGGCTCAAGCTCCGATGGGCCCTGCGTGTTACTTACTTGGCTGACTGAACGTCTACTCCTTGGCACGGTTGAATGGACGGGATTTGGACACTCTCCACGAGTATGTCCTACGCATTGGCACCGAGTACATTTTCGCTGTATCGAACCTTCACCACGTGATGGACGCCGGTTGTTCTTTCTCGGTCTTCAGGCTCTGTTCTTATCATTTAATGGTGGATAGCATGGCGGAAGGGGGTCGGGTGGATACACCTAGGGGTGAGCAATACCGGGTACTCGCCCTATTTTCATGGAACCGGAACCGGAACCGGCGGTTCCTAGAAAGAAAGAACCGGAACCGGAACCGTTCCCGTCGGTTCTCTATTTTTTGGAACCGGTCCCGGAACCGCTGGGAACCGGTTCCGGGTACCCGCTGACAACTTTTTATTTTTATTTTTTAACATTGTTTGGAGCAATAGATAGACCTGGCTAACCCGTTTAACCCACTAACCCATTTAACCCGTTTAAGATTTATAAATATAAAACTTTTAATAGGGTGCTCCAACATAATAGGGTGCACCAACTTAAAGGGTCCAAGCCAACAGACTCAAACCACCAAGCTAGGGTCAAGGGGGGTGATACAATTGAAAATACAAGAGGTTAGATCATATTTATAGTGGGCATAGAGCATAAGGTTTTTGTTTCCCACCAATGTGGGATGGGAGGAAATCCCACTTCCTTGTGAAACATACAGAAATTGACAGCTCCTATATGCCATAAGTTACGATATATTTCTTCCATTTAGAAGCCAAATTGGACACTATCATCTAAATGAAAGTTGTTCATTGATATCTTGGGATTCCACAGAAACTAGATTCATGCAATTCGGAGCTATAATCAGACCGCTACAACCTTTACAAAAACAGTGCGCAGGTTCTTGTGTACAATGTGAGCTGATTCAAAAACTCAGTGTTTTGACACATTTAAACTCATAATTAGGACTTTAAATATTCATAACAGTTCTTAATGACATTCTAAGCTTTCCAACGGTATATCGTACACCTCATTTGGACCAACGGTTGATTTTCTATGAATTTTCTAATAACATGGCAGAAACTTTAAAACTCATAATTGACAGCTCCTATATGCCATAAGTTATGATATATTTCTTCCATTTAGAAGCCAAATTGGACACTATCATCTAAATGAAAGTTGTTCATTGATATCTTTGGATTCCACATAAACTGGATTCATGCAATTCGGAGCTATAATCAGACCGCTACAACCTTTACAAAACAGTGCGCATGTTCTTGTGTACAATGTGAAAACTCAGTGTTTTGACACATTTAAACTCATAATTAGGACTTTAACTCTTCATAACAATTCTTAAGGACATTCTAATCTTTCTAACGGTATATCGTACACCTCATTTGGACCAACGGTTGATTTTCTATGAATTTTCTAATATGTAATAAATAATTAAATATATTATATATAGATATTTTCTATTAAAATATACCGGGTACCCAGCGGTTCCGGTTCTGGGTACCCAGCGGGACCGGGTACCAGGTCCCGGAATCGGTCCCGGCAGGTACCCAGCGGGTAGCGGTTCTTAAAAAATGAGAACCGGAACCGGACCCAGTTTCAATCGGTTCCGTATTTTAGGACCCGGAACCGGAACCAGTGACATCGGTTCCGGTTCCGGTTCCAAAGGCGGGTACCCAGTTCCACTGCTCACCCCTAGATACACCCATGCTTTCAGGGGGTCTAGCTGGATTTATTACCTCTGCGTATGTTCTCTGGTAAGTTTCGGACTTGAAGAAAGTTACAGCCAAGTCGCTGCAATCTCTACGACCCATATGTCTTGCCGCAGCGATGGCATGGCCGCACGATAACCCAGATTTTTGCCATTGGAAACAGGAGCAAACATGGTCGGTCATATGGACATTCGCGTGAAGATGGTTATCCTGAACCTCGTACCTCCCATACCCGATTTCTCTTACCCTCCATGTCGACGCGTGACGCGCCCTGAAGAGAACTATCTCCTCCGCCGCTGGTGTGAGTCTACTTTGCAGCTCAGCTCCTTTTCGGCGTCGAAGTTGGTACCACTCTTGTTGAAAGCTCCGAAAGTAGTCCATAAGATTAACAATCGGACATCTACGCGCAAAACAGGAGAGTGCATTCACCGACTCTGTACTATTGGAGGTCAGAATGTCATACCGCTGTGCAGGAAAATGGGCCGCGGGCCACCTCTCCGGTCCAACATCGTCCATGACTTTGGCTGCTTTGTGTGCACTAACTCGTAGAAGATTCATGTACCGGTCAAACTCTCGATCCGTATATGCTCTGCATGCCGCCCAGTAGACATCCTTGTAGGTGGTAATACGTTTGTCCTGGGTTTTGGCGTTCATCTCCAAATGTCGACAACAATAGGCGTGAGGGGCGTTTGGGTACATGGCAGAGATTGCGGCGCTTATGGAAGGAGCCCTGTCGGACATAAACACCAACCCTTGCGGGTCTCCGATAGCTTGTCTCAACATGGGCAGAAACCAAGTCCACTCGTCCCCGGTTTCGGACTTGCCTACTCCGAAAGCTACTGGAATGATGGAGTTATCCCCGTCCATGGCAACCGCCAGGAACATCATACCCAAGTAAGGGCCCTTTAAATGGGCAGCGTCTATTACTAGGACACGACGCAGATTTGCCAGAAATGTGCATATCTGCAAAAACGTAGGTGGTTTACCTTTGTAAATGTTATAGTTTATAATGTGTAAACATATGACGTGTTAAAATACGTGTCGCGGGTCCAAGGGCCACGAAGCACATCTCAAACCGTCCATGTGAATCGGTCCTTAGCTGGGTGACAGTACCTGGATTCTGCAGCTGCAAAGTATATAAATATGCTGGGAGTCGTTCATACGACTCCTCCAACGTGCCTCTCACCAATAGCAGTGCCCTGCATCGCGCACGCCAAGCTTTGTGGTAACCAATCGTGACGTCGAACTGCTGGTGTACATCGTCCATGATGTCCTTTGGACGTAATGACCTGCTAGCATCAAGAAATTTGTTTTTCAGTATCGCACCCAAAGTCCTTTTGGTGGCTTGTTTGTGGTTGGGATTCAGTTGCGTCCTCGAACAAGTGTGTACGTCGTCCAATTTTCTAATAAGTAACGGCCCTCCTTTCTCTCCCGCGGGAATCGCGTACATCCTCCACTTACAGTTTTCTCTCGCACATTCAACTTCGTATCGGGTTTTGTCGGATCTCGGCGTGTGACTTTCGAAACCCTCTTCTATGAACTTAAGTCCGGCCTGACTTGCCAAGTGATCCTTCGAATCAAATATCTTACCTACCTTTAACCTTAAACCGCGATTATAAGGTGTAGGTTCGTAGGTTTGTGTATGGGTATTCTGGTCTGGAAGAATAGGGGGCATATCAAAATAGTCATTTAACTGACTAAATGATTTATTACTAGGGGTATATTCTTCGTGATCATCACTATCGGTATCTGATCTGTCTATATCAGCATTACCCGTTTTGAAAACATAGGTTTCGTCATCAGCAACTCCAACACAACGTCCTTCTTGTGGTTGTTGTTGTTGCGTCTCCGGAACATAATCAGGAATACAGTCGTTAAGACCATATGCATGATCTAAATGAACTGTTGGGCCGTGGGACGGCTGAAATTGAGAATCAGGCTGCTCCATTTGGAGGTCTTCGTCATCAGCGTCGTCATCACCTTCGTCGTCACCGTCGTCATCGTCTTCATCGCACACCGAGGATTCGGCATACACAAAAAGTAATGGCGGTCTTTCTGATTCGGCTGCAAATTGCAGAAAACTAGAGATATCCCCATCGTTGGATAACTCCATAAATGACCCACCACCATTCTTAAACACTAACTTGCAAACAGCAGAAGGGTTGATTCCACATTTTTGCATGGCGTATGCAACAAACTTCTGATAAGTATAGTTTACTGACAATTTTACACCATGCTTAGATTTATAAGCAAAATTCCACTCATTGTTGTCTTGCACCCATTCACCATCGAAACAGAAAAATAGCTTAGCTTTTGCAACAGATGAACTCATTTTTTCAGTAGTATCTCAAAAACAAAATACTGAAGAAAGAAAACAAGAAAGAAGTATGGAATGGGTGTGAATTATGGATTGCATCTTACTGATATTTATGGATGAAACAACCAACATTGATGAAACAACCAACATAAATTGCAACCACAAATTGGTATTCCAAGTACAATGATTCAACATTGATGAAACAAGCCAGTGAATTTCAACCACAAATTGGTCTTCAAAGTACAATAATTGTGGAAAAAAACAGTAAAAGCATGCAAAGATTCGTGCTAAAAATGACCAAAAATGTAATTTTTTTGCAAAAAAGGACCAAAAATGAAATTTTTTTGCCCACCGCGGGCAACCTCCGCGGGGAGGGACCAAAAGTGTCACCGCGGCCATAGTTGGGGGGCTCCGCGGGACACTTTGGCCCAACAGGGGGTGCCACGTAGGCCCTAGCCCGTGATCGCGGGGCCCACCGCGGAATTTTTGGGTATTTTGGTAAAATCAAAGAGAATTTGGATATTTTGGTAAGTCAAAGTCAAACTTTGGGTATTTTAATTAATTTCTCATTTTTATATGGGTTTAAAAAACTAATCCTATGCTAGCGGAAAAGGAACAAGAATGTGAGATCAAATCAAAATTAGATTTACACATTGAAACTTACCATTACATTTATCAATTATCTCAATGTTAGTAAGACCAAGCACACCCACGGTCTATTACTTTTGGGTGATCCATCGTAAATTGTCGGAAATCCGCTGGTAATATTTCCAATGAAAAATCTGTCGGAAACCTCTGTCGGTAAAGCTGGTAATTTTAGTAGCATGAGGTATCCTTAGACTCGGTGAATGTTAATTAAACTGTAATACCCTAAAAACATGTGCTAAAATTAAACCATTGAAAGTAGGACATGATAAATTTAACATAAAGTATAATCACCCAATTTAAGGAAATGGTAACAAAGTTTACAATACTAAAAGAATCATTAGCTAACAGTCTATTAATCTAAATCATCTCTAAGTCTAGATTATAAACGAGTGTCGCTAAGATCATCAAAAGAATTCTATCAAAGGTATCTCCAAGTAATGTCTCAAAATGTTGACGGTTCCCAAAAGTTGCCTCTAATGTCAATGGTCTCTCCACTCTTACATTCACCGCCCGCTACCTTGAGAACATGATATACAAGTTTTAGCTAACGCCTAGTGAGATCAAACAACTAATATTTAATAAACATGAGGTATAAATTCAAATATATAACTTAACTTTGAAAGACAATAATTCAACTTTCTTCTTTAAAGAATAATATAGAACCAAAGACATCTTGCGACAACGGCGAGACCCGATTTAACATTGATAATGACGGTACACAAAAGTATGCCACATATCTATGTTTAATGAGCCCCCACTATGGATCAATACGTGATCATAGATTTCACTCGTTTATGAGAAATTACAACTATTGGTCAATGGTCGATGCCGAATCAAAGAGCCCACATCTTATTACCCATGAAAACCCCATGCCTATTTCTCGTAACAATATGGGAATGTTCTTCCCACACAAATCGACTCATATGCCTACATATCCATTGCATTTAGTATACTCACATGAAATCATCTAGATATATTCTTCGAAACCATAACATTTGTATAAAAGAAGCCATAACCACAGCGTTGAAATCACCACGTTTGCCCTATAAATTCATTTTCCTTAAAACATAGGTTTTAGATTTCTTCAACACATCTCATAGTTTAAACATCTCACTTGCAAGGTGTATATTTAAAATCCCCATTTCTTTTCCATGAAACCTTTAAGGGCATCAGACATCTCCAACACTAAAAAAATAATACTAAAAACACCAAAAATGGTGGGTCCTTTGAACGCTAAAAAAAATTGAACTCCAACCCTACACTAAAAATAAAACACTAAAAACATATTTAATATTATAATAATAACAACTAAATTATAAAGTTATTATAAAATATTACTTAATGTATTAAACTATTAATTTATATATATGTAATTATAAAAGTTGAATGAAATACTGATATGTCATTATAGAGCTTACTTTATAGGTCTTCAAATATAGAGGTTTACTTTATTGATCTCCATAATTTTTTGTGTTTTAATGTCGGGTTGAAGATGAAAACACCTTGGAGAGATAAGAAGCTTGAATCTTGATCTAGCCTTGAATCCCTAGCTTTGAAACATGATTAGTATGAAAAGGGTTAGGAAGTGCCTTAAATGCTTCCTTGATCGACTTTAAGGAGGAGAAAACCAACCAAAATGGAGTAGAAGAGGTGTAGGATGAGAAATGGGTTTAATCTACAAAAATAGGGTATTTAAGTGCAAGTCAACCACTTAGGCGACCTCTAGCATAGAGAGTTAGGAAGCTTCCCACTTGACTTCAAAAGGCCGCAAAAGTTTATGTGTCTCATTTCTCGCTTGATTTTTCGACTTTTCTCGCAAAGACTTTCTACTAAAACTTTATTAAAACTGAATCTCATTAAAACATAGATCTTGAATCGAAAAGTGACAAATTTAAACAAGGAGAAAGAGGATAAAAGTTTCTGGTGTTACATAACCTCATTGAGTCTTCATGTGCTTTAGTGACTCCAAATTAACTATATTGGACGTTCATGAGTTTTAGTGACTACTAAGGCACTTGAATATGCTTTTATGGGCTTAGGGACGGTTAATGCCAAAAATCGTCCAGAAGAATAACTTAAGGTTGATTGTGGAGCTTAACAACTAAAGATAGAAATCGTTCGACAAAACAGTGCGACAAAGACAAAAAATGTAAATGAGACGAAAGGATTTTGGTGACGCGGGAAAAACCACAACGAGGAAAAAACCCGCGGACGACAGTGATGGTCGTCGCTGCACTATAGTCGCCAAACAGGGGCGATGTCCTTGTGTTCCAAGTGTCGAGAGTACAATGATTACAATACAAATAATAGAAATAAGCTGATTTGTAAAATAACAAGTGTATCGTGTAAAAAAAACAAGTGTGTCGTGTATAGGAACTATGTGTCGTCTGTTCGAGAGAGAATACTTCTTTGCTTAAGAACTTTTAGTATGCTGTAGGTGATTCGAGGGTTCTCAGATGTGTGCAAATGGTGATGAAGCTCTTGTTTATATAGCCTTCGTAGCTTTAAATGACTCCATAAAAGCTTGAGTAACGGTCGTAACGGTTGCTAGGGTTAAGGCTCATAATGATCTTCGTCAGTTATAGCCGTTGGGCATTAATGGTGTTGATCCTGCATTAAACAGAGAAATTATAACAATTGTGTCGTATGTTAGTTGGTCGAGGACGTAAGGTATCTTACGACAGTCCTGCGAATCGGGTGACAATGTGGTCGAGTGTCGTGAAGAGCTCTCGACCTAAACTTTAGGAGGGGCGACGAAGGTTTTAAAGGTGTTACCAGGACCTTATCTTAATCCAAAACGTATCGTGTAACGTAAGTCTCACCTTTTCTGGTCGTGGTCGTGACTGGTGAATTTTTACCCAAACAGTTTGTCCCCAAAATTTAAAAATAAAGTGGCAAATTCAAATTTCGAATTTTTAAATTTTTTGTCAGAAAGATTCTTTTTATATCTTTGTTTAAAGGAATGTCCAGGGGTGCGACACGAGTCGAAAGGGTCGATTCAATTGCCTTGGAACCGAATCGGTTTGATTTGAACTATGGAAGTCGAGAAGGCGATACGATCCGTGCGTGCATACGAAGAGACATGGACACATGTCGATCATCAATCGACTCGATCTGACACGGTCGATTGTATAAATAGAGACCCTTAGCGAATCTTCTCTATTTTACGATTTCTGAGAGTTTGAGAGTGATTTTTTCTTCCTGATTTCTTGTCATTTTTCAGCGAATACATTCCAAACCCACAGAAATCTTAATACGATTTAGGGCTTTCGAGGTTTAGAGCGCCTATATAAGGTACGACTTCCCTCTTCCTTTTTATGCGTCGCAAATCCATTGCGAGAAAACCTAGGAAGAAATGAGATCTTTTTGCCCTGTCCGACGTTAAAATTTGGTTAACTGGTCTAGCCATGTCGACCGAGCCCCAAAGTTCCATTCGAGATCAAGATGATCTCGATTCTCTTAGAAAATTAGCAAAAATTCCTGCGGGGATTTCATTAAGTAGAGCGGGCCAGGTCCGACCTGAGATGTGTCCCGAAGGGTACTTCGTGATATACGAATACCCGTTTAAGATAGGTTTCGAATGGCCCTACTCGCCTCTGGCCAAATCTTTCATGTGCGAGTTCGACCTCTCGTCGGGGCAGTTGATGCCCCAATTCTGGCGTGTTATCCAAGTCGTCGAACGACTTACCAAAGATTGGGATTCTCCCATGAACGTGCGCGACCTCTTGACAGCCTATCAGGTCAAGATGGACGGGTACCGTCGATACAACCTCTTTTCGAGGTTCAAGGGCGATCGTACCTTGGTCCTTAAAACCGCGGTCAATGACCGTAAATGGAATATGTCGGGTGAGACTCTTTGATTTTGTCGTACGTTTTGATTGTATTCGACTTGTGTTTTTACTTACTTGTCTCTTTCTATCTGTTTGAAAGACATAAAGTTCGAAGACGTGAAGCCCTACGCAAATTCTCAGGCCAAGATCGACGCGTTCTTGAAGTTCAGTGCCGACGAGCGGTCGTTCGTCACACGACATTTGATAGACGAGGACGAAGACGTGGTCTACTTGGGAGAGAATCGAGAGGAGAGGCGAGAGGAAGAGGAGGAGGAAGAGGAGACAGAGGAGAAAGAAGAGTCGAGAGAAGAAGAAGAAGAGATGACTGGTAACTGTACCTTATTCTTTTCTGCTCGACTTTGATCTTTTCACTATTTCAGTCGTGTAATACTCTCTTCTTTTCCTTTGTTTTTTCCAGGGGAATCTCAGGCGAAGGTGTCGTCCGTGGCTGCCAAGAAGGCAACTCAAGCTGAATTAGCCCGTAAGGGCAGAGAGAAGAGGAAAGGGACCTCGACCACTGGGTCGGGGGTCTTAAAACGGACGAAGATGACAGTCCCGAGGGAACCGTCTTCAAAGGCTGGCGATTCGTCGAGAGTCATCACGCCTGAGAAGGCGAAGGCGTCGGTCGCATCTCTTGTGACGATCGATGCGACACCTGTCCGTTCAGCGCCTCCGGCGAAAACAACGGCGCATCCATCTGCCACGTCGACCCCTTCGTCGGTCGACAAGGGCAAGGGCGTCTCGACGGGTGATGCTGGAGTCACGACGGTCAACTTCACGTTGCCGTCGGCCTTCATGGCAGATAACGTCCTAGACGGGACGAAGCTCTTTCCCCATCTGGGGAAATATCAGCTCCCTTCTTTCAAGGAGCGTTTTCAGGGAGTCCCGGTCGAGGAGACGGGATCCCACGTCGCATGACTTGCGTTTTTGGTAAGTCTTTCTTTCAAGACTTGTCTTTTTTCGATGTTTATAACTTTGTCGGGCGTTTACTAACCAGTTCCTTTGTGTTTTTTAGGCGTTCCTGTCCTCCCTTGCTCTGTACTCCGAAATGGAGAAGACAAGGGGTTTGGTGCCTACAGCTCTCGAAAGAGAGAAGGCGGCACTGGACAGAGAAAAGGCGCTCTGGCGCGTGTCGAGGCCATGTCTATACGGCTCGAAAACGTCCAGAATGAGCTGGAAACCGTCGAACGTGAGAGGGACGAGTCGAACCGTCGTCTGAAGCAGTCCCTGGCCTTGATCGTCGACTCCAGGGCCGAGCTGGATAGGACCAAAGAGTCCTTGGCTGCGAGTGAAAAAGAAGTCATGGATTCCAAGTCCAAGTTGTCGGTGTTGGAGGGGGAAGTCTAGGAGCTCAAGAATGAGCTGTCGTCCGTCTTCGCCTTGGCTCGACTGACCGCCCGGGCGGCGATCATGCGACAACACCTGTCGGGCAAGAATCTTCTCGCCTCTGCGTCGGAAGGGCTCGCCTTCTACCTGTCGAGTGTTGGATCTGAAAGAGACCTCGACTCAGACGACGAGAAGGAGGTCGAGGAGGAGGAGACGGACGAGGGCTCCAAGGGTGAAGCCTCTGGCAAGGATGCGACTGATGACCCCCCCCCCCCAATCTTAGAAAATTTTAATTTTTGTCTTTTAACGATCGACCGTTGGTGGTCGAGTCGTATGGATGTAATCGATTGTTTGATAAATGAAATTTATCTTTTCTTTGAAATTGTGCATTACCTTTGTCTTATTCACTTTGTAAGTAAGTACAATATCTATCGTGAAATTCACCAAGAAAACATACGTTGTATAAAAATGAACATAAAGACTTGCGACATAGGCATCCATCGTAATACACTGATTAAAACATAAGTTACAAGATCTTTGGACCTTTAAATTGCGCAAAGTAAACATAAGTACGTGCGATTAGAGCATTCACCCAAAACATGAAAAATTTTCGAAGTTAGGGAAACTTAGGTCGTGCGACAGATATGGGTCGTGCGATCCTGCGAAAATGTATTTAAGTCGTGTAATAGACTTAGCAACTTATGTCGTGCGATCCTGCGATAAAACAATGTCAGAGGTTGGTCGTTGGCTAACCAACGACCCTCCGATGCTTAAGTCAGTAATCGTTGTAGTAAATAAAAAATCGTATGAAAAAAGGGTTTAGAAGAAATACCTTTTCAGATGTGTCGCATTCCAGCTACGTGGGATATCTCGATTGTCGAGGGTTTGGAGTTTGTAAGCACCCTTACCCACGACTTCTGAGATACGATAAGGACCTTCCCACTTGGTGGAAAGTTTACCTGCATTGAGCTCTTGAGTGCTCTGGAACACTCGTCGGAGGACATAGTCGCCTTCTTGGAATACTTTAGCTTTGACGCTCTTATTGAAATGTCGTTCGACCGCTTGCTTCTACGACGCCATTCTGATCAATGCTGATTCTCTAAGTTCTTCAAGGGCGTCGAGGTCATAACTTAAATCAACCAAGTTATGGTCGACGGAAGTATGCCTCGAGGTCGGGAGTCGGACCTCGACTGGCAGAACCGCTTCACAACCATAAACCAAAGAGAAAGGGGTTTGTCCTGTGGACGTGCGAGGCGTCGTGCGAGGCGTCGTGCGATTTGCCCACAGGGCTGGAGGGAGTTCTTCGACCCACTTTCCCTTTGCAACTTTTAACCTTTTCTTGATCGAAGCAATTATGGTTTTGTTACTCGACTCTGCAAGTCCATTTGCCTGGGGATACCTGGGTGTCGAGGTCGTTAACTTGATGTTGCGGTCTTTACAGAATTGTCGAGTTCTGTTGCTTATGAACTGGGATCCATTGTCGCAGACAATTTCAGATGGAATCCCGAACCTGCATATGATGTTAGTCTGGATAAAAGAAACGACTTCCTTGTCCTGGACTTGGGAAAAGGCAGCTGCTTCTACCCACTTAGAAAAATAATCTGTAAGTACGAGAAGAAATACCTTTTGCCCGGGGGCAGGTGGTAACTTTCCGACAATGTCCATCCCCCATCTCATGAAGGGCCATGGGATTAGTGTCGAATGTAGAGGTTCAGAAGGTTTATGGGATGTACCTGAATGTCGTTGACAAGGATCACAGTTCTGGACATACCTGACGGCGTCTTGTCGCAGTGTTGGCCAGAAGTAGCCTTGTCAAGAGACACGATTGGCCAAGCTACGACCTCCTGAGTGATTGCCACACTCTCCATCGTGCATCTCTTGAAGGATTCTTTGAACTTGACTTTTGCTGGTGACACATCTCAGGTTTAAGCCTGTCGACGATCGTCGGTGGAGTCTATCTCCGATCATGACATACCTGGATGCCTTGAATCTGATTTTCCTAGCTACCATTTTGTCTTCTGGGAGTTGGTCGTGCATAAGAAAACTTCTAATGTCGCACGACCAATCATCTTCCTGGTCTTTGATCTGGACGACATCGTTATTTTCTATGGACGATGTCGCCAGATGGATCATGGGAATACTGTCGAATATTGGTTCGACCAGTGCAGACCCAAGGTTTGCTAAGGCGTCGACTTGAGTATTCTGGTCCCTTGGAATCTGTTCAATAGAAAATGATTTAAACATTTCTGATTTTTCTTTTGCTACCTTTAGATATGCTGTCATTTTTGAATCTTTGGCTGCGAATTCTCCATTCATCTGGTTTACGACAAGGAGAGAATCGCTTTTGACATGCAGCGCGGTTGCCCCCGAGTCGTGGGCCATATTCATCCTTACGATCAAGGCCTCGTACTCGGCTTCATTGTTGGTGGTTTTGAAGTCGCATCGAACGGAATACACCATATTGCCCCCCTGTGGCGACTTTAAGACGACGCCCAGTCCTGAACCCCTAGTGTTGGATGACCCGTCGACATGCAGAGTCTAGGGCACGTCATCGTGAGTCGCCACAGTGGATACCTCGAGTTCTGCTTCTTTTTCTAGTTCAGGACTGAAATCAGCAATGAAATCTGCCAAAGCTTGCGATTTGATCGCTGCCCTGGGCTATATGCTGATATATATGCTCCATTTTGCCAAATGACCTGTCAACTCAGGTTTCCTCAAGACAAACTTAAGAGGAAAGTTAGTCACGACAGTAATAGGTTGCGATTCAAAATAGTGTCGCAATTTCTTAGCAGCTGTAACTAGCGACAAAAGCAATTTTTCCATAGAGGAATACCTGGTTTCGGCGTCCAAGAGAGATTTACTTACATAGTAGATCGGCAGTTGCTGCTTTTCATCTTCTCGCGTCAGGACGACACTTACTGCATTAGGACTAACAACCAAATATAGTTGTAAGACCTCATGGTCGAGGCGGCGACGTCATATACTCTTTTAGTTTCTGCAATGCTTGCTCATGATCGTCGGTCCAATTAAAGCCTTTATTTTTCCTGAGGACGTTATAGAATAGATGACATATATCCGATGATCGAGAAATAAACCTGTTCAGAGCTGCCACCCGACCAGTGAGCCTTTGGACTTCTTTAAAAATCCTTGGAGATTTGATCTCGATAATGGCTTTGATCTGGTCGGGATTGGCCTCGATTCCTCGTCGAGTGACCATATAGCCCAGGAATTTCCTGGCACTGACACCAAAGGAACCCTTCGTCGGGTTGAGCTTCATGCTATACTTTCGGAGGATGTCGAACAACTGCCTCTAATGCTCGACGTGGTCGACTGCTTGCTTCGACTTGATGAGCATATCGTCGATATACACCTCTATCGTGTCGCCAAGATGATCTTTGAACATTTTATTCACCAAACGCTGGTAGGTAGAACCTGCATTTTTTAAACCAAAGGGCATTACCTTATAACAATAAATACCTCGGTCTGTCATGAAGACAGTCTTTTCTTGGTCCTCGACGTGCATCAGGATTTGATTATATCCAGAATAAGCATCCATGAACGTCAATAGTTCATGTCTCGCTGTTGCGTCGACCATGGCATCGATATGCGGCAATGGAAAAGGATCTTTTGGACAAGCTTTATTGAGATCTGTAAAATCGATATAGACCCTCATTTGCCATTTTTCTTCTGTATGACCACGACATTGGCAAGCCAGTCGGGGTACTTTACTTCTCGAATTTTCCCTATCTTGAGGAGGTTGTCGACCTCGTCATTAATCACCTTATTCCGTTCAGGAGAAAATTTTCGTCGCTTTTGCTTGACATGCTTAAATAACGAGTCGACATTGAGCTTATGAGAAATAACGCTGGGGTCTATGCCGACCATGTCTTCGTGCGACCAGGCAAAGCAGTCGGCATGTTCCTGCGAAAAAGAGATTAGCTTTTCCTTAATGCAAGGGTCGAGAGACGAACCTATAAAGACGATCTGGTCAGGCTTGCTCTGGTCCAGGACGACTTCCTCCAAGCGATAGTCGTCGACTGACCCAGGAGCATCCTGGACCTGTAATTGCTAGATGGCCTGCTTCTGCGGTTTTAGGGTCGTCTTGTAGCAGTCGCGGGCGACTTTCGGCTAACTTTTGATCTCCTGGACTCCCTGTTAATGCCAAAAATTGCACCAAAAGGACAACTTAAGGTCGATGTGGACTTTAACAACTAAAGAAAGGAATCGTTCGACAAAGGCGTGCGACAAATATAAAAATGTAAATAAGACAGAGGATTTGATGACGCAGGAAAAACCTCAACGAGGAAAAAACCTGCGGACGACAGTGGATGTCGTCGCTGCACTATGGTCGCCAATCAGGGGCGATGTCCTTGGTGTTCTGGGTGTCGATCGTACAGAGATTACAATACAAATGAAGGGAAAGACTTCGAAATGTAAAGTACAAGTGTTTGAAATGTAAAAACAGTGTGCGTCGTGTGTGAAAACAATGTGTAAACTGTTGGTCGAGAGTGAAAGTCGTGCGTCGAGAGCGATCTTCTATGAATGATCTCTTTGCCTCGAATGAATATTCTTCGAGTGTTTGCGTTTGCTTCTGTTGTTCGATGCTCTTGCTCTATCTCTCTCCCTGTGTTATTCGATGTTAATGCCAAAAATCGCACCAAAGGGACAACTTAAGGTCGATGTGGACTTTAACAACTAAAGAAAGGAATCGTTCGACAAAGGCGTGCGACAAAGACAAAAATTTAAATGAGACAGAGGATTTAATGACGCAGGAAAAACCTCAACGAGGAAAAAACCTGCGGACGACAGTGGATGTCGTCGCTGCACTATGGTTGCCAATCAGGGGAGATGTCCTTGGTGTTCCGGGTGTCGATCGTACAGAGATTACAATACAAATGAAGGGAAAGACTTCGAAATGTAAAGTACAAGTGTTTGAAATGTAAAAACAGTATGCGTCGTGTGTGAAAACAATGTGTAAACTGTTGGTCGAGAGTGAAAGTCGTGCGTCGAGAGCGATCTTCTATGAATGATCTCTTTGCTTCGAATGAATATTCTTCGAGTGTTTGTGTTTGCTTCTGTTGTTCGATGTTCGGTCCTTTTGTTCTATCTCTCTCCCTGTGTTATTCGATCCCCTGAAACTGAGGATTGAACTTGGGATTTATAGTCTTCAGATGATTTTAATTGAATCATTAAGATCTTTGATGATTGTTGTAACGGTCGTCGTCTTCAATGTGGGATTTGATGCTCATAACTGATTTCGTCGGTTATAGCCGTTGTCCATTAATGACTTTGACTCCTGCATTAATCACTGAACAAATATAACAGTCGTATAATGCGTTAGTCGGCCGAGGTCGCATGATTCTACGCGACGGTCATGCGAAGTAGGTGACGACAAGGTCGAGTGTCGTGAGGAACTCTCGACTTACCTTTTAGGAGGGACGACGGAGGTTTTTTTGGGTCTTTGTCGGGGCCTTATCTTAATACAAGATATAGCTCATAACATGTGTCTTACCTTTTCTGGTCGTGGTCGAGACCTGTGAAATTTTGCCCAAACAGTTTGCCCCCAAAATTTGAAAGTAGGATGGCAAATTCGAATTTTAAATTTTGCTTGTCGGGTGTTCAGGGTTTTGTGTTGAAAAATACCTTGGTTGTTTTGGAACTGAATCGGTTCAATTCAAACTAGAGAGGGAAATCGAAGAGAGGATAAAGCCGTGACGTCATGCCGACGCACGATGGTGCTTACCAGCTGTCGATTACAGGTGTTGATGATCTGTGTGGTCATACGAAAAGACGGGGATGCGTGGTGCTCATCAAAGGGCTTGACCTAACACGATCGAGTGCATAAATAGGGATCATAATGGATCATTTCCTTTTATATTCTCTTAAAAAGTTTCTTAGTGCGGAATTCTTCTTTGATCCCTTGCTGTTCTTTGCTCAATACTTTTCGAAGTTTTTTGCGTGTCCATACGAGGTATAGTTTCTCGATTTCTCTCAAGCCTTCAAGGATTGGAGACTCTTTGAGAATGATTATGTGCGAGTCGGTGAAGACTTTGATTTCTATAGACGCGACGTTCGTGGATCTTGCGCATCTGGCGACGATGTCCTCTGTATCCACGTCGACCCTTTCGTCAGCCGTCGGGGGCAAGGGTATAAGGACGGGAGAGGGTGAGGAGGAAGTCATGACTATCAACTTTACGTTGTCGTCGATCCTCTTGACTGACTGTGTCCTTGACGGGACAAAGTCATTTCCGCATCTGGGGAAATATCAGCTCTTATCTTTCAAGGAGCGTTTTCAAAAGATCTTCATCGAAGAGACGGGATCGTGTTTAGCTGGACTAGCATTCTTTGTGAGTTTTTCTTTTGAAGCTCGTGTTCCCAATGTTTCCATCGAATGTTTGTTTAACATACCCCTTTTGTATTTTACAGACGTTTCAATCTTCTTTTGTTAGATACGCGGAGATAGAGGAGATGTTGGACTGGAAGTCGACCGTCGAGAAGATCATATTCCTTCCTCTAACCTTAACATTAATCTTAAGAGCCGCATTCTAAAAATGTCGCGGCGTAAGGCGTTAGATAACTCCAAACATACTCGTTTGATCCTTGCATTAGCTTCTTAGCGTGTTTTCGGGTACGACGAGGACTCAAAGGTCGAGACTGAGCATACGATCGACGCGCCTCTCTAGATTTAGGAGATGCTATGTTTTTTCATGTCTCGATCGTTGGTGGTCGAGCCATTTTAACTTTGTATACTCGACCGTCGGTCGCTCCTATGTAATCGTTCGTTTCGTAAATGAATTTCCTCCTTTTGTCGAATTTTTATTTCGATTTATATATGTCGTAGATAGATGTAATATCAACCGTATAACTTTGTTAAGTATAGAACGAGCGAAGAATCGTGTGACTTAGGCATTCATAGCAATATAACGATTGAAATATCATACGTTTAACTTGTATTGATAGGCTCAATTATTGACGTGTTAAAACGTACAAAATTTTTCTGAGTCCAGAAACTCAGATCGAGAGGCCGCTCAAACCTTATGATCGTGTAACCAAATTTCATGATGAAATTTGAATCATGTGCCCCTGTGATAAAACAATTAAATTGCATGAGAGGAAGGTGATTTTAGAAAAAATACTTTTTCAAGTGCGTCGCATTCCAACTGCGTGGGATTTCTTGATTGTCGAGAGTCTGGAGTCGGTAGGTGTTAATGCCAAAAATCGCACCAAAGGGACAACTTAAGGTCGATGTGGACTTAAACAACTAAAGAAAGAATCTTTCGACGAGGCGTGCGACGATAAATAAAATAAAGAAACAAGGGATTTGATGACGCAGGAAAAACCTCAATCGAGGAAAAAACCTGCGGACGACAGTGGGTGTCGTCACTATACTATGGTCGCCAATCAGGGGCGATGTCCTTGGATACTAGTGTCGATCGTACAGTGATTACAATACAGATGAAGAAAATGCTTCGAAATGTAAAGTACAAGTGTTTGAATGTAAAAATAGGTGTTTGTCGTGTACGAAACAAAGTATGAACTGATGGTCGAGGGCTGTTGTCGTGCGTCGAGAGCGATACTTAGAATATTGGTCATTCACTTCAGGTGTTCTTGGATATTGCTTCGGTTGTTAATCGCCGGATATTCGATGTCTTGAAATGTTGATTGAGCTTGATATTTATAGTCTTCGTGTCCTTAGCTTCGTCCATGAATGCTCCTTTAATAGCCTTAACGGTTGGAAACGGTCGTCGGAGTAATGATCTTTGTCCGTTACGGTCGTTGGCTGTTTAATGATTGCGTCGGTTATAGTCGTTGCTCCTTAATGACTTTTACTCCTGCATTAAACACTTAACAAACGGTCATGGTGAACGTTAGCTTTGGTCGAGGTCGCACGTCTTTATATAATAGTCGTGCGGATCGGGCGACGCTATGGTCGAGCGTCGTGAGGAACTCTCGACTTACCTTTTATGAGGGATGACGATGGTGTTCTGGGTCTTTGTCGAGACCTTATCTTAATACAAGATATAGTCCTTAATCATACGTCTTACCTGTTCTGGTCGCGGTCGAGCGACGTGATTTTTTGCCCAAACAGTTTGCCCCCAAAATTTGAAAATTGAATGTCAAGTTTAAGTTTCAAATTTTGCTTGTCGAACGCTTAGACTTGTGACCTGGGTTGAGGGACTTACCTGGTTGTCGTGGAACTAGACCGGTTCGCCTTTAACTGAACGAGAAGTTGAAAAGTTATGACGTCATACTGATGCACGATGATGCTTACCAGCTGTCGAAGACAGGTGTCGAAGATCCGGGTGGGTATACGAAAGGGCATGGACGCGTGTTGATCATCAAAGAAGGTGACGCAAGTTGTGCCTGCCCTTCGAGGCTGGGAAAGGATAAAGAATGCCCCAACAGCTGGGTCGGGAATCTTTGAAGAAGACGAAGTTCTGAAGGAACAGTCTTCGAGGGCTGACATTTCGTCGAGAATTGTCACGCCTAAAGAAGCGAAGGCGTCATCCAGCCGTCCAGGCGCGATGGGCGCGACACCAGCAAGTTCGGCGCTTCCGGCGACAGTGACGAAGCTAGTGTCCAAGGTGTTGTCCCCAGCGTCTGCCGACAAGGGGGACGGGTCATCGGCCGATGGTGTCCTAGACGGGACGACGTTGTTTCCTCATCTGGAAAAATATTTGCTCCCGTCTTTCAGGGAACGTTTCCTATCGAGGAGACAGGGACCCATGTCGCCGGGTTGATGTTCTCGGTCGACATGGTCCTGTGATTTGGCATTCACAGCCGATACGGTCGTTAGAGACATATGTTCTGGCGTTCCGAGCCGATATGGTCATTTTAAAGACCTATGGTCTGGCGATCCGAGCCGATATGGTCGTTAGAGACCTATGTTACGTTGTGTAGGTTTTGCTTTAGCGATGAAAGGTAAAAAAGTTTACCTTTCTATTGAACCTGAGTATTATTTTGACTCACACATGTCATGGACATATGTAATATCGACTGTAAAAATTCATTAGGTACAAAGAGTCGTGCGACTTGAGCATCCATTGTAATACAACGATTAGAACGTAAGTCATAAGACTTTCATCTTTCTATATCGTATAAGCAAACATAAGCGCATGCGATCAAAGCATTCATTCAGAACATGAAATTTTTCTAAGTTGAAGAACTTAGATTGTGGGGTCGTTAGACCTTACGATCGTATAATTTGATCATACGATAAACTTGAATCATGTTGATTATTTACGTCGTGCGACCATGCGAAATTAAAATCATATAGTAGACTTGGTGACTACTGTCGTGCGATTCTGCGATAAAACAATGTCATGGGTTGGAGTGACGTTCTTGACGCCCTATTTTCGCGGCTTCAAGGTGGCTTTATATCAATCTCAAGCGACTTTTTGCTCGCTTCTGATCTCTTGGATTCCCCACGGCGTAGGGATTTCATGATTTGATGATATGTCGAGGGAACGGCTTTCATTTCATGAATCCATGGTCGACCTAAGATGATGTTATAGGCTGATGCACAGTCGATAACACTGAACTTAGTCTGCTTATTGACTCCCCCGGCATAGACGGGCAAAATTATCTCTCCAAAGGTGCTCGTCGCTTCTCCATTGAAACCGACCAAAGTTGTCGAACGTCGGGTGATTTCTGAGCGATCAATTCCCATGGCTTTGATAGTGTTGAGAAAAATGATGTTTGCTGAACTGCCCCCGTCTACCAATACTCGACGCGTCAAACAGTTACCGACCGTGAGTTGAATGATCAACCCGTCGTGATGCTTTTGGTACGAGTCGCCGAGGTCGAACACGATCTTCATGGCTTCTAGTTCCAAATCTCCTTTGGGTCTGGATGAACGAGGAATAGGCCGGTCGTCGGGCGCTTGACTGGCATGACGCTTAGCTGCGGAGTACGTCAGACCACACACGTCCGAACCACCAGTAATGCAATTGATGATCTTTGCAAGCTTGGGCACTGACGATCGGTGGCTATTAGCTGGAAGAACGACATCATCAATAATATCTTTGAGATTACCTTGTGGAACATGATATGCCAATTCCTTCTTGAGTGCGATACAATCATCTGTCGAATGACCATGGTCGACGTGGAAGTCGCACCACTTTGATTTATCCTTCTTAGCATCGTCCAAGTCAGACTTCTTCGGCTACCGGATGGTTGCTTGGGTGGTCTTCAGAGCTTCGGCTAAGTCTTTAGCTGACCCTTTGAACCCATAAGAGGAGATCTTGGGGTACACGGGGAATTTAGTCGCGGTTTTAGCTTCTGCCTTCGTCTTGAAACGAACGTTTGAAATCATACGCGCTGGCTCTATTCTGGATATGGCTTTCGGCTTGAATTCTGGCTTCTTGACACCTAACGGATTCTTGTCGTCAGTGTGTTTGCGACGAAAGGCTGCGTCGTCTTCGACCCTCATATATGCTAAGGTTTGAGCTCGGACGTCTTCGGAAGTCTCTGGGGGATACTTGGTCAGATCGATATATAGACCTGAACTATCGTCTAGACCACGCTTATAAGCTTTGATCGCAGTTTTGATGTCATAATTGCGGATACTGATCATTTCGGCATTGAATCTATTGAAATAACTTCGAATAGACTCATTGGTCTTCTGCACGACATAGTACAGATTACTAGTACGCTTTTCCATCTTACGACTGCTGGCGAATTGCCGGGAGAATTGGTTGACCAATTCGGCGAATCGACCCGATAGATTTGGGTTTGAGATTGATCAACCACTGGAGAGCTGGACCAGTGAGAGTCGCCCCGAAACTTTTGCACATGCATACTTCCTGGTACATGTGTGGAATCGAGATTGTCCACATGAGCTGCTTATACTGCGCGACATGCTCGGTTGGATCGGTCACACCCGAATACTTGGGAGTGAAGGCATGCATGTTATACTTCTTTGGGACCTCGACGGTGGTGATCTCGTCGATGAAGGGCGACGCCTGATACCCCGAGCGAGGCTCGACGTCGACAGGCACGGCTGCCCCAGGAAACTTGGCGAGCAAGGACAAGACGCGCTCATTTTGGTCTTCTAACATCTTCAAACGCTGGGCGACGGGATCGTTAAGATTAGGATTTGCCCCTGTCGAGGGATTGGTCCCTGGACTAGTGCCATTACCATGCGACGAACCATTGGCGTCCCCGTTGAACGGAACAAAATATGGCTGCGACCCATAGTGGAATTGTTGCGGTCCATGCTGAAAAGGCTACGATCTCTGTTGGAATGGCTGCTATCTCTGCTGGAAAGATTGCGATCCTTGCTGGAAAGGTTGCGATCCTTGCTGGAAAGGCTGCGATCCTTGCTGGAAAGGTTACGGACCACTTTGGAACGACTAGGAAAACGGCTGGGATCCATTCTGAAACGGCTGGGCGCCACCTTGCAATGGTTGGGATCCATTGTTCAAGGGTGGTGGTCGGATGTGCTGAAGGGGAATCTGCCCAGACTGGGGATTCGGAATGAACGGGCCCGGCTGCTGATTCTGCATGAATGGACCTAGATGCTGATTCTGTGCGGACAGGCCTGGTCCCGGACCTGGATTCTAGATGAATGGTCTAGGACCATTCTGGGGTCCAAAAGGATTCCTTAGCCACGCGATCTCTTCAGCTGCTCTGCGATTCTGCTCTGCCATTGCATTGAGTTGATTCCTGGCAACCTCGAGCTCCTGTTACATCTGAGCGACTGCTTACTGCGGATTTCCAGGGGCTGCCATTTTCCTGCAACAGAAAATAGAAGAAACTCCAAGAAACTATTAGTAGAATGCACGTTCGTCGAGGATTTTATCTAGATGTAGTCCCACGGATGGCGCCAAACTGTTAATGCCAAAAATCGCACCAAAGGGACAACTTAAGGTCGATGTGGACTTAAACAACTAAAGAAAGAATCTTTCGACGAAGCGTGCGACGATAAATAAAATAAAGAAACAAGGGATTTGATGACGCAGGAAAAACCTCAATCGAGGAAAAAATCTGCGGACGATAGTGGGTGTCGTCGCTATACTATGGTCGCCAATCAGGGGCGATGTCCTTAGATACTAGTGTTGATCGTACAGTGATTACAATACAGATGAAGAAAATGCTTCGAAATGTAAAGTACAAGTGTTTGAATGTAAAAATAGGTGTTTGTCGTGTACGAAACAAAGTATGAACTGATGGTCGAGGGCTGTTGTCGTGCGTCGAGAGCGATACTTAGAATAATGGTCATTCACTTCAGGTGTTCTTGGATATTGCTTCGGTTGTTAATCGCCGGATATTCGATGTCTTGAAATGTTGATTGAGCTTGATATTTATAGTCTTTGTGTCCTTAGCTTCATCCATGAATGCTCCTTTAATGGCCTTAACGGTTGGAAACGGTCGCCGGAGTAATGATCTTTGTCCGTTACGGTCGCCGGCTGTTTAATGATTGCGTCGGTTATAGTCGTTCCTCCTTAATGACTTTTACTCCTGCATTAAACACTTAACAAACGGTCATGGTGAATGTTAGCTTTGGTCGAGGCCGCACGTCTTTATATAATAGTCGTGCGGATCGGGCGACGTTATGGTCGAGCGTCGTGAGGAACTCTCGACTTACCTTTTATGAGGGATGACGATGGTGTTCTGGGTCTTTGTCGAGACCTTATCTTAATACAAGATATAGTCCTTAATCATACGTCTTACCTGTTCTGGTCGCGGTCGAGCGACGTGATTTTTTGCCCAAACAATAGGCTCCTTTACCAACGACTTCGGAGATGCGGTAAGGACCTTCCCATTTAATAGAAAGCTTGCCGGCATTAAGTTCTTGAGTGTTTTGGAACACTCGACGGAGGACGTAATCGCCTTCTTGAAAGACTTTGACTTTGACGTGTTTATTGAAATGTCGCTCGACTGCTTGCTTCTGAGATGCCATTCTGATCAAGGCTGATTCTTTAAGCTCCTCGAGGGCGTCGATATCATAATTTAAATCAATCATGTTGTGGTCGACGGAAGTATGCCTCGAAGTTGGGAGCTGGACTTCGATTGGCAGGACTGCTTCGCAACCGTAGACGAGATAGAAAGGGGTTTGTCCTGTGGACGTGTGCGGTGTCGTGCGATTTGTCCATAGGACTGAAGGGAGTTCTTCGACCCATCTTCCTTTTGCAGCTTTTAACCTTTTCTTGATCGAATCTATAATGGTCTTATTACTTGATTCAGCAAGTCCGTTCGCCTGAGGGTATCTGGGAGTCGAGGTTGTTAACTTGATACTCCTGTCTTCGCAAAATTGTTGGGTCCTGTCGCTTATGAATTGGGATCCGTTGTCACATGCGATTTCGGATGGAATCCCAAATCTGCATATGATGTTAGTCTGGATAAAAGAGATGACTTCCTTGTCCCTGATTTGGGAAAAAGCAGCCGCCTCAACCCACTTGGAAAAATAATCGGTGAGTACAAGGAGGAATACCTTTTGCCCCGGGGCCGGGGGTAGCTTGCCAACAATATCCATTCCCCACCTCATGAAGGGCCATGGGATGAGTGTCGAGTGCAAAGGTTCAGAGGGTTTATGTGACATACCTGCATGTCGCTGACAAGGGTCACAGTTCTGGACGTATTTGACGGCGTCTTGTCGCAATGTTGGCCAAAAATACCCTTGTCGAGAGATACGATTAGCCAAACTGCGACCACCGGAATGATTGCCACATTCGCCGTCGTGCATCTCGTGAAGGATTTTTTGGACCTGACTCTTGCTAATGACGCATCTTAGGTTTAATTCTGTCGATGATCGTCGATAGAGCTTATCTCCAATTATGGTATATTTAGATGCTTTGAATCTGATCTTCCGGGCTTCCATCTTGTCTTCTAGGAGTTGGTCATGTATAAGGAAATTTCGGATGTCGCACGACCAATCATCTTTTTCTTCCTCGATCTGGACGACATCGATGTTTTTGATAGACGATGTCGCCAGATGGATCATGGGAATAACGTCGAATATGGGTTCGACTAAAGCAGACCCGAGATTTGCTAAAGCGTCGGCCTGAGTATTCTGGTCTCTCGGGATTTGTTCAATAGAAAATGTTTTAAACATTTTTTAATTTTCTTTTGCTACCTTCAGGTACGCTGTCATTTTTGAATCTTTGGCCGCGAATTCTCCATTCATCTGGTTCACGACCAGGAGAGAATCGCTTTTGACATGTAGCGCGGTTGCCCCCGAGTCGTGGGCCATATTCATCTCTACGATCAGGGCCTCGTACTCGGCTTGGTTGTTGGTGGTTTTGAAATCGCATCGAACTGAGTATACCATCTTGCCCCCCTGTGGCGACTTTAAGACGACGCCTAGTCCTGAGCCTCTAATGTTGGATGACCCATCGACGTGCAAGATCCAGGGCACGTCGTCGTGAGTCGTCACAGTCGATACCTCGAGTTCTGCTTCTTTCTCCAATTCAGGGCTGAAATCAGCAATGAAGTCTGCCAAGGCTTGCGACTTGATCGTGGTCCTCGGCTTGAAGTCAATATCATAGCTGCTGAGATATATGCTCCATTTTGCTAAGCGACCTGTCAACTCAGGTTTTCTTAAGACAGACTTAAGAGGGAAGTTAGTTACGACAGTAATGGGATGCGACTCCAAATAATGTCGCAGTTTTTTAGCAGCTGTGACTAGCGACAAGAGCAATTTTTCCATAGAGGAATACCTGGTTTCTGCGTCTAGAAGATATTTACTTACATAATAGATTGGCAGTTGCTGTTTTTCATCTTCTCATGCTAGGACATCACTTACCGCATTTGGACTAACAGCCAGATATAGTTGCAAGATTTCATGATCGCGAGGTTTCGACAATAAGGGAGGCGACGTCATGTATTCTTTGAGCTTTTGCAATGCCTGTTCATGATCGTTGGTCCAGTCGAAGCCTCTGATTTTCCCAAGGACGTTGTAAAATAGATGACATTTATCTGAAGATCGGGAGATGAACCTGTTTAGAGCTGCTACCCGACCAGTGAGCCTTTGGACTTCTTTGAAATTTCGAGGAGATTTGATCTCGACAATGGCTTTGATCTGATCTGGATTGGCTTCGATGCCTTGGTGAGTGACCATATATCCTAGGAATTTCCCAGCACTGACGCCAAAGGAACATTTCGTCGGGTTGAGCTTCATGCTATACTTTCTAAGGATATCAAACGATTGCCTCAGATGCTCGACATGGTCGATCGCTTGTTTTGACTTGACCAGCATGTCGTCGATATACACCTCCATCGTGTCGCCGAGATGGTCTTTGAAAATTTTATTCACTAGACGCTGGTAGGTAGAACCTGCATTTTTTAGTCCGAAAGGCATAACTTTATAACAGTAAATACCTCGGTCCGTCATAAATGCGGTTTTTTCTTGGTCCTCGACGTGCATTAAGATTTGATTGTATCCGGAATAGGCATCCATGAACGTCAGTAGTTCGTGCCCCGCTGTCGCGTCGACCATGGCGTCGATATGAGGTAATGGAAAAGGATCTTTTGGACAGGCTTTATTGAGGTCTGTGAAGTCGATACAGACCCTCCACTTTCTATTCTTCTTTGCTACAACCACGATGTTAGCAAGCCAATCGGGGTATTTTACCTCTCGAATCTTCCCTGTCTTGAGAAGGTTGTCGACTTCGTCATTTATCACCTTATTCCTTTCAGGAGAAAATTTCCGTCGCTTCTGTTTGACAGGTTTGAACGATGGGTCGACGTTGAGCTTGTGAGAGATGACGTCAGGATCTATGCCGACCATATCGTCATGCGACCAGGCGAAACAATCAGCATGTTCCTGCAAAAAAGATATTAACTTTTCCTTGAGGTAAGGATTGAGAGACGACCCGATTAAGACTTTTTGGTCAGGCTTGCTTGAATCTAGAATGACTTCCTCCAGGCGATAATCGTTGACTGCTTTAAGTGCATCTTGTGCATTTTTGAGTCCCTCATGTGCTAGGTCAGCGGATTGTTCGTTATTCGCCATTTTCCTGAAACAGAGAACAAACGAAACTCCAAGAAAACGTAAGTAGGACGCACATTTGTCGAAGATTTTCTCTAGATGGGGTCCCACGGATGGCACCAAACTGTTAATGCCAAAAATTGCACCAAAGTGACAACTTAAGGTCGATGTGGACTTTAACAACTAAAGAAATGAATCGTTCGACAAAGGCGTGCGACAAAGACAAAAATGTAAATGAGACAGAGGATTTAATGACGCAGGAAAAACCTCAACGAGGAAAAAACCTGCGGACGACAGTGGATGTCGTCGCTGCACTATGGTCGCCAATCAGGGGCGATGTCCTTGGTGTTCCGGGTGTCGATCGTACAGAGATTACAATACAAATGAAGGGAAAGACTTCGAAATGTAAAGTACAAGTGTTTGAAATGTAAAAACAGTATGCGTCGTGTGTGAAAACAATGTGTAAACTGTTGGTCGAGAGTGAAAGTCGTGCGTCGAGAGCGATCTTCTATGAATGATCTCTTTGCTTCGAATGAATATTCTTCGAGTGTTTGCGTTTGCTTCTGTTGTTCGATGTTCGGTCCTCTTGTTCTATCTCTCTCCCTGTGTTATTCGATCCCCTGAAGCTGAGGATTGAACTTGGGATTTATAGTCTTTGGATGATTTTAATTGAATCATTAAGATCTTTGATGATTGTTGTAACGGTCGTCGTCTTCAATGTGGGATTAGATGTTCATAACTGATTTCGTCGGTTATAGCCGTTGTCCATTATTGACTTTGACTCATGCATTAATCACTGAACAAATATAACAGTCGTATAACGCGTTAGTCGGCCGAGGTCGCATGATTCTACGCGACGGTCATGCGAAGTAGGCGACGACAAGGTCGAGTGTCGTGAGGAACTCTCGACTTACCTTTTAGGAGGGACGACGGAGGTTTTTTTGGGTCTTTGTCGGGGCCTTATCTTAATACAAGATATAGCTCATAACATGTGTCTTACCTTTTCTGGTCGTGGTCGAGACCTGTGAAATTTTGCCCAAACATTCGATGCCTTGAAACTGAGGATTGAACTTGGGATTTATAGTCTTCGGATGCTTTTAATTGAATCATTAAGGACTTTGATGTCTGTCGTAACGGTTGTTGTCTTCAATGCTGGAATTGATTCTGTCGGTTATAGCCGTTGTCCATTAATGATGTTGACTCCTGCATTAAACATCAAAGAAACGTAATAGTAATATCACGCGTTAGTTGGCCGAGGTTGTATGGTGATGTACGGCGGTCGTGCAAAATAGGAGACATTATGGTCGAGCATCGTGAAGAGCTCTCGACCTACCTTTTATGAGAGACGACGGAGGTTTTAAGGGTCTTTGGCGGGACCTTATCTTAATCCAAGATATAGTTCATAATACGCGTCTTACCTTTTCTGGTCGTGGTCGAGACCTGTGGATTTTTGCCCAAACACTCCCCACGGCGTAGGGAACTTCATGGTTTGATGATACGTCGAGGGAACGGCTTTCATGTCATGGATCCACGGTCGACCTAAGATGATGTTATACGCCGACGGGCAATCAATGACGTTGAACTTTGTCGATTTGTTGGATCCTCGGGCGTAGACGGGCAGGGTAATCTCTCTAAAGGTAGTCATCGCGTCTCCATTGAAACCGACCAATGTTGTCGAGAGTTGGGTAATTTCCGATCGATCGATTCCCATGGCCTTGATGGTATCAAGGAAGATGACGTTCGCTGAACTGCCTCCATCGACCAAGACTCGTCGGGTTAAACAATTACCAATCGTGAGTTGAATGATCAACCCGTCATAATGCTTTTGATACGAGTCGCCGAGGTCGTTTTGGTCGAATGAAATCTTCATGGCTTTTAACTCCAGATCTCCTTTGGGTCTTGATGAACGAGGGGTAGGTCGATCGTCAGGTGCTTGGCTGGTATGACGCTTGCCTGCGGAGTACGTCAGACCGCATACGTCAGACCCACCAGTTATGCAGTTGACGACCTTTGCATGATCGGGAGTCGGCGGTCGGGCGTCGTTAGCTGGAGTAACGACGTTGTCGATGATATCCTTAAGATTGCCTTTTGGGACGTGATATGCTAGCTCTTTTTTTAGCGCTATGCAGTCGTCCGTCATATGACCGTGGTCGATGTGGAAATCGCACCACTTCGATTTATCTTTCTTACCGTCATCTTTGTCGGACTTCTTCGGCCACCGGATGGTCGTTTGAACGGTCTTCAGGGCCTCGACCAAGTCCTTAGTAGTTCCTTTGAATCCATAGGAGGATATCTTAGGATACTGAGGAAATTTGGTCGGAGTTGCGGTCTTCTTTTTCTCGAATCGTACATTCGAGATCTGTCGTGCAGGATCTGACTTGGATACTGCCTATAACTCCCTAAAAATCAGGGCTAATTTAAACCTTAATCTGTAACAAGATTAAACATAAAATCTTCTAAACTTTATACATAATCAGAGATTTTAACTATGAGGGTCATATTTACAAATACTGAATTCTCCAAATAACCTATTAATCTAATCATGTCTCATAATCAGATTAACTAGGTTATCTAAGCATTCCATCAAAAAGCCTCATTGTTAATTAACTTCTCCGTTATCTCAAAAGCTCTTGTCCCACATCCCTTTATTTCCCGGAGCTAGCACCTGGTAAGAAAATATAATTCGAAACGATTAGGCTAACGCCTAGTGAGAACATTCAGTTTCAAAATAATACTTTTAAAATCAATGTAAACAAGGCATAACAAACCTGGTTTACCCTTTTCTTACCATACGTTTCAACATCTTACGATAACGGGATTAAACCCGATTCTATGAATATCACCGACACCAAGTCAGTCATGATATCATGATCAAGAGCCCACTACGAATCTCCACGGATTCTAGATTAATGCTCATATCCAAGAAATCACAATTATCCATGTCAATTTTTTTGGAAAGGTAGTAGAGATTACAATTAAGCCATGTCTACCTCTTTCCTTCCTTAGAAATCGGGAATTACGATTAATCCATGCCTATCCCACGATTTCTCATCAATGTGAAATGGAAATTGCGATTAGTCCACGCCTATTCCTCATTTCACCTAAACGGGAATTACGATTAGTCCACGCCTATTCCACGTTTATCATACACACTGGAATTACGATTAATCCACGCCCATTCCATGTGTGCATAAAAACAAGTGCCTATGGATCCATTACACTTAACCGTACTCGTGCAGGTTATTGTTTAATATAGATTCCTCATATCATTCAGTATGAGCAAATCATACTTATACCACATAGATTCCTCATATCATTCAGTATGAGCAAATCTCCTTTATAGATCTCTCATGTCATTCAGTATGAGCAAATCATATTTAATATGTTAATGAAGTTAAGCAAAAACTATTAATTTCAAGATAACCAATTTTGCGTTGTATCAAAACTCATTCAGGAAACATTCATTATAAAATATACCTTACCATAAATTGAAATACGTTTATAAAAAAGGTAAGGTAAGAATGAACTCACCTGACAGCAGTAGCGTCACTCTTATTTTACTTCTTAACCGTTGAAAGGATTTCTGTCTCCAAACTTCACAAAGTCTGAAATACCCAAATACATATTGTACTTGTATCAATTTACTGATTAGGACTCTTAAAATCCTAAATAACCAAAATCTTGTCACTTATCGCAACCCAAAGGAATGCACCTACACTTGTCGCAACCTACTACTTGCGACAATATACTTATCGCAATCCTTTGTTGTGATATCTCTCTTATCGCAACCAACTGTTGCGACATAACATCTTATCGCAATCAACTGTTGCGACATAATTCTTATCGCAACCAACTGTTGTGACATAAATCTTTATCGCAACCAACTGGTTTGTGATACACTCACCTTATCGCAACTTACTGTTGCGACAATCATCATTATCGCAACACCCATCTTTATCGCAACTAACTGGTTGCGATGTTCATCTTTGTCTCAACTAACTGTGAACGTATTTAAGCCAGAAATCTATACTTTTAAGCCATAACAATTTCTACAAAAGTGCAGATATGCTTAACATCATTAGCAGAAACTATTTATAAATCCAGTTTTCTCATATCTTTCCAAAATCATCAAAACCAATTCTAAACCATTAGAAAGCTTGGTAAACATGCTAGGAAGAATTCTTGTGAAAACCATACCTTTAATTTCACCACTTGAACCTTCAATCTACTACTGAAAATCTGTTTTCTTTCTTCCTCTTCTTTCTTCTTTCTCGGTTCTCTCCCCCCCCCCCCCCCTCTCTCTCTCTCTCTCTCTCTCTCTCTTTGTATGATACACACACACACACAAGACCAAAGAGTAACCAAAACAAGACACCTCACCTCTCTTTTAGATAAAAAGAGGCGGTGGTGATGATATCTTTCATCACTTAACCAATTTCGTCCTTCAATTATCCTCTAATGACAATTTACACCCTCCAACTTATAAATTAAAATTAAAGTTTACCCCTTAGCTTATAATTCCAATAAAAAAACATAACGTAACTTACTCGGGGATAAACTCTAAAATTAATCTATCAAATAATTATGCTTAAATTATCAACAAAACTACACGTAACACTTTATATAGAAAATCGAGATGTTACACTGCCTTCGTCTTGAACTCTGCCTTCTTTACACTCAACGACCTCTTGTCGTCGGAATGCTTGCGACGGAAGGCAGCGTCGTCCTCCACCCTCATATAAGCTAGGGTTCTTGCACGGACATCTTCAAAATTCTCTGGAGGATACTTCGTTAGATCGGTGTATAGACCCGAACTGTCGTCTAGACCGTGTTTGTAGGCTTCGATCGCGGTCTTGACGTCGCAGTTGCGGACACTGATCATCTCCGCGTTGAACCTAATTAAATAGCTCCAGATAGATTCTCTGGCCTTCTGTACGACATAATACAGGTCGCTGGTCTGCTTTTCCATCTTGCGACTGCTGGCGAACTGCTGGGAAAATTGGTTGACTAACTCAGCGAACGACCCAATGGATTTGGGCCTGAGGTTAATCAACCATTGGAGGGAAGGACCCGTAAGAGTCGCACCAAAACTCTTGCACATGCACACTTCTTGATACATATGTGGGATCGAGATTGTCCACATTAACTATTTATACTGTGCGATGTGTTTTGTGGGGTATGTTATTCCCGAATACTTGGGCGTAAAAGCGGGGATGTTATACTTCTTCGGGACGTCGACAGTCGCTATCGTGTCAACGAAGGGCGACGCTTGATACCCCGAGCGAGGCTCGACGTCGACGGGTACGGCTGCCCCCGACAGCTTAGCGAGCAAAGACAGGACACGCTCATTCTGGTCTTCCAACATCTTCAGCCGCTGGGCGACAGGATCATTAGGATCGGAATTCACACCTGTTGGAGGGTTAATCCCGGAACTGGTGTCGTTTCTGTACGACGAGCCATTGGCGTCCCCATTAAAAGGGATGAAGTACGGCTGAGACCCATTGTGCATGGGCGGTGGTCTCAGATGCTGAGGAGGAATCGGCCTAAATTGAGGATTTGGGATGAACGATCCATGCTGCTGATTCTGCATGAATGGACCTGAGCCTGGATTCTGACCGAACGGTCCTGAACCTGGATTCTGGACGAATGGTCTTGGACCGTTCTGCGGTCCGAATGATCCATTCGGATTCTGACTCCTCAGCCGCGCGATCTCCTCAGCTGCCCTTCGACATTGCTCAGCAAGGACGTTGATTTGATTGCGCGCAACTTCCAACTCCTGATACATCTGGGCAATGAGCTGCTCTTGATTTCCATGACCTGCCATTTTCCTGAAACAGAAAAAAGAGGAAACTCCAAGAAACGGTTAGTCGGACGCACGTTTGTCGAAGATTTTCTCTAGATGGGGCCCCACGGTGGGCGCCAAACTGTTAATGCCAAAAATCGTCCAGAAGAATAACTTAAGGTTGATTGTGGAGCTTAACAACTAAAGATAGAAATCGTTCGACAAAACAGTGCGACAAAGACAAAAAATGTAAATGAGACGAAAGGATTTTGGTGACGCGGGAAAAACCTCAACGAGGAAAAAACCCGCGGACGACAGTGATGGTCGTCGCTGCACTATAGTCACCAAACACGGGCGATGTCCTTGTGTTCCAAGTGTCGAGAGTACAATGATTACAATACAAATAATAGAAATAAGTTGATTTGTAAAATAACAAGTGTATCGTGTAAAAAAACAAGTGTGTCGTGTATAGGAACTATGTGTCGTGCGTCGTCTGTTCAAGAGAGAATACTTCTTTGCTTAAGAAATTTCAGTATGTTGTAGGTGATTCGGGGGTTCTCAGATGTGCTCAAATGGTGATGGAGCTCTTGTTTATATAGCCTTCGTAGCTTTAAATGACTCCATAAAAGCTTGAGTAACGATCGTAACGGTTGCTAGGGTTAAGGCTCATAATGATCTTCGTCAGTTATAGCCGTTGAGCATTAATGGCGTTGATCCTGCATTAAACAGAGAAATTATAACAGTTGTGTCGTATGTTAGTTGGTCGAGGACGTAAGGTATCTTACGACGGTCCTGCGAATCGGGTGACAATGTGGTCGAGTGTCGTGAAGAGCTCTCGACCTAAACTTTAGGAGGGGCGACAGAGGTTTTAAAGGTGTTACCAGGACCTTATCTTAATCCAAAACGTAACGTGTAACGTAAGTCTCACATTTTCTGGTCGTGGTCGAAACTGGTGAATTTTTACCCAAACAGGGACTTAAGGAAATGTATCGTCATGGGTTTCAGTGGCTCTTAAAGAAATGTATTGGGATTTGATTGGTTACAGTGACTCTTAATGAACTATTGCGCCTTCATGGCTTTAATGCTTCTTAATAAACTTGATTGGGCCTTCATGGGCTTTAACGACTCTTCTAAAACAATAATGCGTCTTGACGTGTCGTATTGTACTCGATGACTGTTAATTAACCTATTTGGTCTTCATATGCTTCAATGACTCTTATATAACTATAATGGGTGTTCATGGGTTTCAATGGGTCTTAACGAACTTGAATAGGACTTCATGGGCTTAAGTGTCACTTAATGAAATGTATTGGACCTTCATGGGTTACAGTGGTTCTTAATGAAATGTATTAAGTTTTGGTGGGTTAGAGTGACTCTTAATGAACTATTGGACCTTCAGGGTGCGTTTGGTACGCAGACAGGACGGGACAGGACAGGACAGGACGGGACAGGATAGAACAGGACAGCTGTTCAGTGTTTGGTAACACATAAATAGGACTGGACATGACAGAACATGACCAGTTAAATGACCCATTTACCCCTAGTGATTTGTTTAGTGGTGGTGGCGGTGGCGACGGCGGTGGTGGTGGCGGCGACGGCGGTGGCGGTGGTGGTGGCGACGGCGGCGACGGTGGCGGTGGCGGTGGTGGTGGTGGCGGCGACGGTGGTGGTGGTGGCGGCGACGACGGTGGTGGTGGCGGCAGTGGTGGTGGTGGCGGCGGTGGCGGGTGGCGGCGGTGGCGGTGGTGGCGGCGACGGCAGCAGTGGTGGTGGTGGTGGCGGCGACGGCGGTAGTGGTGGCGGTGGCGGTGGTGGCGGTGGCAGTGACGGCGGTGGTGGTGGTGGTGGCGGCGACGGCGGTGGTGGTGGCGGTGGCGGCGACGGCGGGGTGGTGGTGGTGGCGGCGACGGCGGCGGTGGTGGTGGCGGTGGCAGTGGTGGTGGTGGTGGCGGCGACGGCGGTGGTGGTGGTGGTGGCGGCGGCGGCGACGGCGGTGGTGGTGGTGGCGGCGACGGCGGTGGTGGCGGCGACGGCGGTGGTGGCGGCGACGGCGGTGGTGGTGGTGGCGGCGACGACGGTGGTGGTGGCGGCGGTGGTGGCGGCGACGGCGGTGGCGGGGGTGGTGGTGGTGGTGGGAAAGAAAGAAGAAGAAGAAGAAGAAGAAGGGGTATATTTGTCAAAAAATCCTTGTTCCACTTAGTTCTAGGGGGTAGGCATAGAACACCCTTGTCCCATGATGGTTCCACTTAGTTCTACATTTGGTCGCACCAAACATGGGACAGGTGTGTCCTGTCCTGTCCTGTCCCATGCTGTCCACCCTACCAAACGCACCCTCATGGATTTTATTGGTTCTTAACAAACTTCACTGTAGTGGAGGTTTGTATACATATAGTATATATGTATGTGTGTAATGAAAAACTCTTAATTTGTTTAGAACTCCCATGTTAAAAAATTAAAAAAAAAACACAATATAAATGATAAATACATTTATACATAAAAAAAGCTCCTACAAAAAAATAAAATTAAAATATTCGTTGGTAATTACCAAAGAATATTTTAAAATTATATTTTTTTCTCTTTTTTTGGAAACTCTCGAATTAAAAAACTAAAAGTTAAAACATCACTCGGTAATTACATTTTTCTTTCCTATGGTTTTATCAAAACTCTGGTTTTGGTCCCTTAACTTCATTAGTTTCATGGTTTCCCTTGTGGTTTGCATTTTGTCTTGATTGGGGTCCTTTGGACTAACAACCTTCTAAGGACACTGTTAAGTGACGTCGTGCGCACCTCACATGAGAGGCCATTTAGTCATTTAGTTTTTAGCACAGGGCCTCCAAAATATCAGGAACGGCCCTACATAGCCTTATTAAGATCAACGGATTTCGGTAGTTCAAACGACATCTGTCATTGATTTTATGTTCTTTTCTTATAATAATATACACTTGTCTCCAAAACACCTTTTTAAGTGTAGGCTTCTTTTTACCACTGCCATATTATAGTATTTATGAAGTATATATAAAATTAAAATACAAAAGAGGGAAGAGCTTTTCCTTCGATCGTCTTCAGAAATGTAAGGCCATGACACCTTCCTCCATTACCAAATATCGCCCGTTTGTCGTTATCGACAGCTAGCTGACCACAATATTGTCATAATTAATTACGTATATTCGAATGGCCATTTAAAAATAAAAACCAACAATCAATACCCATACGACATCAGTTTAGATATGAATCCCTAACAAGATCTCTCGAATCTAATGCGACTAAACCAAAGAATATATATATATATATAATTAATGCCGTAGGTAAAATCTCAAGTCACCATCTTGCACCACAGAATTAAAAGGATGGAATTCATTAAAATAGTTAACAAGCGACATGAAACTTTGCATGTGTTGCACTTTAAGTTGCAAGTGTTGAAATTTGATTCAAAGAACATATTATATATATATATATATATATATATATATATATATATATATATATATTGTGGGGCCTTTATAATACAAGTGCGATTCATATTCAACAGGAAGACATAAGGATGTGAGCTATAGTGCAAGAAGCACTATTTAATTAGATATTCGAAGTGGACAATTTGTTTACATTCTAATCCATTTCAAATCTATGCAAAGTGTACGTGTGGTTTACTCTACGCACTAGCTAGCAGTCATATATATAATGGATACGTGCATCACATATTTTGCTACAAATAATTTATGCTATGATTTTCTGTAATCATTATATATTGTAATATAATTCTTATATAAGTTCTCAAATTAATATAGTAGTATATTACTTATTTTTATGTTTATACTAATATTTAACTTCATTAATAGTGTTTATATATGTAGGAGATGATCGTACACTACAACAAATTTGAGTTTATAGGACGTCTAAAATAATTAAGCGTCCTAATAGATTGTTTTATAGGACATTAGTTTATAGGACCAAACAAAAAAGCGTCATAACTAAAAGTGTTACAATAAGTTTATAGAACGCTTTTGAGCGTTCGTAACAAGGTTTTTAGGACATTTTCAAAATAAAGTGTCGTATTAGCTAATTTTATGGGACGTTTTTGAAAAGTGTCCTATAAACCCATCTTTTTAGAGAACACTTGTGTTTATAGGACACTTTTTCAAATAGTGTCCTATAAAATAGTTATTATGACGCTTTATTTGAAAAATGTTCTAAAAAACGTGTTACGATGCCCAAAGGCGTCCTATAAACTTTTTGTAACATTTTTAGATAGGACGTCTTTTTGTTAATTGGTCTTATAAAACACCCTATTGGGACGCTTATTTATTTTAGGCGTCTTATAAACTCAATTTTGTTGTAGTTGTATTTTATGACTGTATATCATATACATATATAGTATATTGGGATCAATTAATATTCTAAGAGGAGGCTGGAAATGAGTGGCTTGTCAAGAGCTACTTGCATCACAAGAGGTTTTCCTACTCCAGTCCCCACATGTATATGTCTAACAGTCAAAATGAACCCGTCAAGAAAGAGTACTACCTGAAGGTTTTAGATTTCGTAATGACCTTGTAAAGTTTTCCAATGTATTATAATATGTTGTCTTCTTGATACTTGTAGAGAGTTGGAGTATTTGTAGAACAACCTAGAAGATCTATAGGTAATCCATCATTGCGCGGCATTTCGTTTAGAAAGAGTGGTAAATGAATGATTTGGGCAAAGTCAACCCACCCCTTTACCAACTGAGCTACAAGTAGTAAATGAATGATTGTATTATAGAATATTCCAAGATTTCCGATCTTAATTGATAAAGATATTTGTACAATAAGTTGCTAATGACTACATATTGTTGTTTGTTTAATGATTTTAACCCGAATGTAGAGAGATTATATGATTTGAGAGGGTTAGGATGAGAAAATGGTCTTAAATACCAAGGTGACGACTCGTTAGTAAGTTGTCGACTTAATATTGATTTAGTTCAAGACAAACGGTCATACATATGACTAATTAATTAACAGGGCTTGGTTCTAGGGTTTTTGATGTTTTGTTCGAAAATGCTACAAAAAGCCTATGACTATTTTTCTAAGCAAAGAAACCACTAAATGTAGTATTTTTGTAAAGGGTTTGGAACAAACAATATCCAAATAATACTAGTCAAGCATAGAAGGATAAAATAGATTAAGACCTTGCTTCCTTCTTTTCTGGTTTTCAATTTTCCAAATTAAAATTAGCATACTAGAACCTTTACTTTATTATAGTATTAACTAAAATATAATTTGTAAAGTTATAATCTATGCTATAATGCATTGCAAAGAGCAAAAGCCCAATAAGGTAATATCATAAGATGTCATGCAACCTATGCAATAAGTATGCTCCAAAGTGATGCAGTGACGTGCTCATGTGCTCCAAATTTCAATTTTCAATATGCAACTATGTAAGACAAAACTTATTATTTAAAGACCCTTAGGTGTTAGCCCAATAAGTCAGTAACCCACACTAAAGCTTGTTATCAATTAGAAATTTAGTTTTATGCAAAAAGAATTAAAGATTCACAAATCATAATATGACTCACACCGTACAGAACAACGTTAACTCATCAAGTTCAATCAACAATACATTATACAATGAATACAGAACAAAGTTAAATATTAGAATTTAGAAACAATTTCATACATAAGACTTGGTAGTAGGCTCAATTGAGAACTTTAAGTGAAACTAAAACCTAAACCAATCTTCCACTTCCAGATTTGAAGAAATACAACTGCAATTAAAATAGAAACGGTGATTGATTAGATATTTAGATGAAGATTTGAGAACCAATAAAAGATTGAAATTTGAGAGTTTTTTTTGCCTTAATCGCAAAATTGGTGAATCATATACCCTGATGTCTTTATATATGTATATATATATATATAGAGAGAAAGAGAGACTCCGTAAAATACAAACCTTGCATTTATTGCACACCTTACAAACCACAGTATGCATATGTGAACCATGTGCATATACATATGCATATGTGCAAGAATATACATATAATGGACATTAATTCATATATGCACATTGGTTTGTAAGGGGTGTAACAAATACATGATTTGTATCTCATATATATATATATATATATATATATATATATAGAGAGAGAGAGAGAGAGAGAGGGGGAGGTTCAAGGGAAAACCTCAAAAAAATGGAAAACTAATGAACACTCTGGTAGTCTTTCATCTGAACAATATGCATTTGTGTATACAAGTAAATTAAGTTGTTGTTTTTTTGTTTTTATGCACTTGTGCATATGCACAAATGCATGTTACAAATTACCTGTATGCACCGTTCATATGAAGGGCTACTAGAGTGTTCCTTATTAATTTTCCGTTTATTTGAGGTTTTCCTCTAAAACTGACCCTATATATATATGGTGGACAACGACCCTTGTGGGGGATGGCACAGGGCAAGGGATTGGGTCATTTGGGATTTCCATCTTTGATTTCTTGAATCTTGTTTCATGACCGTTAATCAGTTGGAAATGGAACATCATGTCTTGAAAATCGGAACAATCAAACTTTGAAGAACAATAGAAACGACTTGAGTAGTTGTGTTGTTGGAATGTAAATGTTGGGTGTTCACCGATTCAAGTGTTCACGGTGTGCTACTGCTAGGTTTTGGGGCCGTTTTTATAGTTAAAGTCTAATTTCTAAATCATTAAACCCAAAATCTCATTATTTCCCGAATTTGGAGTATTCTACTTTCACACAAGTCACAGGATTCAACAAACATTTTTACAGCTTTAGGACGGATAGGGATATCCGTCGGGGATATTCATCGAAAATAGTGGCAATTTTTTCATTGAATTTATCTTTTTGGTGTTTTTTAGATCCGTGAATAGTATACTCATATACCATATTGGTGTTTTTTTAGATCTGTGAACAGTATATTCATACCATATACATGTTACATACATGTACATACATATACTTATATGTACATATACATGTTACATACATGTACATACATATACTTATATGTACATATACATACATCGATTAATTACATACCAAATGTAAATTACATATTTTTTAATACGCTACAATTAACAACCAATCAAATTATTTGACCTTGACAACAAGACAAGGCGCACCTGTTTCCGTGTTGTGACAAGTTTTTTTTCGTGTAAACTGTGTAAACTTTCGATGCAAAAAACCTATGAAACTACAAATTTCATAAAAAAAATCGTCAAAAAAATGAATTATATGAAACAATTTCATCAAATGTAAACAATTATATAAAAAAAAATCATCAAAAAAACCTATGAAACTACAAAGTTTACTACACGAAAAAAAAGTTTACATTTGAAGGAGTCTCTCTCTCTCTCTCTCTCTCTCTCTCTCTATATATATATATATATATATATAAGGAGAAGTTCAAATGAGAAGTGCAAATTTTTTGAGAAATAGAGAAGTGATCTTGGTCATTTATTCGGTCAAGATCGGCGGCTTTGACCGAGAAGCAGCGGATAATTCCTCGCGTGGTCTGCACAAGATAGAGGGGTAGTTTCGTAAAAAATATGTGGAACGAGTTCATATATGAATCTGTGTGATTCATATATGAACCTTTGTAATTCACATATAAACTCTTTTTAACTAATTCATATATGAACCTTTGTGATTCATATATGAATCACAAAGGTTCATATATGAACACAAAGATTCATATATGAATCAGTTAATTGGTTCAACTGATTCATATATGAACCTACAGTTAATAAGTTTCATATATGAAACACAAAGGTTCATATATGAATCACAAAATTCATATATGAATCAGTTATAAAGAGTTCATATGTGAATTACAAAGGTTCATATATGAATGTATAGTTCATATGTGAATCACACAGATTCATATATGAACTCAGCCCGTGTTTTTTGTAAAAGTTACGAAATTGTCCTTCTATTTTTGGAACAGCCGCAACTTTTGACCAGTCAAAGCCGCAACTTTTGACCAATTATAACCGATCTTGACCGAATGAATGGCCAAGATCACTTCTCTATTTCTCAAAAATTTTGCACTTCTCATTTGAACCTAAGACTATATATATATATATATATATATATATATATATATATATATATATATATAAGTGAAGTTTGTGATGTGTGTGCGGCAAGTCTTGGGGTTCCCTCATTTGGTCGATCCTCTATACTCACATTGTTAACTCATTTTGGCTAACCTCCATACTAATAGGTTGGTTCATTTTGCCCAACCCAAAAGTTTTAAATCTATATTTACATTTACATTTACATATATATAAAAGGAAAACCCATAAAAATGAGGTGACATCCAAAGAATTGAGAATCACTCATTTCTTGAATTGTGGTTGATTTTAGTGTATCCCACATTGATGGAGAGACAAAAACTTGACAATGAATTGTGGATATATAAGTGAAGGTTGTGATGCCTTTGTGACAAGTAATGGGTTCCCTCATTTCGGTTGATCCTCTAAACTCACATTATTGGCTCATTTTGGCTAATCTTCCATACTAATATCTATTTCAATATATATATATATATATATATATATATATATATTAAATGAAAAACCATCATGTATGAGGTGACATCCTAAGGATTGAGTATTCTTTATTTTTTGAGTTGTGGTTGATTTTAGTGTATCTTACATTGATGGAGAGACAAAAAGTTGACAATGAACTGTGGATATATAAGTGAAGGTTGTGATGCCTGTGGCAAGTCATGGGGTTCCCTCATTTTGGTCGAACCTCTAAACTCACATTGTTGGCTCATTTTGGCTAACCCTCCATACCAATAGGTTGGTTCATTTTAGTCAACCCTAAAGTTTTAAATCTATATGTATAGCTATATATATATATATATATACATCTATACATATAATAAATGAGTAACTAGCATGTCACGTGTCGTCTTCTGGTGAGTCGACTTCAGTATTTTCCCGTCTAAATATGTATCTGGACACAGTTTAAATTATAAGTTCAATTAGCACACTCACATTCACTCCTCCTTAAATCTCTCCTTAATTCAATTTTTTTAATTTATGCATTACATTTACTACCCTTATAATTAGATATGTAGTTTACTTTTAATCCCTTATTTTTTTATTTTTTATTTTAGACACTTATTATATAAACATAAATAATGTATATGAACTAAAATGAATTAAAAACATTTTTATTTTTTACAAATTATACCATTGTAATCGCTTCGTCAATACCTTCGAAATGGGCCTAATATTAAATATTTTTGGATTTAATTATATTATTAAATATTATAAATATATATGAATTAATGTGTCGTAATTAGTATGAGATTTGTTGAAATTAGTATGGGATTTGATACAAATAATCAATAAATTGTCGTGATTTTCTTTCTGCAATTTCATATCAATTTTTACTTCAAACTCGAATTCCTTCGACGAATTACAATTCTATCAAATTTCATTCTGTCAACGAAACATTTAATTACTTGGAAAAAAAGATATCACTTATCAACTGACTTTTGGATTATGAGTTCGAACATTTTTCAAAAATATAAATATGCATATATTGTGTATTCGTTTGATAAATTCATTTAGTAACAACATTTATAATAGGTATCAAACTTAATAGACATATTTTTATCTTCAAGATAATATTCCCTATTTGTGGAATTTTTGTTTTCTTTTTATCAATTGTTTTATGTGTCACAAAATTATTCAACAACTATTAAATATCAAATAATTAACTTCAAATACAAATTTGATCGTCGCGCAACGGACGAGCCAAAGACTAGTATATATATATATATATATATATATATATATATATATATATATATATATATATTAAAGAAGAAATCACCTTGTATGAGGTGGCATTCTAAGGAATGAGTATTCTTCATTTCTTGAGTTGTGGTTGATTTTAGTGTATCCCACATTGATGGAGAGATAAAAATATATATTAAAGAAGAAACCATCATGTATGAGGTGGCATCCCAAGGAATGAGTATTCTTCGTTTCTTGAGTTGTGGTTGATTTTAGTGTATCCCACATTGATGGAGAGATAAAAACTTGACAATGAATTGTGAATATATAAGTGAAGGCGGTGATGCCTTTGTGACAAGTCGTGGGGTTCCCTCATTTTGGTCGATCCTCTAAACTCACACAGTTGGCTCATTTTGGCTAATACTCCATACTAATACGTTGACTCATTTTGGCCAACCCAAAAGTTTTAAAATCTATATCAATATATATATATATATATATATATATATATATATATATTCAATATATATATTAGAGATGAAACCACCATGTATAAGGTGGCATCCTAAAGAATGAGGATTCTTCATTTCTTGAGTTGTGGTTGATTTTAGTATCACACGTTGAATGAGAGACAAAAAGTTGACAATGAATTGTGAATATATAAGTGAAGGTTGTGATGCCTTTGTGGCAAGTCATGGGGTTACCTCATTGTGAATATATAAGTGAAGGTTGTGATGCTTTTGTGGCAAGTCATGAGTATATTTATGTATGTATGCATAAATGGTGTATATTTATAATATTATCGTGTACATATGCATGATCATGATATGTATAAACTATACATATATACCACAATAACCTACACTTTAGAACTACTTCTTCATTATCTTTAGACTCCAAATTAAATGGATTAACGACTTGTGTAGAACGTATTACATTAATTTCAAGAAACTAAAAGTTCATCTCTTTCTTTGTTTCAAATAAAAAGCTAGCTTGTAGGGTGATTAATTCAGATTTCGATTTTGCGGAGACTAAAGCTAAAGGTAGGGCATGGGCCATATTGTTTCAATTCGGGACAAGAGATATTTCTCCACGGTGAAAACCTTATGTGACGATACGGTTCGTTGCCTTTTTTTGCAATTGGCTCCTAATGGCAAAGTCATGTTGTATTATTAATGTTTATGCTCCTCAAGACCCTTCTAAAACGAGAATCCTTTGGTCTACTCTCCTTCGGTTGATTACTCGATGGGACAAAATTTTGATCCTTAAGGGAGATTTTAACTCGATTAAACATCCTTCGGAAAAAGTCGGAGCTTTCTTAGACCGTTTAGCAGTGAGAACTTTCAACGAGTTCATTCTAAACGCCGAGTTAGTCGAAATTCAGTCCAATGGTAGAAAGTTCACATGGTCCAACGCTGAAGGCTCTAAACTCAATAAATTAGATAGATTCCTCGCCTCAAGAAAGTTTGTCGAAACGTAGCCCAATTCAAATTGCTTGATCCTTGCTAGGGACAAATCCGACCATTGTCCGATTGTTCTAAAAGAGGTAGTTTCTGATTATGGGTCAATTCCTTTTCATATTACAACTCCTGATGTTCATTCGAGGGCTTTAGGACATTGGTGGAGAGAGCTTGGTTGGAAGGTCGGTACACTAAGTCGGAAAATAAATTGATTGACTTGAGGAACAAGCTGAAAATGACCAAAATTCGTATCAGAAATTGGTGGGTTGAAAAAAAGAGCTCCTTAGAGACCAGAAAGAAAGAAAAAAGAAGCTTCGACAGTGATCAATGAAGTGACTGCTCGAACTGAAGCTGGAATAGCCGTCCCCGAAGACATGGAGAGGAGAATGGAGAACAAAAAAAATTAAAGAGTTGGCATCCAAGGACAAGGTTGTAACACCTCGAATTTCCATCAATTATATGGTACGTTCTTGTTATGGATTAACCTTGTCTTTAATCGTGGATTGGAAGATTATAGAATATTTATATAATCAAAATGTCGAGTGGTAAGAATTGTTCAAGGGGTCTTAAGATATTTTGGTTAAATGCCATTGTTGAAGGGTTGATTGTGTAATTTAGTTAAAGTGGTGGTATATTTGTGATATTATGACATTGAGATATAAGATCAGTAGATTTGGTAGTAGTGGAAATATCTCAACTCTTATGTTAGTAAAGTCGGTTCCACGATTGGGGAAAAGAGAACGAGAGCACTCGATACCTTGGCTTAATTTGGATTGGGAACTGAAGTGAAATTAGTTCGACTCTGGATTCGAATCAGGTGAGTTCATCTACTTTGTTAAACTTGATGTCTTCTTATCAAATTCATGAGTAAATTTAACTTATTAAGGGTATTGGTGAACTTTGGTTAGTAGTATAAGAAGATAACTTGAATGGTTTGCAATTTGCGTTGAAAATTTGATGTACAGGTCGAGGTTTTCGGGTAAGTTATGTTTTACCGGAAGTATCCGGTAAATGATATTTTTCGGAAGTATCCGGTATATTTTCCCAGAAGCATCCGGTAAGTTATGTTTTCCGGTAGCGTCCGGTAAACTCTTATTTCTGGTAGTATCCGGTAAACTCTTATTTCCGGTAGTATCCGGTAAACTCTTATTTCCGGTAAACTCTATTTTCCGGAAGTATCCGGTAAATCCTAATTTTTAAAGTGTCCAATAAACCTGATTTTCGGTAACTTTCTGATAAGAGACATTCCTGATTATTTTGATTTCAACTTTAGTAGTACGAACAGAATTATAACTCAACTTCGAGTATGATATGATTTGATGTATGTTTTGATTTGGACGTATGCTAGTAAGTGTAATGGATCCATAGGCACTGACATTATTTGATAAATGTGGAATAGACAAGGTAAATTGGAATTCCTCTTATTGTGACGAGAAAAGGTGGAATAGGCACGGTAAATTGAAATTCCCATTTTCTAGTGGAAGATAAGGGATAGTCATGGCTTAATTGTAATCCCTACTTCCATACCAAGAAATAGGCATGGCTTAATTGTAATTTCTTGGACATGAGATGAAATCTAGGATCCTCAGTGATTCGTAGTGGCGCTCTTAAACATGACAATATGACTTACTTAGTGTTCGTCATACTCATGGACTCGGGTATGATTCCCGTCATCGAAAGATGTTATGTGTACGTTATGGAAATTGCGAAAAGGTTATTTTATATGCTTTGCTTACAAATTTGGTTTTCAATGCTTATAAAGGTTTTGATTTTAAAATTTGATGTTCTCACTAGGTGCAAGCCTAATATTTCCAAAGCTAATTTTCTTACCAGGTACTAGCTCGGGCAGGGAATTGAAGGGATGAGTGAAGAGGGTACCAGAATCATAACTTTGGAAATGTAATGGAGAATTAGTGGAATCGAATATATTTTGGAAGATATTATAGACAACCCTTTTAATCCGATCATGTATGTTATGGATTAGATTAGTTGGTTGTTTATGATAGTTTATTCATATTTATGAACCTTGTCACTAATTCTCCATTTGTGAATGAAAGTTTTGGAAGATGTAGTCGTAAATCTTGTTTATTTAAGGTTTAAACTTAGTCGAATTTTTAGGGTGTTTCAGTTTGGTATCAGAGTTGTAGTTTAAGTGAACTAGGTGTGATCGTAAGATACCTAGACTTAAGCTAAGATGAGTAAGTTATAATTTGTGAGATTGGGTAGAAATACTAGGACGAGATAGTCTTAGAGTCAATGGAAATACGTGAATTAAGAACTGTGATGATGGTAACGAGAATTCTTGTGTGTAGTATGTTCATAATTTCAATTAGCTACTATTATTATGAATATATTGTTACGTTAGTATACTTATTTCTAATTGTTATGGCGATTAACGAACGTTAAAGTACGTTTCCTTGTGTTTGGGTTGCGTATAGCCATTTCTTATGGTTATCTTTATGTGATTATCAGAATACGATGGTTAATACACCAAATAGACCTGTTACTTCTTTAGAGGATCGGGTGGCAAATGAACTTGTGGAGAATCAACCTGAATGGGGTGGGGCTAATACAAGACCACCAAGGCCACCTATCCTAGGGGAAAGAGGAAGTCAAACTCATCGACCTGATGTTGATACTTCTAATCCGGCGATGACATAATCTACTCTGGAGTCACGCCTGATGGAAAACATGATAAGAGTTATGAATGTTGCATTGACTCAACATCAAGAAATGTTTATGAAATTATTAGATGATAGGAATGTTGAAGTTCAGGGACGAGCTACGGGTGCTGAAAATGTAATTCCACCTACGAATTCGGTAATGAATGCTAATAGGAGAATGGAGGAAGTTTTCACCAGAAATAAAACTGAAAAAGCTCAAGTGGGAGAGAAAAGAAAGTGGGAGGATCGATCAGAATCTTCCCAGAAATCGAAACCTTTTGCCAAGAATCCTCGTTTTGAATCCCGTCGAGAACCCAGTTTGTATCAGAAATGCAGAAGTAAACATTGTAGCCTGTGTCGAGTATGTTTCAAGTGTGGAAAGAGTGGTCATCAAATTGAGGACTGTCACATTCAAGGACTGTAACACCCTAAAAACCAGGGCAAATTTAAACCTTAAAATTTATCAGAATTTATCATAATTTCATCCAAACTTTTATACCTAAGCGGAGAATTAACTATGAGGGTTCATATACACATTTTCGAATTATCAAACAACCTATTAATCTAATCCTGACAACTACGATTAGATTAAATTGGTTGTCTAGGTCATTCATCAAAAGCATCCTCGCATAAGCTAACTTCTCCACTTAGCACCAAAAGTCGAATACCAAAACACTTGCCCCTCTTCCCGCTACTTCCCCGAGCTTTGACCAGGTAAGAAAATTTAATTTGAAACGATTAGGCTTACGCCTAGTGTGAACATCCAATTTCAAATTAAAACTTTAGCAGCTTTGGAAACTCAAGTAATCAAAGCGTATAAACAAACCTGGTTTGCCATCATTCTTACCGTACGTCTATACATCTTACCATGATGGGAACATACCCGATTCCATGAGTATGACTAACATTCAGGAAGTCATATCATCACATTCGAGAGCCTACTACGAATCATTACAGATTCTAGATCATCGCTCATGTCCAAGAACTTACAATTTACTTTATGCCTATTTCTTGGAGTGGAAGTAGAGATTACAATTTTCTTTATGCCTATCTCTCACCTTTCCATAGAAATCAGGAATTACAATATACTTTATGTCTATTCCAAGATTTCTACTCACAATACGAAATGGGAATTACAATTTACTTTATGCCTATTCCTCATTTCTCATCACCTTACGAAATGGGAATTACAAGTTACTTTATGCCTATTCCTCATTTCAGGTCAACGGGAATTACAAGTTACTTTATGTCTATTCCACGTTACAAATACTGCCAGTGCCTATGGATCCATTACACTTACTAGCGTATATGCATAACAACATATCACGCCACAACTCGTATCATATTCTCAATTCTAAGAATACTAGATAACCTATCGTATCCTTATCCTCAAATGTTCCCCCTTCGGCGACTTAGCACGGGGGTTCCTCAAACTTAACCAGACACCATATCCGAAACTATCTGGAAACTCATACATATCCGGAACATCAAAAGTATTCGAACATCAGAAGTGACCGGACATCAGAGGTTTCTGGACACTACAACTATCCGGACATCACAACTTACCGGACACCAAACCTATCCAGTCATCATAACTTACCGGACACTAAGCTTATCCGGATGTTACCGGAAACATATACAATCCGGATGACATCCGGAAACCAAAGTAATCTGGATACCATCCGGTAACTATTTCATTCAGGAACTTAGGTACTTACCGGATATCTTCTCTACCGGACACCAGCGAAATGGAATTACCGGACACTATCAAATTTGTCCGGTAACTTCGACCTGTACACCATATTTCCAATCCATATCGATCTCTGTTCCACCCAGCTTATTTTACCCTTAACCATTCAGCTCCAATACAGTTAATATTATCATCCTACAGATTGATTTGAAAGAAAAACATAATTTTTAACCAAAAGAAGAATGAACTCACCTGTATGAAGTTGACCCACTTTCTTCTGCAATAATCCAAAATCAAACCAAAATCAAATTGCTTTTTCTCTTCTTCTTTCTCTCTGTTCTTGACCGACTCCAGCACAAAAGGATTGAGATATTTTCTCAATTCAGCTGACCCTCACCTTATCTACACCCAACTTTCATAATGACCAACCACACCCTCAAATTCCAATTTTCAATATTCACCTATACTTTGGTCAATTTAAATATCAACCCCTTTGAGTTTTACATTTTACGAAAAGTCCAAAAATTTAGAATAAAATACAAATCGACCCCATTTATATTAAATATAAATTAATGGAAATTCGAGGTGTTACAAGTACCAACCTGCTTTGAATGTAAGAAGCCCGGTCATTACCGAAGGGATTGCCCAAAGCTAAAGAATAGTGGAAATCAAGAGAAGAAACCCAAAACCCCAAGACCAACGGGCTGAGAATTTCACATGACGGCTGAAGAAGCTAAGGAATCGACAGATGTAGTTTCTGATACATTCCTTGTTAATTCTACACATGCGTGTATATTATTTAATAGTGGTGCCAACTTATCTTTTGTATTGCAATCTTTTATTAAAAGTTCGCTATGCCAGTCACTATTTTGGAAGCTGCTTTAATAGTTGAAATAGCTAATAGGGGTCAAGTCTTAGTTCGAGAAAGACTTGAGGGTTGTACAGTTATGGTAGATGGGAGGGAATTCCCAATTGATTTGATCTTAATGGAAATAGGTGGGTTCGATATAGTTGTTGGTATGGATTGGTTGGTGAGTAATCAGGAAGAAATTCTTTGTGCTAAGAAATTAATTCGGATCCCTATGCCTGAAAATGATGTCGTACTCATTTATGGGGAAAAGAGAAATGGGGATGTTCCGTTGATTTCGATAGCCAAAGCGCGTAAGTATTTAATAAAAGGATATTCATCATATTTAGCATACGTATTGGATGCTAATGTAGAGAAGAAGCGAATGAAGGATATAAAGGTGGTATGTGAATTTCCAGATGTGTTTTCTGATGATCTTCCAGGCTTACCACCGGAACGAAAAGTAGAATTCAAGATTGATATTGTTTCAGGAGCGGCACCAATAGCACGTGCACCGTACCGATTAGCACCGACCAAAATGAAGGAAATGATGTCTCCACTGCAAGAACTGTTTGAAAAGGGTTTTGTCATGCCAAGCTCGTCACCCTGGGGAGCTCCAGTGTTATTTGTCAAGAAGAAGAATGGCACTATGAGAATGTGCATTACTACAGGGAATTGAACAAAGTGACCATTAAGAATAATTAACCACTCCCAAGGATTGATGACCTGTTCGATCAACTTCAAGGTGCAGGATGTTTTTCAAAGATTGATCTAAGGTCGGGCTATCATCAAGTAAGGGTGAGGGATGAAGATGTTCCCAAGACGGCGTTTAGAACAAGGTATGGGCATTATGAATTCTTTGTGATGCCTTTTGGGTCGACAAATGCTCCTGCTGTGTTCATGGATTTAATGAACAGGGTATGTCGACCTTTCTTAGACAAGTCAGTCATTTGTGTTCATAGATGACATAGTTTTTTATTCAAGGAATGAAGCCGACCATGAATGTCACCTTCGTGAAGTCTTAGATGTTCTAAGAAAAGAAAAAAATTGTATGCTAAATTCTCAAAATGTGAATTTTGGTTAAAGGAGGTACAATTCCTCGGTCATGTAATCACTTTTGAAGGAGTCAAGGTGAATCCGGCGAAAATAGAAGCAATGATAATTGGGAAACACCGAAGAACTCATCGGATATACGGAGTTTCTTGGGTTTGGCAGGCTATTACTGAAGATTCATAAAGGATTTTTCTAAGATTGCCTCTTCCCTGACAGTTCTAACATGGAAGAATGTAAAGTTCGTATGGACTGAAAAGCAAGAGTCAGCTTTTAGGACTTTACAAAAGAAGTTATGTGAAGCTCCTGTCCTTGCACTACCAGAAGGAACAAAAGATTTGGTTGTATATAGCGACACATCAAAGATGGGTTTGGGGTGTGTATTGATGCAACACGGCAAAGTGATTGCTTATTCATCAAGGCAACTCAAAGAACATGAAAAGAATTATCCTACCCATGATCTAGAACTGGCAGCAGTAGTGTTTGCTTTAAAGCTATGGCGACATTACTTGTATGGGATGAAGTGTACCCTTTTCACTGATCATAAAAGTTTGAACACGTTTTTGATCAGAAAGAGTTGAATATGAGACAACGACGTTGGTTAGAACTACTTAAGAATTATGATTGTGAATTGCATTACCATCCTGGTAAAGCAAATGTAGTAGCTGATGCCTTGAGTAGAAAAGAATATAGTGGATGTTTTGAAAGCGACTAACACCATAACTGATGTGATGTCAAGTCTGATTAAAAGGATCAAAGTGACCAAAACGGAAGCTTTATTAGAAGAAATCTTAAAGATGAAGTTATGGTTAAGCAACGTCTTCAACTGACTGAAGATAGTCGAGGAGTCAAACTCTTTGAAGGTTGTATATGGGTACCAAAGATTGGGAGAAACCAGGAGATACTTCTTGAAGACGCCCACAAGTACAAATATTCTATGCATCCTGGAAGTACTACGATGTATAGAGATTTAATCTACATTATTGGTGGTCGGCTATGAAACTAGATGTGGCACAATGTGTAAAGAAATGTGTAACATGTTCGTTGGTAAAGGCCGAACATAAACGACCTTATGGGAGCCTACAATCTTTGGAAATTACTTAATGGAAGTGGGATAAGATTACCATGGATTTTGTGACTAAGTTACCTAATACATTAAAAGGTAACGATACCAAGAGCGCTCACTTCTTACCAATGAAAGAAGCTTCACCAATGGATAAGCTAGGCAAGTTATACATTGACTAAGTGGTATCAAGGCATGGCATACTTGTGTCTATAGTACCAGACCGTGATAGTCAATTTACTTCAAGGTTTTGGCAGACTCTGCAAGAAGAGTTGGGTACGAGAGTGAATTTGAGCACAACATATCATCCACAAACGGATGGGCAAAGTGAAAGAACAATTCAGACTCTGGAATACATGCTAAGATCTTGTGTAATTGATTTTGGAGGTAGCTGGGATACACATTTACCCTTAGTGGAGTTTGCGTATAATAATAGTTAACATTCCAATATCAGAAGGGCGCCTTTCGAAGCTTTGTATGGGCGAAAGTGTAGGACTTCGATGTGTTGGTTGGAAGCTGGAGAAAAGCAATTTGCTGGTTCCGAAATTGTACAACAAACGGCTGATAAAGTTAAGAAGATTCGGAAACACTTGAAGGCAACTCAAGATCGACAAAAGAGTAACGCCGATGAGAAAAGGAGACCTAGAAAATTTCAAGTTGGGGAGCGGGTGATGTTAATGGTATCCCCGTGGAAAGGCATTATAAGATTTGGGAAGCGTGAAAAACCGAGTCCTCGTTTTCTTGGACCTTTCGCCATAACCAAACGAGTAGGACTTCAAGCTTATCATTTAGAGCTTCCACCCGAATCGGAAGGAATCCATAATACCTTCCATGTTTGCTATCTTCGGAGATGTCTGGCAGAAGAGAAAAATATTATACCATTTTCTGAAATAAAAGTGGATGAGAAAAGTCGTTGTGTTGAGGAACCGGAAGCAATTTTGGAAAGAACGACTAAGAAGTTACGTCATAAAGAAGTTGTCATGATTAAAGTACAGTGTAAACATCATAGAGATGCCAATGTGACCTGGGAAACAGAAGAGGATATGAAGTATAGGTATCCTCACTTGTTTTTATAGCTTTGATTTCGAGGACGAAATCATTTTCAAGTTGGGAGATTTGTAACACCTCGAATTTCCATCAATTATATGGTTCGTTCTATTTATGGATTAACCTTGTCTTTAGTCGTGGGTTGGAACATTTTAGAATATTTATATAATCAAAATGTCAAGCGGTAAGAATTGTTCAAGGGGTCTTAAGATATTTTGGTTAAATGCCATTGTTGAAGGATTGATTGTGTAATTTAGTTAAAGTGGTGGTATATTTGTGATATTATGAAATTGAGATATAAGATCAGTAGATTTGGTAGTAGTGGAAATATCTCAACTCTTCTGTTAGTAAAGTCGGTTCCACGATTGGGGAAAAGAGAACGAGAGCACTCGATACCTTGGCTTAATTTGGATTGGGAACTGAAGTGAAATTAGTTTGACTCTGGATTCGAATCAGTTGAGTGCATCTTCTTTGTTAAACTTGATGTCTTCTTATCAAATTCATGAGTAAATTTAACTTATTAAGGGTATTGGTGAACTTTGGTTGGTAGTATAAGAAGATAACTTGAATGGTTTGCGATTTGCGTTGAAAATTTGATGAACAAGTCGAGGTTTCCAGGTAAGTTATGTTTTATTGGAAGTATCCGGTAAATGATATTTTCCGGAAGTATCCGGTATATTTTCCCGGAAGCATCCGATAAGTTATGTTTTCCGGTAGTGTCCGGTAAACTCTTATTTCCAGTAGTATCCGGTAAACTCTATTTTCCGGAAGTATCCGGTAAATCCTAATTTTTAAAGTGTCCGGTTAACCTGATTTTCCGATAACTTTCTGATAGGAGACATTCCTGATTATTTTGATTTCAACTTTAGTAGTACGAACAAAATTATAACTCAACTTCGAGTATGATATGATTTGATGTATGTTTTGATTTGGTATGCACATATGCTGGTAAGTGTAATGGATCCATAGGCACTAGCATTATTTGATAAACGTGGAAGAGACAAGGTAAATTGGAATTCCCGTTTATTGTGACGAGAAAACGTGGAAGAGGCAAGGTAAATTGAAATTCCCGTTTTCTAGTGGAAGATAAGGGATAGGCATGGCTTAATTGTAATTCCTACTTCCATACCAAGAAATAGGCATGGCTTAATGTAATTTCTTGGACATGAGCTTAAATCTAGGATCCTCGGTGATTCGTAGTGGTGCTCTTAAACATGATACTATGACTTACTTAGTGTTCGTCATACTCATGGAATCGGATATGATTCCCGTCATCGAAAGATGTTATGTGTACGTTATGGAAATTGTGAAAAGATTATTTTATATGCTTTGTTTACAAATTCGGTTTTCAAAGGTTATAAAGGTTTTGATTTTAAAATTTGATGTTCTCACTTGGGGCAAGCCTAATATTTCCAAAACTAATTTTCTTACCAGGTACTAGCTCGGACAGGGAATTAAAGGGATGAGTGAAGAGGGTACCAGAATCATAATTTTGGAAATGTAATGGAGAATTAGTGGAATCGAAGATATTTTGGAAGATATTACAAACAACCCTTTTAATTTGATCATATATGTTATGGATTAGATTAGTAGGTTGTTTATGATAGTTCATTTATATTTATGAACCTTGTCACTAATCCTCCATTTGTGAATGAAAATTTTGGAAGATATAGTCGTAAATCTTGTTTATTTAAGGTTTAAATTTATTCGAATTTTTAGGGTGTTTCAAAGGTAGACATGTCTCAAAGTGCCAAAACCAAATGGGCGGTGGACGGAGACGAAAATTCAAAAAAAATCCACACAACAGTTAATCATAGGAGAAATAGATCAAGAACATGTGGAAGTCTCTTTAACGGGAGAAGTGAAAAATAATTTATGTCCTTTTTTAAAAGCAGTTTGGGAGTCCAATTTCGACCCATGTGCAATTTCAATAAGGAAGGATTGAAATAATATTCGAGCAAAGAGATAGAATTCCTCGATAGCCCGAGCACTGAAGAGGAAATTAAGAGGGTCGTGTGGGAATGTGGAGATGATAAATCCCCTGCCCAAATGGGCTCTCGCTTGGGTTCCTAAAAGCATTTTGGTCTACCTTCAACGACGATGTAGTAGGAGCGGTGACAGAAATCTGCCAGAAATTTCAAAGGTTGTTTGTTTTTTCAAAATTAATTTTATAATAAATTTACTTAGTTTTAATAAAATTCCGACTGATTTCCGACGGAATTAATTAGTATTTTTACTAATTAAATTCCACGGGAAATCCGAAATAGGAAATTTTAATTAATTAGTTTAATAATTATTAATTAGTTTAACTAATTAGTTTGAATAAAGAAAATTATAATTTATGCCAACTAGATACAACATTAACATTTTTATTTAATTACTTCATTTACTAGTTTGTTTATACATTAACTATTAATATTTTTATTAAATTTGATTCATTTATTGATTTGTTTGAACATTAATTTTAATTTTATTAAAATTTCTAACCACAATTTATTTTAAATAAATGATATTTTTTATGGAATGCTTTTTATTTAAATTACTAATGTCCTTATTAAATAAAAATACATTAATATAAAAAAATTACATAAATACAAATACATATACTAATTGATAAACTTACAAAAATCAATTCCATTACCGCAAGGACCAAAATATGCATTATTTGCAAAGATACAAGAAATTACTAAGAAAAATATTGAAAGAGCATTTGGGGTCGATTTGTAGAAGAAAAAAATAATTACTAATGTAATGTTCATTGTGTAGTTTTGTGTGATATTTGTAATTTAATAAACGTTTTGCGCTTTCCATATAGGCATGTGTTTTATTCGTTATCAACTGAATTATATTTACATAAAATATAATAAAAGAGAAAAAAATTACTTATGTTTTATAAATTATTAAAATATGTAAATAAAAATAATAAAGTAATTGATGATGTGGGAGTAGGGACCACTTTTCAAAGGAATTTCGGCTTTCATTTATGTATCATACATCATGTATGAGATGTTATTGCAAAACAGATGTATCACTTTAAAAATGAGCTAGTTTGACCTTTCATTGATATGGATAGTCTAAGAGGGTGTTTGGAAGTGTGTTTTAAATCTGCTTATTGACTTATTGGCTTTTCAAAAAGTCAATAAGTTAAAAAGCTTGTTTGGCAAATGCAAAAGGACTTTTAAAACAGCTTTTTGGTTTGTCTTGGAAACGTGATTTTCAAGAAGTCACACTTTCCTGACTTATTGACTTATTGGTCATTTTACACTTTCCTATCTCAAAAGCTAATCCAAACACTTTTTTAAAAACTCCCTTTCCAAAAGCAATAAGTCAATAAGCACTTATGGCCGAAAGTACTTTTGGACTAAAAAAAGCACTCCCAAACACCCTCTAAGAGTTCTTGCAATTTACGTGAACATATGGATGCTCTTACTATTACAATCCCATATTTTTAAAGCACGTCAATGGGATATTTTAAAGGGAAATTAATTAAAATGCCATAAGTCCAAGTCAAACTTATCAAAATGCCATAAATGTCTTCCAGTTTGCAAAAATGGCACAAATACCCGCGATAGGAGCCCGCGATCGCGGCCAGTGGCATTTTCGTAATTAATTATCCGGCAGGGAAGCCGCCCGGTGGACCAATTTGGTTGTATTTGATGATTTTTAAATGAAATTTTACACTTTCACCCCCTATACTTATTTATAAACTTTACTTTATACCTTTTACTTTCATTATTTTAATTTTACATTTAACACATATAATCGTTTATTAACTAAAACACGTTAAAAATACGTTTTAATTTTAACAAGTTACACCATTATAATCGTCTTTTCGATACGTTCGAAATGAGCTCAATCTTGAATTTTTTTGATTTATATATTTTAATATATATCATATATATACTACATAAAAATATTTTTAATATTTACAATTCATACCTTTATAGTTAATTATTTAATTTATGATACTCTTATAGTTAATGCGATAAGAGTGTAAAACAAAATTGAGAATACGTTAAAAAAATGAATTTCCGCAGATAAAAAATATTTTTTAGGTAGTGTATATGATATATATTAAAATATATAAATAAAAAAAATTCAAGATTAGGCTCATTTCGAACGTATCGAAGAGACGATTATAATGGTGTAACTTGTTAAAATTAAAACGTATTTTTTAACGTATTTTAGTTAATAAACAATTATATGTGTTAACTGTAAAATTTAAATTATGAAAGTAAAAGGTATAAAGTAAAGCAAGTAAATAAGTATAGGGGTTGAAAGTGTAACATTTTAATTTTTCCGACAAAATTGTGATTTTGATTGATATTTACACTTTCACCCCTTATACTTATTTACTTACTTTACTTTATACCTTTTACTTTCATAACCCTTATACTCATAATTTTGATTTGATATTTACACTTTCACCCCTTATTTACTTACTTTACTTTGTTAATTAATTAGAAGAAGTTGTATACATGCACTCACTGAGAGATCGTTTACAAAACGCTTACCCGGGTTGGTGCTTACTAAGTCACATTAGCTTACCGGATGAATATGCCAAGGACCAAGAATCTTACCCGGTAAGAGCGGAAGAAAGGATCGAGAGTCGAAAGCAAGGACCGAGAGTCTTACCCGGTAAGTGAGTGCGACGACTCTTACCACGGTAAGCGCTTAACGGCTAAATTGTTGCATACGATGCCATTTTAGTAAACTAAAATCTTACCCGAAAAGTAAGTGTTAATCTTGAATTTATCGATAAGCACTTACCCGGATAAGCGATTAAATAAACGGCCCCCGAGTCACAATATTATTTGCCAAGATCTTGTAGATATGGTTTTACAGAAAGTGGCAGACGTGCAACACCAACAATCCCACTGCTTGACTTTATATGTTTTTGCATGATGCTACGCCCTTTGTGCATGGCGAATCACTCTGCACGCAAGCGACTCCACAAAAATCTAGAACTAAATATAGATAATTATCTTCAACTTGATATTATTTTATACAGTTTAAAAACAGAAACTAGATATTTCAAATTATATATATTAAAATTCCAAGTCTTGCAAAACCAAGGTCTTAGAGCGGTTTGAGGAAAACCAGTCGTAGTAATAACAAGTACTAAGGGCTCTTTGTTTACCTCTTAATAGTTCCATTAAGAGGCAACATCTGAATCGTTCAGAGGTGAATCTTGTTTGGCCAAAAAAAATGCCTCTTGATGGTTCTAAAACCCTCTAAATGATTTAGCATCTTGGGTTTTCTTTAACCATTCAGCACCCTGATTTCATTCTAAACAATTACCAAACATGGTATTTCATTTTGCACTATATCATAAAAGCCTCTTAATCATTCTGACCACTTAATCATTTTGCACTAAACCATTCAGCAACTGCCAAATAGCCCCTAACATATATCATAAAAGCCTCTTAATCACACAATGGTCATAAGCCCTAGTCTTTGACCATACAATACTAATCAAATTTGATCATGTTCTTGAAATTGGTAGTATTTGAATAATGGTTTTTCGATTTACATGGGATAATGACTTCAGAACTTGCTATTTAAAACCTTATTTTTAAGTATATCTTGAATCACATAAGTAAAGATGCTAAGAGGGTTGTCTGGAATCAATAACGAACATTTAGTTGACTTTTTCAGTGCTGATCTCAGCATTTTGTCTTTTTATGGTTTAGAGTCTGTTAAGATCATAAATATCCTATAAAATAGAAAGTGATATAAAGAAATTAATTATTATTTGTAAAAACTTTTAATTGTTAATTTGGCTTAGTTTAGCTTAATAGGCCTTGGACTTGAAGCTTAAGTCCTAGGTATATAAGGCTTGTTTTATGTGAGTTTTAGGTCAGAGAGAGAGAGGTTAATCATCCTAAATCGTTAATATTCTTATATTGTAAAACTCTCTGAACGGTGATTAACCCTTTTGAATGAAATAGATGGATGACATATTGAAAGAATTGATTGTTCTTGCTATTGCTTATTGATTATTATTGTTATTGCACTAATCTGAGATCCACAATTGGTATCAGAGCAGACATACAGATCGATTCAAGGTTTCTAAAAGTTTCCTGGTAAGTTTTTGTCGACTGCCATTCTGTTCTAGAAAATTCATTCTTGAGTTTTTGGCAAAATCGTAGATTTCACTCTTCAAAACTGCTTTATACTAATCTCGTTAAGGTTTTTGCAATTTTTTAGAGTGTAATTTGATCGTTAGAGTGACTTTTAAGCAAAATTTGTGTTCTTGAGTTTTGGTCTCTGTTCTTAAAAATCATCAACTTTTTGCATCAAAATCGATTGTTTTTGCTTAGAAATCGATAGGGTTCTGTTAGACAACCTAAGGGGGGGTAAGGTTGTATTTTAAATCTTTTACTTTCAAAAATTCTTTTACAAATAAATACAGTACAGAAACAGTATAAATAAATCAGAGTATACAAATAATAACGAAGAGTGTAAATATAAACAAATACACAGAGATTATATAAATAAATATAAATGTAAAGCAGTTTATATAAACAAATATAATAAAGCACATCGGAATAAATAAAGAGATAAGGGATAGAGATACTTGACACAGAGATTTACTGATTTACCACCAACTGTGATAAACCAGCAGCCGAGACACTTCCCGACACGATCCAATAAATGTATTCTTTACGGTAGAATACAAACCAAATACAGAGCAAAGTAAACGGTTCTCTAAGCCTCAGCTTATTGAGATGTACAGGATCACACACCCGTTATTCAAATACTTACAAGAGGAGTATAACTCACAATGGGTAATCACTCTTGTATAATATCTCACACTTGGATATTTTATAAAAAATGTTTTATAAAATATATATATTAAATAATGAGAGAGATCAGATGAGCAGTGATGGTGTTGGTTGTATCTGTATTGTCTGGTCTTTTCTTCTCCACCATCGCATGCATTTATATAGCAGCTCTTCCAACGGATACATGCATTCGCGGTATACCGCCAAATGCACGCGGTATACCGTGCAGTAAAAAGTACACTGTCAGAAGAGAAAGTCAACCCTGCAAAACAAACGTAAACTTGTACCCGCGGTATACCGGCTAAACATCGCGGTATACCGCCCAACTGTACCCGCGGTATACCTGCTAAACACCGCGGTATACCTGCGTCAGAAAAAAGTACGACCAATCAATCAGAGGTAACATCAAGCCGCCGCGGTATACCTGCTGAACCTCGCGGTATACCTGCGTCAGAAAAAGCAAAATCTTGCTAGATCTTCTAAAAAAACTTTATTTATTTAAAATCAATTATGGTTTTTAGAAATATCCAAGTGGTATATTATTTTAGGGTGTTTATCATTATAAATTATAAACACTAATGACAACGTAAATCTTCCGTCTTGAACTCTTCAGATAAGATCTTCGTGTTCTTCAAGAACTGTACACTTGGATAGGATTGTTAGATAAACAATAATACGGTGTGTTTGTAATCATCAAAATAAATATATATAAATATATAGAGATGTGGTACACTTGCACCAACAATCTCCCCCTTTTTGATGATGACAAACACAACCGCTAAGCAAGAGCATATGCGGTTTCTCTCCCCCGTTTGTCGAAGCAAAAAGGGTTAAGAAAGACGGTATGCTCCCCTCGAGAGATGCTCCCCCTCAAAATATGCAAATAATTGAGGTAGCATAAACTCATGGGTAAAAGAGCTAAAACGCTCCCCCTCAAATTAATAACGATATCAATTTGATTTTATAAAATTTGAGGGATAAAATAAAATGCAAAAAGCAATAGAGACAAAGATATACAAACCAATACGAAACACTTGCACCAAAACGGATCTTAAGGCTTCAATTTTCGGTTAAATTTTATGTGATAAAAAAAAATCACCACGTATTATGACCTCGTCAGGTAACCACGTATTATAACCTCGGCAGGTAACCACGTATTATAACCTCGGCAGGTAACCACGTATTATAACCTCGGCAGGTAACCACGTATTATAACCTCGGCAGGTAACCACGTATTATAACCTCGTCAGGAAGCACGTATTGTATCCTCGTCAGGAAACACGTATTATATCCTTGCCAGGAAACACCTACAAAAGGCAAAGAAAATTTTTCGTGGTACCCTTTTCTTATGGGTCCTTTTAACAGTTAGTATAAAAACATAAACTGCAAAAAAATATGTTGTCGACATAAAACAAACACGACAAACATACAAAGCCATATAAATGGTTTAAAACCACAAACGCATCCCACCGGGATTGTCAACATTAAACATTCCTTTCGGAATCCATTTTCTAACCATTTTTATTTTACGATCGTATTTATCATAGACGTAAAATGAAGCATTTATATTCGCATTATTTTTAGGTCTAGAAAAATTACCATTATACATACGAGCATACGGTTTCCTTCCATAATTCACATTTTTTATTTTTGACATATATGGAGGTTTTCTCGTATCAACTTTAGGAGATGCAAAAAATCTTTTAATGGGTTTACACGAACATTTATCAACACATGTATCGGAACCAATGCCTTTACGACAATTTATACGATTAGGCATATTTAGCATTTTAAGCACTTTATCATTGCTATTTTGAAAAGCATTTGCTAATAAGTCATTTCTCTCATGCGATTTACATTTAGCATTTAAACATGCAATTTCATTTTCAAGAATCTCGCATTTTGCACATATAATATCTTCATGTGTCTTTTTATTTAAGCATGCAATTTTATCATTTAAAATAACACAAGATTTACAAATATCTTTTTCACTTAATTTATTTTCTAATTTAGTGATAATATCTAAATCATAAGCAGATTTTTGTTTACCGTCATCTATTTCCTTTTTATATACAGATACGGTTTCTTTTAAATTAGAAATTTCATCTTTATATTTATTTGCGAGAGCAGCCATATCATGAAATGATTCATATAATAATTCAAGGTTATTTTCATTATCACTATCATAATAATTATTACTATCATAATTATTGTCATGAAAACATGATGTAGATACCTCATCATCACGGTCGGCCATGAGACACGTTTCTTCATTTCTTTGATCTCGGGTTTCGTCTCTCTTTTCTTTTGAGTTTCCACCATAGGTGATGTTCAAGTTCTCCCAAATATCACGAGCAGTTTCAAAGAGATAAACACGCTCAATATCATCGTTAGTAAGAACCGAAAAGAGAAAATTTTTGGCTTCATAATTTAAACAATAATTAGCCTCATCTTCGTCGGACCATTCCGAGCTAGGTTTTTCAACAACTTTGTTGTTTTGAAATTTTGTGGGTTTGAAATTTCCTTTAATAATAATATCCCAAATTTTTTGATTTATCCCACGAACATAGCGTTCAAAAGAATTTGCCCAAAGATCAAAATTTTCGAAATCAATAAGAAGAGATTTAGAAAACCAAGCATTTTGTTGAGCCATAACAAAAACGGATTTTAAAAGAATTAAATAGACGATTTTTGAAAGCCCTGCTCTGATACCAAATGTTAGACAACCTAAGGGGGGGTAAGGTTGTATTTTAAATCTTTTACTTTCAAAAATTCTTTTACAAATAAATACAGTACAGAAACAGTATAAATAAATCAAAGTATACAAATAATAACGAAGAGTGTAAATATAAACAAATACACAGAGATTATATAAATAAATATAAATGTAAAGCAGTTTATATAAACAAATATAATAAAGCACAGCGGAATAAATAAAGAGATAAGGGATAGAGATACTTGACACAGAGATTTACTGATTTACCACCAACTGTGATAAACCAGCAGCCGAGACACTTCCCGACACGATCCAATAAATGTATTCTTTACGGTAGAATACAAACCAAATACAGAGCAAAGTAAACGGTTCTCTAAGCCTCAGCTTATTGAGATGTACAGGATCACACACCCGTTATTCAAATACTTACAAGAGGAGTATAACTCACAATGGGTAATCACTCTTGTATAATATCTCACACTTGGATATTTTATAAAAAATGTTTTATAAAATATATATATTAAATAATGAGAGAGATCAGATGAGCAGTGATGGTGTTGGTTGTATCTGTATTGTCTGGTCTTTTCTTCTCCACCATCGCATGCATTTATATAGCAGCTCTTCCAACGGATACATGCATTCGCGGTATACCGCCAAATGCACGCGGTATACCGTGCAGTAAAAAGTACACTGTCAGAAGAGAAAGTCAACCCTGCAAAACAAACGTAAACTTGTACCCGCGGTATACCGGCTAAACATCGCGGTATACCGCCCAACTGTACCCGCGGTATACCTGCTAAACACCGCGGTATACCTGCGTCAGAAAAAAGTACGACCAATCAATCAGAGGTAACATCAAGCCGCCGCGGTATACCTGCTGAACCTCGCGGTATACCTGCGTCAGAAAAAGCAAAATCTTGCTAGATCTTCTAAAAAAACTTTATTTATTTAAAATCAATTATGGTTTTTAGAAATATCCAAGTGGTATATTATTTTAGGGTGTTTATCATTATAAATTATAAACACTAATGACAACGTAAATCTTCCGTCTTGAACTCTTCAGATAAGATCTTCGTGTTCTTCAAGAACTGTACACTTGGATAGGATTGTTAGATAAACAATAATACGGTGTGTTTGTAATCATCAAAATAAATATATATAAATATATAGAGATGTGGTACACTTGCACCAACAGGTTCGATTGTTTTCGTGTTTTTGGTCATCTACTAACCTTTCAGGAACGAAATCGAGCAACCCTAATCGATTGCAGATCTGAACTTCACGCACATCCGCTCTGTCCGGAAGCCTGCAATCTATCCGGGTAAGTTTCCAATTCATAAATCTATCCGGACGCTGATTTGTCAGGACGCCATATCTGGATTTCTCTCAGTATCCGGACGTACCCGATCCGGTAAGTCCACGCTTCCCGGTAACTCAGTTTCCGGATCCGTCACTCCCGGTAAGTTTTTCCCGGTAACTAAATTTGTCCGAATCCCAACTATCCGATAGTCTCACTTTCCGGATCCGATATTCGGATAACCTACTCCCCGGACCCTCGATCCAGACACTGCTTCCATCCGGTAAGTTTTTTGTTTCTTGTCGGTAACTTTATATTTGTTCGAACACTTCACCCGGAAACTCACTTTTCCGGATTCCGTATCTGGAAACCACACCCGGATTACATATCCGGGACCCCCGTGCTAAGTCACTGAAGGGGGACATTTTAAGTATTCTTGATACTGTCTGATTTTTCTTGGATCAATATTTTCATCTGTCTGACGATCATTTAAGTGCAGTTAAGATGTCTTCTCGAGATGCTCCTGCCATGAGAAACCACACCACTCATCTAGATGTTGGAGAATCCTGTCAGGTATGTCTACCAACTCATAACGCTTTAGCCGATCAGATTCATTTGCTTGTTCAAAGAGTAGATTCCACTAAAGCTACCACAAATGAACAACTTGAAATAAACTCTCTAAAAGAAAATCTAAATGTTCAATTAAGGATCACCGAAAGGCTTAAGTCCGATAACTCTAACTTAAAAAAAATGTGCAAATCTTTCGATAGCACCAAAGGACTTTCGGGCCAAAATGTATGATTTAAGTGCAAGCTTGATCAGTGTGAGAATGAGAAAGCGGATATTGTCTATCAATGCTCTTCTCTACAAATACAAATCAAAGAGCATGTTTCGAAAATAAAAGACCTTGAGCTCAAACTTTATAAACGAGGTCAAACTGATCAAACGATCCATCTGAACAAACCTAAGGAATTCAGTTACTTTAACAAAGAATGGGGAATTGGGTACGACAACCCACATTATTTGAAAAATATTTTGACAATGAGGCCTACTTTATACAAGTTTAATTTTCTAGGCCTTGATAAGAGATATCCCCAATATAAAATTAAATGGACGGGACCACTCAATGAGAAGGAAGAGGAAACTGAGGAATATAAACTCAAGAATACCACTAAAATGCAATTACCTTTTGCGTACGAAGTTCTTAACACATCTTATGAAAAGAAGAAATCCAAGTACCTATCAAATGACTACTTTGACGGCTACAAAGTTGGAAAGCCCAAAGATTCCTCGAAAAAGGATTCGGTCCCAACAACTGAACCTAAAACAGAGAAGGACGAGTTTAAACGCCATGTTCCACCTCTTGTTTTAGAAAAGAAAATAGTTTAGTTAGAGGGGTCATTTGAACAGGAAAGGATAAATTTTCAAAAGGAAAAACAAGAGCTTTTGTCCAAACTTGAGAGTCTCAATTCCACAAAAACAGAATCTGTATCTGTTGAGGAAAAGGAAGCCCTTCAGGCAGAAATCAAACGGCTCACATCCAAACTGTCTTCCTTGGCAACATAAGTGATGCAAGAGCAAGTGAGCAAAGGTAAACTTCAAGAGAAGCTTGAGCACCTGCAAAACGAGAAAAATATTCTGTCTGAACCTTCCTCGACCTCATCAGATACATCTTCGTGTAAGGCTTTTATAGGAAAAATCTCTTCCAGAAAGGGAAAAGAACCTCAAGCAACGTGTGTTCAAAAGAATCTCAACTCTGATTTTCAAAAAGCTTCCGCACCTAATTCTTCACTAAACATTGTTCCAAGTGTTCCTCACATCCTTTGACTAATGATGTTCCATCCAAGAGTGAAATTGATTTTTCTGAGTTCACGAATTCTAAAGTCTGTTCAGATGATGAGTTTAATAAGTTTGACTTTGCGCCAAAACTTTCTAGTCATGTTCAACCTCTTGATAAAAGGAGTGAACCGGTCAATTTTCACAAAGGTGAATGTTCCACATCTTCCTCTCAAAAGGATTCTATGCCCAAATCTTCAAAACCAAAATCTAAAAGAAGGTCACAGAAACAACAAAAGGCCGGTAACTTATCTAGAAGACATTCTTACTACTCCAGTTCTTCCGACAGTGACTTTAACGATATTTCAGATAATAATGGTCGGAGAAAAAGGTTCAAACAAGTTTGGGTAGTGAAGAAGTCTAATGAAAGCACAACGAATACAAATTCATTTAAGTCGTTTTCGCATGTTAGGACACACAATCATAATCATGATGCTTTTAATTCTCGTACTTCTGTTGAACAAAATGTGATGTTTCCTTTAAGAGTTTACTCAATTCAACAATTGCTTCAACTTTCTCATGATTGTATTTGTTGTTATGCATGTGGTTTGAAGGATTTTGTTGACCGAAAATATGAATCTCACTGGTATGGTACTTATAGTATCCCCGACCCTCACTCTAATAAGGCATTTAACCATCAAGGATCCATCAAAGCATGGATACCAAAATCTTTCTAATCTGTTTTGCAGGAATGTCATGTGCGTATAGTTCAGAAGATTTCTTTCACATGACATCAATAAAAGGTTACGCAATTTTTGAGGGGGGGGGGGGGGGGGGGGGGGTACCAGGTTTTGATCAATAGATGTTTTTGTGAATTCAAAGACCGTGGTAATTTATTCTGAAAAACTTACTCGTGATTGTTTTTCTTCGATTCTATATTCCAGAATTGCCACGTGTTATATTTTCTTGATTTAGTTATTTCCATGTCTCATATGTTTGTTGATTTTTCGATGGAAATACACTCGCTTGAATTTTAATTTGTTCTTCAAAGTTCGTCATTTCTAATAATGATTCATTTCTTATCTGACACATTAATTGTGACTTGTTCTTCACAATTAAACTTTCTGATCATTATTTCATTCTTGAACATATTGTTCTTGCTGAGTCATTCTGTTTAGAGCTTGATCTTGATTATTGAAAATCTATATTTCAAATGATTTTTATGACTTCTGATTACCTCAGATCAGAACTCGGACGTCATTTGCTTGACTTCTAAACATTTCAGTTTAGAACTTGTACTTCACTATTTACTAAATTGATCTAATCGGTGCATGAAAGGAGTGTTAGGAACTATATTGTTTCTATGGTCCATCCAGAACCGGAAGGACCTACCCAAGAAACACATTCAATTATAGACATCAGTGAGGGGTTTAGCTTGATAGATGAGTTTGGAGTGAAAAGAATATGGTGAGGATGTGACATGACTTAAAAGAATTATTGGTCCTTACCAAATAGAGTCAGTTATCCGGGTAACCACACAAAATCTATTCATTCTCGTTCTTTGGAGATGAATATTGAAACAGACATGGACCTAGTGTCGATAACTCGTGTCACCCCACCTAGCCACTCAAGTATCTCACAAAAGATGCGTGTTTCATAAATGCACGGAGATTTAGCATATAATCTATCTATTTCCTCACTCGAAGGTCTTAGATATTGAAAAAGGAAGACATCGGCTCCGGTCTCCGAACTTCATTTCCTAATCCCTGAGTCTATTGATTTTTAACTTGAGTCCCAAGTTAAATCAATTTTTGAGCCAAACAGATATAATTTAATTCTTTCACACATGCACGAGTCTTTGTGATTCCAATCGCTTATCTTTGTGAAATTGCCAGAACAGTTTGAGAAGTAATTTTTAAAAAATTTACTTCAGTGATGACTGGAAGTCCTATCAGAGATACCCCGATTCCAACTCTAAACATAGGCCACACAATTATTTTAATTGTTGTGATAACAGTTACTATTGTGTTTCTGTGTTAGATATTTACCCTTTGGTTACTATAACGCTTTATCTGATATTTTGCTACTCACCAGTATTGTCTTTGAAATTACATTGGATGCTCCTACTCATCATGCGGGGGAGAAATGATACAGATTCAAAGACACTGATTATCATGTTGAGGGGGAGTTAGCAAAAGTTGATGGGGAGTTCAAAATTGACCAGTTCCGAAAGAGTTCAAAGTGTTTACAAGTGATCAATTCTTCTCATCCCTTATCAAGTGTTGTTTGCAACAAGTTGATTCCTCCTTCGAGCATTTTGGTTCTACAAGTTCTTAAAGATGAAAACGTATTCAACTCGCAATTCAAAGACAGATTCATGATGTTAAGCTGAAGATGCACCGTGAAATGTCTCGTAACTCACACATTATCATTCTTGTGTGCTTATCGGATATGTTGAGTTTCTATAGTTGAAAGTTGTGTTTCGTGTACTCAGTCGAGGTTATTGTGCATTGAATCTGATGACAAAGTTGAAGATATGAAGACCAAGAGCTTCATTCAAGGGGGAGCTTGGAAAGCAATGAAGACACGCAACACCAAAGAGCTTCAAAGATTCAAGAGGAAGAGAAGATCAAGACCTAGAGTTTTCAGGACCATGTTTTTCTTTATAGAACTTTAGGGGGAGATTGTTAGGACCATAAATGTCCTATAAAATAGAAAGTGATATACATAAATTAATTATTATTTGTAAAATCCTTTAATTGTTAATTGGGCTTAGTTTAGCTTAATGGGCCATGGACTTGAAGCTTAAGCCTTAGGTATATAAGGCTTATTTTATGTGAGTTTTAGGTCAGAGAGAGAGGTTAATCATCCTAAATCGTTCATATTCTTATATTGTAAAACTCTCTGAACGGTGATTAACCCTTTTGAATGAAATAGATGGATGACATATGGAAATAATTGATTGTTCTTGCTATTGCTTATTGATTATTGTTGTTATTGCAATAATTTGGGATCCACAGAGTCTTTTTGTATGTTTAAGGGGTGTTTAGGGGGTGTTTGTGATTGCTTAATTAAAATAAGTTATGCTTTTTTGTAATAGTGCTTATTAACTTATGTGGTTTCAAAACGTAGTTTTATAAAGTGTTTGGATTAGCTTATAGTGATATCAAAACGTAATAAGCTAATAAGTTGTTATTTAGGGGTGTTTGGGATTGCTTATGCATGTCAAATAACAAAAAAAAACACAAACGTTGTTTCAAATAAGTTGATAAGTTAGAATGAAATGAAAGATTAAAAACTACTTATCAGCAGTGACAAAACGCTATAAGCAGTTTTTTTTCTCTCATCCAAACTCTAAAAACCAGTAACAAAACGAAATAAGTCAATAAACCCTTTAAATAAGCAATATTCTCAAACTCCCCCTTAATCTCACCGGCAAGTCACTTATTGGCCGTTTTGTAAATTATTTTCCAGCAAACTGTTTTAACTGAAATTAATTCTTAGCCAACTCAGTCTCCAAACATGAATGGCCATGAGAGTACATATACAAAATTCTTAAATCCAAAGTTCTATTTCCCAACGGATTGTTCTAACTGCAGTGTTCAGATAAGAAACCATCTTTTGATGCAATTTCGAAACATATATACCACTACAAAACATGTGCCTTTCATCACCGGATGGATCCATGGTAAAACCGATTAGCGGAGGATTACCGGCACGAGGCCACTGTCGGAGAAGGCTTGGCCGATGATTGCTTTTACTGGCAGATAGCCGGCGGATTATATCTGTCACAGATTCCGTTACTGTTTTTTTAGATTAGTTACATGAGGCTTAATCTTTTTGGCAAATTTGTGACCCACTGATCCGCCCAATTCGTTTTTTTTTTCTTTTTAAAATATTCTTCATGTAAATTAAAGTAATAATAAAAATTGTAGACTATAGTTTAAATTTAAGAGTAAACGCAAATTCAAATTACACTACGAATTAAAAGTAATTGCTTTTCTCAATATATTGTTCATGTAATAAATTTAGATTACCATACAAATTAAAAGTAATTAGTTGTTACACACCATGAGAAACATGAGAAACAACCTAATGAAATCCGAACAAAAACTGAGATCGCGTGAACTTGGCGACCAACTCCCGCATCACTTCTATCTCTTACCTATTTGCCTTAGCCTGAGCCTCTAAACCTTCAATTTACAAATATAGAACAACATAGATAAGCTTTTTTTCCTATCGATTAATACTAGAGTTAAGAAATGTAACAAGGAAAGAGTACAAAGTTGAGCATCAGCGAACTAGCTACTACATAAGCATCGATGCTAGTAAACGACCCACTCTGACCAACACATATTGATGATCTGTGTTGTAGTACTCTAACAGAACATGTTGCCTTTCTTTCTACCGCCTGTTGCTTACGTCTATAGATCCAGATAAACAGAGGATAAGCTCTAGCATCCTTGTAGCACCTCGAAAATTCCATTATTTTTGTACTTTAGTTTTGAATAAATGTTTAAAATAATGGGAAAGTAATTATTTTAAACGAAATGTCGAGAAGGGGTAAAAATGGTAATTAACCTAAAGTTTAAGTGATTTGTGAAACTTAAACTTGAGGTTGATTAGGTCATTTGTTGATAGTTGATTTTGAGTGTAAGTCTGAGTCGGCTAAAATTTGAGAAAAATATCTCAATTAAGTTCTTGAAGTCGGTTTTATCAACAGAGAGAGAGAGAGAATATCCAGAATCTTGATTTTGCTACGGTAATGAATTGAATCATGATTTTCAATTCAATCTTTTAGATATCAATGAGCAGATTAAGCTGATTTTGATTTGGTATTGGATAGTTGAAGGATTGAAGGTGAATCACTTTGAACTGCAGTCTGTGTTCGAGTTCTAATCCCAGGTGAGTTCATCCTTTAAATTTTGTCTTAATAAGAATTGATAAGTTGAACTGAATGAGTTTTAAGAAGGTAACGATATTGGTATAAATGAATACAAGTCGATTATTAGAGTACTGAATGAATAATAGTGAAACTGGGTTGGTGAAATCCGGATGGTACCGGATTCCGGATGTAGTCTGGAATCTGGATTGGTACCGGATTCCGGATTGATACCGGATTGTTACTATCGGATTCTGGATGAGATCCGATGTTGTACCGGATTTCGGATAGGTCCGGAATTGAGGTTCCGGAATTGGGTTTTCCCGGATTGTGATACCGGATACCGGAGGGTTCCGGATTTGAGAATCTGGAATGTTTTTCCGGATTGAATTCCGGATGTGTTATATGGTTAAGCGTTTCTAAAAAAATTCTCGGGGCGCTGCCCCGAGACCCCTCAAGGGCGTTATCCTTTGACCCCATCCGCTAACCGGGGTAGCGAAACCCCCGTCCTAAGTCGCCGGAGGGGGACAATTGAGAATAAGGGTATGATAGATTATTTGGAATTCTCAGCTTTGAGAATAGGATATGAAATGTTTTTTGCGTTCGAGTAAATATGCACGTATGCTAGTAAGTGTAATGGATCCATAGGCACTGGCATGATGTGAAACGTGGAATAGGCATAAAGTAAATTGTAATTCCCGTTGACCTGAAATGAGGAATATGCATAAAGTAAATTGTAATTCCCATTTCATAAGGTGATGTGAAACGTGGAATAGGCATAAATTAAATTGTAATTCCCGTTGACGTGAAATGAGGAATAGGCATAAAGTAAATTGTAATTCCCATTTCGTATTGTGAGGAGAAATCTTGGAATAGGCATAAAGTAAATTGTAATTCCTGATTTCTATGGGAAGGTAAGAGATAGGCATAAAGTAAATTGTAATTCCTGATTTCTATGGGAAGGTAAGAGATAGGCATAAAGTAAATTGTAATCTTTACTTACACTCCAAGAAATAGGCATAAAGTAAATTGTAATTTCTTGGACATGAGCTATGATCTCGAATCTGTGATGATTCGTAGTAGGCGCTCGAATGTGATGACATGACTTACTGAGTGTTAGTCATATTCATGGAATCGGGTATGTTCCCGTCATCATAAGATGAGTATGCGTACGGTAAGAATGGTGGCAAACCAGGTTTGTTTATACGCTTTGCTTACATTTGGTTTTCAAAGCTTATAAGTTTTAATTTGAAAATGGATGTTCTCACTAGGCGTAAGCCTAATCGTTTCAGATTAAATTTTCTTACCAGGTACGAGCTCGGGGAAGTAACGGGAAGAGGGACGAGTGAATTCTGGTATTCAAATTTTGGTGATGAGTGGAGAAGTTAGCTTATACGAGGATGTTTTGGTGAATGGTCTAAACAACTAGTATAATCTAATCTTAATGTTTAGGATTAGATTAGTCGATTGTTTTGATAAGTTCAATTTGTATATATGTGAACTCTCATAGCTAATTCTCCATTTATGTATAAAATTTTTGGATGATATTTGGTTAACTCTGATAAATTTTAAGGTTTAAAATTGTCCTAGTTTTTGGACGTTTCAGTATGGTATCAGAGTTGTAGTTTAAGTGAACTAGGTATGATCGTGAGATACCTAGACTTAAGCTGAGATAAATTAAGTTATGATTCGTGAGATATGGGTAGAAGCACTAAGACGGGATAGTCTTAGAGACGACGGAAAATACGTGAATTAAGCATTGTAACGATGGTAACGAGGATTCTCATGTATAGTATGTTCACAATTTCAATTAGCTACGGTTATTATGAATATATTGTTACATAAGCATACTTGTTTCTAAATTGTTACAGTGACTAATGAACGTTAAAGTACGCTTCCTGTGTTTGAGTATGGATAGCCATTCTTATGGTTATCTTTTGTGTATACCAGATTACGATAGTGAATACACCAACCAGATCCCCTAATTCTTCGGAAGAGAGGGTAGTAAATGAATGGGTGGCGGAGAAGCAACCTGAAAGGGTTGGAAATTATGAAAGTCCACCGAGGCCACCTATAATAAGAAGAGGAGAAAGTCAAACACAAAGGACGACTGTTGGTACATCTAATCCAATGACGACAGAGTCTACAATGGAATCTCGCATGATGGAGAATATGATGCGAGCTATGAATAACGCACTGGCGCAACAACAAGAAGTGTTTATGAAAGTATTGAATGATAGAAGTGTTGAGTCCTGAGGACCTGAGAAGTTAGAAAAAATCGATTTCCTTGCTACTGATTCTTTCTGTAATGTTGCTACTGTGATGTTGATTTTTTTAGAAAAAATTGTTAGAAAATTTGATTTTTTTGGTAATGTTGCTACTGGGATGTTGATATTTTAGAAAAAAATTGTTAGAAAGATTTTTGGTACAATTGTTACGTTTGAAAGGTTTTTAAATTACGTACGTATTTACAATTGTTGTGTTAGAATATTTATAAATCATATATATATATATATTTAAAAAATAGCGTAAATATTATAGATAAAGTTATTTAAATATATTTTGGTTGATCTGTGTCATTTATAATCATTATATGATATAAAATAACATTAAACAACGCTTAAGGGCAATCTGGTCATTTTAACAGTTCTGTCGTGTCCTGTACAGCTTACCAAACGCAAAACAGACAATTAGTCATGTCCTGTTCTAGTCGTACCAAACGTAGGACAGACAATTAGTACTGTCCTGTCCTGTCTTGTCCCATCATGTCTGTGTACCAAACGCTACCTAATTGACAACCCAAACTAGATATGTAATATGACCACAAATTAAAGTTAAACAATCGTAACATTTGTCCAACAATTGGCAACCAAACTAGAGAACAAGATGAGACTTATTAAAGTTAAACAATATTCCGAACGTTTGCCCGATAAATGGAAACCTAAACTAAATATATAAGGCGAGACACATTAAATATAACAAAATTTTAATGTTTGCCTAATTAAATGGCAACCGAAACTGGATATATATATATATATATGACTAGCTAAACTAACAAATTATAAGAAGTATATATGCAAAAAAACAAAACTTTACTGCAACTCGGTTACATGAGGTAGTGACGTAGTCCCCTTGACTCTCGCTCCTCGAAGTGGATGACTCTTCACTCGTCCTCTTCTTGTAGGTACATCCGAAGAAGTCAATAGCTTAGACGGGCGATTGTTTGCGACAATCATCAAATTAACAATTTCATTTAGTAGTTATTTATAAAATAAGAAAAAGAACATGCACTTTACACTCGGTTTTAAGGCCTTCCAACCTTGTCCTATGCTCTACGAACGAAATGGACTCGATGGTGTGTTTGGCGTAGTCACTATACACTTGGATATCCACTTGTGTGTGTTCCAGTGGTCTATCATATCGTTCCATACACACTGATGGAGCCATTGGGGTGGCTTCAAGATCAACATATAAATGTTTACGTCATCGACAGGACATGCAGGCCCGCTGCCGAGGCGTGGCTAGTGCATGTTCTTCTGGCCGAACTCAAAGCATCATTGTAGGTCTTTTTTGATCTAGCTTGCCATACTTCATATATTACACAAAACTAGCTAGGGTGAAACTGGTAGTACCCTACAAATACATAAATACAAAATTTGTTCTAATTTCAAAGAAATTTGTTCCCATATAATAAGACAAATATAAACTTGGAACTACCTACTTGTACGATTTCAGACCTCTTTAGGAATTTCTCCTCAAGTGAGCCATACAATGTTAATGATGGTAACCCAACTTGGATTTAGGGCTCTATCTACCAAGTTTAAAGGGTAATAACGAGTCACTTAATTGATAGAATGTACTATCAAAACTAATAGACCTCCCTTGCGGAAAACTGAGAGAAGCTTCTCGTCAGATCGAGAGTTCTCGATGGTGATGACATCAGCATCCATGTTGATGATGGAGTGGATGATGTCGTTGAAGTTGGAGTAGCACATGTGTGTGTAGATCTGGGTGGTGTCGAGGACTCCGGCGTTTGTGATTCTGAAAGAGTGGACAACCCAGTCCAAGTAGAAAGCATGCTCAGCCTTCCTCAATGGCAAACCTTCTCTCAAAGCAGCCTCATCAATTTGGATGACTGTGATTCCAGCCTTCTCAAGATCCTCCACTTCATCCTTGATGGACAAGGCAATCTGGTAGCAAGTTTCAAATCTGAAATATAATAAACAAAATCATATTTAGCACCAGGTTTTTTTATAAAACAATCACCTTTCTTAATAATTGGTATCTTATAGAACTTTGCCTATATGACTAAGAGGTGGTGTCGCCTCAAAATTAGAGTTGTGGTTTCTCTTCTAGAAAGTCATGAAACAAGATTTAGTGCATGGCCATATTCGCGCTCAATGAGAATGCAAAGAGGAAAGATGATGTCTGTGAGTAAGCCGAAGTGATCATAAGAATCAAAGTTTAAATCCTAAGGATATCATTTTATTGATCTCTTCTTGCATACTTACAAACATGGTTTAATCTTTGTGATACCACCGTGACATCATTTTACATGAATGTCAGAAAATATTCCAACCTTGTGGGGGGATTGTTGAAAACTTTGTGAGTTTGGAAGGTTTTATTCCATCCCACATTGGTTAGGATATGAATAACAAAGGAGTTTATAAGTCTTTTCCCTCAAGTGGGCATTAAACAAGTTGGTGGGCTCATGGTGGGGGTTGTGAGAGGAAGGTCCAACGCACATGAGTGTGCGTGGATGAGGTCGAGGGCAAAGGGCACGAGATTGGCGGAGTGGGGCGAGGAGGTGCACTTTGTAGTTCACGCGACACAATAGAGTTGAGGAGCCTTGCCCCGAGCTGCCGAGCATTATTTTCAGTGGAAATTATATAAATTATTTGTATAAATAAAACTTGTTATTTATTCGATAATTAAGTTAGAACCAGATTATATTTTTCGAGAATTAGATTAAAAGTTCGTTTTAATTAAAATTTGGTTTTAGCAGATTTCTAAAACTAATTAAAATTCATTTTAGTCTCCCATGTCTAAACCGCTATATCCTTTTCTTGGGAAGAAATACGAGGAAAGTGGGGAGGGTTAATCCTGATCATTATCTCAATAAAAATATTAGTCTGAACTCTTTTTCAAATCATCTCAGAAAATCAATATCTCTCTCTCTATATCGTTGTCTTCCAATTACTTGAAAATTCTTACGGGTTTTTCTACATAATCTCTAAACAGTTCGACTATATATCATTGTTGTTGATAGTCGATTTTAACTGTATCAAATTTTAGGACTTTGAGACTCACAACGAAAAAGATAGTCATATAAAACCTTTAGGGTGCGTTCGGTACACTGGACATGACAAGACAAAACAGAACAGGGATCATTGTCCCATGTTTGGCAGGACTTTTATGTGGAACAGACAGGAACAGAGTGGAACATGCATGTTCCTCCCCCACCCCATTGAACAAGCTGGAACAAGGTGGAACAGACTTATGTTTTACCAATATAATCTCAAAATAAAATATAATACTCTTCTAAAACATCAAATACACGTTCTATTTTATATTTTATACATTTTATTTATTGTATTTTACTTAATGTTATATGATCTGTTCTGTCCAGTTTCGTCTACCAAAAGCTGAACAACTGTTCTGTCCTATTTCGTTATGTCTTGTTCTATCATGTCTGCGTACCAAATGCACACTTAACGACAAAATTCTCTTTAAAGTTTGATTCTTGATGTCAAGATTTTTCAGGTTGATTTTATATTTATGTCATGTCTTTATTTTTTTGCGTTCACCCCTTTTCTAGTATCGATCCATGGCGGAGAATAGATTTGATTGATGTGATGTTTGGATTGGTTTTGTGTTTATTTGTTTAGTTACTTTTTAAATAATTTCAATATTTAGAAAATTGGGAGGCCGCCACTCGTCAAAGAGGGACAAAGCCCAATTTTGTATTATGGTGTTTTAAACCAATCATGCATTACTTTATACACCATATTTGTGAGATTTTATTGGAAACAATTTATTTTATATTAATTTGGTTTTGCTTTATCAATCATGGACGTGACTGTTGTTAGTGTCGATAAGTGTTATGTTATTTTTATTACACTGCAAAATAAATAACATTTACCCACAAATTTTATAGAGGGAAGTTTTAATCGGTGATTACCTCCCAGAAAATATCAATGGTTTGGTAGAATTCGATGTTTTTCGAAAAAATACACATGGATCATCAAGAGAATCCCTAGGTAATCAGGCACTGATATGCATTAACCACCAACTTTTGTGACGAATCACCCTTTAGCGATAGATTCCAAAGTTCGTAGATAAATGTTTTTCGTTTAGTAGTGATAGGTTTAGTCAAACATATGAAAACAAAATTTTGTTTAAAATACTGAAACTTTTACGTAAGATAACAGTGACCGATGAAAATTTCCTATCAAATCAGATGAAAACACACGAGAATATATATATATAGAGAGAGGAAGGTTCAAACGAGAATGCTAACTATTTAAGAAAACAAGAAAACAACAAATCATGTGTAAAATCACATTGATTTTACATTAACTGCAAAAACTTAGACACACACGACTTTGCCCGCGGCTTAAAGTGGCGAGAAAAGTTGCGTAATCATATATGATTTTGTACATAGCGACAGTTTTCTTGTTTTCTAAAATAGTTAGTGTTCTCGTATGAACTCACCTCTTTCTCTCTCTCTCTCTCTCTCTCTGTAAAGCCCGTGTCCCGGTACGTTTATTTATTAATTTTAATGATTCAAAATGTTTACCTTTAATTGTTTTTGGTTTTTGGTTTGGTGTCGAAAAGGACCAAAAATGTTAGCATTCGTGTCTTTTTGGTGTAGATTGTGAGATAAGGATTTTAGAGGGGCTAATGTTGATTTTGGACAAGAGTTGGGCATGGTTCGGCCCATGCATGAAGAGGGCCGAGACCCCCTTTTCTTCCCTCGTTTTCTTCCTTGCGTAACCCACAAAACCAAATACCCTTCTCGTTTCTTTTTTTTCCTTGTATTTCAAGCAAACCCAAACAATCCAAAACCCTTGAAACCTTTTTTCTCTTCTTCCTTGAGAGGTGCGGCCGAAGTGAGGGAGAGAGATCGCGAGAAGAGAGAAAGATAGTGAAGAGCCGAGAGGAGGTTAGAGAGAGAGAGGGAATCGACGGCGAGAAAGAGAGGGGTCGAGAGAGAGACCGCCGGAGGAGGAAGCGCAGCCGCTGCAGTCGCCGGAAATCTCTGCCGCCGACGTTTTTCGTCGTGAGGTAAGCGTTAAGATCTCGATCCTTGTTCTTGTTTTAGTCGCCGGCGAAGTAGCCGTCGCCGGTCGCCACCGGCGACCACCACTGCCGGAGATGGCAGTGGGTGGCGCGTGGCCGTGACCAGACCATAGTCACTGTAGAGCCCTTAAACCGTGACTTAATCGATTAAGCCGAATCGTTCAAACCGTTTTTATAAATCGTGATTTTATGAAAATTCTAGTGTGCTGTCCAGTTTTCGTTTACTCATAACTTTTCTGTCGTAACCCCGTTTGAGCCGAAATTGGCGCCCACGGTTCCAGTTCAGGGTCGAGCACGTTTTCCGTGTTTTAGCGGAAAACTGGTTCGGTCTCTAGCTGGGCGAAAAAGTGGTCGCAAGTTCGGTGTTTCGTCATTTCATGTGAAAATTTCTGGAATCTGCCTTGATCTTGCGAAAACCATAACTTTCTGCTCGTAACTCGGTTTGGGGTGAAACCGGTGTCAAAAGTTCCCCTTTTGAGTCTAGAAACTTTTCTGTGTTTTGTGCAAAACCCAGTTCGGGACGTAGCATGGGTCAAATTGTCGTTTTATACTGAAAGGTGCTGAATTTCGCTGTTCTGAAAACTGTTTTTGTAAAATCCGTAGTAAATTGTAGAAAAATCGTTAGGAGGCGTATAATATGTCCTTGGAACCCTAACTCAGAGGACTTTCTGGTCATGATTTAATATTGGGATTTTTCTGGGTTTAAAGGGGTCGAAACAGGTCCCGAACAGACCTGTTTTGTGAGAACGGAAATTAGTTTTAGTGACGGTTTAAGCGTGTGTCGTGTCATAGGGTCCGAGTCTCGTATTGACACGTTTTAACATGCGTTTAGGTGCTGGGAAGTGACCGTATTTGTGAAGCTTGAATTGTGTTGTTAAGCTAGGCGCGCATTCGAGGTGAGTTCTCTCACTATATCTAATAATAGTTGTTTTATCATTGTTGTAGTACGTGTGTGGTAGCTTTATGTGATTGTGTTGTGGAACTAGATAGTGGGGTGTCTATTTGATACTATGTTGCCATGTTAACTCGGTGGGACCGAGGGTCCGGCGGGGCCGGAGGTTTTATACGCGGGTGGCGTAGAGACTCGGTGGGACCGAGGGTCCGGCGGGGCCGGAGGTTTTATACGCGGGTGGCGTAGAGACTCGGTGGGACCGGGGATTCGGCGGGGCCGAAGATGTTATCATGTGGTCGGTGGGACCGACTTGTGCCTTTTAGGTGGGTGATTGTAGATATACATGTTTATGATTTGTTCGTAGACCTGTATGATCGTTCATGTGTCACTATCTGTTGTAGGGGTAGTGTGGAATAACTGTATTATTTATGGTGTTTGAATTCACTAAGCTTCGTACTTACCCTTTCCCAATAGTTTGTGGTTTCAGGTACGGGCGGCTCCAAGGCGTGACGAGTACACACTGGCGCGCGAGGAGAGCTGGTTGTTTTTATGGTTTTAATAATTAAACGTTTATTCCGCTGGTTTGATTTTATAAAGATATTAATTATGTGTTTGCAAACGAAACGTTGGGATCAATTAATGAGTTGTTATAAATGAATTGTTTATTTAAAAATTTAAATTTGCTTGTAATTTTTGGGATGTTACAACTTGGTATCAGAGCACAACTTGAGTGAATCAAATGCACCTCGGTGTGTTTGATCTCAAGTTTGCGGCTATAAAATTTTCTTTAAAATTTTTGGAAAATAAAAGAAAGGAAAACCCGTTTGAGAAACGGTGATCGGTGGCGCAGTGTGTACAGTCAGCCGGAGCCAGGGGAAAAGGTACAGCACTTAGTGTTTTATTGCTTTCTAGATCATAGAGTATGCATGCTAGACTGCCTGTTGTGGACACTATGCTGTATGTTGAACTACTTGCTATTAGGAATTTATGCTAATTATGATAGGTTACTAAGTGGATGCCCTCTAGGTTGTATGCAGTAAGAGATTTATAGCCTTAGAATATTCGATTTAGTTCTATTGCGCAGCTCTTGTTTGAGTCCAACCGTTCTAGGATAGAGTCTTGTATTCGACTGTCTATTTGTTTCGCACTGCATATAATCGGGTATTCGCGAGGTCACCCGTTATAATTAGTAGGGATTCGGTAGTAGCAAGGGTAGTGGGATAAGAGGAAGTTCCTAGAGAGCCGGGAAGGGTGTTTATGTATGAGTACGTGTGCTAGATTGCTTTCTAGAACATAGGAGTATGTATGCTAAATTGCTTGGTGCTTATTACACTGTATTGCATGTCTGCTGCTTGCTATTAGGGATTTGGCAGTAGCAAGGGTAGTGGTTTGGATGGAATTCCTAGGGAGCTAGGAAGAGCGAGTATATATGCCGGTGCGGGCATATGTGTAGTTGCGGCGAGAAGCTACTTGGACCCCTCGGGATGGGACTCGGAACGAGCGATGATAGGCGTGGAAGGTAGTAGTAGAGCTCCTACTACCGGAAGCACAGGATCAATGCTCGAGTCGGGGAAGTCACGAGGAATCCAAGGAGTTGAGTGTGAGCGTTGTTAGTGTGAGTTATTATGTGCTAATAACGCGTTGTATTGTCTACCCAGAATAGCCATCACAAGGAGGAACAACTATAGTAAACCTACTAGTACAGGTGTGTACTCGAAGTGTTTTGAGGTAATGATCGTTGGGGGTAGTGATGAAGGTCCTAAACTAGTAGTCGTTGGAATAGGAAGACGATTCTAATATTAGTCACTTGGAGTGACGATAAGGATGATAATTGTTGTAAGCAGATCATTTCGGGCCAAGATGGAAGATTGTGCTAGGGTCATAGGCTCATAGAGCCGACTTTGATTTGAGGAAAACCCGTAAGATGATTTGATGTGATTTCCCAACTTGCCTTAAGAGGTTTAAATGTCTGGATGACAATAGTAGACCGGAGAGTTTCGGAGTAGTAGGGGTCGAGACGTTGAATGCCGAATGAGTCATGCACGAAGTTATTTTGAAAATAAGATTGCATTAACAAATTCTTGTGTTTCAAATCTTTGAATGGACGGTGTTTTGGAATTTTGGGAACTGCTCAGCACACGCACAAGATTTTGAAATATGGCTTTGAAAGTGTATGAAATCGTTTTATCACGGGAGTGCAAACTTTGTTAGAATTTGTCTCATTTTCGTTATTTTTCCAACGGTTCTTTCGGGTACGATGTTATCCGTGTTTTGGTGGTGGTTAAGATGTTGGGTAAGTGACTACGGATTGAGACTCTAACATTGGAACTCCTCCACATGTGTTAGAGTTGAGACGAAAAGTTACATTCCACGATGTCTGTATAAAGGCCATTTTGGTGATTTGTTTAAAATGAGTTTGGAATTCCAGTGTCGCTTAACTTTTCGTTCGAGGGTTTGTATTACTAAGTGTTTTATTGCAATTAGTTCAGTGTGTGGATTGATTCATGCGTGACATAAGTGATGCATGGAGGAATTTTGGTAACATTTCATAAGGAGTTGTTTAGTGCACTTTTTAGTCAGCTAAAGGTTTTATTGACATTTCCATGAAAATGCGATTTATCGACTTAGGGGTATGCATACTGGGGTAACCTTTGTTCTTGACATTTTGATGAACGAGTCGTGCATGAAAATGTTTTAGTTCCTTTTTGTCGAAATGAAAGACCATTTGATCCAAAGAGTGTTTTAATGTTGTGAACATCATGCATACGATTACAATGTGTTATATTTTGGAAATATAAATGCGTAGATTTTTGACATTCGGTTAATTTAGAATTACCGATCATTTTTTTTGGGAAATTAAAAACTTTTGCTTTGGAGGAAACGAGTATTTTTGAGCATTTTTGATAAATACATTTTTTTAAACTATAATGTTTTGACGTTATATGTCCCAAGTACGAAACTTGAGGAAGTGTTACAAGCTTGCATGCCTGCCCCCAATTTGAGATTTTACGAGGTTTTAGTCGATATTTCCAATTAATAGAAGCGGACTGGTTTCTGTCTTCAAGTTTGAAACTTACACGAGACAGTTGTGTTTTAATAAAAATATATTTGTAAACCGTGTCATCGTTTTGTGTGATTAGCTGACGCGCGAAAAATTTGTGGCGAACCCTGTGCCACGTCATTTTTATGATTAAAAAGAAGAATTTTTGAATCAAATGTCGTGAAACTTATTTTGAATTATGTGCACACCTTTGTCGCACCCTGTTTAAGGTCAAGCGGTTACTTTAAGTGCACGTCATGAGTCAATCCATACTGGAATCGAGGCGGTTCATTTTTATTTCTTACGCTTTGCTTTTGTGTGAGTAAACTGAACTGCAATGGGACGATTTTCAACATGATTTTCCTATGTGGGACGAGCGTGTCCAGTTTTGCGTAACTATCGATCCGGTAATAGTAGTTTTATTACATACGATCTTTTTGAGATGAAAATCCTGATGTTGAAAATACTTTGTAAATGATTTTGTAAACCATTTGGGGAAATGTGCTTTTAAGTGTCATGTGTCATTTCGAGAATTTTTAGGGTGTGAGTCCTTTTGGGAAAATCTTTTGTTTAACCCGTGTTGAGTCCGGGACTAAGGTTGATTTCAGAGTATTGCTTGCTTAAACTTTGTTTAAACGCATTTTCCGACCTATGGGTCTAGCAAGCGTGGAGCATTTTGCTCGGTTTTGACTTGGAGTTAGTCATGGGCCAATTGCCCGGTTTTAATGGCTCGATGTGGAGTCTAGTTAATGAGTTGTTTTTGTCGCACCGTTTGGCATTTTTTGCACGTTGAGTGTTTACATGTTTGGGTGAGTGAGTCAATCCGGAATAGGCATGTTGTTGGTAGGCTGTTTGCTTTGGATCCTTAGACACGTTAGTCAGTCGTTGGTAATGGTCGGTTGGGTATCTCGGGGTGGGACCCCGGTATTCATGTGTTTTAACCTAGACTTTCCAGTAGGTACTAGGAGGATATAGTTGTGGGCACTTACCTGGGAGGTAGTCCCGGTGTGCTGGGTCTTGAGGCGTTACCTGGGAGGCAGACGTCAAGGTGTATCCTCGATGCGGTGTGACTTGGCTTCGTAGAGCAAGTGTGGATGATACGTCGACGGTGGAAGGTAGATATTCCACGCGCGTTAGTACTGTAGGCCGAATAGTATCGGTTAAGGGATTGATGCCCTTGTTATTAAGAGAATAAATGCGCATCAACCATTTTGAGGTAGGTGGTATATTTAGGTGTCGACTTTTGGGCTTGAGTCCAAACACCTTTAGTATAATCGGAGAGTTGTAGCCGATTTTAAGATAATCATGGTAATGGTAGTAGTAACCCTGAAATGATCACTTGTGATGAATGGTTATGGTGGAATGACCTACGTGTGTGTTAGTTGATTTGGTTGTGGGGGATATCTATTTGTGTTAGTGTCTAGGATAATACCACGCTTATGTGAGTTATTGTAATCGGTTGGACCGATGTCCGGCGGGTGGCCGATGTCTGTTATTGTAATCGGTTGGACCGATGTTCGGCGGGTGGCCGATGTTTGTTATTGTAATCGGTTGGACCGATGTTCGGCTGGGCCGATGGTTGTATTTATTCGGTTGGACCGATATTCGGCGGGGCCGATGTTTGTTAATGTGATTCATTGTGAATTTTGGGAGTCTAGTGGAATTCGTAGAAGTTAATCGTCAATTAATGATAGGAGCGATCGTAATCGAGTATCCTGTAGGGTATACTGGTGAGCAGCTTTAGGATGGTTAGAGCTTGAAATTTGAATAGGGATGGTTGGAATATCTAAGGTTGGGAGACAACCGAAGCCGTTTAACTAGGAATGATTCCGATTGTTGGAGTGTTCTTCCGATCGCGTTTTCAGTGATCTTGAAGGAGTGTTGTTAGTAAGGAAGTATTCGGGAGATTCTTAGACGGTGTGAGAAATTAGGTTCCAGTTAGTGAAAGTCCAGTGGCAACTCCGAAAAGGTTCAGAATGGACGTGGGAACCCGAAGCCGAGATGCGGGAGAATTACCCGGAGCTGTTTGCGGGCATGGACTTCGGGGACGAAGTCTAATCCAAGCGGGGGAGAGTTGTAAAGCCCGTGTCCCGGTACGTTTATTTATTAATTTTAATGATTCAAAATGTTTACTTTTAATTGTTTTTGGTTTTTGGTTTGGTGTCGAAAAGGACCAAAAATGTTAGCATTCGTGTCTTTTTGGTGTAGATTGTGAGATAAGGATTTTAGAGGGGCTAATGTTGATTTTGGACAAGAGTTGGGCATGGTTCGGCCCATGCATGAAGAGGGCCGAGACCCCCTTTTCTTCCCTCGTTTTCTTCCTTGCGTAACCCACAAAACCAAATAACCTTCTCGTTTCTTTTTTTTCCTTGTATTTCAAGCAAACCCAAACAATCCAAAACCCTTGAAACCTTTTTTCTCTTCTTCCTTGAGAGGTGCGGCCGAAGTGAGGGAGAGAGATCGCGAGAAGAGAGAAAGATAGTGAAGAGCCGAGAGGAGGTTAGAGAGAGAGAGGGAATCGACGGCGAGAAAGAGAGGGGTCGAGAGAGAGACCGCCGGAGGAGGAAGCGCAGCCGCTGCAGTCGCCGGAAATCTCTGCCGCCGCCGTTTTTCGTCGTGAGGTAAGCGTTAAGATCTCGATCCTTGTTCTTGTTTTAGTCGCCGGCGCAGTAGCCGCCGCCGGTCGCCACCGGCGACCACCACTGCCGGAGATGGCAGTGGGTGGCGCGTGGCCGTGACCAGACCATAGTCACTGTAGAGCCCTTAAACCGTGACTTAATCGATTAAGCCGAATCGTTCAAACCGTTTTTATAAATCGTGATTTTATGAAAATTCTAGTGTGCTGTCCAGTTTTCGTTTACTCATAACTTTTCTGTCGTAACCCCGTTTGAGCCGAAATTGGCGCCCACGGTTCCAGTTCAGGGTCGAGCACGTTTTCCGTGTTTTAGCGGAAAATTGGTTCGGTCTCTAGCTGGGCGAAAAAGTGGTCGCAAGTTCGGTGTTTCGTCATTTCATGTGAAAATTTCTGGAATCTGCCTTGATCTTGCGAAAACCATAACTTTCTGCTCGTAACTCGGTTTGGGGTGAAACCGGTGTCAAAAGTTCCCCTTTTGAGTCTAGAAACTTTTCTGTGTTTTGTGCAAAACCCAGTTCGGGACGTAGCATGGGTCAAATTGTCGTTTTATACTGAAAGGTGCTGAATTTCGCTGTTCTGAAAACTGTTTTTGTAAAATCCGTAGTAAATTGTAGAAAAATCGTTAGGAGGCGTATAATATGTCCTTGGAACCCTAACTCAGAGGACTTTCTGGTCATGATTTAATATTGGGATTTTTATGGGTTTAAAGGGGTCGAAACAGGTCCCGAACAGACCTGTTTTGTGAGAACGGAAATTAGTTTTAGTGACGGTTTAAGCGTGTGTCGTGTCATAGGGTCCGAGTCTCGTATTGACACGTTTTAACATGCGTTTAGGTGCTGGGAAGTGACCGTATTTGTGAATCTTGAATTGTGTTGTTAAGCTAGGCGCGCATTCGAGGTGAGTTCTCTCACTATATCTAATAATAGTTGTTTTATCATTGCTGTAGTACGTGTGTGGTAGCTTTATGTGATTGTGTTGTGGAACTAGATAGTGGGGTGTCTAGTTGATACTATGTTGCCATGTTAACTCGGTGGGACCGAGGGTCCGGCGGGGCCGGAGGTTTTATACGCGGGTGGCGTAGAGACTCGGTGGGACCGAGGGTCCGGCGGGGCCGGAGGTTTTATACGCGGGTGGCGTAGAGACTCGGTGGGACCGGGGATTCGGCGGGGCCGAAGATGTTATCATGTGGTCGGTGGGACCGACTTGTGCCTTTTAGGTGGGTGATTGTAGATATACATGTTTATGATTTGTTCGTAGACCTGTATGATCGTTCATGTGTCACTATCTGTTGTAGGGGTAGTGTGGAATAACTGTATTATTTATGGTGTTTGAATTCACTAAGCTTCGTGCTTACCCTTTCCCAATAGTTTGTGGTTTCAGGTACGGGCGGCTCCAAGGCGTGACGAGTACACACTGGCGCGCGAGGAGAGCTGGTTGTTTTTATGGTTTTAATAATTAAACGTTTATTCCGCTGGTTTGATTTTATAAAGATATTAATTATGTGTTTGCAAACGAAACGTTGAGATCAATTAATGAGTTGTTATAAATGAATTGTTTATTTAAAAATTTAAATTTGCTTGTAATTTTTGGGATGTTACACTCTCTCTCTCTCTATATATATGTGTGTGTGTATATATATATATATATATATATATTTATATAGAGGAAAGTTCATCTAAAAACTCAAATTCAGTTGTAAACGTGAGGACAAATCTCGTTCATTGATCGCAGCCATATTTAAGTCATTCCTTAAATGCAGCTTTAGGGATATTTTCGTCAAAATTAGAATCAGCGCCTCCTTTGTTGACTTTTTATTTTCTTTTTTAATTAAAAAACGTTTACCCCCTTAAATTTTAAAATAAATTATCTCAAAAATTACTAACATTTGAATCAAACAAATTACATCAAAAAAACGAGAATTTCGTGCTTTTCGATATGACATCCATCATGATATAGTTTTTTTTCGTTTTAACCGTTTTTTACGTGAAATCGTGTATATGTGTTATATTCAGAGTGAATAATACAACATCCGGGATGAATAATATCTACATTTATTCGGACTGAGTATATAGAATTATTCAGACTGAATATATGGAATTATTCAGACTGAATAAAGGTAGATATTAAAAAAGAATAAAACTTATTCATGTCTTGATATAGTTTTTTTCGTTTTAACCGTTTTTTACGTGAAATCGTGTACATGTGTTATATTCAGAATGAATAATATAACATTCTGGATGAATAATATCTACATTTATTCAGCCAGAATATATAGAATTATTCAGACTGAATAAAGGTAGATATGAAAAAAGAACAAAATCTAAACATTTATTCGTTTTGAATATCTACCTTTATTCGGTCTGAATATATAGAATTATTCAGACTGAATAAAGGTAGATATGAAAAAAAAACTTAAACATTTATTCGTTTTGAATATCTATCTTTATTCAGTCTGAATATATAGAATTATCCAGACTGACTAAAGGTAGATATTCAAACGAATATAATTATTCAGACTGAATAAAGGTAAATTATTCAGACTGAATAATTCTATATACTCAGTCCGAATAAATGTAGATATTATTCATCCCGAATGTTGTATTATTCACTCTGAATATAACACATATACACGATTTCACGTAAAAATGGTTAAAACGAAAAAAAACTATAGTGATTCATTAAAATGCCCCAAGTTCACCAACTCTTTCATCCATTTGCCCTCTCTCTCTCTCTCTCTCTCTCTCTCTTAATTTACCAAAATACCCTAAAAATCCGTGGACCAGCAAAAAAATCCGTGGCAATGAAAAAATTCCGTGGGCCACGAACCTAAAATCCGTGGGTCTTCACAAAACTTCCGTGGGCGAGATTTTTTGAACCAAATCCGTGGGCCACGGATTTTCAGGGTATTTTGGCAAATTGGGAGGGAGATAGGGCAAATGGATGAAAGCAATGTGAACTTGGGGCATTTTGTTTAATTTTTCAAAAAACTATATCATGATGTATGTCATATCGAAGAGCACGAAATTCTCGTTTTTTTGATGTAATTTGTTTGATTAAAATGTTAGTAATTTTTTAGATGGTTTATTTTAAAATTTAAGGGGGTAAAAGTTTTTTAATTAAAAAAGAAAACAAAAAGTCAACAAAGAAGACGCTGATTCTAATCTGACGAAAATAATTACCTTTATTCAGTTTGAATAATTACTTTTTAGTCAGACTGAATAATTTTTTTTCCAATTTTACCCCTGCACGCTAAATATTTATTAAGCCATGGACAGAGTTTTCAACTTATTTACAAAATTGTCACCGCGTTTTTTTGCCACTGATCTCTTCACCGGATTATTAATCAACGGTTGTGGTTTGTCTTCACGTTTACAATTGAATTTGAGTTTTTATTTGAATATATATATATATATATATATATATATATATATATATGGACAGAAAGACAAACTTTTGAATATATATATATATATATATATATATATGGACAGAAAGACAAACTTTTGAAATCTTTATCTTGTTTTTAATGTAAATGAGGTAAACCAAGAGAGAGAGAATCGAAGAGCCCCCAGCAAGTGGTAATCTGTGGCTGCGACTTATTATGGGGTGGATCAGGATCCCACACCGAAATAAATTTCCCATTCTATTTCGTGATGTTGATTATAATATTATTTGCTTTTTTCCTCACTTTCTCGATAAAGTTCATTATGTGTCATATATATTATACTATATATAAAGGTAATCAACGTTTCTGTAGGCAACTATACTCATAGTTCACTTGCTCAACTTGACTTTAGCATCACTTCATCATCATAAATAAATAAATAAAACATTACTGCTAAACGAAAACCTTTTATCCATGAGCTTTTTTCTAGAAAAGTTGTCGTTAAAGATTATTCGTCGTAACAACGTCACAAAAGTTGGTGGACAAATTTTTTGTGAGTAATGCAAATCAGAGACAAATTACCCAAGGCTTTTATGTGTGATCCATGGGTATTTCTCTCGAAAAACATCGAATTCTATCGAAACATTGGTATTTTCTGGGTGATTCCTGGATAATCACCGACATAAAATTTCCTAGATGAATTTTATGGGTAAAATTCATTTGTTTTGTATTGCATAAAAATACGAAAAGAATTCAAAAAAATTTCTTGTGATTGAAACCCATGTTTTAAACGAAATAAATTATATCTAAGAATACATTATATTATAAGCTTACAAAAAGGTTGAATGTTAACATTTGTAGGTTTCGTTAAGTTTTTATTTATTTATGTAAAAAATGTTGAAACTTCATACTTAAAATAAGGTGTGATGGACGGAAATGTTTGATTTCATCACGTAATAAATTAACATAAAAAATTAAATAAAACACATAGTAACATTAAGGAAAAGTCAGAAAGTCGAAATTAGTACCCGATCGAATAATGAAATATTGCCCAACAGTTGAGCATCGCCAACAGTTTGTCTATTTTTGAGAAAAAAAATGGAGAATATAGGGATTCTCAGTTATATTTTTGCCTCAACAACTTTTTCAAAACTATATCAAAAATGAAGAAAGTATGAGAGAGAAGAATTTTTTCTCCAAATATGAAGATAACCCTAAAAATAATTATTAGATGAGAGTGTCAATAGAAATCTTTTAAAAATAAATATTTAGAGAGGAAAATAATCTATACATATAATAAATAAGTAACTAGCATGCCACGTGCTTCTGGTGAGCCGATTTCAGTATTTTCCCGCCTAAACATGTATCTGGACGCAGTTTACATTATAAGTTCAATTATCACACACACATTTACTCCTCCTTAAATCTCTTCTTAATTCAATTTTTTTAATTTATACGTTATATTTACTACCCTTATAATTAGGTATGTAGTTTACTTTTAATCCCTTATTTTTTTATTTTTCATTTTAGACTCTTATCATATAAACATAAATAATGTATATTAACTAAAATGCATTAAAAAAATACATTTCTTTTTTTACAAATTACACCATTGTAATCGTCTCGTCAATACCTTCGAAATGAGTCAAATATTGAATATTTTTGGATTTAATCATATTATTAAATATCATGAACATGTACGAATTAATTTGTTTTATATCCCTTACATTATTTAATTTTTATTTTACACCTTTATAATATTAAAAATACATAATCATAGTTTAACTAAAAACATATTAATAAATGCATTTTTTTACAAATTATATTATTACAATAAATTCTCGTCAATAATTTCAAAATAAGTTTATTATTGAATATTTTTTTAACTTAATAATATTGTGAAATATCATAAATACGTATCAAGATTTTTCAAGAATGACGTACCGAGATTTTTTTAAACTTGTACATTTTACGCTCTTATCTATATTTATCTATTATACCTTTTTAAAAATAATTCCAGTTGCGGTTATTCTTGAATTTTTAAGAAGTACAAATTTCAATACACCATATACGAGTTTAAAAGCTTTAAAACCTCCAACGTTCAACGTGATAATTAAAAATAAAATTATTTTTTATTTTTAAATTACAATTTATACCATTATAATTAGTTATTTAATTTACTTTATATCCATTCTCCTTTCATTTTTCATTTTACATCCTTATCATATCAACATACATAAACTAAAATACATTAAACAAATATGTTTTTCTTTTTTTATAAATTATACCATTATAACCGTTCATCAAAACCTTCAAAATGAGCACAAATGTTATGAGTTTGAAAACCCACTATCGAACGAATATTTTTCATTTTTTGACCAATTAACTATATTGATCTTTAATTTTATACATTTAATATGCGATTTAAAAGCGAATAAATATGAACATGAAACAAACTTATTTTTTCAAATTCTCGGTTTTAGATTCGAGATACTTCGCGCCGCATCGCGCGTGGGCACATATCTAGTATTTTAATAAATTAATGAAATATTTTAATATTTTAATCGATGTTTGTTTTTTTAAAAATGAAGAATCTGTTATGCACGTAATTTTTTGAAGATTTTAAAATTTTATTTTAAAGAAATTTAAAAAAATATTATTCGAGATGCTCTTATGGTTTTGCTTTTTTGCCTAGGCGTGATCAAGTGCGTTTGAATTTTGCATGTTTTCCCATGCCTTTGCTATGTTCTCGTACTTCATAAGCATCTCAACAAGTCATCCAATATGCTCTACATCAAATGAAGACAATATAAAGAAAACATGCATGTATATATATATATATATATATATATATATATATATATATATATAGGGTTAGGTTAAGGCAGGGGGTGGAACACAGGCGTTAAAACCGCACGAGCCGGACCTTGTAAAACTATTTTGTCATTCAAACGCACCTTGTAATTTAGAACTATTTTGCCTACCTAATTTAGATGTACTAATAATTTTTTTTAAATCACCCAGGCCATGGCCTGGAGTAGCCAACACTGTGTTCCCCCCTTGAGTTCAGGGGAAAACCTCAAATAATTAGAAAACTAAAGAACACTCTTATAAACATTGATTCAACATAATCCTAAGGATACTAAAAATCACAAATTAAACTAATTATAATTAATGAAAAGCGTATTAAGGTAATTTTAGCACTATCAGATATGGAAAATACAACAAAGGCACAAATCGTTTCCCTATAATTATGGAGATAATAGAGTTCCGGCGAAAACTTGCAGATTCCGGCAAAAACTTGCAGATTCCGGTGAAAACTTACAGATTCCGGCGAAAACTTGTAGATATGCACAAATGCATATATATGCACTTGTGCATATTACCGCTGATGTCTCCACGGCCTCCGGCGATTCAACCACCGCAACCACCGATTTAGCCGTACGAGCGTCTACACTTCAACCACTGCAACCACCGTTTTAGCCGGCGAAAACTTGTAGATATGCACAAATGCATATATATGCACTTGTGCATATTAATGTTCTGATCGACGATCTGATCACACCGTCGCACAAACACCACTGCACCGGAAGCCGATTCGTGACGCTCCAGATCCTCCGTCCGTCTGGTACACCGCAAGGGACTTTGAACGTAGGTTATACGCTAGGGAACGCGAACGAAAACGAACAAGGAGTTCCGTTGTATAGTGAGTTTTCCGGCGAGAAAAAACCGGAAAACGAACCGGATCTGGACGACGAAAAGCTTCATGTGAACGAGAAGATTCATCTATGGCGGTCACGGAGTGTGGATGAGCTTGATGATGAAGATGAGTATTCTGGATCTGTGTATAATGGATCTATGGCGGTCACGGATCTGAGATCTGCTCTGATGTAGGTCCGTCGGCTTCGATTGTGGCGATGGCGACGAGAAAAACAACGTGTTGATTTATCACGTAAGACGAAAATGCAACGAGAAACTCGCCGGAAAGTTTGAAAACCAAAGGAAGACGAGTCGACGACCACGGAATCAACACAACAGCAACGAAAACCTCGATCAATTGAAACAAATTCGTCAGATTCGAAGAATTTGCAGAGAAATTGGGGGAGAAATCAGAAGTGAAAGAAGAGATTAGAAGAATTTGCAGAGAAATTGGGGGATAAGAAGAAGAAAGAAAACACAGAGTGAGATAATATGGTAGCCGGAGGTGGTGCGGCCGGAGGTGGTGGCGGCGGCTGAGAAGAGAGAAGAGAGGGTAGGGTTTGAGGTTGTGAGAATGATATGTAGGGTTTTCTAAATATTTAAATCTGACCCCTTAACTTTTTTTGCCAATTTTACCCCCATTGCAACTTAGGTAATATATCATATACCCTTAACTTTGATTTATTTACCAAATTGCCATTGAGAGTATTAACCCTTGATTTATCTTATCCTATGTCTATAAAGGTGTTCCTTAGTTTTTCAATTATTTGAGGTTTTCCCTTGAACCTCTCTCTCTCTCTCTCTCTCTCTCTCTATATATATATATATATATATATATATATATATTATGAGGGAGGTTCAGGGAAAAACCTCAAATAAATGGAAAACTAAAAAACACTTTATCAACTGTTAGATTAGATAATCTGATGGATGTGATCAGATGGTTAGTACCAATGAGTTCAATAAATGACAATGCTTTCAATAACTTTAAACTTACAAAACCGTGCCCTTTTTTTGGCACATGACCAAAAATCATGAATTTAAAAACAAAAGCTTATACATAATTGATTAATGTCTAAATTGAAGCGTAAAACTCAGAAACGGCTGATTTCACACTAAGGGGCTGTTTACCAAAAATTTCATTAAGTCCTGTATGGATAAATGTGTCTGTCTGGTTAAATTTTTCTGTCTGGATAAATTGTTGCTGTTGTTTACTTTTTTATCTAAATCAACAGTCTGAATAGCAGAAATGACCGATTTACCCCTGAGTATGAATTATAAGCTGTTTTATATATTCTGTTTATTTTTTAAGCCAAATTATATATCTGAAACACAAAATTATTTAATCATCAAAATATAAATTCATAAATTCATTGATATAATCCAAAAATCAAAACATAAATTCATAAAGTTCTTAAAAATCCAAGTTCAAACACAAAGTAGCTAAGATCAAACACAAACACTTCAAAATTAAACATTGTTAACCAAAGTATTTGCAATTCCTTCACGCAAAGTAGCCATATATCGAGTGCTATTAGCATCCAATTGAGATATATCCAGTTCTTCATCTCCACTTCCTTCGACTTCTTCTTCTTCATCTCCACTTCCTTCGAGGTAGGTTTTGTGCTCTTTTTGCCTTTTGGTTTCACCATCGGAGCACGGGATGAACATGGTGTTGATGACACCGGGGCTTTATCACTTGATGACACCGGGGCTTTATCACTTGATGACACCGGAACTTTATCACTTGATATGTTGGTCTCTTCATCAACGACCACAAAAGGCTCGGTGGTTGGTAACGGGTCTTTTGATGACGGACCATGACCTCCAATACCCGTGGACATACCACCCTCAAACAGACGTGCACACAACTCGGGATATGGAAGACTTGTAGTCCTCAAAGATTCAACATACCTATTTGTCTGTGTTAAAAAATATCTATAAATATACAAATAAAATAAACAAAAATTCAAATAAAACAAAATCTAAAGTTAGAAAATGACCTCCATCTCCAACTCCCACTCTTCTTGCGTCAAGTTAAAAGTGTTCGTAGAAGGATCATAAACATTGCCGGTTTTATTTTTCAACTTCAACCAAGCTCCATACTTTCCTTTCAAGTAATCGAAATGGTTCCGCATTTGTTTTCGGTCAACCACAAAATTATGCTCGGTTTTTAACGTATTGGCAACATTCTTCCACGAAAGCGCCTTCAAACTACTACCCTCTTTTCCATTTAGTCCCACCTCTAAAATACACGCTTCTAGGAAAGTTTTCACAATATTGTGATCTTTCCAACTTATCCTAACACGCTTTTGTTGGTGTGACTCACCGGTTTGTTCCATACCTAAAAACACATATAATCACACCATTTTGAACAGAAAAAAACACATAAATCAACAAGAAGAATATGAGTTAACAAATTGTGTGAATCTGCAAGTTGTGTGCAAAAATCACATAAATCAACAAGAAGAATATGAGTTAACAAATTGTGTGAATCTGCAAGTTGTGTGCAAAAATCACATAAATCAACAAGAAGAATATGAGTTAACCACAAAAATGAGCAGCAACAAAACAAAAAATAGAACAAAAATGTAAACCACAAGGATCTTAAAATAATGAGCAGCAACTGCATACCTTCGGTGGAGAAGAAGAGAAAAACTGCGTCGCCGGTGGAGAAGACGCCGTCGCCGGTGGAGATGAGCTCGTCGCCGGTGGAGATGAGGTCCTCGCCGGTGGAGAGAAAGAGAGAAGAGGCGCCGGTGGAGATGAGGTCCTCGACGGCTGGAGAGAAAAAAAGAGTAGGGTTTTTTTTAAAAGGGTTTATGTTCTTTTTCTTCTAAGGGGTAGAATGGTCATATTTTCAGCTTAATGGGGACAAGTGCCATAAACCAACTGTGCGAATAAGCCAGTTTCTGTCCCATTAAGTCATAAGTAAACACCCAATTTTGTCTGCACGAATAAGCCAGTTTCTCCATTAAGACCAATAAGTCACAAGTAAACACACCCTAAGCTTATTTTTATAAGTGCAATAAGGGGGTGTTTGGGTTTGCTTATTTTTTTGACTTATTTGCTTATTGCTTTTCTCACCGTAAATAAGCTATTGTTATTGTTTGGATTGGGAAAAAGAAAAGTGATTATGACTTTTCCCCACCACAAATAAGTTGGTTTTGATAAGTTAATCCATTCTAATTTATTTGAAACTGTTTATAACTTATTTATCCAAATTACATTTTTATCCCCAACTCTTCTTTAGCACGACATAAGTTGATAAACACTTATGTAAAAATAAGCATAAATTGTTTTAAATAAGCAATCCCATACACCCCCTAAGTAGAAACAAAAAATAATTGGGGAAAATTATAGTTGATTTAGGGTTTAATTCTAAATTAATGAAGAATTTTGGGTCGATTGTTGGGCCAAACCATTGTCGGCCTTTTGGGGGAATGTGTACTAAAACTTATAAGAGATTTCTTGGGAGCCCATTAGCTACCAGCATTCATGTGATCATGTCTCACACTCTCACTATAATTAAGTTAGATTTATAGCTAGAAAATATTATTTCAATAAGCTGCAGTAAAACTATTTTTTTAAAACAGTTATAATAAATTTATAGAACATTTTTCACGGGTGAACAAGTTTTTTCGGACATTTTTTATATTAAGTGTTATATTAGTTATTTTATAGGACACTCTTTAAAAAGTGTCTTATAATAACAGATGTCCTAGATTCCTTCAGAGAAAGATCATAGTGTATCTTAAAAGTTGAAGTTATCAAATGAGCAGAAGAATTTTCTAGAAAGTCCGATTGGGTTGGAAGAGGTCAAAGTAGCAATCCGGGCCTGTGGGAGTGACAAAGGCCACGAGCCGGATGGTTTTTCTTTCGGGTTCATTAAAATTTTTTGGGAGGTGGTCGGAGCAAACATTTACTCTGCGGTCAAATTCTTCGAGCGACACTCTTACTTTAGCCCGGTAACAACTCTTCTTTTATAACTTTTGTTCCGAAAGTGAAAGACCCCCTTAATCTAGCCGACTACCGTCCCATAAATCTTATTGGTGCATTAGTAATATTATTTCCAAAAATTTGGCGAATCGACTTAAATTGGTGGTGGGATTGGTAAGTCATGAGCATCTGGCCTTTATTCAAGGTTGTAGCATTCTTGACGGCCCTTTGATGATTAACGAGATTATAGCATGGGCAAAAAAGCGGGAAAAAAATGTTCTTGTTTAAGGCTAACTTCGAAAAGGCGTTCGCCAATCTAAGTTGGCAATTCCTTGATGAAGTTATGGCTCAAATGGGCTTTGGGTCGATTTGGAGAAAATGGATTCAAGCCTGCATTTCCTCGGTGAAAAGCTCTGTGCTAGTTAACGGGGCCCCGACAAAAGAGTTCGCAAAGGAAAAAGGCATTCGACAAGGTGACCGGTTATCCCCTTTCTTGTTCATTATTGCGATCGAAGGGTTGAATGTGGCTTTGGAGGAGGCTCGGGGAGAAAGCTTTATAAAGGGGTTCAAATCTCATGACTCGGGCCCGAGATATCCAACCTCTAATATGCATATGACACACTTTTCTTTGGAGATTGGAGTCTCAATAACCCTCAGAACCTCATCCGTGTTTTAAGATGTTTTCACTTGGCATCGAGTCTCAAAGTAAACCTCTCAAAAGTAGAGTGGTGGGCATCGGGTGCTTAATTCAGAAGTTTCGGATATGGCGCGGGTTTTGAATTGTTTGGAAGGGTAGCTACCGTTGAATTATCTTGGGATTTCGGTGGGCACTAAGATGAACAGAGCAGTGTCATGGCTTCCGTAAATCGAAAAATTTCATGCAAGTTATCGGGCTGGAAGGCTAGAAGTCTTTCGTTTGGTGGTAGGTTAACCCTATGCAAGGCAGTTTTGGGCAGCCTTGGATCTTATCTGTTTTCGTTATTCAAGGCCTCTTTAATGGCCATCAACATAATGGAAAGTATTCGAAAAAGATTTTTCTGGGGAGGTAATCTCGATTGTAGGAAAATAACGTGGGTTGCTTGGAGTAAAGCTCGGAACTCAAAAGATAAAGGGGTCTAGATATCATGAGCCTCAAGGTGCATAAACTTGATGGTGGTGAAGGTTCAAAAAGGAAGGCGAGGCTCTATGGAAGGAGGTTATTTGCGCTATCCATGGCCAAGACGGAAGACTAGGAGCTGCTTTACCATCCGGATTCAGATCAAGCACGTGGGGTGTGATAGCCCAGCTTAACTCCACCATATCTCCTTATAACATCAATTTCAACGATCTTTTTGTTTGTAACATGAACGTTTAGAGCTGGAGCCTGAATGCTCTATCGGCGGGGTTGAGAAAGATGGTGGATAACAGTCTCCTTGACCAAGATCAAACGAAGACCTTTTGGTGCAAAGTCGCCCCTGGGAAAGCTAACCTCATATTGCGGCGAGCAAGATTGGGTAAGATTCCCACCCGTTGCAACCTGGATAGCAGAGGAATCGAGGTCTCCTCTACTCTTTGCCCTGTCTGTAACATTAGGGACGAGACCAAATCGCATATTTTGTTCGAGTGTTCTTCGGCTAAAGAGTTGTGGGCTCTTCTGCATCAATGGTGGTTCGAGCTTCCTGCATCTCCTTGCTCTTTTGAGGAGGTTACAGAGTTGATCTCAAATCCGAACGGAGAGAAAAGGTTGAACTTGTTGCTGACAGCGATTGTGATTGTGGCCTGCTGGGTGATATGGATCGAGGATTAGGAACGATAAATCTTCAATGGCAAGCTTCTGTCCACCCGGGATGCTGTGCATGAGGTCCAACTCTTCTTGTTTGTTTGGGTAAAAAATAGAGTCGGCTTGGGGAAGGACTTTAGGTGGGAAATTTGGTGTTGTAATCCTCGTCTTTGTTTCTCGGACATCATGTAAGCTAACGCCTTGCTATGTTCGGTTTTAATAATTTTCCTTTGCCGTTCAAAAAATAATAATAATAACTAATGTCCTAGAAAAAGATGTATTTATAAAATATTTCTTAGAAGTGTCATTTAAAATAGCTATTACCGGTTTATTTAAAAAAATATATTATAAAGAAGTTTTTAGAAAAAAGATTTGTTTATAGGATATTTGTTAAAAGTGTCATATAAAACAGTAATATTGCTTTATTTTTAGAATGTTCTAAAAACTTGTTAAGACGTCCGTCGTATAAATTTATTACAACACTTTTAGGTAAGACATTTTATTATTTGATACTATAAATTTAAGTTATCTTTTAAGACATTTAGACATTTGTTATAGTGTTTTCTTCTCTTAAAACTTTACCTTAGCAATAGTAGTTCTTACGTTTGGGATATGATTTAGATTCAAAAATTTTAAGGCCTACCAGCACCTTTTTATCACGACTCCAAAACTCCGAACGATTTCATAAGTGTGGAGATTCATAGGATCTTCATGAAGTTGAAGCATTATGTAATTAGGATATATTCCGCACGATCGATCTTCATCGATCAAAACCATCTTGATATATATATATATATATAGGGGTTAAATCATGTGAAAACCAAAAATAGGTTGAGAACCATGAGAACCGATCTAAGCTGTAATTTGGCTTTGATCCTGTAGTTTTAGTTAAAAGTTGTTTCACCACATGAAAATGGCATAATCGTCGTTTTAGTAACAAGATTCACCAGATGAAACATACAGATTTATTCATCAGATGAAACAAACAGATTCGCTATATGAAACACATCGATTCACCATATGAAACACACCAAATCACCATATGAAACACATCGATTCACCATATGAAACCCATACTAACCTTATTTCACCACATGAAATCAAACACAAATTTCATTTATAATCTATTTTCACCTAATGAAATCAGATACAATTTATGTCTATACTCACTGATTCATATTCGATTTCATAATCACCGGTGGACATGGACTCCCCGGCTGCCGAAGGAACGATCTTGGCACTGTCTTCATACCCGTTGTTGTATACACCGTCTTCATAACGATCTTGGCAACGTCTTCGAAAGGAGATTGATAATCAGAAAACCCAATCAAAATTAACCTAAGACTCAAATCTGAAACCAAATTAAAATCTAACCTTACAAATCGATAATGCAATCAATCAGATTTCACATTTTCCCCAAATTAAACCCTAGCTTTTTTCCTTTTCTCAATCCAAAGTTACAGATCGATAATAGAACTAGATGAGCTGATGTTAACAAAATCAACATTCAAACCTGTTTATGTATGATTTCCATCTTTCCAAAATGAACAACAATCGTTGTGACACACAAAGTTTTGAAATTTTGTGATATGGAAACCAAATGAGCAGATATTAACAAATTCAATTTCAAATTAGGTGTGTTTAAAAAATAACTGGAAAAAAGAATCACATACGATGTATATATTATGAACGAGATCAAATCGACTAACAGGATGATGTACTCTAGTCTTCTTCTTGTTCATCAATCTCGACCCATCCCTGTGATTGGGTGCCATTGCGAGTTTTCTGAAACATGATCGATTTAGGGCGAAACCTGTGATTGGGTTTAATCCAGAAGCGACGATGATAGGTTGTTAATGGAGCAGATAAAGGGCGAGAAAAGGAATGTTTAGAGGGTTCAAGGAGTGGAAGATTCTAGAGTTTTGGAAACACTAGATATGTGGATGAACTGAATTGAATACGAAAAAGGATGAAAACGAAAGGGAAATGGATTGTGGTCGCCAGCGATCTGGGTTTGCCGGAAATGGATGGTTCCTAGCCGGGAAAGATGGCGGGGTTTGGGTGGTTGAGAGGATGATGATGAAGTAAGTGGTGGAGGTTTTCATCTTTCCATGAAACTTTGTGGCGTATGGAAGAAGATAGGATTTGAGAGGTTGAAATTACAATCTTACCCTTAAGCTTTTAAAATTTTCAGTAATATCACAACAAATGGCATCATTGTTAATCACCCTTGATTAAAATCCTTAAATGATTGAGATTAGTCTTCATGGTCCTCAATCTTTTTATGGTTCTCATTTGATTACCGTCCTATATATATATATATATATATATATATATATATATATATAGGGTCCCCTTCTTTTGCTAACCAACCTATTGGTACTAACCGATTATTGACCAATCAGAATGCTCCATTTTGTCTTGTTTAGGTTCACGCTAATTACTTTAAATGAGGGTAAAATGGGCATTTGAACTTAATATTCTCTTTCCTTTTTTATAGCCATATATTTCTCAAATCATGCCACGATTCTCTTGCTTTATTTGTGCCATTTTTTCTCTTAATTGATAAACAAACTTATCAAAATCCTTGATTTTCAAAATCTGTTTTATTTAAAATAAGTTTTTTAATTTTAAAGAAGATATCGATCAACATAATCTGGTATGATAGTTTATGTGCACATATGCACATAAACAAATATCGTTTATACCACAAGAATAATCAAACCAACAGGCCAAAATGCACATATGCACATAAGCAAATTGTTTAATAATCTGGTATGATAGTTTATGTGCACATATGCGCATAAACAAATATCGTTTATACCATAAGAATAATCAAACCAACTGGCCAGAATGCACATATGCACAGTTTATGTGCACATATGCACATAATCAGATTGTTGAATAAATGAGTACGACAGTTTATGTGCACATATGCACATAATCAAATTGTTGAATAAATAAGTACGACAGTTTTATGTGCACATATGCACATAAACAAATAGCGTGTATACCATAAGAATAATCAAACCAACATGTCAAAATAATTATATGCACAGTTTATGTGCACATATGCACATAAGCAAAATGTTGAATCCGATGAATGCTCCGACGATGGAGCAATAGTCAGATCCGGTGACCTCGTTGGCGGCGGAGGTGGTGGGAGGAAGGTGGAGGCGCTTGAGACCCTTGTAAACGAAGGTGGAGGCGGTGGAGGTGGTGGGAGGAAGGCGGAGGCGCTTGAGACGCTTGTAAACGAAGGCGGAGGCGACGGAGGTGGTGGGAGGAAGGCAGGAGCGGCGGAGGTGATGGGAGGAAGGCAGAAGCGACGGAGGTGGTGGGAGGAAGGCGGAGGCGCTTGAGATGCTTGTAAACGATGGCGGAGGCGGCAGGAGGAAGCGGGAGGAAGGCGGAGGTGGTGGGAGGAATGGTGGAAGATACCCACGATTTTTTTTAAGAGATGTGATAACCATCCCTTAGAATTAGGTGATTCCATTTTTAATCTTTGTTGGGTTGGACAAAAATGCCCCTCTGCATTTATGCACAAATGTCAACCTTTTTTTTTTAATTTTAAATAATATTATAATTCTTGATTTAATTATAACCGTTGATCTTAATAATCTATAGTTGTGATCGGTTAGCACAGTTAGTACCAATGAGTTGGTTAGCAAAAGAATGGCCCTCTCTCTCTCTCTCTCTCTCTCTCTCTATATATATATATATATATATCCAAATGATTCACTGGTGCCAATTGCCATCCTAATGGGACATGAAACATTGTGCTATATAATCCACACATGGCTGCAACACAATAACACATCCACAAACACAAGCCTTGTATAAGATTCCTGCATCTTCATTAATTCCAGTCTTTATATATGTTCTGGTTGATAATTTTGAGAGAGAGAGAGATATAAGAAAAAGAAACTAAGAAATAATTGTACTCATAGGCCGGATACACTACAAAACAAATGACTTTTACCAACAAAATCCATCCCTGGAAATTTCCGTCGATGATTACCCAGGGATCACCCAGAAAATTCTAATGATTCGGTAGAATCTGATGTTTTTCGAGAAAATACCCATGGATCACCCAGAGAATCGCCGGGTAATCTGTCATTGATTTGCATTACCCACCAACTTTTGTGACGGTTTTGTGACGAATCACCTTTTATCGACAGATTTCCCACGGAAAATTTCGTATGTAAAAGTCTTTCGTTTAGTAGCGATAACGGAAGACAACTGAAATAAGACAGTGATTCTTGCAACACTCCTAGTATTATAAAAGAATTTTCTATACAAAATCGGCTTGATGCAACTATATATATGTGTACCTAATATTAATTCACAATGAATATACTTTCTACTAATGACACTAATCATACAGGCAAATCGGTTTCAGGTAAATACTCCACACAACTCGATATCCTATACGCAATATCTGCCATATTCGGTCTTGCCAATGAGTTCTCTAGCAAAGCCACGTTGGCCACGTCAACCACAACTCTAAGTTGCTCCACATTCACTTGACCATTTAGTTTCGGATCCAACATGCCCATCAACACATCCACATCCTGATGCTTTCTACACTCGTTTGTCCATTCGGCTAGTGGTATCGAGCCTTGTAATGACTTCATCCCAGTTATAAGCTCAAGCAACAAGACACCAAAGCTATATACATCACTCTTAGGTGATACTAGACCTGTGTTGAGGTAATTAGTATCAACATAGCCTAAAGAACCCCTTATGATTGTTGGGGTTTGAGCACTTTGAGTGTCATGCCCTAATTTACATAGGCCAAAATCTGCAAGTTTAGCATGATCATCATTGATTAGGAGGATGTTGGATGATTTGACATCTCTATGGATGACCGGAGGGTCTGCGACTGAGTGGAGGTAGTCTAGCGCGTACGCGATGTCTAGGGCAATGCTTAAGCGACTTGACCATGATAGCGATCCTGAAGATTTGCCTTTGCGAGTGTGTAGCCGATCAAAGAGGCTCTTGTTTGGTATATATTCTAGTAGAAGAAGCTGCTCACCTGTTACAATCCATGCACCAGTATTAGAGCATCTCTAACAGCAAACGGAAAAAACCGGAATTTTAGCATTTTTGTTGCTCCAACAGCTATGCTATCCTCTGCTAAAATAGAGAAAAAAATGAGAGAGATTGTAAAAATCTCTAAATTTAGAGAAATCTCTAAATAGATGGTTTTCCCCCAAAACTAAATATTACCCTCAAAAAGCAAACTTTTTTTTTTCTCTCAACTTTCCACATATTGAATATTTTAATAATATAATTAAGTAATTTGAAATTTTAATAAGATAATTAATACTGGAGTTGCTAAATTAACATAACTGTTGGAGTTGAATGCAAATTTTAGAGATTTTGAATTTTTTTACTCTATTTTAGAAAAACTTTAGCATAACTTTTGGAGATGCTCTTAGGTGGTAACTACACTTGTAACTTACAAGTGAGTGTAACATATAATCATCAGAATTTAATACTTTTGGGATGAAAACATAAAATTCTGCCCAAGTGAATTGAATAACATGCATAAAATACTTGGATAACAACAAAAATGTTTGATTATTGATCGATTAAATTAAAATAACATTCATCACGAATTACGGGCGAAGACAAATAACGTCACTATCTTAATGTAATTTCAAGTGTTATTAAGCATAAAATTTCAAGCGTTGGCTGTCTGTTTGGCTTAATTGGCTATGTGGGATAGTTTGGTGTGTTGGTCTCTGCTTGCTTGTAAAAGATGGTTCGGTGCTCATAATAATTTTAAAATGGAAGTAATAATTCCGGTTTGAACTATCTGTTTTTTTAATAATAATTTTAAAATGGAAGTAATAATTAACTTTAAATATATAAAAATGAAAATGGCATATTTATGTTTGTTTCTATTAGGAAAGAATACTTAGTTATTGACAAGATAAACCCTTAGAAGCAACATAATTATCCTAGGACAATTCGGAGTACAAAACTAGGAATATGCATCCTCAAAGTTTTGTTTTTTTTTAATGATGTCTTGATATTTCTTTTTCTCTTTATGTCCGTTTGGTTGGATAGGACTTTGGATATAAAACAAAAAGAGAAAATAACATATAAACAAAACAATCACTTTGTGCTCATAGTTGGTGAAAGAAACCCCGTTACCATTATGTTTCAACTCATTAAATAAGGGTATATATGAAAATTATTAAAAGTGTAAGTGAAAAAAGTTGTAACTTATAACAAGATGAACTTTGTATGTTACTATGTTAGCATACCAAAGGAACAACATTATTGAAGCTATACACTTGACCAACAAAGACGATTAATTTGTGACTAAAATTGTAAAGTAAGACGATTATGATCGAGAAAAGATGTTTTTGTTGGAAGTGTGTCCTAGGTTAATTATGCCTAGACTAATCCCTTGGCAAATTATGACTTTAAGATAATAGCCCTAATTAAACATCAGTAGTCACAATTGTTGTGTACGCTTGAATTTGAACCCTAGGTAGATGGGATATTCCACACATTCCCCAGGGCCTTAACCATTACGGCACAACCATTGTGCTTGAGAAAAGATGTTTGGTAAAAGTAAAATATGCTTTAGCTTACCTTTGTCTAAGCAAAACCCCAATAGTCCAACCAAATTAGGGTGAGAAATCCTAAGCAAGATGGAGACTTCATCAAGAAACATCTTCTGGCAACCTCCCCTCTCCTCCATCACCCTCTTCACCGCACCAAACTGCCCATCGCCAAGCTCAGCAAGATAAACATAGGATGTGGCTCCAACACCTATCCGTATTCGGAAATCCCTGGTCGCCACCTTGATTTCCTCAAGTGCATATGTCCTAATACTCTTACTAGTAGATAGTGAAGACAACCCTATGTTCTTCTGATCATGGTCTCCTTGTGCTTTAGCCAAAGATCTTGCTTGTGCTTGGGATTCTACATAAACTGCCCATTTCTTTAAGATGATGGTGAGAATGATGACCAACACTATTGCTCCTCCTATCCAGTAGTTTTTTGTTGTTGAGGTGTCTAACCCAAATAACCAATATCCCATAATTAATTATGTGATCTTTCAAGAACTTCCAATTTCCCAAACCCTAAAGAGAAATGGGAAAAACAGATTTGGGTGCTGTTTCAAGAAAAACGAAAACTTGGGTGATCTTTGGATATGTATTTTTCTTGTGTAAGGTCACTCACCCATGATAGCATATGAGCTTATAATGATGTGTGTGTGTGTGTGTGTGAGAGAGAGAGAGAGAGAGAGAGAGAGAGAGGGAGTTTTGAAGTGTTGGAATGGAGTAATTGGAAAGGTTGGTACGGAGTTTGTATTAAATATCCTTTGGTTTGGAGTGTAGTAGAAGTCAATACATTGTTTTATGCACAAAAATTTCAGAATAAGTATGCAGTTAGGGGTCTCAATTGTGTCTCTACATATTTACCGTTGAATTTCTTAGTCTGATACACACGTGTCTAGCTAAGCCAAAACAAAGTTCCAGCACTTTGAACATTACACGAAGATATGCTTCTCTCCCTTATCTTGAATTCCTGACTTCTTTTTGCAAAATTTAATAAAAATGTTTATAAGGGGTTCTTTATTAACAATTGTAAGCATCGTAGGTAAAAGATCTATCAAGAATAAACATATCTAGAAAAAGGATTTGTCAAGATCAATCACTATAGTAACCATCGTCTACATAAATAAATAAGAATGAAATATAATTGTTTATCATATATTTATATATGATAAGACGAAATATTGTTTGATAAGAAATTGAAATATATGTACATCCACGGATCCACCATATCGGGAAAAGTTCAATTGCAAACCAGGTTTTCAACTATGAACCGGGGGACAAAGGAGAGCGTGACACGTGTCCCCAGGTATTCACATTCAGTATGAATAATAAAACTGAACGTTCATGCACTATTCATGATGAATAATACAATATTCATGATGAATAATACAACATTCAAGATGAATAATACACGAAGTCATTATCCATGTATTATTCATCATGAATCGTGTATTATTTAATCATGAATGTTGTATTATTCATCATAAATGATACATTATTCATGATGAATAATACATGAATGACCCGTGAAGGTGTGGACACAGGGCACACTCTCCTTTGTTCCCCGGTTCACAACCGAAACTTGGTTTTCATTTGAATCTGCCCATAGTATGATATTTATCATAAATACTAATTTTCACCATAATATTTATTATGCGTATACATATTATTCATCATGAATATACTATAGTTTTAATTTCTACATACTCTATTTTTCTTTCTTTTTATTTATTGGATTATCGATTGATCTCGATGAATTTCCGATTCATCTCGATAGATTTTCCGATCAATATCGATAAAAGTTAAAATGGTAGGTTATGGTTTTAGACAAACAAACATACAATAAAATAAGCAATAGGTTCTCAATTGGTCTCGATGAAAAATGAAGGTGTTAGGTTATAATTTTAACACATAACCACACATTACAAAACAAAGCCTCATTTCCGACAAAATATTCCGTTGGATTCCATCGGTAATTTCAGACGGATAGAATCCGTCGGTAATATTTGGTCGAAAATCTGTGATTTTCTAGTAGTGACACCAAGTCAATGGGTGGGTTCTTAATTAGTCTCGATTGGTCTCGAAGGGTTCTTGATTAGTCTCGATTGGTGTCGATCGGTCCCGGTGGGTTCTCGATCGATATCAATGGGTTCTTGATTGGTCTCGGTGGGTTCCTGACCCATTTCGATAAAAAATGAAAGTGATAGGCTATGATTTTATACACATAAACAAATAATAAATCATTCGATTGGTTCTAGATGGAAAATGAAAGTGGTAGGGTATGGTTTAACACGCATAAACACACACCAAGTCGATGAATGGATTCTCGATAGGTTCTCGCTCGGTCTCGATAGGTGTTGGGTTACAGTGATGAGGAACGTTGTGCCTTACGCCATTGGAGAAAATGTTGAAGAAGGTGATGTCGAGTTACGGACTTACGGTGTCGAACTATTGTACACACTTGAACGCACATTATTATTCATAATGAATATAACACATATATAACATTTCACGTAAAAAAATGGTTAAAACGAAAAAAAAACTATATCGAGATGGATGTCATATCGAAGAGCACGGAATTCTCGTTTTTTATGTAATTTGTTTGATAAAAATATTAGCAGTTTTTTAGATAATTTATTTTAAACTTTAAGGGTAAAAGTTTTTAATAAAAAAAAATTAAAATTCAATAATGTAGAGATAGGATTGAAATTAACTTCTATTTTTACCCCTAATTACCTTAATTAATAATTTTGATAAAAAAAACTCTATTTAATGTGAGTTGTTGGATCAATAGAGATGGAGAGCCAAGATCAGTCCTCATGCTCACAATGAAAATTGAGTTTGCAATTGAACTTTCCTCTCTCTCTCTCTCTCTCTCTCTCTATATATATATATATATATATATATAAAGAGAGAGAGAGAGATAGAGGGGAGGGGGGGGGGGGGGGGGGGGGGGGGGGGGGGGGAACTGAGGAATACTCTGGTATCCCTTAATCTGGACGGTATGCACTTGTGCATACACATAAATTAAGTTTTTTTTTGTTTTTATGCATGTTGCCATTATGCACATGTGCATATACATGTGTGCATGTTACAAATTACTTGAATGCACAAATACATATCGCTTAGATTAGGGGTGTTACCGAGTCGAGTCGAGTAACAGGTTATTCGAGCCGAGCTCGAAAAAATAATACCAGACTCGAGCTCGATTAACTTTTCAAAGCCGGGCTCGAGCTCGAATATTTTGTTCAAAGTTCGAGCTCGATGCTCGTTTATGAGCTCGAATTCGAGATCGATTAACTCGTTTATGAGCTCGAATTCGAGATCGATTAACTCGTTTATGTACTCAAGATCAATAATTTTTATATTTGATTATATAATTTGTAAACATATAAATATGTCAGGCTCGAAAAAGTGTATGCTCGAATGGCTCGGCTCGACTCGATTCGTAAAGCTTACTCGAGCTTTCGAACAAGTCGAGTCGAACATTGGGGTTATGGAGCTCGACTCATTAACTGAAGCAAGATTTATTTTGTGTTTGAGATCGACTCGAGCTCCACAACTATTAGGCTCGAGCTCGAGCTCGAGTAGCTCGTTAAAAGCTCGACTCGTTAACACCCCTAGTCCAGATGAAAGGCTACAGGAGTGTTACTTAGATTTCCATTTTTTTGAGGTTTTCCCCATAAACTGAACGTGTATATATATATATATATATATATATAGGTGGTTTCATTTGCAAACCACTGTTAATTTGCAAACTATGAAACCCACCTTATCACCATAGATTAGGATAATCAATGGCATAGATTAGATTAGTGAAAATATGGTAATAATGAAATTAAAAAAATAATTTTAATTAAACGTAAAACAAAAAAGGGTAAATGGGTAATTTTCCATCCAAATTAATAATGGAAACTAAATAAAAATAACTCATATTCTGTCGTGTACGGCAATTCAAAAAACAAATCGATGAAACAAATCGATGAAACAAACCGATGAAACAAACCAGATGATATGATGATGAACATGGCGATGAACCCCACGATGAACCCATGATGAACATGGCAATGAACCCCATGATGAACCCAGACGATGAACATGGTGATGAACGGAACCTGCAAACATGGTGATGAACCCAGATGATGATGATGAACATGGTGATGAACCCAGACGATAATGAACATGGCGATGAACCCCAGCCGATATGGTGAACGGACCTACAAAGGAATACTCTGGTATCCCTTAATCTGGACGGTATGCACTTGTGCATACACATAAATTAAGTTTTTTTTTGTTTTTATGCATGTTGCCATTATGCACATGTGCATATACATGTGTGCATGTTACAAATTACTTGAATGCACAAATACATATCGTTCAGATTAGGGGTGTTACCGAGTCGAGTCGAGTAACAGGTTACTCGAGCCGAGCTCGAAAAAATAATACCAGACTCGAGCTCGATTAACTTTTCAAAGTCGGGCTCGAGCTCGAATATTTTGTTCAAAGTTCGAGCTCGATGCTCGTTTATGAGCTCGAATTCGAGATCGATTAACTCGTTTATGAGCTCGAATTCGAGATCGATTAACTCGTTTATGTACTCAAGATCAATAATTTTTATATTTGATTATATAATTTGTAAACATATAAATATGTCAGGCTCGAAAAAGTGTATGCTCGAATGGCTCGGCTCGACTCGATTCGTAAAGCTTACTCGAGCTTTCGAACGAGTCGAGTCGAACATTGGGGTTATGGAGCTCGACTCATTAACTTAAGCAAGATTTATTTTGTGTTTGAGATCGACTCGAGCTCCACAACTATTAGGCTCGAGCTCGAGCTCGAGTAGATCGTTAAAAGCTCGACTCGTTAACACCTCTAGTCCAGATGAAAGGCTACCGGAGTGTTACTTAGATTTCCATTTTTTTGAGGTTTTCCCCATAAACTGAACGTGTGTATATATATATATATATATACATATATGTGGTTTCATTTGCAAACCACTGTTAATTTGCAAACTATGAAACTCACCTTATCACCATAGATTAGGATAATCAATGGCATAGATTAGATTAGTGAAAATATGGTAATAATGAAATTAAAAAAATAATTTTAATTAAACGTAAAACAAAAAAGGGTAAATGGGTAATTTTCCATCCAAATTAATAATGGAAACTAAATAAAAATAACTCAGATTCTGTCGTGTACGGCAATTCAAAAAACAAATCGATGAAACAAATCGATGAAACAAACCGATGAAACAAACCAGACGATATGATGATGAACATGGCGATGAACCCCACGATGAACCCAACCGATATGATGATGAACATGGCGATGAACCCCATGATGAACCCAGACGATGAACATGGTGATGAACGGAACCTGCGGTGATGAACATGGTGATGAACCCAGATGATGATGATGAACATGGTGATGAACCCAGCCGATATGGTGAACGGACCTACAAACATGGTGAACCCAGCCGATACGATGAACATGGTGAACCCAGCCGATATGATGAACATGGTGATGAACGGAACCTGCAAACATGGTGATGAACCCAGCTGATGATGATGATGAACATGGTGATGAACCCAGACGATGATGAATATGGCGATGAACCCCAGCTGATATGGTGAACGGACTTGCAAACATGGTGAACCCCAGCCGATATGATGAACATGGTGAACCCTAGCCGATATGATGAACATGGTGATGAACCCGCGATGAACGGACCTGCAAACATGGTGAACGAACCCTGACGATCAACATGGTGATGATGAACGAACCTGCAAAAATACGAAACCCACTCTGATAGGGATGGTGTCGATCATTGCTTAAAATTTGAAACCCACTAACTAATAAGAATGGTTTCGATTTCTTAGACATGGATCATGATCTATGGTTGTTGGTTTTCACAATGTAATTTGAGATAACTCAAAACCCTTGACGGTAGCGTATTAATCTAGTTCTTTTGGAAAAAGAGACGATTGAAAGATGGATTTGAGGAGGAGAAAAAGTATATGTTTGTTGAAAGAAATTCTGACTCTTTCCAAAACAGTGGTGGAGGTTAGCTAAACTATTCATAAAGAATGCAAACTCTTTTACTGGTAGCCAAAAAGATAAAAAGAAAGAAACCATTTTAAGAATAAAAGCTCAATAAAGAAGGAAGATTTTCTTAGAGGAAAAAAAAGAGTTTCAAAACTTCCTTAAACATAGTGCCTGATAAGTGTTGAGAGGTACATATAGTGCATAAAGAGCTTGTACATTGTGCTCTTTAACTTGTAATTAAGAGTTTTTCTGATTTTATGCACAAAATACTTATACGCCATGCATGAAAATTTGTCTTCAAGAGTTTTGACCAAAACCAATATTAAGGTAGTAATATATATATATATATATATATAGAGAGAGAGAGAGAGAGGAAAGTTCAAATGAAAACTCATTTTCAATTGTGCACATAAGGACGGATCTTGGCCCTTCCATCTCTATTGATCCAATGACTCATATTAAATATAGTTTTTAATTGAAATTATTAATTAAGGTGATTAGGGGTAAAAAAGGAAGATAATTTCAATCGCACGCCTACCATATTTGACTTTTTATTTTCTTTTTTAATTAAAAAATTTTACCCCCTTAAATTTTAAAATAAATTATCTTGAAAATTCCTACTATTTTAATCAAACAAATTACATCAAAAAAACGAGAATTTCGTGCTCTTCGATATGACATCCATCTCGATGTAGTTTTTTTTCTTTTTAACCGTGTTTTACATTAAGTGTTATATATGTTCTATATCCATTATGAATATTAATGTAAGTTCAAATGTGTACCACACCTCGACATCGTGAGTCCATAACTCGACATCACATTTTTCAACACTTTCTTCAACGTCGTAAGACATTATTCATCACCGTAACCCAACACCCATTGAGTTTCGGTTGTGAACCGGGGAACAAAAGAGGGCGCGTCACGTGTCTACACTTTCACGGGTCATTCATGTATTATTCGTCATGAATGTATCATTCAAGATGAATAGTACAACATTCAAGGTGAATAATACACGATTCATGAATTCTCACAAATTTACAACACTTTTGTAATTCTCATTTGATTTTCCCTTTACATATATATATATATATATATATATTTTCATAGATTACAATTAACATATATTTTCATAGATTACAATGTTAATTAAAATTACAAACATCCAAGTTTACTTAGATGTTTTAGGGGGGAAATCCCATGTTTTAGAGGCAATTCATATTTACTAAATTTTACTGAATAAACAAAAATCCTAGTTTACTTGCTTTAGAGAACAAACAGTCGAAGTTACTCTGTCAGCAAAATAATTTTGGTTGAGATTACTTGCAATTGTAACAGAGCAAGGTGGGCATAATTTTTCATTTCTCCTTAAACATAACTTTGCATAGAAAACAATGGCTTGGCTTATAAAATATTTCCTTTCACAAATATCTTAGGGTGGGCCAAGGCTACTCCTAGGCCAAAGGTGGCTCCGCCCTTGTTCATGATAAATAATACATGAATCATGAATTCGTGTATTAATCATCCTGAATGTTGTATTATTCACTATAAATACTTTATTATTCATACTGAATACTGTATTATTCATCATGAATAGTGAATGAGCGTTCACCTTTGTTATTCATACTGAATGTGGACACCCAGGAACATGCATACATATTCATAATGAATATTACACATATATGACATTTCACGTAACAAATGGTTAAAATTAAAAAAAAACTATATCAAGATGGATGTCATATCGAAGAGCACGAAATTCTCGTTTTTTGATATAATTTGTTTTATTAAAATATTAGTAATTTTTAAGATAAACTATTTTAAAATTTAAGGGGGTAAAAGTTTTTAATTAAAAAGGAAAATAAAAGGTCAAATAAGGTAGGCGCATATTCAAATTTCCAACTTTGTCCTAATCACTTCTTAATTAATCTTATTTTGTTTTAACCATTGATTCGTTTTCCAAATCTTAATCAATGGTTGTGACTTGTCCTCATGTGCACAATTGAAAATGAGTTTTCATTTGAAATCACCCCTCTCTCTCTCTCTCTCTCTCTCTATATATATATATATATATAGAGAGAGAGAGAGAGAGAGAGAGGGGTGATTTCAAATGAAAACTCATTTTCAATTGTGCACATGAGGACAAGTCACAACCATTGATTAAGATTTGGAAAACGAATCAATGGTTAAAACAAAATAAGATTAATTAAGAAGTGATTAGGACAAAGTTGGAAATTTGAATATGCGCCTACCTTATTTGACCTTTTATTTTCCTTTTTAATTAAAAACTTTTACCCCCTTAAATTTTAAAATAGTTTATCTTAAAAATTACTAATATTTTAATAAAACAAATTATATCAAAAAACGAGAATTTCGTGCTCTTCGATATGACATCCATCTTGATATAGTTTTTTTTTAATTTTAACCATTTGTTACGTGAAATGTCATATATGTGTAATATTCATTATGAATATGTATGCATGTTCCTGGGTGTCCACATTCAGTATGAATAACAAAGGTGAACGCTCATTCACTATTCATGATGAATAATACAGTATTCAGTATGAATAATAAAGTATTTATAGTGAATAATACAACATTCAGGATGATTAATACACGAATTCATGATTCATGTATTATTTATCATGAACAAGGGCGGAGCCACCTTTGGCCTAGGAGTAGCCTTGGCCCACCCTAAGATATTTGTGAAAGGAAATATTTTATAAGCCAAGCCATTGTTTTCTATGCAAAGTTATGTTTAAGGAGAAATGAAAAATTATGCCCACCTTGCTCTGTTACAATTGCAAGTAATCTCAACCAAAATTATTTTGCTGACAGAGTAACTTCGACTGTTTGTTCTCTAAAGCAAGTAAACTAGGATTTTTGTTTATTCAGTAAAATTTAGTAAATATGAATTGCCTCTAAAACATGGGATTTCCCCCCTAAAACATCTAAGTAAACTTGGATGTTTGTAATTTTAATTAACATTGTAATCTATGAAAATATATGTTAATTGTAATCTATGAAAATATATATATATATAAATATATATGTAAAGGGAAAATCAAATGAGAATTACAAAAGTGTTGTAAATTTGTGAGAATTCATGAATCGTGTATTATTCACCTTGAATGTTGTACTATTCATCTTGAATGATACATTCATGACGAATAATACATGAATGACCCGTGAAAGTGTAGACACGTGACGCGCCCTCTTTTGTTCCCCGGTTCACAACCGAAACTCAATGGGTGTTGGGTTACGGTGATGAATAATGTCTTACGACGTTGAAGAAAGTGTTGAAAAATGTGATGTCGAGTTATGGACTCACGATGTCGAGGTGTGGTACACATTTGAACTTACATTAATATTCATAATGGATATAGAACATATATAACACTTAATGTAAAACACGGTTAAAAAGAAAAAAAACTACATCGAGATGGATGTCATATCGAAGAGCACGAAATTCTCGTTTTTTTGATGTAATTTGTTTGATTAAAATAGTAGGAATTTTCAAGATAATTTACTTTAAAATTTAAGGGGGTAAAATTTTTTAATTAAAAAAGAAAATAAAAAGTCAAATATGGTAGGCGTGCGATTGAAATTATCTTCCTTTTTTACCCCTAATCACCTTAATTAATAATTTCAATTAAAAACTATATTTAATATGAGTCATTGGATCAATAGAGATGGAAGGGCCAAGATCCGTCCTTATGTGCACAATTGAAAATGAGTTTTCATTTGAACTTTCCTCTCTCTCTCTCTCTCTCTATATATATATATATATATATATATATATTACTACCTTAATATTGGTTTTGGTCAAAACTCTTGAAGACAAATTTTCATGCATGGCGTATAAGTATTTTGTGCATAAAATCAGAAAAACTCTTAATTACAAGTTAAAGAGCACAATGTACAAGCTCTTTATGCACTATATGTACCTCTCAACACTTATCAGGCACTATGTTTAAGGAAGTTTTGAAACTCTTTTTTTTCCTCTAAGAAAATCTTCCTTCTTTATTGAGCTTTTATTCTTAAAATGGTTTCTTTCTTTTTATCTTTTTGGCTACCAGTAAAAGAGTTTGCATTCTTTATGAATAGTTTAGCTAACCTCCACCACTGTTTTGGAAAGAGTCAGAATTTCTTTCAACAAACATATACTTTTTCTCCTCCTCAAATCCATCTTTCAATCGTCTCTTTTTCCAAAAGAACTAGATTAATACGCTACCGTCAAGGGTTTTGAGTTATCTCAAATTACATTGTGAAAACCAACAACCATAGATCATGATCCATGTCTAAGAATGCTAACCAATCAGATTAATCCTCTACAACCTATATAAACATTACCCCCCAAAATTGCAACTACAACTTCGAAAACCATTTGCTTCCCCTTTCTTACACATATCTTGATTCTCCATTTCCATCGACTCTAGCAATCGCACCAAAGGTGGCAACCGGAAAAAAACCTGTGGCCGAGAAAGCCACGACGGAGAAGAAGCTTAAAGCAGGGGAGAAACTCCTAAAGGACGCATCTGCGGCGGTGGCGGGGGCAGACAAAAGAAGCATAAGAAATCGGTCGAGACTTGCAATAATTCATCACTAAAAAATGTATGTAAAACTAGAACGGAATAAAAAAATTCATCTTATCCATTGTTTGAATAAATCGTTGTGCTCCTCACATTATCAAATAACTTTTTTTTTCTTTTGTTACAAGTTTTTTAAGTTTTCATTGGAATTTCTAAAATATTTGGGGTTTTCTCGGCTTTCGCTCAAATGTTGCATTTATTTGTTTTCCGACGATTTTCTCGTGATTTTTTCACTGTTCACTGTTCACTGTGTAATTAATTATGATTTGTTGATATGTGATGAAGGAGAGAGATATTCTATTTGTTTATTTATTTATTGTTAGATTATTCTTCTTAGTGCATGATATTGGCAAATAAGTGTAAATTCTGTTTGAATACATTGATTCTGGATCATCATTAATTGATGTTAAAATTTTGGATTTACATCAATAGTTATGAGTTATGAATTGTAAAATCCATATTAGAGAATTTACAGTAAGACTTACAATAAGATTTATTAACTCTGAGATTAATTTTGCCATTTTACGGATTTATATTTTTCACAATCTTGAGTTTGAACAATTAGATTAATTCGAAATTTGTTGAATTATATATTTCCCATAATCAGTTATTGGTATCTTCAGCATTGGAGTTGCCGAGTTGGGGTCAACTATGGACGGATTGCCAACAATCTCCCATCTCCATCTCACGTTAGAGAATTGGTTTATCCTCGTCTCATATACATCCCACACAGGTGTAAATCAAGTCCTGTTTTAAGCATTTCTCAAATACATCCTTAGCAATAATTCGATAGATGATAGTTGCTGTTGTCGTTAAGTTAAGAGCAGTAATAACTCCTATTGTGATTGAGATTATTTGAAGATTAATGAAGATGGTTTCTGCATCCTACTTGCTTTAAAAAGATGTATCCTTATTTAAACAGAGTTGTTTTTGAAGAATATTATGTACAAACAATTTAAATGGACAATGGGAACACTCTAATATCAGTTTGTTCTAGCATTTCTGTTTTATAAATCAAAATCTTTATTTCATCGTCTTGATCAAGGCATGGTTGCCACTTTTTTCAATTATATTTCACGTATGGTATCAAAAACACATAAAAATGAAAGGAGTGTTTTGAGTTAACAAAGATAAATTTGTAAGTAAGATGCTTCTCGAAGTTGCTTTCTGGTTCACATTAGAATTTTACATCCCACAAATGTATTTCCTTATTTTTACCCATGTATAATTCATCTTGGTTAACAAGTTTTACTATGTTATATCGAGCATCTAGAAACAATAAGGGATATGCATAATCCTACACGAAATGCATTGATAAGCATATGATGATTGGTCATTTTGGTTCTCCTGGTTCAGGACCACATGCTATCAGCAAAGTGTAACATGCATAGGATCAAAAGCACAAATATAAATTCATATTATGGGTTGTTGCCTCTGCTTTCCATACAGACAGGGATAAAAATCTGGATGCTTAGGTGCCATGATGTCAATAATAAACTTTGTATTTAGTTTATTAGTCAAATCAGTGATTTGGTATATGGTTTTACGTTCTATGATGTCAACTCTATAATTTTCTAACAATCTGGATGCTCATTTGGGAATGCGATTTGATTGTTTTTAGATGCATATTTCCTTCTTAATTAATATAAAAATGTAATATTATTTTCTTCAAACTTTAAGTTTTAGATTTGTTCAGTAAACGGTTGAATTAATTTTCTAGCTATTATCGAACGAGAAATTTAGGATCCGCCTTCATTGGACCATCTAAGGAGATGAGAGGACTTTATAAGGATGTATAGGTTCTTATAAAAATTACCATTGGAGAGAGTTCTTACAAGAACCTTATATCTTTAAAGTTATTGTAAAGGAACTTTTGTTCGTATCTTGAACTTTGTGCAAGATGATGTTTTATTTGTCTTTTATTTACGTATGTTAGAGATATTTAAATTAAATATATGTTGTTGAAAAAATAGACGAGACCTACAAAAGGGTTCTTATAAGAACTACCATGCGGAGTTTCATATAAGTTCTTAAATTGATTATGCTCTAAAAATGTTTTTCTGGTTTTGATAAATATGATGTTACCTTATAAGCCAACTATAACCCAAATAGTCATTTGACTGCTCCTAAAACAAGAATACATATATGACAATTTTCTGTAATCATGTTGTGTTTTTGTTTCTGCATAGGGTTCTCATGTTGATCTATCCCATTAAATTTTGGCAGGTGAAACCTTGATGTTTGAAAATTAAACTTACTTGATGCAAGTTTGTAATTAATTACAAGGCCACCTTAATGTCATTTATTGCTGCAAGTTTTTATTGTTTCTTAGGAATTTCAACTGGTGCATAAATGCTTGTGAATTAGCCAACTGTCTATCCCTGTGGGCTAACTCAACTTATAAGCTTGCTATCACATACCCTATAACAAATTTTTTCCTATTGAGATAATGTGTGAACCATATAACCGAGGATTAATTTATTTAGTTTATAATTGCAACGATGTTCAACTTAATGGTTAACTTTTCCAATAATATTAACTATAAATTGTATATAAACCGATTTGCATTTCCAAATCTCAAAAAAACATATAATTAAAATCTAGAGGGTGGATAATAGAATTGAGCATAAAGTAGGATTAAATATTTAAATCTCCGGCTTCACAATTGAAATGTGTCCCGTCGCCGCCGCATTGCGGTGAATTTACTATCATGCAATATAGAAAGTTTATGTACTCTACCATGTTCACTCGATCTAATTTGATCTTTTCTATCTTGTTTTAGGTTTCTCTTGTGATTAAACACGATCTCCCAAATAACCGAGACCTTTATATTCATCTTGTCGATCCGGTCATTTTGGTCGAGGCTAAGTTATTGTTTTAGAGTTGTGATTCACCCGTGCTGCATCGCGCGGGTACACCACTAATATATATATATATATATATATATATATATATATATATATATATATATATATGTAATGTCTCGGGTAAGTTCGTTTATTATTCTAGGGTGAGTTGGATCGATTTATAAGTTTAAGGGTGTATTCGTCGTTCTAGTAAAGTTCAAACCCTCATTCGCAATTTTGGTTTATCATATAAACCATCACCTCCTCTTTTTTTTAATTGAGTCGGTTTTGTTGATCCAAACCCTTCAGTGATTTGATAACGACTTTCTGAATTACTTAGTGAAAATTGTAAGTAAACTAGATGTTTTAATGTTTTGCCATCTATGAAAATATACTAAGTATGTTTAGTATCGCTGATGGAAAACATGCGCTTTAACTTATACTTCAGCGATACATGTACATCAGTGAGCCCCGAGCCTGTTCAGTCTCACTGATGATCGCTGATAGTTCCATTTGTAATTGTTTACTTAGGATCCCCGAAGACAAGATTCGCGACAACTGAGTTCAAAGCTGAAATCGAAGACCAAGCTGACGAACGAGTGACTAAGTCTACTAGTGACCTGATGCGGATATCAGCGAAGCCAAGACTTGTCCATTTCACGCGAAGTTTCAAGTAGAAGAATTCCGCGAGAGCTGAACTTTATCATTCACTGATAAAGATCTATTCAGCGATCGCTGATCATGAAACCTGTTCTACAAGTTACTTTTGTCTTATCTCCTTGCACGCCTTTGTACGATTTGTCAGAAGGACATCCCTTTGTCCAGGATCGTACAAACCACTCTGCCAACTACATTGTTTATCATGCGGCCAAAAGGGATGTTTGCTAAAGTCAAATTCATGCAACCAACCAGACGCTGCCACGTGTAAAGTTGTACTGACTTGCATTTAATGCATGCAGTATAAATAGGAAACCCTACTTCATTCTTGAAGAAGCTCTTTCCTCGCTGAACTACTAGTGCAAGAAAATCTTTCCTTAGGTTTTCTTATTTTCTCTCTATCTTTTCTAAGTGCAAGAAATCTGTCTGATTCTAGTTTGTTTAGATTAGGTTTTATACTTGATCTTATTCTGCAACAAACTGTAAATTGTTTGATTATATCGATAAACAATTTTAAAGATAAATATCTTGTGTTTGTATTCACCCCCCATCTACAAACTTGTATAACCCTTCGGGACCAACACGTTTCATTCAGTATGTGTGTGTGTGTGTGTGTTGAGCCGAAAGAAGAAGGGAGAAAGTGTTGTCCGATTAGGGCCGAAGATTAAGTTCGATTGAGAAGTTTTGAGGTATAATTTCTTTTCAATTTGTGTTTATAATCGATAGTAGTAGAGTTCTATCGGTTTAGAATCTTCAATTTTGATTCTTAATTGTGTTCGATCGATTCTGGGTTAGAGTCGATGCGTCCGGATTCATTAGTTTTCCGGATGTAAGGTTTTTATCGGACTTCATGGTTTCTGGATTGGTTTCCGGAATGGTTTTCGGATCAGTTTCCGGACATGGTTTCCGGATGCGGTTCCGGAAGAGTTTCCCGGATAGAGTGTCTGGACCAGGTTTCCGGATAGGGTTCCGAATAAGGGTTCCGGATAAGGGTTTCCGGGTAAATTCCGGTATGTTATGGATGAGGTTTGATCCAGATTCTCTATGTTTCCTGATGAGTTTCCGGGTGGGTTATCCGGATAAGTTCCCGAATCATAGTTCCGGGTGGGTTTCCAGGACCCCGTGCTAAGTCGTCGAAGAGGGACATTTTGTGAGTGTTTTCTGGGTAAGGGTATGATAGGCTTATTTAGAATTCTTAGCCTACTAGTGAGTCTTATGTGTTTGAATAGTTAATGGATACTTGTATTCAATTTATTTCAGATTCTATGACTTTTGGTGAAAGGTCAAACCATCGGTTTATTTGAGAAAAAGTTTGGAAGTATTTTGATAGCAATCAAGTGAGTTTTACTTCAACCATTTTCAAATTGGAATACATATATACTGAATGACAATGTGGTAGGTAGTGTGATGATGTGCTTATGATTGAAATATGATATATTGAGATGTATGTTGTATTTATATAAGCATTACACTACATGAAACACCCTAAAAACCATAATAAATTTAAACCTTCAATTTACAAGGTCCACAACAGTTTCTTCCAAAACTTTCATACATAAATGGAGGATTAGCGACAAGGTTTATATTTACAACTGAACTATTATAAACAACCGACTAATCTAATTCATAACAAATAACATCAGATTATACGGGTTGTCTATAATATCTCCAAAATATTCCTTGTTCTACTAAATTCTCCAACATAGCTCCAAAAACATAACTCTGAGATTTCTCGACACTCATCCCTGCTTATCCCTTCCCGAGCTAGTACCTGGTAAGAAATTTTAATTTGAAAAGATTAGGTTTACGCCTAGTGAGAACATCCCATTTTCAAATTAAAACTTTATAAGCTTTGAAAACCAAATTGTAAACAAAGCAAATAAATTCACCTGGTCTCAACTTTTCTTACCGTACACATAACATCTTTCGATGACGGGAATCATACCCAATTCCATGAATATGACAAACACTAAGTAAGTCATAACATCATGTTCAAGAGCCTACTACGAATCACCACGGATTCTAGATCATTGCTCATGTCCAAGAAAATTACAATTAGTCCATGCCTATTTCTTGGAGAGGAAGTAGAGATTACAATTAAGCCATGCCTATCTCTTTTCTTCCAATAGAAATCGGGAATTACGATTAGTCCACGCCTATCCCATGATTTCACATCTCAGTACGAAATGGGAATTACGATTAGTCCACGCCTATTCCTCATTTCAAACAAACGGGAATTACGATTAGTCCACGCCTATTCCATGTTTATCAAACACACAAGAATTACGATTAGTCCACACCTATTCCACGTGTTCACATAATACTAGTGCCTATGGATCCATTACACTTCCTAACATATGTGTATATCAATCAAAACACATAACAACTCGTATCATAACCTCAGTCGAGTTATAACTATGTTCGTACCGTTAAAATCACAATATGTTTCATTTTCATAAAACATTTGAACAATACAACATTTCACATAAAAATATACAGGAAAACTTGTTCAGTAAACTATTCCGGAACCAAGTCCTGCAAACAGTCCGAAATCCTATCCGGAAACCAAATGCGGAACATCTATCCGGAAACACCTGGAAATCAAAGTAATCCGGTACAATCCGGAAAAAGTATCTGGACTCAAAGTCCGGAACCATCCGGGATCAAGTCAGGTATTCTATCCGGAAACATATCCGGAATCCAGAACAATCCGGTATCCGGTAAAAACATCCGGACACCTATTCGGAATCCGGAATCATCCGGTATCTGGTACATTTATCCGGAAACTTATCCGGAATCCGAAACCAATCCGGAAAACTCATCTTCCGGATTCTTCGACACCCAGTTCCATTCATACTATTTTCGTTTCAATTTACAAACAACTCTTTCAAATCTATATTATAGAGATATCGATATGATTACAGATCAATTTAAATTGACTCGTCAATTTTATTGAGATAGAAATTAAATAGATGAACTCACGTGAGATTTAGAACTTGAACACAAGCTGCAAATCAATTCAACCCATCACTTCAAATTCGAATCTGATTCTCAATGATTCAAAACCTAATTGAAAGCCAACCTTTACTCATACTATCAATTTTAATCAAATAGGATTGAAAAAAATCACCAAAATTCTTAAGGATTGATTAGCTTTCTTTCTGCTTCAAGCAACGACTCCAAACCAAAAAGTTGTGAAATAATTCTCAAATATGACCGACTCTCTTTCTTTAAATACCGGATTCCCAAATTTCAATTTTGACCCTCAACTATCCAAAATCAAGATTTTACAATTTAACCCCAACTATGGCCAATTACAATCTTGATCCCTTAACTTCAAACTCGTAACTTCCAAAATAAAAGTACAATAACTATGAAAATATAGAGGTGTTACAAATGTCCCCAACTTGAAAATGATTTCGTCCCCGAAATCGAAACTATGCAAATAATTGAGGATATCTATTCTTCATATCCTCCTCCGCTTCCCAAGTTACATTTGCACCTCTATGATGTTTCCATTGCACTTTAACCAGACCACTTCCTTATGTCATAGTTTCTCAGTCGTCATCTCTAAAATTGCTTCAGGTTCCTTTATGCAACGACTCTTCTCATCCACTCTTATTTCAGAAAGTGGTATAACATTTTCTTCTTCGGCTAAGCATTTCCGAAGATAACAGACATGGAAGGTATTATGGATTCCTTCCAATTCAGGTGGAAGATCCAACTGATATGCTTGAAGCCCTACTCGTTTGGTTATAGTAAAAGGCCTAAGAAAACGAGGACTCAGCTTTCCACGCTTTCCAAATCTTATGATACCCTTCCACGGGGATACCTTTAACATTACCCGCTCCCCAACTTGGAACTCTTTTGGTCTTCTTTTTGGATCGGCGTAACTCTTTTGTCGATCTTGAGCCGCCTTCATATGTTTCCGAATTTCCTTTACTTTGTCAGCCGTTTGTTGCACAATTTCAGGACCAGCAAACTGTTTTTCTCCAGCTTCCAACAACACACTGGAGTTCTACATTTCCATCCATATAAGGCTTCGAAAGGTGCTCTTCCGATACTGGAATGATAACTATTATTGTACGCAAACTCTACTAAGGGTAAATGTGTATCCCAGTTACCTCCAAAATAAATTACACAAGACTTGAGCATGTCTTCCAAAGTCTGGATGGTTCTTTCACTTTGCCTGTCCGTTTATGGATGATATGCAGTGCTCAAATTCACTCTTGTGCCCAATTCTTCTTGTAGTGACTGCCAAAATCTTGAAGTAAATCGACTGTCACGGTCAGAAACTATAAACACAAGTATACCATGTCTTGACACCACTTCATCAATATATAACTTAGTTAGCTTATCAATTAGTGAAGTTTCTTTCATTTCTAAGAAATGAGCACTTTTGGTTAAACGATCCACGATTACCCAAATAGTATCGTTACCTTTTAACGTCCTTGGTAACTTAGTTACAAAGTCCATGGTAATCTTATCCCATTTCCATTCAGGAATTTCCAAAGATTGTAGACTCCCATAAGGTCGTTGATGTTCAGCCTTTACCAACGAACACGTCACACACTTCTCTATACATTGTGCCACATCTAGCTTCATAGTTGGCCACCAATAGTGTAGTTTCAGATCTCTATACATCTTGGTGCTTCCAGGATGTATAGAATATTTGGACTTGTGGGCGTCTTCGAGAATTAACTCTCGGTTTCCTCCCATCTTTGGCACCTAAATGCGGCCCTGAAACAGTTTGACTCCGCGATCATCTTCAGTCAGTTGAAGACGTTGCTTAACCATGAATTCCTTTTTCAGATTTTCTTCTAATAATGCTTCCGCTTGTGCCACTTTGATTCTTTCGATTAGACTCGACATCACATCAATCCTGGCGTTAGTCGTTTTCAAACATCCACTGTATTCTTTTCTACTTATGGCATCAACCACAACATTTGCTTTACCGGGATGGTAATGCAATTCACAATCATAATCCTTAAGTAGTTCTAACCAACGCCTTTGCCTCATATTTAACTCTTTCTGATCAAAGACATGTTTTAAACTCTCATGATCAGTAAAAAGAGTGCACTTCGTTCCATACAAGTAGTGCCGCCATAGCTTCAAAGCAAACACGACTGCTGCCAATTCCAAATCATGGGTAGGATAATTCTTTTCATGCTTCTTGAGTTGTCTTGATGCATAAGCAATTACTTTGCCACGTTGCATCAATACACACCCCAAACCCATCTTTGACGCATCACTATAAACGACTAAATCTTCTGTTCCTTCCGGTAGTGCAAGAATAGGAGCTTCACACAACTTCTTCTGTAATGTCCTGAAAGCTTACTCTTGCTTTTCAGTTCACGCAAACTTTATATTTTTCCATGTCAGACTTGTCAAGGCAGAAGCGATCTTAGAGAAATCTTTTATAAACCTCCGGTAATAGCCTGCTAAACCCAAGAAACTCCATATCTCTGAAGCGTTCTTTGGTGTCTCCCAATTCGTCATTGCTTCTATCTTTGCCGGATCCACTTTGACCCCTTCAGAAGTAATCACATGACCAAGAAATTGTACCTCCTTTAACCAAAATTCACACTTTGAAAACTTTGCGTACAATTTCTCCTTTCTCAAAACATTTAAGACTTCACGAAGATGACATTCGTGATCGGCCTCATTTTTTGAATAAACAAATATGCCATCAATAAACACGATGATGGACTTGTCTAGGAATGGTCGACACACTCTGTTCATTAAATCCATGAACACAGCTGGAGCATTTGTCAACCCAAAAGGCATCACAAGGAATTCATAATGCCCATACCTTGTTCTAAACGCCGTATTGGGAACATCTTCGTCCCTTACTCTTACTTGATGATAGCCCGACCTCAAATCAATCTTTGAGAAGCATCCAGCGCCTTGGAGTTGATCGAATAAGTCATCAATCCATGGAAGCAGATACTTATTCTTAATAGTCACTTTATTCAACTCCCTATAGTCGATGCCTATTCTCATAGTGCCATCATTTTTCTTGACAAACAACACTGGAGCTCCCCAAGGTGAAGAACTTGGCCTAACAAACCCCTTTTCAAGCAGTTCTTGTAGTTGAGACATCATCTATTTCATTTCAGCCGGTGCTAAATGGTACGGTGCACGTACTATCGGTGCCGCTCCTGGAACAAGATCAATTCTGAACTCTACCCGTCGTTCTGGTTGTAAGCCTGGAAGATCATCGGGGAATACGTCTGGAAATTCACGTACTACCCTTATATCTTCCGCTCGCTTCTTTTCAACTTTAGCATCCAAAACATATGCTAGATAGGATAAATATCCTTTAACTAGACACTTACGTGCTTTGGCAATAGAAATCAACGGAACCTCCCCTTTTCGCTTTTCCCCATAAATGAATACAACATCATTTTCGGGCATAGTGTAACACCCTAAAAACAGGGCTAATTTAAACCTTAAAAATTACACAAGTTATGATCATAGAACTTCAAACTTTGATAACCTGAGGATCAAATGTAAATGTTTTATATATACAACACGTCTAACTCAAATAACCTATTAATCTAATCATACATCATAATCAGATTAACTAAGTTATCTAGTCCTTTGTCCCAAAAGCATCAAAAGGATAGCTAGATCCTCCGTCATCTCTAAGTTTGAATCTTTCCAAAGGTCCTCATCACACATCCCCGCTTACTTCCCGGAGCTTGTACCTGGTAAGAAGATTCAACTTGAACAATTAGGCTTTCGCCTAGTGAGGATATTCAAATCAAATTAAAATTAACAAATAAAATATATCAACAGATAAGTCAAACCTGTTTTCACCCATCTTACCGTACAACAACTCCTTCCAACAATGGGAATCTACCCCACTCCCATACTTATGACTAATTCATCTAGCCATAATTTCGCTACCAAGAGTTTACCATGAATAATCCCATATTCAAGGTTAATACTCTTATTCAAGAAATTACAAGTCAAAACCTGCCTATTTCTTAATCCGGAAGTAGAGATTACAAATTACTTTATGCCTATCTCTAATCTTCCTTTCACAATTGGGAAATCTCTGATCTTCCCTGTAAAAATGGAAATCTCCGATCTTCCATTCGAAATGGGAATTACAAATCAAAACCTGCCTATTCCACATTTCACATCCTCCCCACCTCATAATCAATGGCCCCAATGGGATTAATATATCGCGATACACAACCGGGACCCCCGATGATTCAAGATACACTCAACCACTAAAAATTACATCCCTTTGGTCAATGGCTAGTAATCGGTTCCCATTATACCGTACTAAGGTGCCCCCGATGACCGGATGCCTATTTTTAGCAACCACAACATAATACATAAGTATTATTACTCTTACTATCGTAGGTGCATAACATACGATATATATTACCTCTCCCAACATATTCTATATATATAAAGAATATAAATAGTTTATCGCCTCAACTTCTTAACTATCCCCGTTTTGCTATTTAGCATTGGGGATCTCAACATAGCATAACTGTCAGGATCGATTCTTAACAAGAATTAAACTTCTTAGAAACAGAATTTAGAGAATCTTGCGGAATAGAACTCTAAATCAATTAAAGAACAATCAATAGAATTCAACACACTGTATATATCAAACTGTATTACTCACAAGTTTTACACCAAACCTCAATCTTGTTGAACAGGCTCAACAAGACGACTTCTACTTCTCTAGAAATAGGATCTACGACCTTGAGGTTAATTCTCTCTGAATAGCTAAACAACTTTTTGAATAACTGTTCTCTCTATCGTGTATATATTGTCATTCTAATAGCTATCAATACTATTTATACAAAAGTAATTACAAGATAACTATCAAAAGTAAATTGATCTTCTGAATCTTCGTTAAACATATCTTGATCAATTCCTTCTTTGTCTCCAAAAGTATCGCATACCAAACTTATCAAGTCAACAGTATTAACAATGATTTGGCTCAGCAACATTAACGACCTTCAACAGTATTAACCTTCACAGTCTTCTAGCAGTAGTATCTCAGCTCAGCAGTACTAACCATGTCTAGCAGTAGTAATTTGGTCTAGCAGTACTAACCTTGTCTAGCAGTAGTAACTTCGTCTAGCAGTAGTAACTTGGTCTAGCAGTAGTAACGAAGAACTGGCAGTAGTAAACTTGTCTTGGCAGTACTAACCATACTTAGCATATCTTCAGTTCCCAACAATCTCCCCCTAACTTGACTTTTAGGAAAAGAAGTCAAGTTCTTCAGATGATGCTTCCAAAACCTAATCATACATGCCTAGATTAGGATTCAATCCCAGACTTTGATTGAGAATCCTTTTTACCAAGAATCTACCCATTGCTGAATCCTTGTTGCAGGTCAACTTAGCATGTAGCATTCCTTTCAGCCTCTTCATGCTGTGATTGTATATTTCATCCACCAGATAGTATTCTTGAGTCGCAGAGTCAAGGGAGATGACATATACTCCACAGTTTTCATAGAGCATCCAGTTGGTAATGGCTTGAAACTGTGTGTTTATCCTATGCTGAACTGCTTCAGGTTTGAACATTTGGCACAAGAATTCAAGTACCATTTTAGAGATTGACATCCCTTGCTCAGTCAGCATGTTTTCATATATCCTCATCCCAACTTTGAACATCTCTTCTAAGTCTGATCTTGAGCAAGTTCTGACAATTTTTCCCCAAGTTGAAAAGACTTCAAATTTTCCATCTGCTCTTTTTATCCTAATGAACTCCTTTCTACCATCTTTCAAAGTGTCCCAAAAGATGATTTCAGGAGCCTTAGATGATATTGGTTCAGCCTGAATTGGAATTGGGTTAGAGTCAACACCAGTAATATACAAATCACATTGGGCATCAGTTTGTGATTGTATATTGCTTGATTGCCCTGATGGAGTTGCCACTTCTTCTTCAGCAACTTTTGGATCAGATTTTTCTTTCACTGTTTCCTCCTGGGCCTCTTCTGCAGTTGGCTCCACCCTTGGCTTCTTTTCATTTTTCTTCTGTGAAGTTATGGGCTTGGTGCTTGGTCTTTTCTTTGACATCATCTTGGTTCTTTTAAGAGTTTTAACAGCTTCAGGAGTTGGTTCAGCTGTTTTAAGTTTCTCAGCAGCAATAACCATTTCTGCTGCTATGGCTGTTACTGCTTCTCTTAGAACATGTAATGATGCTTCTTCAACACTGTTCTTCACAATCCAGTATATTTCTTCATCAATTTCAGCTTGAGATGTAGTTACTGCTTCCTGCTCAGTTTCTGCTGCTTTTTCTGTTTGGCCTTCAGCAGCATTAACTGTTTCTGCTGCTTGTTCAAACTCAGCAGCATTAACAGTTTCTGCTGCTGTGGTTTCTGCTGCTGTTGTAGTTTCTGCTTCTTTAACAAGCTCTTCCACCTTTTCTGTCTCCCCCTTATTCTGTGCACTGGACTCCCCCTTAAACTGTGCATTATTAATTTCCATCTCAGTCTCCATCTGAACTGTCTCCCCCTCAACTTGTAGACCCTTCATGTTCAGTTCTGCTTCTGATTCTGACTCCCCCTTTTTGGGAGCATCATCAGTTGGAATTCTTTTTCTCAGCACAAATCTTGCCTTTTTCCTTCTGTGCAACAACTTGGTGACCATCTTCTTGAGCTTCTCAATTTGAGACTGTTGGTAGGTGACCACAGTCTTCAGTTGCTCAATCTCCTTCTTTTGTGCCATAACATCCAAGTTGACATTTCCAATTGTTTCCATCAATTCATCATAGTTATATCTATCCTCACCTTGTTTAGAAGTGTTTACCTTCTTTAAAGGATCACTGGAAGTAGCCATCAATTCCTCTTTGTTATGTCTATCCTCACCCTTTTTAGAAGTTTTTACCTTCTTTAAGGGATCCTTGGAAGTTTTAGCAGAAGCCTTCTGCCTAGCAGAAGCACTAACTGCCCCCTTGGTTTCTTGGCACTTGGGTCCTCCTAATGATTTCTCATTTAGAGTTGCCATGGGGAAGGTCTTATTTATGTTACCACTGTCCTTCTCTGTGCTAGCAGAAGTAGTGGCAGCCTTAGCACCCATATGCTCATCCTTCTCCTTAGAGAGCACCTTCTTGGGGTTGGGAGACACCCCTGTGGTTTCCCTGTTGATATTCTCAATTGGAGAATGCTCCAACTGAGGGCTTAAAGACTTAGGGCTCTGAGTAGGTACATCAAGGGAAGGAACCTTGTGCACCTTTCTTCTTTGAAACTTGTTGGATAAAGCAGGAGTGGGCTTTTGAAGTATGTGCTGAGGGATATTTATAGTGAGTGAAGGTGGGGTTTGGTCATCAGTGGGATGATCTAATGAGGGCCTTGATCCTGATGCCATACCTTCAGAGGGGTGGGACACAACCATCATTGTAGAGAACAATGGTGTGTCAACTCCTTCCGAGTCCCTAGGAAGTCTTTTCATATTTGAAAAAACCTTCCCTTTAGGGGATTTGGGTACATATACCTCAGTAAACTGAGGTAAGTCCATCAATTCCTTGTTAATAACTTCTTGCACAAACCTTGGATACATGTAAAAGCTCTTTTTGGATTCCAAGTTTGACACAAGATCATTAAAGATCATAGCTGAAAAATTGTACTTTCTGGCAGTGGATAAGCAGACCAAGGCATATGCAATGGGACTGCTGAACTCACTCCATCCAGTAGTTTTCTTGGAAATACAGTGCATCAGGGTATGAACAAGAAATCTCCATTGGTTGAAAAATTTTGACTTGTAGAATTTAAAAACACCAATGGGACCTTCATACCCCATTCTTTGTAAAGTCGAATATAAGTCATCAGAAGATATAAAGGTTATACCTGAGGCATCATCTAAGTGAAGAGAGATGCGAATAACCTCCTCTGTGACTTTCAAGGGTTTATCACAAACCCTTGTTCGAATGGTTTTCTGCCCTTCTTCGAAACTGACAGTGGCATTCTCCCAAAATTGCGTCTGATGTTCGATATAGATGGTTGGGCTCACCGTTAGGGCATATGAGATGTGCGAGGATTTGAGAAAATCGACGATATCGTGGAATCCCGCAGCTTGTTTCGGCTTCTGAAGCATGGCTATTTCATTGTGCTCATCAACAAACTCCATGATTCCTGAGGATTCTTGAAAGAAAAACACAAAGATTCTGGGGAGACTAGGTTAGAACGAGAGAGAAGAAGTAAATGCGAAGAGTCGTTATGAACTTTGGCGGGCAAACAGGGGTATTTATATGCCCTAGATTATCAAAAGCAGTATTAACGACATAGGCAGTACTAACTACCGAGCAGTATTAACTGCAAAGCAGTATTAACTACACAAGCAGTATTAACGACTGAGCAGTATTAACTACCGAGCAGTATTAACTGCAAAGCAGTATTAACTACACAAGCAGTATTAACGACTGAGCAGTATTAACTATCGAGCAGTATTAACTGCAAAGCAGTATTAACTACACAAGCAGTATTAACGACTGAGCAGTATTAACTGCACTAGCAGTATTAACTACTGAGCAGTATTAACTGTGCACTAGCAGTATTAACTACTGAGCAGTATTAACTGCAAAGCAGTATTAACTACACAAGCAGTATTAACTGCTGAGCAGTATTAACTACACAAGCAGTATTAACTGCACAAGCAGTATTAACTACTAGAACACAGGCAGTAGTAACTCTGCACTAGCAGTAGTAACGCTGCACAGGCAGTAGTAACTACACTTACACTTTTCTGCACTTGGTAATCTGAGGGAAACAGAGGATCCTGAGAAAGAAAGTTAGTAGCACCAAATATATGAAGAAATACAGGTATAAAAACAGAAAGTCATAAATTTATTCTAGGTTGATCATGCCCACACTTGTTACCAAAAAGGTGAATCTACCCACATCAAAAGCTTTTGTGAATAGATCAGCAAACTGGTCATTTGTATGAACTTTAGCAACCTGAATTAATTTCTTTTCATTGCAATCTCTTATAAAGTGATACCTTATCTCTATATGCTTTGTTTTTGAGTGTTTGACTGGATTATTAACAATGCTAATAGCACTGTTGTTATCAATGAAAATTGGAGTGTGAAGAAATGTTACCCCATAGTCCAACATCTGATTCTGAATCCATAGAACCTGAGAGCAGCAGCTTGCAGCAGCTATGTACTCAGCCTCTGTGGTAGATAAGGACACTGTGGTTTGTTTCTTACACTGCCAAGATACTAGTCTTGTACCCAAAAACTGACATCCACCTGAAGTAGACTTCCTATCCATGTTGGCTCCACCCAAATCACTATCTGAATATGCAAGCAAGTCAAAAGAGGATTCATGAGGATACCAGAGACCTAATCTAGGTTGCCCTTTTAAGTATCTGAATATTCTCTTGACAGCATGAAGGTGTGATTGCTTAGGAGAAACCTGAAATCTGGCACAAACACAGACTGAAAACATAATATCTGGTCTAGAGGCTGTGAGATACATGAGAGATCCAATCATTGATCTGTAATGATGGACATCCACATCCTCCCCCTCAAGATCTGCAGTGATCTGTTTATGTGTTTCCATTGGAGTGCTTGCTGGCTTTGAGTCTGATAAACCAAACTTGTCCAGGATGTCTTTCACATACTTGGATTGGCTAATAAAAATCCCATCTTTCCTCTGTTTTACCTGAAGCCCAAGAAAGAATGTAAGTTCTCCCATGGAACTCATCTTGAAGCTTTTGTGCATCAATTCTTCAAACTCTTTACACATTTGATCATTGGTGGATCCAAAGATGATGTCATCCACATAGATCTGAACAAGTAATGTACCTCTCTTTCTCCTCTTGATAAACAGGGTCTTGTCAATTACTCCTCTTTCAAAGTCATTTTTCAAGAGATAGGTAGACAGAGTGTCATACCATGCTCTTGGAGCTTGATGCAAACCATAAAGAGCCTTCTTCAGCTTGTATACTCTGTCAGGGTGCAATGGATTCTCAAATCCAGGGGGTTGACATACATATACTTCTTCCTCAATACTTCCATACAAAAATGCACTTTTGACATCCATTTGGTACACTTTGAACTTCATGTATGAGGCATAGGCTAGAAATAACCTGATTGCTTCAATCCTTGCCACAGGAGCAAAGACTTCCTCATAATCTATTCCTTCTTCCTGAGTGTACCCTTGTGCAACCAGTCTAGCTTTGTTTCTGATCAAAATCCCTCTGTCATCCTTCTTGTTCCTGAAAATCCACTTGGTGCCAATTGCTCTATGACCTTTTGGAAGGTCTACCAAGTCCCAAACATCCTGTAATTTGAACTGTAGCAGCTCCTCTTGCATTGCCTCTATCCAGCTTGGGTCTTTCATAGCATCATAAGCCTTTTTGGGCTCAATCTGGGACAGAAAGCAAGTAAGAACAGTATTAACTGTATTTTGCTGCTCTTGCAATTCTTGGAGTCTGCTTTGCTTTCTAGTCATCATGGGGGATGCAATATCTCCAATCACCAACTCAGGAGGATGATTTTTCTGAGTTCTTGTTGGATGACCAGCTTCCTCTTGAATGTTCTCATCCATATTTGATTCATTTAATTCTGGATTTGTTTCTGCTTCTTCAGTCACCTCAGATTCTCTGGAATTTGGACCTGAAGACTGATTTTCCTCTGCTCTCCTCTCTTCTTCATTCTGAATAGGTTCAGTCTCCTCTTGGTGTTCACAGAATTCAACAGGATCAATGGAAGGGAGTGGAAATATCACAGATTGAATTCTGTGTTCTGATGATGGTGTATCCCTTTGTCCTGCATATACATCACTACTGAAACCCAAAGAATTAGTGAGTGAATCAATGTCAAATAGCCAATTAGGACCTGAACCAATAGGATTTGGTGTGTTCTCATTGCATTTGACATTATCACTTTCTTCAATTATTCTAGAAGAGGTATTAAAAACTCTGTAGGCCTTACTTTGAGATGAATACCCAACAAGAAAACCATCATCTGCTTTGCTATCAAACTTGCCTAAGTGAGATTTGGTATTGAGAATAGTACAAGGACATCCAAATGGTTTGAAAAATCCAATATATGGTTTCCTTTTATGGAAAAGCTCATAAGGTGTCTTGTTTTTAGGCTTTACAACTAAAACTCTGTTTTGAACATAGCAGGCAGTATTAACTGCTTCTGCCCAAAAAGTAATTGGTAACTTTGAATCAGCTAACAGAGATCTAGCAGCCTCAATCAGTGTCCTATTCCTTCTCTCAGCAACACCATTTTGTTGTGGAGTCCTAGGAGCACTGTATTGTCTCTCAATTCCTTTTTCTTCACAAAAGGTGTTTAGATCAAAATTTTTAAACTCAGTTCCATTATCTGATCTAATGACTTTCACTCTTTGATTTGATTGGTTTTCAATTTTGAGAATAAAAGATTTGATCAGTCCACTTGTCTCATCTTTAGTTCTCAGAAAATATACCCAAGTAAATCTAGAATAATCATCAACAATAACTAAGCAGTATGATTTCTTGCCAATACTCATCACATTGGTAGGACCAAACAGATCCATATGTAACAGTTGAAGAGGATTTGAGATAGTGTTTATCTCTTTGGTCTTATGAGAAGTTTTGTGTTGTTTGCCTTTGAGACAAGCAACACAATGATCATCACATGAATAGACTTTGGATGGCAAACCCCTTACAAGGTTATTCTTAACAAGTTTATTCATTGTTTTAAAGTTCATGTGACACATCCTTCTGTGCCAAAGTGATGATTCATCTAAAGAAGCTTTTGAAACTAAACAATTTAGGGATGAATCAGATGAAACACTTTCCAAATCTAAACAATAAACATTATCCTTCCTAGGAGTTCTCAGAAGTATCATGTTTTCATCAACCACTTTGTATCCAGGAGCAAGGATAATACATTCAGAATCAGTAAACAATATGCTATGCTTCTTGTCACAAACCTGTGATACACTTAACAGGTTGTATCTCAATTGTTCAACATAGTACACATCTTCAAAGGTCATCTTACCCTTTGAAACATCACCCTTACCACTTATCTTTCCACCAGTAGGATTATCCCCAAATGCAACATGTCCTCCATCAATCTTTTTGAAATTTTTGAGGCAGGCCATGTTACCTGTCATGTGCCTGGAACAACCACTATCAACATGCCAAATGCTCTTCCCCTTGAGCTGTTGGTTGCCCTGCACATCAAGATAAATCAGTTAGTTTTATTGGGAACCCAAGCCGAAGTGGTCTTGGGTCTCCCTTGCTCATCAAAGTACTTACACTTGGTTTTGATGAGATTTTCAAATTTAGGTACTGCAGTGCTGGAGTACTTTGTCAAAATTATTGGTGTAGCAGCACTAGAAGCAGTATTAACCTCAGAAGTACTAACAGTGCTAGCAGTACTAATACTGGAAGCAACAGTACTGTTAGCAGCAGTATCAGCAGTACTAACAGAGGTAGCAGTATTAACAGAGTTAACACTGCTAGAAGCAGTATTAACAGAGTTAATACTGCTAGCAGCAGTACTATCTGAAGAAGCACTAAAAGTATTAGCAGTACTAACTTTGGAATGATTACTAGCAGTATTAACACTGCTAGCAGCACTAACTTTTGAAGCAGTACTAACAGTGTTAGCAGTACTAACACTGCTAGCAGCAATATTGTTTTTAGTGCCTTTTGGAACCCACATAGTACCACATTCCTTTTCAGTCGTTTTCTTTATGTGGCTTTTGGGTTTATCTTGTTTCTTTGCCACATTTTTCTTTGCAAGCTTTTTATAGCCACCATTCTTTCTGTAACCACCAGGTTTTTGAAAAGATCTTTGAGCATTAAACCTTTGGTTAACAGGATTGAAATAACAGTGTTTGGCTAAATGATTTAGCTTACCACAGATGAAACAAGGTTTTGGCCTGTTGATTCTGTTCAGATCAACTCCTTGTCTCATAGCCCACTGGTTATTCCAGTTCCTTTGATTTCCCCTCTGATTATCATGTTTTTGAGGCTTGTTCTCTTTAGATTTCCTGCAAGAACACTGTTTACAGGTATTGGAGTTCACAACTTTGGGCTGTGTGGAATGAACTCCCTTTTTCTCTTCAGTCCTTTTGATCTCATTGTTCTTGACACATGGACTTTCACATTCCTCATCAGAGTCTACTTTGTCAGTCTCATCCTCAACAACTACTGTTTCTTCACAAGGATCTATATTAATCTTTAATTCAGGATCCTTCCTATCCTTGGTCTCTAACAAATCAGACTTAGGAGGTATGTAGTTGTTATTGTAGGGTGGAGGTGTGGCATTGTACCCTATCCCTACTTTCATCTTGTCATGGATTTGAGCCTTAATGATGGTATCCATGGTTTTAGAAGCACAGGTAAACTTTTCAACATCAAGTTTAACCTTCTTAAGCTCTTCTTTTAATTTCTCATTCTCCTCCCCAGACACTTTCAGCTTAATCTCATACTCATTCTTCTCCCACTTCCAATAGTTAGTATCATAGGAGTGTTGAAGTTCATTAGCTTGAAAAGCTCTAATTTGTTCCTCAAACCTTTCTACAATCCTAACATAATCTTTCACATCTTTCTCTAGCCTCTTAAGGTTATCACACATACCCTGATTGTGATCCCTATATCTTTTAACAGCATCAATGCAAGCTTGAGAACAGATTTTAGATTGTACCTCAGTGGGAATATCAGATACTTCTGCCATAAGAGCTTGATTCTGACAGGCTTCCTCAGCTTGATCACTCCAATCAAATCCCATTCCTTGTTGAGAAACAAGGGCTTGAGAAGAGCTTCTGTTTTGGTTTCCATTTGGAGTCTGTTGATGTGATCCTCCACTTCTGCATTCTCTGGCAAAGTGTCCCATCTTGTGACACTTATAACACTCAACCTTGGACTTGTCAAAGCCTGCACCATCTTCTCTTCTCTGGGAAAAGTTGTTTCTCCCAGTCCTTTTGATGAATTTCTTCACCCTCATTGATAGCATAGCCATCTGCCACTTGATGTCCATCTCTTCCAGATCATCAGCATTAATCTGCTCTAAATCATCATTGATTAGAGAAGAGTGAACATGACTAGAAAAGAATGCTTCTAGTACAGAATCCGTAGTCTTCTCTTGATTAGTTCCACCAGCAGCATTAACAGAACCTGCAGTATTAACAGAATCAGGATTAGCAGCATTATCAGAGGATGAAGATAATAAAGCAGCATTATAAACAAATCCAGATGGCCTTTTCTTGGCTTCAACTTCAGCCTCAAATACTCTCAGATCATTGTAGAGGTCATCTAGCTCTTTGTCCTCCAATTGGTCATTCTGTCTGAATGAGACTGTGTACATGGTCCATTCTTCTCCCAATGATCTAAGGAACTTTCTATTGACATCATCAGCATCCATGTGTACACCCACAGTTGCTAATTCTCCAATTAACTTGTTAAATCTGTCAAAAGTTTGAGTCATAGACTCATTCTTTGCAGACATGAAGTTCTCATATTGTTGCCTGAGAATAGCCTTTTGATTTCTCTTTGTGCTCTTTGTGCCAGTAAATCTTTTCTCCAGAGCATTCCACAACATCTGTGCATCTGTGCAGTGTTGGAATTGATGTTGGTACTCATTAGGAATAGCCAAAAGCAGAGTGCTTAAGGCCTTCATCTCTGTTTGTCTAACTTTCTTTTCAGCATCTGTCTTGGGAGGAGGTCTCTTTCCATCTGCTCCAATCTTTCCTTCATTACATGGGCCATTTTCTATGATGTCCCATATTGCATAATCAGTAAGAAGAATGTACTGCTTGATTCTCAGTTTCCACATGTCAAATTCATTGGGTTTGAGCATGGGAACCTTTGAAAGAAGAGTACTGTGATTATCCATTGAATTGTCCATAGCTTCTAAGATACCAATGCTCTGATACCACTTGTCAGGATCGATTCTTAACAAGAATTAAACTTCTTAGAAACATAATTTAGAGAATCTTGCGGAATAGAACTCTAAATCAATTAAAGAACAATCAATAGAATTCAACACACTGTATATATCAAACTGTATTACTCACAAGTTTTACACCAAACCTCAATCTTGTTGAACAGGCTCAACAAGACGACTTCTACTTCTCTAGAAATAGGATCTACGACCTTGAGGTTAATTCTCTCTGAATAGCTAAACAACTTTTTGAATAACTGTTCTCTCTATCGTGTATATATTGTCATTCTAATAGCTATCAATACTATTTATACAAAAGTAATTACAAGATAACTATCAAAAGTAAATTGATCTTCTGAATCTTCGTTAAACATATCTTGATCAATTCCTTCTTTGTCTCCAAAAGTATCGCATACCAAACTTATCAAGTCAGCAGCATTAACAATGATTTGGCTCAGCAGCATTAACGACCTTCAACAGTATTAACCTTCACAGTCTTCTAGCAGTAGTATCTCAGCTCAGCAGTACTAACCATGTCTAGCAGTAGTAATTTGGTCTAGCAGTACTAACCTTGTCTAGCAGTAGTAACTTCGTCTAGCAGTAGTAACTTGGTCTAGCAGTAGTAACGAAGAACTGGCAGTAGTAAACTTGTCTTGGCAGTACTAACCATACTTAGCATATCTTCAGTTCCCAACAATAACTCTTAAACATTTAATTGGACTCATACTGATTAAGACAAGTCCTTACAACTATCGACAATTATGGTAAAATCAGCTTTGTAACAGAGTGAGAATTGCGCAACCAAAAGAAGCGAAATACTCACTTCTCGCAACCAACAATAGCGAGATACTCTACTTCTCGCAATAGTGCCTTGCGAATTATTCACTTTTCGCAAACATGGGTTGCGAGATTCTCACTTTGCGCAACCAAGGCTAGCGCAAAGTGAACATCTCGCTAGTACTGTTCATCGTCTTCTTCATTAAGTCAGTTTACAAAATCAACTTATTAAGCCTACTATTTTTCAATTAATTCATACCCAAGCATTTAGACACAGTTTAAAACATACCTATATCAATTTCAATGGCTAATTTTAGAGTGAAGTGAATAAACTCACCTGGTCAGTTTCTGAACGCTGTATTCTTCACAAAACCCACTTCCTCTGCTTAATCAACAACAAGATTTCTCCAAAATCAGCTTTCTTTCTTCTGTTTCTTCTTTCTTTCACGTACGCACTCTCTCTCTCTCTCGCTCTCTGTTTGATTTTACTCAAAATAATCTCACCTACACACAATTAGTCACTAAGGACTAATTGTGTTGACACCTCATGCTGATAACTTGATGAGTCAAAACTCATATTACCCAATACACCTCAAACTTTACTGAAATGACATATTAAACCCTCAAGTTAAGTTTTCGTATTAAACTTCAACTTGAACAAAAATACAATTAAAGTTTACCCCTTTAACTTATTACACTACAAAACCATTTACGTAACTTAATCGGGGATAAACTCTAAAATTAATCTATCACATGATAAATCATACCTTATCAAATAATTATACTCAAATTATTTAATAAACCTAAACATCATTTTTTTATATATATAAAAAAACGAGATGTTACACATATGGATCCGAATTAATTTCTTGGCCCAAAGAATTTCTGCTTGATTGCTTGTCAACCAATCCATACCAATGACTATATCAAACCCCCCAATCTCCATCACAATCAAATCAATCTGGAATTCCTTCCCTTCTATCATAATTGTACAATTTTCAAGTCTTTCTCGAACTAAGACTTAACCCCCGTTAGCTATTTCAACTACTAAGGCATCTTCCAAGATAGTGACAGGCATAGCTAACTTTTGATAAAACGATTTCGATATAAAAGATAGGTTGGCACCACAATCAAATAATACTCGTGTAGGAGCAGAGTTAATAAAAAAAGTACCAGAAACAACATCCTTCGATTCTTTTGCTTCATCAGCCGTCATATGAAATGCCCTGCCCGTTGGCTTTGGAGTATTCGACTTTCTTTCTTGATTCCCACTCTTCTTTAACTTTGGACAGTCCCTTCGGAAATGACCCGACTGCTTACATTCGAAACATGTTGGCCCTTGGATAGGACAATTACTCAAAGTATGTCCACTTTTACCACACTTGTAACATTCTTGTAAAGTCACTCGGCACGAACCAAAATGCTTGCTTCTGCATTTCTGGCACCAGTTTGGTTCTCGTCGAGATTCAAAACGAGTATTTTTTACAAACGGCTTGGATCTTTGAGAAGATTCTGATCGGCCTTCCCATTTTCGTTTCTCCCCCACTTGTATCTTTTCATCCTTATCTCTAGCATAAACTTCCACGATTATCTTAGCTTCTTCAATTGTTTCTCTCAGAGTCAAAGCTTTAGAACTTCTGACCCTGGACATCATATCAGCCGGCAAACCCTTTAGGTAAGCCTTGATCTTTTCTTTTCAGTTGGGGCCACATGCCCCACTAAGTTCAACTTCTCTAAAAAGATTCGAGTATATTCCCTTACAGACGAATTACCCTTCTTTAACGTTCGAAATTCTTCCTCAATGCGATCCATTTCGTTCTCATTGCAATATTATTCCAATATCTTCCTTTTGAACGACTCCCATGTCATAGCGGACAAAACTGGAGCCGTTACAGTCGACGTCACAATGTTCCACCAGGTCAAAGCATTTCCACGTAACATCTGAGATCCGAATCTGACCTTCGATCCTACGTCACAATCACAAGCTCTAAAAGCATGTTCCATTTCTCTAATCCAATTCATACAAGCAATTGGATTGTCTAATCCAGCAAACTCCGGTGGCTTGCAACTCAAAAATGTTTTATAAGAACAAACTTTTTCCATCATTCTATTCACATTCTGCACCGGATTAACAGGTGGAGTTACTGTACCAGTACCCATCTCCGGTCTTCGTGACTCGACATACCGGTCATTAAACATTTTTATAAACATCTCTTGTTGTTGAGTTAGTGCGTTATTCATCATTCGCATCATGTTTTCCATCATGCGAGATTCCATGGTGGATTCTGTCGTCAACGGGTTAGAAGTACCGGCATTCGTACGTTTCACTTGACTTCCTCCTCCCAAGATAGGTGGCCTTGGTGGATTTACCCTAGTTTCACTCCTTTCAGGTTGTTTCTCCACCCATTCATTTGTCGCCCTCTCTTCTGAAGAAGTAGGAGATCTGGTTGGGGTATTCACCATCGTATTCTGAATAACACATAAAGATAACCATAAGAAATGGCTATACGTACCCAAACACCAGATCGTACTTTAACGTTCATTAATCACCATAACAATTTAAAAACAAGTACGCTTACGTAACAATATATTCATAATAACAGTAGCTAATTGAAATTATAAACATACTATACATAAGAATCCTCGTTAATATCATCACAATTCTTAATTCACGTATTTTCGTTGACTCTAAGACTATCCCGTCTTAGTATTTCTACCCAATCTCACAAATCATAACTTAATCATCTCAACTTAAGTCTAGGTATCTTACGATCATACCTAGTTCGCTTAAACTACAACTTTGATACCAAACTGAAACACCCTAAAAACCACAATAAATTTAAACCTTCAATTTACAAGGTCCACAACAGTTTCTTCCAAAACTTTCATACATAAATGGAGGATTAGCGACAAGGTTTATATATACAACTGAACTATTATAAACAACCGACTAATCTAATTCATAACTAATAAAATCAGATTATACGGGTTGTCTATAATATCTCCAAAATACTCCTTGTTCTACTAAATTCTCCAACATAGCTCCGAAAACATAACTCTAGGATTTCTCGACACTCATCCTTGCTTATCCCTTCCCGAGCTAGTACCTGGTAAGAAATTTTAATTTGAAAAGATTAGGCTTACGCCTAGTGAGAACATCCAATTTTCAAATTAAAACTTTATAAGCTTTGAAAACCAAATTGTAAACAAAGCAAATAAATTCACCTGGTCTCAACCTTTCTTACCGTACACATAACATCTTTCGATGACGGAAATCATACCCGATTCCATGAATATGACAAACACTAAGTAAGTCATAGCATCATGTTCAAGAGCCCACTACGAATCACCACGGATTCTAGATCATTGCTCATGTCCAAGAAATTACAATTAGTCCATGCCTATTTCTTGGAGAGGAAGTATAGATTACAATTAAGCCATGCCTATCTCTTTTCTTCCAATAGAAATCGGGAATTACGATTAGTCCACGCCTATCCCACGATTTCTCATATCAGTACAAAATGGGAATTACGATTAGTCCATGCCTATTCCTCATTTTAAACAAACGGGAATTACGATTAGTCCACGCCTATTCCACGTTTATCAAACACACAGGAATTACGATTAGTCCATGCCTATTTGACGTGTTCACATAATACTAGTCCCTATGGATCCATTACACTTCCTAACATATGTGTATATCAATCAAAACACATAACAACTCGTATCATAACCTCAGTCGAGTTATAACTATGTTCGTACCGTTAAAATTACAATATGTTTCGTTTTCATAAAACATTTGAACAGTACAACATTTCACATAAAAATATATAGGAAAACTTGTTTAGTAAACTATTCCGGAACCAAGTCCTGCAAACAGTCCGGAATCCTATCCGGAAACACCTGGAAATCAAACTAATCTGGTACAATCCGAAAAAAGTATCCGGACTCAAAGTCCGAAACCATCCGGGATAAATCAGGTATTCTATCCGGAAACATATCCGGAATCCGGAACAATCAGGTATCCAGTAAAAACATCCGGACACCTATCCGGAATCCGGAATCATCCGGTATCCGGTACATTTATCCGGAAACTTATCCGGAATCCGGAAAACTCATCTTCCGGATTCTTCGACACCCAGTTCCATTCATACTATTTTTGTTTCAATTTACAAACAACTCTTTCAAATCTATATTATAGAGATATCGATATGATTATAGATTAATTTAACTCGACTCATCAATTTTATTGAGATAGAAATTAAATAGATGAACTCACGTGGGATTTAGAACTCGAACACAAGCTGCAAATCAATTCAACACAACACTTCAAATTTGAATCTGATTCTCAATGATTCAAATCCTAATTGAAAGCCAAACTTTACTCATACTATCAATCTTAATCAAATAGGATTGAATAAAATCACTAAAATTCTTACCGATTGATTAACTTTCTTTCTGCTTCAAGCACCGACTCCAAACAAAACATTTTGTGAAATAATTCTCAAATATGACCGAATCTCTTTCTTTAAATACCAGATTCCCAAATTTCATTTTTGACCCTCAACTATCCAAAATCAAGATTTTACCATTTAACCCCAACTATGGCCAATTACAATCTTGATCCCTTAACTTCAAACTCGTAACTTCCAAAATAAAAGTACAATAACTATGAAAATATCGAGGTGTTATACGACACGATTGCACCTTGGCCGGACTTAGGGTCGGTGGAGTATTGGCTGTACGGAGGGACATTAGAGTTGGTTGTATTTTAGTGCAGCGGAGTAAATTGATTAGTTGGTTTAGCGCAACCAACTAATATGGTAATGGGAAAGAGTTGTACACAGTGCATACGAGTCATGCTTGGTATTCATATACTTGTTGTATATCTGTGTTTTACAAAATGATTATTAAACTGACAGGGATTTTCTCACTTAGACCAATTGGTCTAACCCTCATTTTGTTTTAAAAAATATGTATTCCTGGTCATGAAGCGAGTAAGAACAAAAGAAAGGATAACTTGTAATATGGTTTTGAAGGCTGTGTGTTTAGGAGTTTTCCTGAAGCGTTTTTGTATCAGTAGTTGTTGATAGTAATGTAAATTATAGCAAAATGTTTGTACTGAATTATGTATTGTATAGTTTTGAGACTAAGGGATCGTATGTGAGATAATATGTATCTTTTGTTGTATATGTTTGGCATGTAATTTGTATTATATGGTACATGTTTGGGATGGGTTGTTATAATAGGGTTGAGTTCATTTGTTAACCCTATATTTAATGCTAACTTTGTTAACCAAAATCTTAGCCATTGATGTTAAAACTGACGGATGAGATCAAAAGTAATCAACACATTAATTATAGAGTAAATTACAAATCTAGTCCCTGTGGTTATACAAAAATTATGGATTAGATCCCTCAAACGAAATAATTATAAGTATGGTCATTGTGGTTTTTATTTTGTTATGAATTAGGTCCCTCAAATGAAATAATTACAAATATGGTCATTATGGTTTTTATTTTGTTATGGATTAGGTCCCTATCTAATTTGGTCATTTTACATTTCCATTTAATTTTAAAAATTAAATAAAAACAAATTATATAATATAATAAACACAGAAACACAAAGCTCCCCGTCGGCCACCCTTTACACAACCTTTCCTCATCGAGTCACCGGCAACTACCTCCGATCAAGCCGTGTTGACAGCTTCTGCCCAAAACTGAGTAGGCAGGTGAGAATCGCTGAGCATTGAACGTGCAGCTTCAATAATTGTTCTATTTCTTCTTTCAGCGACTCCGTTTTGTTGTGGTGTTCTCACTGACGAAAAGTTATGAGAAATACCCTTGCTCTCAAGGAAGGAATCAAGAGAACTGTTTCTGAATTCAGTTCCATGATCACTCCTTATTGAGCGAACAGTCATATTGTTCAGAGTTTCCATCTTCCGAACAAAGGTGATGAGTTCTTCAGGGGTGTCACTCTTAGAACGGAGAAACATTACCCATGTATAACGAGAGAATTCATCAACTATGACCAGCGTATATTTCTTTCCAGCGATGGATTGTTTGTTAACGGGGCCAAACAAATCCATATGGAGTAGTTGAAGAGGAGATGACACTGAGGAAACTTGCTTGGACTTAAAGCTTGCCTTGGTCTGCTTCCCTTTTTCACACGCTGAACATAAGGATTCTTTGGCGTATGAATGTTGAGGTAGACCAGTGACTAACTCTTTGGATGAAAGAGTATTCAGTGTCTTGAAGTTGAGATGTGAGAGTCTCTTGTGCCATAGCCAGTTGAGATCAGAAGATGCCTTTGAGAAGAAACAGGAGTTCTTAGTGGTTGTTGAGTCCATGTTTATAACGTAAACATTTTCCAAACGATAACCGCTGAGAGCTATCTTCTCCTTTTTGTCAGAGACAAAGCAGGATTCCTTGGTGAAAATCACTTTGTTATCCATGTCGCAAAGCTGACTGATGCTCAGAAGATTATGCTTCAGCCCTTCAACATATGCGACTCTTCTGAAGGATGTTGTACCATTTGAAAGTACACCATACCCTCGGGTGTGTCCTTTTCCATTTCCACCGAAAGTTACAGAGGGACCCTTCTCTTCCTTGTATTCAGCGAGCAGGCTTTTCTTTCCAGTCATGTGTCTAGAGCATCCGCTATCGAGATACCAGATACCCTTCTTAACCTGCAATACAAAGGAAGATTAGTTTTGCTTGGGTACCCACTTCACCATGTATACGCGTTTGTCAGTGGAAGTGGTTGGAATGGGTTCAGCAGTCTTCGCAGCATTTGAAGATTCAGCTTTGTCTTTCTTCACTTTGGTCAATTTCTTGACCTCAGCGGTATGAGTCACCTTGACCTGACTTGCAACTGGTTTGGTCTTCTTTGGTGCTATCTTCACCTTAGCTATCTTATCAGCTTTGGTGGCTGTGGGACACTTACTTGCAATATGATCGGTAAGTCCACAGTGATAACATTTCCTATAACTAAAATTAGTTCTAGGACCACTTGTGTGCTGAGCTTTTAATTTGGAATTAGAAGTGCCAGCACCAAGTACACTATTGGTTTTTGAAATAGGACGAACATTCAGTTCTTCAGATTTCTTACCAAGGACATCTACTCTGAGTCTAGGAGTAGGTCGCTGAACTGATCCAGAGGTCTGATTTCTAGAAACAGATGAATGAATCACTAAGGCTTTGGAAGCATTCAGCTTAGGTACTAAAGTACCCTTCTGAGGATTTTGATAAATTACAATTCCTTTACCTTTATCTTTAGAGACAGAGGTAGGTTTTGAATAAACCATTTTCTCCTTACCTTTTGAGGAGGTAGGAGTTTCCTCAGGGATTGGTGTAATCGACGAGGAGTACTGAGATGAAGAAGTGTCAGCTACTGAGGATACGAACGTTCCAAATTTAAGCATTGAACGTTCAGTGGTTGGTATTGGAGTATCATATTTATAACCCAGACCACGTTTATCACTCAGAGGAATCTGAGCCTTAATTATCTCAGTGATCTTTGTTGAAGAATTACACCATCCTTCAACAGTAGCTTGTTCAGCTTTTAATGCAGCGATAGCTTCCGCTCGTTCAATTTTGACTAGCTGATTTAAATGGACTTGATCTTTAAAATCTTCTTCAAATTTAGAAAGCTTTTCTATTTGAAGGTGGCAATTTTTAAGCTTTTCAGCGAGATCAAGATTTTGGTTTTCAACCACAGCTTTGCCGTTCATGGCTTCGTATAAGCTTCTAGTCAGTAGTTCGATTTTACGGAGACTATCAACTTCATCAATATTTACAATATTGGTAAAGAAGGAAGGTGATACCTGAATGGCAGATGTTGAAGTGGAGGGTATGTCTGAACTTTCTTCCTCTTCTTCAATCTTGGCCATGAGACATTGATTTGCTTCATCATCTTCAGAATCAGATGATGAGGCTTCTTCATCAGAAGCAGCCCAATCATAGTCAGCCATTAGGCCTTTTCCCTTCTTCTTAAAGCTTTTCAGCTTTGCATACTTCTCCTTCAGCTTTAAGTATTTGTCGTCTTTATTCCTTGGAACAAAGGATTTCTTTGTAAAGGCTGAAGGTCTCATGATTTTCTTTGACCTGCACTCGTTAGCGAAATGACCTGTCTTTTCGCAGTTAAAACAAGTAGCAGTAGCCTTATCAACAAAAGCTGATGACTTAGGCTTGTCAGCTATAGAAAGAGTTTTGTTCTTTCTAAACATTTTCTTCTTGGCGAATCTCCTGAACTTTTTAGTTAGGAGAGCCAAGGATTCATCATCTGAAGAATCAGAATCTGATGATCTTTCAGAGTTACTTTCTAACTCAGTGATAGTGACCACGGGTCGCTGAGTAGAAGGTTCCTCTGAGATTAAAGCAACAGGGGTGCTTTTGGAATCTTTTACAAGATTCTTCTTAAGATGGCTAGATTGCTCATGATTCAGCAATGTGCCATATAAGGTAGCGAGTGTCATTGATCTTAGATCTTTTGACAGCTTGAGACACATGGAATAATTGTCCCAGCTTTCAGGTAAACATTCTAAAAACTTTGTCAGAACTTCAAAGTTAGAATATTCCTTACCAACCGTTTTAAGATCTATAATTAAGCAGTTAAAACGTTGATGTACTTCAGAGAGAGTTTCATTCTTACCAGAGATGAAACTTTCGTATTGTCTTACCAGGTTGATCTTTCTTGAATCCTGGACTTCAGACGTTCCTTCATACTGAACACATATTGTGTCCCACATGGCCTTCGAGGATTTCAGGTTCATGACGGAATGGTAGACTTCGTCAGGAAGGGCCATGGATAGTATGGATCTGGCTTTTGTATCTATAGCCACTTTCTTCTTGTCTTCATCGGTCCAATGATGGATTTCCTTTGGAATCAGCCTTTCTGGAATAGCAGCTCTAGTTGCAGTGGCTGGAACGGCAGGATCAATCGTTACAGGGATGTGTGGACCGTTTTCAAGATAGTAAGGTATAGTAGGGTCTACACCTTCTAAGAAGAGTGTCATCCTATTTTTCCATAAGTTGAAGTTGTCTCTGGAAAATCTAGGGGGTTTTGCAAGAGAACCATTGTCGATATAGTGAGTGTTTGTGTTTGAGTTGGCCATTTTCAGATAATAGCAAGGAAGAGAAAATATCTTAGATTAGATCTTGTTTATGAGATTAAACAAATCTGCTCTGATACCACTTGTTGGTCCCGAAAGGCTTAAACAAGTTTGTAGAAAGGGGGGGGGGGGTTGAATACAAACACACTATTTTACTTTTCTAAATTGTTTATTGATAAATCATTAACAATTTACAGCTTGTTGCGGAAACAAGATTAAGGATGAACCTAAATCTAAACAAGTTGGAACACTAAGGTTTTCTTGCACTAAGAAAGATAAGGAGATTACTAATAAAATCCTATCTTGAGAGATTTGAACTTGTCCAGAGTTAGCAAGTTACTTCAAATGAAGTGAGTTCATCTCTTTATATACTGCATGCATTTAATGCAATCCAGTATATACTTTACACGTGTCATTAGCGGATTGGTTGCATGTCATTGACCTTTGATGACAACCTTAGTAGCCGCATGAATGAACAGTGTAGTGTCAGAGTGGTTGTACGATTTCAGATTTTCGGAGGTTCTTTTCTGACATTTCGTACGGTGGCGTGCAAGGGAGGTTAAGACAAAAGTACTTTGTACGGAGGACTTCATGATCAGCTTTCGTTGATTCAGCGATTATCATTTACTATTCAGCAGATGATAAAGTTCAGCGATAGCTGAAGTCTTGTACTTGATACTTCACGTTGAGTGGACAAATCTGAGTCTTCGCTGATCCGCATCAGTTCATTAGGAGACTTGTCGCTGGTTCTTGAGCTTGATCTTCGACTTCAGCGTAGAACCTTTGTTGACGTGAATCTTGTCTTCAGGGATCATAAGTAAACAACTAACTTATCAGCGATCACCATAAGGACTGAACAGACTCAGCGATATGGTGAACAGTGTTCGCTGAATGTTTAATTTAAAAGTGCGAGAGTTCCTATCAGCAGTACTGTAAGATCTTAGTACTTATCAGCGATAGTGAAACTCTGATACATATTGTTTACTTACAATTTTCACTAAGTATTTAAGATAGGGTCATTTTCAAATCACTGAGGGTTTGGATCAACAGGGTTGTTATAATAGGGTTGAGTTCATTTGTTAACCCTATATTTCATGCTAACTTTGTTAACCAAAATCTTAGCCATTGATGTTAAAACTGACGGATGAGATCAAAAGTAATCAACACATTAATTATAGAGTAAATTACAAATCTAGTCCCTGTGGTTATACAAAAATTATGGATTAGATCCCTCAAACGAAATAATTATAAGTATGGTCATTGTGGTTTTTATTTTGTTATGAATTAGGTCCCTCAAATGAAATAATTACAAATATGGTCATTATGGTTTTTATTTTGTTATGGATTAGGTCCCTATCTAATTTGGTCATTTTACATTTCCATTTAATTTTAAAAATTAAATAAAAACAAATTATATAATATAATAAACACAGAAACACAAAGCTCCCCGTCGGCCACCCTTTACACAACCTTTCCTCATCGAGTCACCGACAACTACCTCCGATCATCATTCCGGTCCCCCCCACTTCACCGCCCCCCTCTAGATGTAAACACCACCACCGAGCACTGCCATATCTAGATCAAAAACCTTAAACCCGGTAATAAAATAAGTTACAAATCATGATTTAATCAAGTTTAGAGAACGGAATGGAACCAGATTGAGAATGAACAAAACCAAACTTGGATAAAAAATGAGTCAAAACCAGCTCTAGTTATGTCGTGGAGAATCTCAATTTCACCGAGTGGTTTGGATCTGTCGTGGGCGAGGGACGAAGCAGACGTGAAAGGGAGGGGGTGAAACTAGTTGATCTCGTACCACTGCTTTCCACATTATCGTTGATGGAGGTGATGAAAGGTATGGGGATGTCGGGGAAGGTTATCGGTGTAAAATAAATGTTGGGGTGTCGGAAGGGGGGGGGGGGGCTGCTAGTCTGTGGATCAAGGGACCAATGAGGAAGAAGATGAAGGATGTTTAAGACTAATGAATACCTTAAGGATGAACAGCCGAAACAAAAGTTGAAGACGAAGAAAATCAGAAACCGAATTGTAGCGTTGATGAACAATATAAACAAAAATCAAAAGTTGTGGCCATCGTTGAATTTGGTTTCGATTTCCCGATGACTCGATGAACCTGGTTTCGATTTATCGATGAATCTAGCTTTGATTTCCCGATGACTCCGTGAACCCGATCTCAATTTATTGATGAATCTGGTTTCGATTTATAGCTGAATTTGGTTTCGATTTCCCGATGACTTGATGAATCCGGTTTCTATTTATCGATTTGAATATGGTTTCAATTTCCGTTGACTCGATGAACACGCTTCCGATTTATCTATGAATCTGGTTTCGTTTTATGGATGAACGCGATTACAATTTCTCGGTGAACTTACTCAAAAGCTTCAATAGCGTTCAGGATTGATCTGAGTTCATGAATGATGTTCGTTGGAACTGTTACAACGTAATCCCAGGAATTGTGATTGGGAGTAGGGCACAAGTGTATGTTGAGATCAGAATTAATGGTCCCTGGTGAGAGTAGGAGAAAATGGAAGGGGGCGATGGTGAGTGAACATGGCAAGGTGGGTCTCGGAGTTTAATGGTGGAAGGAAAGGAAGGGACGGTGGCTACTCAAGGTGGTGAAGGAAGAGATTTCTTGATGGGGAAGACGATATAGTCAAACATAAAAATTAATGTTATTAAAGAAAATAACTAAAATGACCACATTACCCTTAATTTAAGGTAGCAAAGATTAGTGGAGTTAAGATAGAGGGACCCAACCCAAAACAAAAACTAAGCCATGATGACCATATATGTAATTGTTTTATTTGAGGGACCTAATCCAAAATTTTAGATAACCACAGGGATAAAATCTGTAATTTACCCTTAATTATAAATTGGGTCATGTGTAATATTTAATGAAATGAACATCAGTGTTAGGGGTATTTGTGGAAATTGGTTCATGTGTAATATTTAATGAGTTCATTTGATGTTAACACATTGGTTAACATCGGTTAAGGATGAACAACACATGTTCAAATGTTCAATTTATCCACACATGAACACACATGAACTATTAACCCATACGACCAGATTACATGAAGATCTGATAAATTTGTTTATATGAACTATAAACCTACGCATGAACACACATGAAATATAAACTTATACGACCATATTAGATGAAGATCTGATAAATTTGTTCAACACATGTTCATAATCAAATTGTTCGTAAATGTTCAACTTCAAGTTCATAATCACGATGATCATATACACACATACAACGGTCCTTTTGGTTAGCATTCATGTAACAAATGATCTTATATGAACAATTTATCTACACATGTACACACATGAACTATTAACCTATACGACCAGATTACATGAAGATCTGATAAATTTGTTTACATGAATTATAAACCCACACATGAACACTCTCCTCAACACTATTAAAAACACCGTGTTTCATAACGTTGTTATCTATGTTCATGATGCAACAATATGGATTCATACACTAATTTGATACTAAAAACTTACAAAATATTTAAGAATTAATAATATAGCTAGAATCAATTAAGATTTGATGTTTGTAACTCCCCAATAAATGAATGTCATAATACAAATACATGGATTTCCATTCATACCCTTATTTAATGGTTGGATACACATTTGTAATCACCATGTAAAATGACTCCTATTGGTTGATTGGGGTTAACAAAGTTAACACAAAAAGTGAGGTTAACAAATGAACCTAACCCTATATATATATATATACACACATATAGAGGCTCCTTCAAATGTAAACTTTTTTTTTTCGTGTAAACTTTGTAGTTTCATAGGTTTTTTTGATGAATTTTTTTTATGGAATTGTTTATTTTGATGAAATTGTTTCATATCATTCATTTCTTAAAAAAATTATGAAATTTGTAGTTTCATAGGTTTTTTTTTTCATTTTTATGAACTGTTTCATACATTTTTCGTTTCCACCTATGAAACTACAAATTTCGCAAAAAAAATTCGTCAAGAAATGAATGATATGAAACAATTTCATCAAAATAAACAATTTCTTCAAAATAAACAATTTCTTCAAAATAAACAATTCCATAAAAAAATTCATAAAAAAACCCATGAAATTGAGAGTTTACACGTTTACACGAATAAAAGTTTACATTTGAAGCTCCCTCTCTCTCTCTCTCTATATATATATATATATAGAGAGAGAAAGGTTCAAACGAGGAGCATAACAATTTACGAGAAACGCGAGGAGCACCGCCCATGTACAAAATCACATGTGATTCACATACAAAATCATATGTGATTAAAATTCGGACCCGCGCTATATATATAGAGAGAGAGGTTCAAACGAGGAGCGTAACAATTTACGAGAAACGCGAGGAGCACCGTCCAGGTACAAAATCACATGTGATTCACATACAAAATCATATGTGATTAAAATTCGGACCCGCGCGGTTTGTCCCACGGTTTGTACTGTGAATCACATGTGATTTTGTACATGGGCGGTGCTCCTCGCGTTTTCTTAAATTGTTACGCTCCTCGTTTGAACCAGCCTCTCTCTCTCTCTCTATATATATATATATATATTGGGATAGGTTCAAATGAGAAGTGCTAAATATTTGAGAAATAAAGAAGTGATCTTAGCCATTCATTCGGTCAAGATTGACGACTTTGACCAAGAAGCAGCGGATAATTCCTCACGTGGTCTGTACAAGATAGAGGGGTAGTTTCGTAAAAAATACGCGGGACAAGTTCATATATGAATCTGTGTGATTCATATATGAACCTTTGTAATTCACATATAAACTGATTCATATATGAACCTTTGTGATTCATATATGAATCAGTTAAAAAAATTTCATATATGAATCACAAAGGTTCATATATGAATCGGTTAATTAGTTTCATATATGAATCACAAAGGTTCATATATGAACACAAAGGTTCATATATGAACACAAATGTTCATATATGAATCAGTTAATTGGTTCAACTGATTCATATATGAACCTACAGTTAATTAGTTTCATATATGAAACACAAAGGTTCATATATTAATCACAAGATTCATATATGAATTAGTTAGAAAGAGTTCATATATGAACGTATAGTTCATATGTGAATCACATAGATTCATATATGAACTCGTCCCGTGTTTTTTTGTAAAAGTTACGAAATTGCCCTTGTATTTTTGGAACAGTCGCAACTTTTGACCAGTCAAAGCCGCAACTTTTGACCAATTATAACCGATCTTGACCGAATAAATGGCCAAGATTACTTCTCTACTTCTCAAATATTTAGTAATTCTCATTTGAACCTAATGCTATATATATATATATATATATATATATATATATATATATATATATATATAGGGGTTGGTTCAAATGAAAACTCATTTTTCATTGTGCACGTGAGGACTAATTTTAGCCATTGATTATGATTTAGAAAAATAATCAATGGTTAAAACATAATATGATTAATTGAGAAGTGATTAGGGACAAAAGTGAAAATTTGAATCAACGCATACCATCTTTGACTTTTTATTTTCTTTTTTAATTAAATTTTTTTTACCCCCTTAAAGTTTAAAATAAATTATCTGAAAAATTACAACAAAAAAACGAGAATTTCGTGCTCTTCGATATGACATCCATCTCGATATAGTTTTTTGTTGTTTTAACCGTTTTTTTACGTGAAATGCTATGTATGTGTTATATTCATTATGAATATTTATCCACGTTCTCGGGTGTCCACATTCAGTAGGTGTAACGTCCCACATTCTTAAACATGCAATATCATAAAATAAGCATTCAGGTTACATAATTAAGCTTGTCTTTACATCATCATCAAACCAAACTAAACAAAAATGACAACGGAAGTCTCTAAATCCACAGTCGAGTTCTATCTATAGTCATCCGTCAAAAACTTAGAGTCACTAAGAGCTCCACATCCTCCTTGCCTTCTCCTAGTTCTTACTAGAAGAACCCACGGTACGCTTACCTGAAAATGGTTTAGTTTTTGAAAAGCGAGGGTTAGACCAAAAGGTCTAGTGAATTCCCTCCATAAAACATTTATCACAATATAAAATCATTTCATTGATAATACATTCACATCTTTCTCATAAACATCATCCAAGGTTCAACACAGGGTTCAGGGATTGCATAAGCTACTCCGATCGGGGCCTAACGGACACCCTCTCGTCTACACCGGAATCCAAGTGGACCCCATGTTCCTTCATGTAGGAGGAAACGAATTCCAACCTACAAGCTAACCTCCATATGCCCAAGGGATTAGAAATCCCAAGGTACCCTGACCCCACTGTGCAACCGACTCCACATAGCATACACATACATTTGAAATCATATTCATGAAAACCTTAAACATCATTTCATTTGCAAATAAACATGCAAAACATGGAAACATGCATAACTTTTATAAATCAGTTCATGCTCGAAAAAGGAACCATATTCAGTAAAACATAGTACGTCATAAAAAGGTTGAGAGAACTCACCTTTGATTATCGTAGAACACACTTCTTATATACCTCCAAGCTAAACCAATCGAACACCTAAGGGCATTAGATTCACATCAGATTAAAGGGTTCAAACCTACTGGCAGCGAACACAATCCGGGTATCAAACTGTCCGGACACCCTAACTTTCCTGATGCCCCAACTTCCCGGACACCAGAACTGTCCGGATGCTAGGATTTTCCAGACGCACCCTATTCCGGATATCACACCCGGTAACTCAACTTATCCAGAAAGGACACCCACCCGGACACTATCATACAACTTTACCTGGGGACAAGCAATCTTATCCGGAAACTACTATAATCTGCTAGTATCCGGATACGACGGCTGTTCGTAAAAACCCTCTGAAAAAAGATTGTTAACTCGCTTTCAGCCACAAGGCTGATTAGATAAACGTAAGGGTTCGTCCCCCAATCCTAAACACCCATTTAATCCATATTCTTACCCTTAAATCGACACATTAACCACCAAAACTCAAGATACCCAATAAAGGAAGGTTTAGGTGGAAACTTCATCTAATTCTTCACTATTCAATCCCAAAAATCAAAGACAACAGAGAAGAGAAAGCTTGTAATTATCAGTAAAACGAAAGTATGGAAGATTACCTGAATCAAGACCTTCCTTGCACAAGAACCCTTCCACCACACCTCTTTCTCTCTTCTTTGCTCTCTCACAGCCGCCAACACCCACAATGGTTAGAAAAATACTGATTTTTCAAACAATAAACTGACCTAGGGAATTTTGCCCTATTCACCTTTCACCATATTACCAAAAAGACCCTCAACTTTAACTTTAAATTCTTACACCAAGACCACTAAACCTTCATATTTACACAATAAAAACCCGGTTGTTACAACACTCCCCCCTTAAAAAAAATTCGTCCCCGGAATTCCTCATTGGAAAAGATGTGGGTATCTTGCTTTCATCTCCGACTCCAACTCCCGGGTCGCCTTTGGACCCTTGTGGTGTCGCCATTGCACCTTAACCAGCTTAGTCTCCTTGTTCCGTGACTTTCTTACCTTAAAATCTGTGACGGCTTCGGGATCCTCTACGAAATTCAACTTTTCGTCCACCTTAATGTCATTTAACGGAACCGCTTTTGTCACGTCGGCTAGACATTTTCTTAGATTAGACACGTGAAAAGCATTGTGGACACCGCGCAGTTCTTCCGGCAGATCCAACCTATACGCCACTTCTCCGATTCGTTCGGTAATCTCGAATGGTCCGATGTAACGTGGGCTTAGCTTCCCACGTTTCCCGAACCGCACCACTCCTTTCCACGGGGATACTTTTAACAATACAAAATCCCCGACCTGAAATTCTATGTCCTTTCGCCTCTTATCCGCATAACTCTTTTGCCGGTCGCGAGCGACCTTCAGTCTCTCGCGCACTTGGACAATCTTGTCCGAAGTCAGCTGTACAATCTCTGGTCCGACCAACTGTCTCTCTCCCACTTCGTTCCAACACAAGGGTGTCCAACATTTTCTACCGTAGAGTGCTTCAAATGGCGTTGCCTTGATGCTCGAGTGGTAGCTATTATTGTAAGCGAACTCGATCAACGGTAGGTGCTTCTCCCAAGAGCCTTGGAAATCTAAAGCACATGCTCTCAACATATCCTCCAACGTTTGGATCGTCCGCTCACTCTGACCGTCGGTCTGAGGATGATAAGCGGTACTCATCTTGATCTGCGATCCCATTTCTCATTGGAAACTCCTCCAAAACGTGGAGGTAAACCTGCTATCCCGGTCAGATATAATCGACGAAGGCACACCGTGACGGGTTACTATCTCGTCGATGTACAACCTTGCTAACCGCTCCAACGAGTAAGACTCTTGTATGGGCAGGAAGTGAGCTGATTTCGTGAGTCGATCCACGATCACCCAAATGGCGTCATAACCCTTCGGAGTTCTAGGCAAATGGGTCACGAAATCCATCGTGATCTGATCCCACTTCCACATCGGTATCTCCCGAGACTGAAGCTTCCCGTACGGTCTTTGATGCTCGATCTTTACACGCGAACACGTCAAACAAGTCTCTACGAGATGAGCTACATCTTTCTTCATCCCAAGCCACCAATAATCTCGACGTAGATCTCCATACATTTTGTTAGTTCCAGGGTGAATCGTGTACTTAGATTTGTGGGCTTCCTCTAAAATCATCTTCCTGAGCTCCCTGAATTTCGGGACCCATATTCTCTCCCTAAGACACTTCACCCCCCGACTATCTTCCACTAGTGAGGACGTTTGTCCCACCATTCTTTCCTTTTTGAGATTTTCCCCTCCGAGCGCCTCCTCTTGACATTTCTTTATCTCTCCCAACAAATTGAATGTCACCTCGGCCCTCATGGCCACAATACTGGGGGTTTCGCTTTGTTCCTTACGGCTCAAAGCGTCCGCCACTACGTTTGCCTTCCCCGGATGGTATTCGATCTTACAGTCGTAATCGGTCAACAACTCGATCCATCTCCTTTGGCGCATATTCAACTTTTTTTGGTCAAAGAGATGACATAAGCTTTTGTGGTCCGTGAAGACCTGGCACTTCGTCCCATACAGGTAATGCCGCCAAATCTACAGGGCAAAAACCACTGCCGCCAATTCTAGATCATGTGTGGGGTATCGAACCTCGTGATCCTTTAACTGCCGGGAGGCATACGCGATCACCCTTCCTCGTTGCATGAGTACGCAACCCAATCCGAGCTTCGAAGCATCACTAAACACCACGAAATCGTCCGAACCGTCTGGTAACGACAATACCGGAGCGCTGCTCAACATACCCTTCAGTCTTTGGAAAGCTTCTTCTTGCTTCTCTGACCAGACGAACTTGACATTCTTCTTGGTTAAAGACGTTAGTGGCGTGGCGATACGCGAAAAGTCCTTGATGAACTTCCGGTAATACCCTGCCAGTCCGAGGAAACTTCGAACTTCTGACGGATTTTTAGGTTGTTCCCAATCTCGAAAGGCTTCAATCTTGGTCGGGTCAACCATGATTCCCTTCTCAGACACCACGTGTCCGAGAAACTGCACCTCCCTCAGCCAAAACTCGCACTTGGAAAACTTCGCATACAACTTCTCTTGCTTCAATAGCTCGAGAATTGTACGAAGGTGACTTTCGTGCTCCGCTTCCGATCTTGAAAATATCAGGATATCATCTATGAATACTATGACGAACTGGTCTAAATAAGGTTGGCACACCCTATTCATCAGGTCCATGAATGCTGCCGGGGCGTTAGTTAGCCCGAACGGCATCACCAAAAATTCGTAGTGTCCATATCTAGTTCTGAAGGCAGTCTTCGGCACATCCTCCTCCCTTACCTTGAGCTGATGATAACCTGACCTCAAGTCTATCTTGGAGAAGTAACCGGCTCCTTGTAACTGATCGAACAGGTCGTCGATTCTCGGTATCGGGTACTTGTTCTTGATCGTGACCTTGTTGAGTTCTCGGTAGTCTATGCACATTCGCATAGTACCGTCCTTCTTCTTCACGAAGAGCACAGGTGCTCCCCATGGAGATGTACTAGGTCTAACGAATCCCTTGTCTAATAACTCCTGTAATTGAGTCATCATTTCCTTCATTTCGGACGACGCCAATCTATACGGTGCGCCTGCAATAGGTGCAACTCCGGGCATCAAATCAATTCTGAACTCGATCTGACGATCCGGAGGTAGACTTGTCAAGTCATCCGGAAATACTTTCGGGTACTCATTTACCACTCGCACATCACCCACCCTACGCTTCTCTTTCTTAGCGTCCAACAGGTACGCCAAGAATCCTTGACACCCCTTCCTCAAATACTTAGTAGCCCTAATCATGGAGATAAGGCTACTCTTTCTATCACGGCGGTTCCCATAGATTACTACAATATCTCCATCAGGTAACCGAATCCTGATCAGCTTTTTGTTGCAAACGATATTCGCATCGTTCGCGGCTAACCAATCCATACCCAACACTACATCAAACTCTCCCATTGCCATGGGATATAACTTCGTAGGCACTAACCTCCCTTCTATATCTATGACACAATCTTCTACTACTTCCTTAACATACACCCAACTATCATTTGCAGTTTCCACCTCTAGTGCTCTCTCCAAACGTCTAGGCCTCACCCCCAAACATTTCATAAAATCACGAGATACAAAAGAGCGATTTGCTCCTGAATCAAACAACACCTTGGCACATAGAGAGTTCACTAGAAACGTACCTGCCACCACTTCTGGAACTTCCTCTGCCTCTTCCGCAGTCATGCGGAATGCACGTCCCTTCGGATGCCCCGGTTCTGCTCCCTTGTTATTTCCTTTCCCACCCTGTCGTTCACCATACGGGACTGATCCCCCTTTCTTCAATTGTGGGCAATCATTACGCATGTGGCCAGTAGCCCCACATTCGTAACAAGATTTTCCCCCACTACGACAATCCTTTGACATGTGACCGGGCAAGCCACACCGGTAGCATGAGTTTGAACCTGCCATGCACTCTCCCCGATGCACCCTGTTACATTTCGTACATGGTTTTCCAACGGTATCCTTACTAACACGGTTGTTTGGTCGAAACACTTTCCCTTTTCTGAAGTCATTACCCGGTCCATCCCATTTGCGTTTATCACCACTCTTCTCAGTCGTTTGGCGAACCTTTTCTTTCTCGATCATCTCGGCCGCGTTAATGGCCGCCTGAAAGGTAGTGGGGTTCCTTTTCAGAACTAGTTCTCGGATGCTACTTTTCAATCCGTGGATGAATCGTTCCACCCGTCGTTCCTCCGTTGGCACATACAAGTCTGCGAAACGAGACTTCTCGATAAACTTTGTAGTGTACTCTCGCACCGTCATACCTCCCTGATCCAACCCCAAGAACTCTTCTTCCAACTTTTTCACTGCCGCTAGTGGACAGAACTGAGCTTTGAACCTGTCTACAAACATTTCCCACAACATTCCCTTAGCCATTGCCGAACCTTTTCCTCCAGTCTCTGCATCCCACCAGTACACTGCCTCAGACTTCAGCATGGATAGGGCAAACATCACCCGATCCCCATCAGCACACTTACACATATCAAACACTAGCTCCATTTCATTCACCCATTTCATTGCCAGGATGGGGTCACACTCGCCCTTGAAGGTAGGGGGCTTGCATGAGGCAAAGGCCTTGTAACTACATCCCTTAGCCGCTGACTCATTCACCACTAGAGAGATTGCTTTCGAGTGACTCCCAGTGCCAGTCTCCACCGGACTTGACAGTTCCACACTCTCCCTGATCTCACTCGCCTCTTTGCTCTCCGAGGCTGACTCATTCTGCTTAGTAAGGAGAGTTTGCAGAGTCTCCTGAATTTTACCAAGCTCAGCAGCCAAATTTTCTCGAGTGACAAATGTGGATCCCCGGCCTCGACCATGTCCGCTTGTCGGGTTCCCTCTTCTTACAGTAGCCGAACTCTCCTGGACAGAGTCTTCTTGGTTGACGGGAATTTCCACACTCCTTGTCCTTCCACGGCCTCTTCCGCGACCCCTTCCGCGGTTAACCGGTCCATTCTCTAGGACCTCTTCCTTCTGATTCCTTGGTACAGCTGGTACCGGCCTACTCAAATTTCTTCCAGCCATTTCGCAAGTACTGAAAGAAAATAACCATTAGCCCTTGCTAGACATGACATCACAAATTGCTATATAAGGTAATCTTAAGCACGCACATGTACCTGTAAGTTCGTAATTACACTGGCCAGGTGTAACCCCAAACTTACCTTACACGTTTGTCCTTGGCACCTTATTTCCTAGCGCGTCTATAGTGATCGTTCCTAAAGGTAATCCTATGTCTCGGCTGTGTTCCTTATCTTACAGTTTAAGTTTAGGCCCGACTGGTCACCTAAATCCCTTAAACTAAGGTTGTGATACCATTTGTAACGTCCCATATTCTTAAACATGCAATATCATAAAATAAGCATTCGGGTTACATAATTAAGCTTGTCTTTACATCATCATCAAACCAAACTAAACAAAAATGACAGCGGAAGTCTCTAAATCCACTGCCGAGTTCTATCTATAGTCATCCGTCAAAAACTTGGAGTCACTAAGAGCTCCACATCCTCCTTGCCTTCTCCTAGTTCTTACTAGAAGAACTCACGGTACGCTTACCTGAAAATGGTTTAGTTTTTGAAAAGCGAGGGTTAGACCAAAAGGTCTAGTGAATTCCCTTCATAAAACATTTATCACAGTATAAAATCATTTCATTGAAAATACATTCACATCTTTCTCATAAAAATCATCCAGGGTTCAGGGATCGCATAAGCTACTCCGATCGGGGCCTAACGGACACCCTCTCGTCTACACCGGAATCCAAGTGGACCCCATGTTCCTTCATGTAGGAGGAAACGAATTCCAACCTACAAGCTAACCTCCATATGCCCAAGGGATTAGAAATCCCAAGGTACCCTGACCCCACAATGCAACCGACTCCACATAGCATACACATACATTTGAAATCATATTCATGAAAACCTTAAACATCATTTCATTTGCAAATAAACATGCAAAACATGGAAACATGCATAACTTTTATAAATCAGTTCATGCTCGAAAAGGGAACCATATTCAGTAAAACATAGTACGTCATAAAAAGGTTGAGAGAACTCACCTTTGATTATCGTAGAACGCACTTCTTATATACCTCCAAGCTAAACCAATCGAATACCTAAAGGCATTAGATTCACATCAGATTAAAGGGTTCAAACCTACTGGCAGCGAACACAATCCGGGTATCAAACTGTCCGGACACCCTAACTTTCCGGATGCCCCAACTTCCCGGACACCAGAACTGTCCGGATGCTAGGATTTTTCGGACGCACCCTATTCCGGATATCACACCCGGTAACTCAACTTATCCGGAAAGGACAACCACCCGGACACTATCATACAACTTTACCCGGGGACAAGCAATCTTATCCGGAAACTACTATAATCTGCTAGTATCCGGATACGACGGCTGTTCGTAAAAACCCTCTGAAAAAAGATTGTTAACTCGCTTTCAACCATAAGGTTGATTAGATAAACGTAAGGGTTCGTCCCCCAATCCTAAACACCCATTTAATCCATATTCTTACCCTTAAATCGACACATTAACCACCAAAACTCAAGATACCCAATAAAGGAAGGTTTAGGTGGAAACTTCATCTAATTCTTCACTATTCAATCCCAAAAATCAAAGACAACAGAGAAGAGAAAGCTTGTAATTATCAGTAAAACGAAAGTATGGAAGATTACCTGAATCAAGACCTTCCTTGCACAAGAACCCTTCCACCACACCTTTTTCTCTCTTCTTTGCTCTCTCACAGCCGCCAACACCCACAATGGTTAGAAAAATACTGATTTCTTAAACAATAAACTGACCTAGGGAATTGTGCCCTATTCACCTTTCACCATATTACCAAAAATACCCTCAACTTTAACTTTAAATTCTCACACCAAGACCACTAAACCTTCATATTTACACAATAAAAACCCGGTTGTTACAGTATGACTAACAAATGTGAACGTTCATTCACTTTTCAAGATGAATAATTCAATATTCAGGATGAATAATTCAATATTCAGGATGAATAATACAACATTCATGATGAATAATACACCAATTCATGATTCATGTATTATTCATCATGAATCGTGTATTATTCACCCTGAATGATGTATTATTCATCATGAATGATGTATTATTCATCATGAATGATACATTATTCATGATAAATAATATATAAATGACCCGTGAAGGTGTGGACACATGGACCATCCTCTTTTATTCACCAATTCACAACCAAAACTTGGTTTTATTCATTATGAATATGTATGCATATCCTCGGGTGTCCACAATCAGAATGAATAACAAAGGTGGACGTTCATTACTGTTCATGATGAATAATACAGTATTCATGATGAATTATACAACATTCAGGATGAATAATACAAAAATTCATGAATCGTGTATTATTCACCCTGAATGATGTATTATTCATCTTGAATGATATATTATTCATGATAAATGATACATGAATGACCCATGAAGGTTTGGAGACGTGACACACTCTTTTTTTCCCCGATTCACAATCGAAACTCGATAGGTTCTCGATTCGTCTCGATGGGTGTTGGGTTACGGTGATGAAGAACGCGATGCCTTAGGACGTTGAAAAAAGTGTTGAAGAAGATGATGTTGAGTTACGGACTTACGGTGTCGAGGTGTTGTACATATTTGAACATACATAAATATTCATAATGAATATAACACATATATAGCATTTCACGTAAAAACGATTAAAAAAACTATATCGAGATGGATGTCATATCGAAGAGCACGAAACTCTCGTTTTTTTAATATAATTTGTTTGATTAAAATATTAATAGTTTTTAAGATAATTTATTTTAAACTTTAAGGATGGGTAAAATGTTTTAATTAAAAAAGAAAATAAAAAGTCAAAGAGGGTAGGCGTGAATTTAAATTGTCTTCCCTTTTTACCCCTAATCACCTTAATTATTAATTCTAATTAAAAACTATATTTAATATGAGTTGTTGGATCAATAGAGATGGAGTGACAAAGATTCGTCCTCACGTGCACAATGAAAATTGAGTTTTCATTTGAACATTCCCCCTCTCTCTCTCTCTCTTTCTCTCTCTCTCTCTCTCTCTCTCTCTCTCTCTATATATATATATATATATATATATATATATATATATGAGTAAATTACATTCCCGGTCCCTGTGGTTTGCTCATATTATGGATCAGGTCCCTAAAACGTGTTTATTACATTGGGCGTCCCCGTGGTATGCATAAACGCACGCAGAAGGTCCTTGTGTCTAACAAAATCCGTTAACCCAGTTAACTCAAGGGGTATTTTTGTCTTTCCCCACCTGTTTTTGTCTTTTTCCCAAAAATAAAACTCTAAAAAATAAAAACACCATACCCCCCCCCACCCACCCCTACCCACCCCTACCTCTACTTCAACCGTCAGAACCCCCTCCCCTCACTTTCTTCTTCCTCCCTCTCACCCACCGGAGCTCCTAATCATCGGCGGAGACACCACACTACCGCTTTCTTACTTCCCTTTTTTCGCCGTCGGCATTCTCATCGATTTCATCTCTTATCCCACTCATCTTCTCTCTCGATTTCTACCCAATTAACAATTTTCCCACATCTAAAAAATGGATTTATCGAAATGGGTTTTGTGATTTTCGTTATTTCCCTTTTGAAACCTCAAATCTCGATTGGGATTTTTTGTGATTTTCGTTATTTCCTTTTTGATTTTGTTTATAGTTTTATACTTTATTAGTTATGTTTTAGTTGTGTTTGAGGTTATTGTAAGTTATGATTAGTGAAATCTGTTGAAATTTGATAGAAATTTTGACTTTAAGATTGATAATTTACTTGTGTTTGAGCTTATTTCAAGTTATAATTGATGAAATCTGTTGAAATTTGATAGAAATTTAGACTTTTATGTCTTCAACAGACTTTAAGAAATCTGGTTGGTGATGGCATTGGTAAACGGTGGAATCAACAATCTTGATGTCAGTTCCCTCGACGGAGTAAACCGATCCATTACTAAATCTTCGGTTGCTAGAGCCGTTGGTGGGGGCGGCGGGAGTGAAACTGGGTTATTGATGTTCTTGAACGAAATGAGTTAGCAGGTAGCAATGTTCTAAAAAACTCGCCGCACAGCCGCCATGGCGCCCCATGGCACCAAGGCTTGTGTCTCACGCCATGTTAAGCCCGTGGCACGCCATGGCTTGTGTCTTTACGTTTTTAATGTCTTATGTGCAAGTTTTTTTAATATATAACCTAATTTAACTTGCTTACTACTATTGGCTCATTGAGTGACATTACAAAACACATGTTTTTATATATAATATTATATATGAATTAGAAATTTGACGACATAAGTCACGCCTTGAAAACGCCATGGCTCCTAAGGCTTGAGGCTTGGTTTCGTCGCCGCGCCACGTCTCACGCCATTTAGAACTTTGGCAGGTAGGAGTTTAGGAACTCTGGTGATTTGGAAAAAAATGGTGATGCTAACAGATGTGTCGCATAGGGAAGAAAGGTGAGGATGGGCGGAGGAGTGGAGAGGAAGAAAAATGATTGGTGGGGGGGTGGGGGTGAGGGTTAGGGTGGAGGGTATGTTTTTTTTATTAGGAAAAAGACAAAAATAGGTGTAGAAAGACAAAATACCCCTTGAGTTAACTGAGTTAACGGATTTTGTTAGACGCAGGGACCTTTTGCGTGCGTTTATGCATACCATAGGGACGTCCAGTGTAATAAACGTGTTTTAGGGACCTGATCCATAATATGAGCAAACCACAGGGACCGGGAATGTAATTTACTCTATATATATATCTATATATATATGTATAAGAGAGAGATAGAGAGAGAGAGAGAGAGAGAGATAGAGAAAGAGAGAGAGGATCATGCGAGAAGTAAACTGATTTACGAGAAGGCGAGGAAGAATATGAGCCACATAATACATTAATTAAAAAATATCTTAAATAAAAATAAGAAAATAATTTTAGAAATTAGGATAATTATGAATTGGATCGTAAAAATTCTCAATATATTTTTTATTTAGTTATTTTTAATTTTTTATTAAGTTTTATTTAAAAAAATAGATACACTTTTAATAAATAAAAAATCAAAATTTTGATCAAATATCACATGTGATATCAATAATTAATTCATTATCTTTTTCACAAATTTCTCTATTTTATGGATCTACGTTTTGAATCACATATGATTAGGTTCGTTTAACATATGATCTATTAGGTATCACATATGATCTAATATGTGAATTTTTGTATATGTCACATGTGATAATTGTAGATGTTTTAGTTAATCATATGTGATTATGTATATTTATAGATCTTTTTGTGATGTATATAATCACATGTGATTATGCGTCACTTATATTCAAATGTATATTATCGTATGTGATATGTACAAAAATTCATACGGTGGATCATATGTGATACATATACAATAGATCATATGTTAAACCAAGTTAATCAAATGTGATTAATGTGGATCCAAAAAATAGAGGGAAATGGTAAAAAATATATATATAATGAATTGATTGTGGATATCACATGTGATATTTGATGAAAGTATAATTTTTTTCTTATCAAAAGTGGATCTAGAAAAATATTTATATAAAACCTGATAAAAAATTATGAATTTATTAAAACTAAAAAATAATAAATGTAAAAGATATAAGGAATTTTGAAAGGATATTTATCCAATTCAAAATAGTAATTATCCTAATTTTGAAAATTATATTTTATTTTTATGGTATTTTTTAATTAATGGATTTTGTGGCTCATATTCCTTCTCGCCTTCTCGCAAATTGATTGTCTTCTCGTTCGAACCTTCCCATATATATATATATATATATATATATAGAGAGAGAGAGAGAGAGGAAATATCATGCGAGAAGTTAAACATTATGCAAAAATGCGAGAAGTGTTTAATCATATAGGATTACACGGCATGTGAGTGTGTTTAATCATATATGATTAAACGTCTATGTATTGCCAATGTAATTACCTATGTTTAATCATATATGATTAAGCTTGTGTATCATATATGATAACACACTTCTCGCATTCTCGCATAAGGTTTACCTTCTCGTTTGAACCTGCCCCTATATATATATAGGAGAGGGATCAAATGCAAAACCCTTTAATTTTTCAAACCGTCCAAACCGTCGATTTCATTGGTTAAGTTAATCAAATTGGTTCATGAAGTTGTTTAATTTGATGAACTTGTTTCATATAATTCTTTTCTTGATGAAATTGTTTTATATATTTGTGTTTTTATGTAGTTTCATGTATTTTTGTCATTTTGATGAAACCGTTTCATGTATTTTTCTCAGTCTGATGATTTGTTTTTTCATTTACACAAAAAACACAAGTATATGAAACACTTTCACCAAGAAAAGAATGATATGAAATAATTTCATCAAATTAAACAATTTCATGAAACAATTGCATTAACTAATCGATGGTTTACACGATTTGCAAAATTAAGGTGGTTTGCAAATGAAACTACCCCTAAACATATATTTTATACTATTATTCAATGAGTCAATGATATACACAATTTAAACTAGGTTATATATTATTAGCTAACAAATAAAACATTAAGAAGGTAAGGATAATCAAATATTGGTTAAGAAAATGTGCATTAGGTCATGACGTGCCACAACCTTAACGTGACGTGAGATACAAGACTTATGTCACGGAAGCTGTTAAAGCGAGCCCTTTAGAACATTTATTAATAATGAAGTTTAGAGACGAAATCCAATAGGAGTACTAGCAAAAGTCAAGGTCGAAAAAAACTGTTAGTGCTCTATTTAGCACCTTGTACCAAGTAGAGGGGCTCAAGTGAAACTATCTGATTTGCAAACTATAAGTAGATTTTTCCCTTGTATTTTGCATTATGTCATTCCTTCCTACACATACAAGTACACCATTGTTGCACTTTCCTCTCTAAATCACATTGTGTACTTGAAGATCTTAATATGAATATGGATGGCATCTTGAGCATATTGGTTGATTGAGTACTTGTTCTGGGATCACAATCGGTATCAGAGCACATTATATCATTCTGATATGAGTTTATTTCTGAGATTTTGAGCTATTTTTGAGTGTTCTTCATTTTCCCAATATTTTGATTGATTTTGATCATTTGAGTTCTTCAAATGGATCAGAATTGATCAGGATTAGTTTGGTGATTGTTTCTGGTTGATTATATTCCGCTATTACTCACAAATCAATCCAGAATAGATAGATTAGCTTATTTTTGAGAAAATTTCTTCACACACTGTTTTGGATCGAAACTCACATTTCTGTTGGTTTTTGGACAAAACTTGTAGTATTAAAGTTGTCCAGAATCACTGTGCGAACCTGCGTACCAATTTTCAGCGTACTTGGATCTGTTTTGTGGATTGGACTTAGGATCTGTCGAATCTTCATAGGTATCGCAACATATTGTGTTCATCATTATCGCACCTCTTGTAAGTGAACAGTAAGATATCGCAAGTGTCTGTTGCGATTACCCCATTTTGTCGCAACCAACAGCTTGTGAACAGTAGTTTATCGCAACGACCTGTTGCGATAAGGTTCAGTTTTGGTTTTTATCGCAATCTCTCTGTTGCGACAAAGTGTGTAGTTGCGACAAAGTTTTCCTTTGCGAGAAAAGTTACATTGCGATAAGGCTTTTTGCGACAAAGTGTTGGGTTGCGACAAGGTTTGTGTTGCGACTAAAGTGCTACTTGCGATAACATTGAACTGCGATAAACAGTGTGGGTACAAAATTTTCTAATCAGATGAGAAGGTTGCTTAACGATCAGTAACAAGTATTCATCATGACTGCCAGGGATATGCTAGTAATAGGTTCAAAAGACAAACCACCTGTTTTGTTTCCAAAAGATTTTAAAATCTGGAAAGATAGGTTTCTTGATTATGTTGAACTGCAAGAAAATGGTGATTTTATTAAAGATTCCTTGATCAATGGGGTACAGCCAGCAGTGTATAGACAAGATCCAGATTGAACAAACAAAAGACTTATTGACCCCAAGGATTATTCAGGTGATGAACTTAAGAAACATAATGCTGATAAAGCAACAAAATCACTGGTCATGCAAGCATTGACTAATGATATTTACCAAAAAGTTGACAGTTTGAGTGCCACTAGGAAGGGCATGTTTGATGAGCTGATCAAACTTTATCAGGGTTCAGAAGTGGAAAACCAAATGAGGATTTCAAATGTGATTAATAAATATGAGAATTTTAAACAGAAAGAGGGAGAGACTCTGGATAATACATATGACTGCTTCACAACCACCCTAGATGAGCTAAATAGATACTACAACCTGAATGGAAGAAGTATGCTCATAGGATGAAACAACATTCCAAATTGGCTTCTCTACAACTACAAGAGAAGTTTGAAACGCTTAAACTGGACGAGGATGAAGAAGATGAGAAAAGAGAAAAGAAGAAGAAGAAGGATAAGAAAGATAAGAAGGAGAAGAAAGTGGAAGTGTCAGAAAAGAAAGAAGATGATTTTGAAAGTGAACCAATTGCTTTAATGTCAAGTAAATCTAGGAAGTATGTTGATAAAGGAAAGAATGTTGAGTTAGAAGAAGATGGTATTGATAGTGATGACCTAGGTGAATCTGAGAGTTTAAGGCAGACTATGATACTTCTGACCAAAGCCTTTCAGAAGAAATATGTTAAGAAGATGGTATTGATAGTGATGACCTAGATGAATGTTGAGTTAGAAGAAAATGGTATTGATAGTGATGACCTAGATGAATCTTAGAGTTTAAGGCACGCTATGATACTTCTGACCAAAGCCTTTCAGAAGAAATATGTTAAGAAAACCGGATCAAACAATCAACGATACTCATCGGGGTCTAGGAACTTTGAGCATAAAGATCAGATTGAGTCAAAGAAACAGTTTGATGATCGGAAAGAGGAGGTTAAGAGAAATTAGGATAGGAAATTTGCTGATAAGAAAGGGGAGGAACAGAAGTGTTATAACTGTGGAAAATCTGGCCACTTTTCCAAGGAGTGCTGGAAACCTAAGGTACGGGATTCGGACTACTACAAAAACAACATGTTGCTGGCGAAGCAGAAAGAGTCCGGGATAGCACTGTTGGTAGAGGAGGAATATTGGCTGGATCAAAAAGATGATGAGGATGAAGAGGAGACTGTTGCTTTGGCAAATATGTGCTTGATGAGCAAAGATGGTGAGGATTCAGAAGCTGATGCGGTGCCTGAGACAGATGAGGTAGATTCCTATCCCATTAATTATTTTGCTAATCAACTAAAAGTCTTTCAAATAAAACAAGATGATTTAGATGAAAAACTTAAAAATGCACAGAAAGTAATAGAATCACAGAAACAACTAATCACTGAACATAACAAGTTAAGTGATGGGTTGAAAAAGAGCCAAGCTGAAATCGAGGAAACTCGAGTCTATTTTCGAAATAGAATGGATGAGATGGCAAAAAAGCTAAGACGTTCAGAAGATAGGAAGATTGAGCTTGTAACATTATTGCACTCTTACAAAGATATTAATACTGAGTTGACTGAGAAGGCTAGTCATTTAGAAGAAAAGTTATACAAGTTAGGTCAAACTGAATAGACTATTCATCTTAACACAACTAAGAATTTCAGATATTATAAATCAAAATGGGGCTTGGGATATGAAAATCCTCGTTATTTGGAAAATGCTTTGAAAAGTCCCCATCTCTTTATAAATTTGAATGGCTTGACCTTCCATCCTGGAGTCTTAAATATAAAATCGATTGGCTTAATCGAGAAGAACATGAGGCTGAAGAAGAGGAAAAGAGAAAAACCATTGTTAAAATGCAACATCCTTTTTGCTACAAATGGGAAAATAAGAAGGCTCTGGTATGGAATTAGAAGCAGACCCTGTCTAATGACTATTTTTAGAGCTATGCTATTGAGAAGCCGAAGGAGAATGAAAACCCGTTTTTGAAGGAAAAATGTATTATCCTCCTTTGGTACTCGAACAAAAGCTCGTAGACCTTGAAAGCAAGATCAAAAGCAAAATTGAGGAAGTCAGGAATGATGACCAACTTGCTTTTGACATTGAAAAGGAAGTTATGTTTACAGTTATTGCAAATGGCTTAAAAGAAATGAAAGCTAAACATAAAGAAATGTCTGAAGAGAAATTTTTAAAAGAAAAACATTCTTCAGAGTCAGATGTTTCTTAATGTAAAACATTTATGGGAAATACTATCTTTAGGAGCTTGACAGTTGATGACCAAGATGATCTTGAATCTTGGGATTTGGAAAGTCAATTTGATAAAGCTTCTCCTGAAATATATATCCCTACAGAAGAAGATAAAGCATTTCGAAAAGAACAAAATGAATTTCTCTATCCGAAGTCTTATGGTATCTTTCATACTCCATTGGATAGTCAGTCTGATTGTGATGTTGAGAATCCCTGTGATGTGAAGGGCAAGAAAGTAAAAGAAACAGTTGTTCAATTTAATTTTGATTTTAGTGCCAAACTTCCAGATCACTCTGACTTCTTAATCAAAGAAGATAAACCTGAGAAGACTTTCTTCAAAGGGGAATCTTCAAAATCAGCTGAGAAGATTTCTGATAATGATTCCAAATCCAAAGCTAAAGAATCATTTCAGAAAAAGAAAAAGAAGAAGAAGAATAATCATAAATCAAAGTCTTTTCAAGCTCGAAATTACAATGCTTATGATTCTTATTTTGCTGGCATTTCAGATCGTTATATAAGAAACTGTAACACCCTAAAAATCAGGGCCAATTTAAACCTTAAAATTCATCAGGGTTAATCATAATTTCATCCAAACTTTTATACATAAGCGAAAAATTAACTATGAGGGTTCATATACACATTTTGAATTATCAAAACAACCTATTAATCTAATTCTAACAACTACGATTACATTAAATTGGTTGTCTAGGCCATTCATCAAAAGCATCCTTGCATAAACTAACTTCTCCACTTAGCACCAAAAGTTGAATACCAAAAACAATCGTCCATCTTCCCGTTACTTCCCCGAGCTCGTACCTGGTAAGAAAATTTAATTTGAAACGATTAGGCTTATGCCTAGTGAGAACATCCATTTTCAAATTAAAACCTTAGCAGCTTTGGAAACTCAAGTAATCAAAGCGTATAAACAAACATGGTTTGCCATCATTCTTACCGTATGTGTAACGTCTCGAAAATTTCAAGCAACTTTAAATTTTTAAATAAACATTTCATTTATAACAACTCATTAAAATCCCAACGTTTCGTTTGCAAACTCATAATTAATATCTTCATAATAAAAACCAGCGGAATAAACGTTTAATTATTAAAAACCATAAAGCAACCAGCTCTCCTCGCGCGCTAGTGTGTACTCGTCACGCCTTGGAGCCGCCCGTACCTGAAACCACAAACTATTGGGAAAGGGTAAGCACGAAGCTTAGTGAATTCAAACACCATAAATAACACAGTTATTTCCACACCACCATAAACAGATAATTGCACATAAACAACATACAAGTCTTCGAACAAATCATAGACGTGCATACTCACACCAACCCACCTAATAGGCAAACGTCGGTCCCACCGACCACACGACAACCGTGCAAACGCAACCCGGCACCCCCGGGTTCATACGCCGCCCGCGTATACAACCTTCGCAACCCGGCACCCCCGGGTTCATACGCCACCCGCGTATACAACCTTTGGCCCCACCAAGTCACTACGCTACCCGCGTATAAAATCTCCGGCCCCGCCGGATCCTTGGTCCCACCAAGTTAACGTAACAACATAGTATCAACTAGACACCCCACTATCTGGTTCCACAACACAATCACATAAAGCTACCACACACGTACTATAGCAATGATAAAACAACCGTTATTAGATCCGACTAGACACCCCACGATTTAACCCCACACCACAAGCAAATAGAACTACCACACATACACACAACGTAATGTAAAAATAACCGACATTAGTTATAGTGAGAGAACTCACCTCGAATGCGCGCCTAGCTTAACAATACAATTCAAGTTTCACAATTACGGTCACTTCCCAGCACCTAAACGCATGTTAAAACATGTCAATACGAGACCCGGATCCTACGACACGACACACGCTTAAACCGTCACTAAAGCTATTTTCCGTTCTCACTAAACAGGTCTGTTCGGGACCTGTTTCGACCCCTTTAAACCCAGAAAATTCCCAATATTATTTCACGACCAGAAAGTACTCTGAGATAGGGTTTCAAGGACATATTATACGTCGCCTAACGATTTTTCTACAATTTATTATGAATTAAATACGAACGATTACCAAAACTGCCAGTTTTCTGTCCAGCCTGCACAAACAGCCCAATACAGCCTAGCTACGGGCTTAATCAGACTTTTGGCAAAACACGAAAAACCTTCCCAATTCGATTTGGGAACTTTGGGCACCAATTCCACCTCAAAACGAGTTACGAGCAGAAAGTTATGGTCTACACAAAACAGTGGCAGATTCCAGAATTTTACACATAAAATGACGAATCACCGAACTTGCGGCCACTTTTTCGCCCAGCTAGAGACCGAACCAGTTTTCCGCTAAAACACGGAAAACGTGCCCGACCCCGAACTTGAACCGTGGGCGCCAGTTTCGGCTCAAACGGAGTTACGACGGAAAAGTTATGATCAAACGAAAATAGAAGCAGAAAAACGACGATTTTACATTAAATGACTAACTGCTGTAAAACGACCACTTTTTCACCAAGCTAGAGGCTGAACCAGATTTCCGCTAAAACACGGAAAATGTGCCCGACCCAGAACGTGAACCGTGGGCACCAGTTTCGACTCAATTCGATTTACGACGAGAAAGTTGTGGTTGACGCAAAACAGTGGCAGAAAACGTTTTCACATAAAATGACGATTTTATAAAAACGATTCGCGTTCGGCTTAACGGTTCGGGTTGCAACTAGGGCTGGACAACCCACGCACCACCCACTGCCACCTCCGGCAGTGGTGGTCGGCGGCGGCGGCAGCCACCGCCGGTGGTGGTTTCACGGTGACACGAAAGAAACAAACAAGGGGGAAAACACTTACCTACGACGAAGAAACGATCACTCGCGTCCTTTCTCTCGCTCCTCGCTGCTCTCTCTCTCTTCGCTGCTCCTCTCTCTCTTCGCCGGCGAGACCAGCGGCGGTGCTGGTGGTTTAGGGCGGCAACTAGGAAAAAAAAGGGAAGATGGTGTTTGGTGTGTGGCTTAAGAGAGAAGAAAACTAGAAGGGAAGGGGGGGTTTTCCGGCCGACGAACACAAAAACAAGGAACAAGGGTGCCGTAGGGTTTTATGATGTTCTCTTTTTTTTTTTTTTTTTTTGTTCTTCACGCCACAAACACCCACAAATACCTATGGATTTCCGTTTTTTATGAAATGCATGGGCCAAAGGCCAAATCTTTTGGCCATTTAACACCTTTAGTCCCTCAACTACCCTCCTTCTTGCAAACTAACCAAAAGTTTTAATACTTTAACGATTAGGAATAACTCGACTAACCCCGATAACGGAAACCACAAAAAAATCAACCTTAAAAGAAAAGAATTAATAAAGGAAATTACATATCGGGACACAGGCTTTACAACTCTCCCCCACTTGGGTTAGACTTCGTCCCCGAAGTCTACGTCCGCAAACAGCTCCTAATAACTCTCTGGCATTTGATGATTTCCCAAACTCAATCCACTTTCAAGCTTTAACCATTCTAAAGCTGCTCACAGTATACCCTACAGGATACTCGACTACGATCATTCCTACCCTTAACTGTCGATTAACTACCACGAATTCTAATAGACTCCAAAGATTTTCAATAAATTATATCAACAAAACATCGACCCCCCTGCCGAACATCGGTCCAACCGATTACAATAACAAACATCGGCCACCTGTCGAACATCGTTCCAACCGATCACAATAACAAACATCGGCCACCCGCCGAACATCGGTCCAACCGATCACAATAACAAACATCGGCCACCCGCCGAACATCGGTCCAACCGATCACAATAACAAACATCGGCCACCCGCCGAACATCGGTCCAACCGATCACAATAACAAACATCGGCCACCCGCCGAACATCGGTCCAACCGATCACAATAACAAACATCGGCCACCCGCCGAACATCGGTCCAACCGATTACAGTAATAAACATCGGCCACCCGCCGAACATCGGTCCAACCGATTACAATAAATCACATAAGCGTGGTATTATCCTAGACACTAACACAAATAGATATCCCCCACAATCAAGTCAACTAACACACACGTAGGTCATTCCCTTAACCGATACTACCCGGCCTACATTACCAACACGCGTGGAATACCCAACCTCCCACCGTCGACGTATCCCCCACACTCGCTCTACAAAGCTAATTTATCTGAACCGAGGATACACCCTGACGCCTACCTCTCAGGTAACGCCTCAGGGCCCCTCATATCGGAATTACCTCTCAGGTAAGTGTCCACAACTATATCCTCCTAGCACCTACTAGAAAGCCTAGGCTATAACACTTGAACACCGGGGCCTCACCCCGAGATACCCAACCGACCACTACCAGCGACTGACTAACGTGCCTAAGGATCCAGAGCAAAACAGCCTACTCACAAGTGCCTATTCTGGATTGTCTCCCTCACCCAAACGGGTAGATACTCGACGTGCCATGAATGCCAAACGGTGCGACAAAACAATTCATCAACAAGACTCCACCTTGAGTCATTAAAACCGAGCAATTAACCCATGACTAATTCCAAGTCAAAACCGAGCAAAATGCACCACGCTTGCTAGACCCATAAGTCGGTCAAAAACGCGTTTAAATAAAGTCTAAGCAAGCAATACTCTAAAATCAGCATTAGTCCCAAACTCAACACGGGTTAAACAAAAGAGTTTTCCCAAAGGACTCACACCCTTAAAATTCTCAAAATGACACATAACACTTACAAGCGCATTTCCCAAATGGTTTACAAAATCATTTACAAAAATGTTTCAACGTCTAGATTTTTCATTTCAAAAAGACCGTAAGCAATAAAACTACTATTACCAGGTCGGTAGTTACGCAAAAATGGACACGCTCGTCCCTCATATGAAAATCATGTTGAAAATCATTTCATTGCAGCTTAGTTCACTCACAAAACGTAAAGCGAAATAAATAATTTCTTTGAAAATGAACCGTCGCGGTTCTAGTATGAATTGACTCATGACATGTATTTAAAGTAACCGCTCGACCTTACACCGGGTGCGACAAAAGCGTGCACATAGTTTCAAAATCAGTCCCACGACGTTTGACCCCAAAATTCCTCTTTTTCAACATAAAATGTCGTGGCACAGGGTTCACTAACAAATCTTACGCGCGTCGGATAGTCATACAAAACGATGAAACGGTTTACAAATATATTTTTGTTAAAACACGACTGTCTCGTGTAAGTTTCAAACTTAAAGATAAAAACCAATCCGTTTCCATCATTTGAAATTATCGACTAAAATCTCATAAAATCTCAAAAGGTGGGGTTCTTTAAATCGATTTCCAAGATTTCCCCAAATGGTCACATAACAAATAAGATATGCACCTCGTGACGTTAAACCCACACGACTCGACATGCCGTAAAACAAAACTTATTTTAACCAAATCACTCAATTAGCTTTATACAGACACCGTGGAATGTAACTTTTCGTCTCAACTCTAACATATGTGGAGGAGTTCCAATGTTAAATTCACTAGCCGTAGTCACTTGCCCCACATTTTAAACACCACAAAACACGGATATCATCTTACCCGAAAGAACCGTTGGAAAAATAACGAAAATGAGACAAATTCTAACAAAGTTTGCACTCCCGTGATAAAACGATTTCATACACTTTCAAAACCATATTTCAAAATCTTGTGTGTGTGCTGAGCAGTTCCCAAAATTCCAAAACACCGTCCATACAAAGATTTGAAACACAAGAATTTGTTAATGCAATCTTATTTTCAAAATAACTTCGTGCATGACTCATTCGGCATTCAACGTCTCGACCCCTACTACTCCGAAACTCTCCGGTCTACTATTGTCATCCAGACTTTTAAACCTCTTAAGGCAAGTTGGGAAATCACATCAAATCATCTTACGGGTTTTCCTCAAATCAAAGTCGGCTCTATGAGCCTATGACCCTAGCACAATCTTCCATCTTGGCCCGAAATGATCTGTTTACAACAAATATCATCCTTATCGTCACTCCAAGTGACTAATATTAGAATCGTCTTTCTATTCCAACGACTACTAGTTTAGGACCTTCATCACTACCCCCAACGATCATCACCTCAAAACACTTCGAGTACACACCTGTACTAGTAGGTTTACTATAGTTGTTCCTCCTTGTGATGGCTATTCTGGGTAGACAATACAACACGTTATTAGCACATAATAACTCATACTAACAACACTCACGCTCAACTCCTTGGATTCCTCGTGACTTCCCCGACTCGAGCATTGATCCTGTGCTTCCGGTAGTAGGAGCTCTACTACTACCATCCACACCTATCATCGCCCGTTCCGAGTTCCATCCCAAGGGGTCCATGTAGTTTCTCGCCGAAACTATACACATATGCCCGCACCGGCATATGTACACACTCTTCCTAGCTCCCTAGGAATTCCATCCAAACCACTACCCTTGCTACTGCCAAATCCCTAATAGCAAGCAGCAGACATGCAATACAGTGTAATAAGCACCAAGCAATTTAGCATACATACTCCTATGTTCTAGAAAGCAATCTAGCACACGTACGCATACATAAACACCCTTCCCAGCTCTCTAGGAACTTCCTCTTATCCCACTACCCTTGCTACTACCGAATCCCTACTAATTATAACGGGTGACCTCGCGAATACCCGATTATATGCAGTGCGAAACAAATAGACAGTCGAATACAAGACTCTATCCTAGAACGGTTGGACTCAAACAAGAGCTGCGCAATAGAACTAAATCGAATATTCTAAGGCTATAAATCTCTTACTGCATACAACCTAGAGGGCATCCACTTAGTAACCTATCATAATTAGCATAAATTCATAATAGCAAGTAGTTCAACATACAACATAGTGTCCACAACAGGCAATCTAGTATGCATACTCTATGATCTAGAAAGCAATAAAACACTAAGTGCTGTACCTTTTCCCCTAGCTCCGGCTGACTGTACACACTGCGCCATCGATCACCGTTTCTCAAACGGGTTTTCCTTTCTTTTATTTTCCAAAAATTTTAAAGAAATTTTTATAGCCGCAAACTTGAGATCAAACACACCGAGGTGCATTTGATTCAATCAAGCTGTGCTCTGATATCAAGTTGTAACGTCCCGAAAATTTCAAGCAAATTTTAAATTTTAAATAAACATTTCATTTATAACAACTCATTAAAATCCCAATGTTTCGTTTGCAAACTCATAATTAATATCTTCATAATAAAAACCAGCAGAATAAACGTTTAATTATTAAAAACCATAAAGCAACCAGCTCTCCTCGCGCGCCAGTGTGTACTCGTCACGCCTTGGAGCCGCCCGTACCTGAAACCACAAACTATTGGGAAAGGGTAAACACGAAGCTTAGTGAATTCAAACACCATAAATAACACAGTTATTTCCACACCACCATAAACAGATAATTGCACATAAACAACATACAAGTCTTCGAACAAATCATAGACGTGCATACTCACACCAACCCACCTAATAGGCAAACGTCGGTCCCACCGACCACACGACAACCGTGCAAACGCAACCCGGCACCCCCGGGTTCATACGCCGCCCGCGTATACAACCTTCACAACCCGGCACCCCCGGGTTCATACGCCACCCTCGTATACAACCTTTGGCCCCACCAAGTCACTACGCTACCCGCATATAAAATCTCCGGCCCCGCCGGATCCTTGGTCCCACCAAGTTAACGTAACAACTTAGTATCAACTAGACACCCCACTATCTGGTTCCACAACACAATCACATAAAGCTACCACACACGTACTATAGCAATGATAAAACAACCGTTATTAGATCCGACTAGACACCCCACGATTTAACCCCACACCACAAGCAAATAGAACTACCACACATACACACAACGTAATGTAAAAATAACCGACATTAGTTATAGTGAGAGAACTCACCTCGAATGCGCGCCTAGCTTAACAATACAATTCAAGCTTCACAATTACGGTCACTTCCCAGCACCTAAACGCATGTTAAAACGTGTCAATACGAGACCCGGATCCTACGACACGACACACGCTTAAACCGTCACTAAAGCTATTTTCCGTTCTCACTAAACAGGTCTGTTCGGGACCTGTTTCGACCCCTTTAAACCCAGAAAATTCCCAATATTATTTCACGACCAGAAAGTACTCTGAGATAGGGTTTCAAGGACATATTATACGCCCCCTAACGATTTTTCTACAATTTATTATGAATTAAATACGAACGATTACCAAAACTGCCAGTTTTCTGTCCAGCCTGCACAAACAGCCCAATACAGCCTAGCTACGGGCTTAATCAGACTTTTGGCAAAACACGAAAAACCTTCCCAATTCGATTTGGGAACTTTGGGCACCAATTCCACCTCAAAACGAGTTACGAGCAGAAAGTTATGGTCTACACAAAACAGTGGCAGATTCCAGAATTTTACACATAAAAGGACAAATCACCGAACTTGCGACCACTTTTTCGCCCAGCTAGAGACCGAACCAGTTTTCCGCTAAAACACGGAAAACGTGCCCGACCCCGAACTTGAACCGTGGGCGCCAGTTTCGGCTCAAACGGAGTTACGACGAAAAAGTTATGATCAAACGAAAACAGAAGCAGAAAAACGACGATTTTACATTAAATGACTAACTGCTGTAAAACGACCACTTTTTCACCAAGCTAGAGGCTGAACCAGATTTCCGCTAAAACACGGAAAATGTGCCCGACCCAGAACGTGAACCGTGGGCACCAGTTTCGACTCAATCCGAGTTACGACGAGAAAGTTGTGGTTGACGCAAAACAGTGGCAGAAAACGTTTTCACATAAAATGACGATTTTATAAAAACGATTCGCGTTCGGCTTAACGGTTCGGGTTGCAACTAGGGCTGGACAACCCACGCACCACCCACTGCCACCTCCGGCAGTGGTGGTCGGCGGCGGCGGCAGCCACCGCCGGTGGTGGTTTCACGGCGACACGAAAGAAACAAACAAGGGGGAAAACACTTACCTACGACGAAGAAACGATCACTCGCGTCCTTTCTCTCGCTCCTCGCTGCTCTCTCTCTCTTCGCTGCTCCTCTCTCTCTCTTCGCCGGCGAGACCAGCGGCGGTGCTGGTGGTTTAGGGCGGCAACTAGGAAAAAAAGGGAAGATGGTGTTTGGTGTGTGGCTTAAGAGAGAAGAAAACTAGAAGGGAAGGGGGGGGGGGGGTTTCCGGCCGACGAACACAAAAACAAGGAACAAGGGTGCCGTAGGGTTTTATGATGTTCTCTTTTCTTTTTTTCTTTTTTGTTCTTCACGCCACAAACACCCACAAATACCTATGGATTTCCGTTTTTTATGAACTGCATGGGCCAAAGGCCAAATCTTTTGGCCATTTAACACCTTTAGTCCCTCAACTACCCTCCTTCTTGCAAACTAACCAAAAGTTTTAATACTTTAACGATTAGGACTAACTCGACTAACCCCGATAACGGAAACCACAAAAAAATCAACCTTAAAAGAAAAGAATTAATAAAGGAAATTACATACCGGGACACAGGCTTTACAGTATGTCTACACATCTTACCATGACAGGAACATACCCGATTCCATGAGTATGACTAACATTCAGAAAGTCATATCATCACATTAGAGAGCCTACTACGAGTCATTATAGATTCTAGATTATCATGTCCAAGAAATTACAATTTACTTTATGCCTATTTCTTGGAATGGAAGTAGAGATTACAATTTACTTTATGCCCATCTCTTACCTTCCCATAGAAATCAGGAATTACAATTACTTTATGCCTATTCCAAGATTTATACTCACAATACGAAATGAGAATTACAATTTACTTTATGCCTATTCCTCATTTCTCATCACCTTACGAAATGGGAATTACAAGTTACTTTATGCCTATTCCTCATTTCAGGTCAACGGGAAATACAAGTTACTTTATGCCTATTTCACGTTACAAATACTGCCAGTGCCTATGGATCCATTACACTTACTAGTGTATATGCATAACAACATAACACGCAACATCTAGTATCATAGTCTCAATGCTAAGAATGCTAGATAACCTATCATATCCTTATCCTCATATGCCCCCCCTTCGGTGACTTAGCACGGGGGTTCCGGATCAGGAGTAACCGAACATCAAAGGTTTCCGGACACCACAACTATCCGGACATCACAACTTACCGGACACCAAACCTATCCCGATGTTACTGGAAACATATACAATCCGGATGACATCCGGAAACTGAAGTAATCCGGATACCATCCGGTAACTATTTCATTCAGGAACTTAGATACTTACCGGATATCTTCTCTACCGGAAACCAACGAAATGGAATTACCGGACACTATCAAATTTGTCCGGTAACTTCGACCTGTTTACCATATTTCCAATCCAGATCGATCTCTGTTCCACCCAGCTTATTTCACCCGTAACCATTCAGCTCCCATACAGTTAATATTATCATCCTACTGATTAATTTGAAAGAAAAACATCAATTTTAAACAAAAGAAGAATGAACTCACCTGTATGAAGTTGACCCACTTTCTTCTGCAATAATCCAAAATCAAACCTGAATCCAAGGTTTATAACCAACCTAGAAACCAAACTTTACTTAGACTATTAATAAATCAGTTGGGATTTGAAAAGGATTCATAAATCTTACCAAAATCATATTGCTCTTTCTCTTCTTCTTTCTCTCTGCTCTTGACCGACTCCATCACAAAAGGATTGAGATATTTTCTCAATTCAGCTGACCCTCACCTTATCTATACCCAACTTTCATTAAATGACCAACCACACCCTCAAATTCCAATTTTCAATATTTACCTATACTTTGGTCAATTTAAATATCAACCCCTTTGAGTTTTACATTTTACGAAAAGTCCAAAACTTAGACTAAAATACAAATCGACCCCATTCATATTTAAATACAAAAATAATGGAAATTCGAGGTGTTAGAGAAACAACTCGAGACCCGAATGAAGAATAAAGGAGTCCACACAGGATGTGGCCCAGAGAAAATCATCTCACGTTGCTTTTAATTCCAAGAAAAACAATTTTGTTTCTAATGACACACAATGACGGTCACTCTACTGACGAGAACAACGTGATTCTGTCTCACCGATCGTCGCATCCGTCGGTGAATGCCCGTGACCTAGATGAGGAACTTCTTCCAAGGAGTCTTCATCTTGCCCTTGCTGACAACAATCATCACTTGGACCTTAGTGTTGATTTTGACCACCGCATCATCTTGGAGATCATCCTCTTCGCACAACTCTCACTAAGGTAGTTACTGTTCCACTTATATACCTTCAGCATTTTTGGCACACATTGCAGTTCCACCCAGTCCACCGACGAGGCCAACACTTTACTGCCAAAGTCGATCACTTCGACGTTCACCTGACCCTACGCAGACTTCGTCGAGCTCTAAAGTGCTGACTTTGAAGACATGGTTCCGGAAGAACAATTATTTGCTGACATCCAAAGTTTGGGATACCAAGACACACGCAACCTAGATCTTACCAGTTCCTCCAAATTCCAGCGAAGATTCCTACCACCAGTCTGGTACACTCTTTGCTCTGTCATCAATCGCTGCATGACCTCAAAACAAACCGGCCTTGATAAATGCAACCTAGCGACTCTCAGAATGTTCCATGCTGTTGCTTTCAACCGACGCATAGACTATCCAGTTATCCTATGGAACGAGCTGATAGAGTTAGTCGCGGACAAGACCAGACCAATCAAGAACCGGAATTTCGTGCCCTATCAGAGATTCTTCCAGATCATAATTCATCAGATCATGGAAGGTAATCAGGAAATCCCGAGATGACCCAACGCAGTCCACAACCCGAGCCAATGGATGCACTTCCAGAAGATGCCAGCTCAGATCGAATTTGTCCATATTGCCGTGATACCCGAAGATGTTCTAGCTAATGCCGACCAGCAGTCTGCGGTTGTTAGACAGTATCAGATAGATAATGCACAGATGGTCCAGCCAGAACCAGACGGACCTGCCCACGGTGCCAACCAATTAGGAGGTGAGGGTCTAAATGTCGAGCAGGTTCAGGACACGGGGTTCCTGACACGGAGAGGTAAGGAGAATTGTAAGAAAGAGAGTAGGGAATGTGGAGAGGACTGCTGGTTAGGCATCTACTTCCAGAGCTACACAAGCTGTCAGAGTCCAAGTATTTGCGGATGATGTATCATTGGATTCAGAAGACGGTGCTGATTATGTACCATCTGCTTCCTCTTCCGAAGATGAAGCACCTACCCAACCCAGAAACGATGATGATGGTAACTCCGACTCCGATTCCGACCATGATCCTGATGCTGATTTAATTCCAAGACATGTAGGTCGGAGACAACAAATAGAAAGTTCTGATGCTGATTCCACTTGAAACATCGGACTCTCCGGCGATAGTGGAGTCATAAAGAGGGAATAGGGAGTTACAGTAGAAAATATTGATGTGAGCCGAGAGACGGGAAAAAAAGAAATGGGAGAGACTGAGACAGGGTCACACAAAGTTATAACTAGTGACCCTCCCCAAACCGTTCTCAGTCGGGTAGCCACATCCACTGCCAACGAGCGTTCGTCGCCGTTGCGCATTAAACAAGACATGGTGGACCCAGCCATGCAGTGCACAACCGCTATTGGCACAAACGCTATCGGCAACACATTCGGTGTCTGCCGGTATTGAACAAGGTAGGCTCCTGCCCCGGCCACCGAACTTTATTCCGCGCACATCGAGTCTAGTGCCTTTTGGAAGAACTACCTTTCCTAGGACACGAGCGCCGGAATTTCATCAAGTTATGGGCTTTCGTGCCCCAACCGGAACACCCAGAGTGAGGCCGCCATTCGTTGGTGCCCCGCGAGGATCGGGTGGAAGACCTGTCATTGCTTACAATATGCCAGCTTTGAACACAGGCAGTACAGTTGTTTCAACTGATACTTTAACCGAAAACCTAAGTGGTTCGGGCGTTAGATCAATTTTCCCTAATATGCCACTTGAAAAGGTTGTTGCTATGCTAGGCCCGCCCCCGCACTACATCACTCTACCGCTTCTAAATGCAGCATTGGCCTCGATCAACACATCCTACAAAAAACACCGTCAGGCAATGCAAGTGACCGTTGACAGACTTGCAAATGAAGTGAGCAGAGCTATTAAAGGAAAAGGGGTAGCAGAATCTTCGGCGACTCCACAGAATCAACCATCCAATTCCCCACCCAGATCCCAACCACCACCATCACAACCATTACACACAATTCCTACCCATCAGCTCAAATCAGAGCTGTTAGCCCGTTTACTCGCCCAAGAATCACAGTGGTCGAACACGCGTGTGGTTTCCAGGCTCAAGGCTCCAAAAGACGTAGACATGATGACCAGGATGACCCTGATCAGCATGAGGGGGAGAAGAGAGCCAGAGTTGGAGAATCCAGTGGTGCAAATGCTGAAAACGTTGGTGGATCAAATCAGGTAGCAGAAACAGAGGGGGCAGAGGGGGCAAGTGGACAGGAAACAAATGTGGTCCAGGTTGATGATGATACAGTTCTAGCTGATGTCATAACCAGGGTTGAAAAGCCTTCGGTTGTTGACGATAGAATAAAAGAGGAAATGATGGTTGATGGTATGCTGAATGATTATATCTACATAGATTCTGAGGAAGAGCCGGAGGCAACAACTTTTCAGATCAAAGAAGAGATAGATGACATCTTTAATATCACTGGGGATCCAGTGATTGCTTCTGATTCCGATGATGATACTCCTCAACCGCAACAACAAAATGACCAAGGTACAAGCTCTTCAGCTCAATAGGCTGCAGAGGCTCCAGTGAATAATGATGGAAGGATAAGAGATCCAATCCTTGAAGCTGAACTCAGATTATATCAGGAGGTGATTGATGCTGAACCAGGGTATGTTGCAATTGGAGAAAGGGTGAGAATCTGATTCCGTTCCAAGAAAGCATCAGAAAAGATTTGTTTGTAAAGGACATTTAGAGGATCAACTTAGAAAAGGTGTACGGGATTGAGAACTGGTCGTCTCTTCACAAGATCGAATTTCTGCATATGAACAACAAGGACTTGGAGACTGATGTTGTAAGGTCTGACAAAGTGATTGTGAAGGTCTTGAAGATAGAGTCATATCGGCTACTCAATGTCTGGTACCCTCAGTTCACAGTTAGAAGATCTGATGACACCGAATACGTTTTTTCAGAAGCCGACTTCAAGAGTCTGAAGCTGGATGATCTTATTAGCCTCTACTATTGCCTTGCTGGCATTCCTGATAAGCCAATTGAATAGTCTGCCACTTATCGGAGTGTCAAAAGGTTCATGCGGAATATTCTGAAATTTTCTTACCTTACAGATTTCCAAATGGCCTTAGAAGCTCATCAGACCCGAGTAAACCTCATAAGACCAAACAGGCAACTGCAAGACATCCAAGGTATTCATGTCTACACTGTTTTGGAGAAACCTGATCTAGGAGTTGTATACTTTAATCAGGACATGAAGAAAAGATTCATGAGAATCTGTGAAGCAAACAAGTATAGTGACGGAACCTTCAAGATGATACAGGTCCATCTAGAGAGCAAGATGAGACTTGATGAAAGCGGGGAGGTGAAGCTCAAGGAAAAGGAGAAGAGGCTGATAAAACAAATCTTGGATGCTATCACCTACAGAAGAGAGTACCGGAACGCGTTGAGAAGATTCGAGATCATCCTGGGAATCCGGAAAAAGCATGTGTTCCCGGTGAACGCTTAGATCTGAAGCCTCTACATTGGTACAAAGGGGGAGATTTTTAGTGCTCTGTTTAGCACCTTGTACCAAGTAGAGGGGCTCAAGTGAAACTATCTGATTTGCAAACTATAAGTAGATTTTTCCCTTGTATTTTGCATTATGCCATTCCTTCCTACACATACAAGTACACCATTGTTGCACTTTCCTCTCTAAATCACATTGTGTACTTGAAGATCTTAATATGAATATGGATGGCATCTTGAGCATATTGGTTGATTGAGTACTTGTTCTGGGATCACAAAAACAATTCAAAAATATCTATTTCGTACACTTATAGTTGCAATAACTTATATTTTAAAAGATTTATTGTTAAAGACACTTCAAGTTTTACCTATTTCACATTACCTACTGAGAGCCTCTCCAACAGCTTCTCTAAAATAATGAAAAATGTAATTTTTTTCTCTATATTGCTCCAACAGCTTCTCTATATTGTTCTCGAAAATAGAGAAAACTAGAGAAAACTCAAAGTTTAGTAACTCTCTAAAACTTGTTAGGTGGAGAGAGAAATTACTTTTGTATTCATTCCCACCAATAGGGTTGAGTTATTATTATTTTATATAAATTTTATTTAAAAAATGTATAAGGATGATAAATTTAAACAATATTTTAATAATATAATGGATGTTGAAATATCTAAAATAGAGAATTTGTTGGAGCAAAATGTAATTTATTTTAGACATTTTTACTTTTAAGTCTTTATTATAAAAAAAAGTTATAAAGAATCTGTTAGAGATGCTCCAACAAATTATTTCTTCAAACTACATAGCCTTATATATGTGTTATGAAAGTATATTCTCTAAACATGTATAATTGAATAAAATAAAGGGAAATTAATTAAAATACCCCAAGTTTGACCAACTGTTACCGAAATACCCTAAAAATTTTCCATTTTGCAAAAATGCCCTAAATACCCGCGATGGATCTCGCGATCGCGGGCTAGGGCTGACGTGGCACGTAATTTGGGTACAAATGCCCCGCGAAGCCCCTCAACTTTGGCCGCGGTGCACTTTTGGTCCCTGCCCACGATGGACCAAAATTTACAGTTTTGGTCCCTGAAAATTTACACTTTTGGTCCCTGTACTTAGACGAATCTTGCATGCTTTTACTGTTTTTTCCACAATTATTGTACTTTGAAGACCGATTTGTGGTTGAAATTCATTTGCATGTTTGAGATTTCATCCATAAATATCAGTAATATGCAATTCACAATTCACACTTGTTCTTGCTTTCTTTCTTTGAATTGCTTTCTCTCTTGATTTCTCTTCTCTCAGTTCATCCACAAATGGCATCGTCATCAAACCCTAAGTCTACTCCTGAAAAAATGCCACCTCAAATCGAGGTCGCCATAGCAAAAAAGGAAAAGGAGATAGATTAACTAACAGAAGAGTGGAAAAAAATTATGGACAGGAAGGCAGTCCATTTGAGAAAGATCGAAGAGGAAGACAGGGAGATCAAAAGGATGAAAGGGGATATAAAAGCTAGGGAGGCTCGTGTTCGTCGAGAACAAGAAGCAATTCACCATATTCTGCAAGACTTTGCAATTATTCAAGCGAAGGTAAACGAGAAGCAAGCTTGGATTGACGAAACTAAATCAATTTTTAAGTAGGTGGTGGTTGTTTTAGTTGTTTTGTATTTTTTTTCTTGTTTTGTATTTTTTACTGTGTTGTTGTTTTGTATTTTTTGTTGTTGTTAATTTCTCTGAAAAGTAGTTTTTAAGCCGCTGAACCACGGTTAGGTTGGATACATCATGCAAGGTCAAGTCAGAGGTTACCTCATTCGTGGGCCTACTCCTCTTGTAGAATATATGACAACCCTCAACTCATTTGCTAAAGTGTGTGCGGGTTATGGTACACAATGGCCATACGTGGTTGCAAAAGCAGAAGCCGTTGAAGAAGGGTCAGAAAGATTGAAGATGAAGAGCATGTTGGATGAAATACAAACTAGTTGTGTTATCAATGTTTATTTAAAAGCATATGTATGTGTGTATATATCTAATATGAATATATTTATCATTTACAAACTAGCTGTGTTATCAATATTCATTTAGAAGCATATGTATGTGTGTATATATATCATTTACAAATCAGTGTTTAGATCAACAGTATCATATGTGTTTGTTCCAACAAAAATGTCAAGAAATGATCATTTACAGATCTTACAGATAAAGGTCTCCTTTTTTAACTCTTCTTCTTCTTCTTCATATATACATATAATATATATACATATAATATATATACATATAATATATATATATATATATATCTAAAAAGCTAGAAACCTGCTTCCATTCTTGCTACTAATCTTTCTTGCTATATAAACAGACATGTGTACTCAGAGTTAACATTCACTGCCATGGTAACAATCAACCTTTCTTCTTTCTTTCGCTTATCATATCAAACTCCTATTTTCTTTATGTGTGTAAATATATAATACGAATATATATATCATTTACAAACTAGCTGTGTTATCAATGTTCATTTAGAAGCATATGTATGTGTGTATATATATCATTTACAAATCAGTGTTTAGATCAACAGTATCATATGGGTTTGTTCCATACGGTTCAAGCTGTGACGGGCCCGGGGTGTGACTGACAGAATGTCTCCATGGCACGGTTGAAGGGGCGGGATTTGGACACTCTCTACGAGTGTGTCCTACGCATTGGCACCGAGTACATCTTCGTTGTATCGAACTTTCACCACGTGATGGACGTCGGTCGTTCTTTCTCGGTCTCCCGGCCCTGTTCTTATCCATTAAAGGTGGATAGCATGGTGGAAGCGGGTCGGGTGGATACACCCATGCTGCAGGGGGTTCAGCTGGGTTTATTACCTCTACGTATGTTTTCTGGTAATATTCGGACGTGAAGAAAGGTACAGCCAAGTCGCTGCAATCTGTACGACCCATATATGTTGCTGCACCGATGGCATGGCCCCACGGTAACCCATATTTATCCCATTCGCGACACGAACAAAGGTGGTCTTCCATATTCACAATCGCGTGAATATAGTCATCATGCACCTCGTACTTCCCATACCCGATTGCTCTTACCGGCCATGTCGCCGCACGACGCGCCCTATACTGAACGATATTCTCCGTCGTTGGTGTGAGTGCATTTTGCATCTCAGCTCCTTTTAGGCGTCGAATTTGGTACCACTCTTGTTGAAAGGCCCGAAAGTAGTCCATAAGATTAACAATCGGACATCTACGCGCAAAACGGGAGAGTGCATTCACAGACTCTACACTATTCGAGGTCAGAATGTCATACCGTTGTCCAGGAAAATGGGCCGCGGACCACCTCTCCGGTCCAGCATCGTCAAAGACTTTGGCTGCTTCCTTGACACTGTATCGTAGCATATTCATGTACTTGTTAAACTCCCGATCCGTATATGCTCTGCATGCCGCCCAATAGACATCCTTGTAGGTGTTAATACGTTTGTCCTTGGATTTGGCGTTCATCTCCAAATGTCGACAGCATATGGCGTGAGGGGCGTTTGGGTACATGGCAGAGATTGTGGCGCTTATGGAAGGAGCCCTGTCAGACATAAACACCAACCCTTGCGGGTCTCCGATAGCTTGTCTCAACATGGACATAAACCAAGTCCACTCGTCCCCGGTTTCAGACTTGCCTACGCCGAAAGCTACTGGAACGATGGAGTTATCCCCGTCCATGGCAACCGCCAGGAACATCATACCCAAGTAACGGCCCTTTAAATGGGCTGCGTCTATTATCAGGACACGACGTAGATTTGCCAGAAATGTGCGGATCTGCAAAAACATAGGTTAAAATGTTATAGTTTATAATGTGTAAATGTTATAGTTTATAATGTGTAAACATATGACGTGTTAAAATACGTACCGCGGGTCCAAGGGCCACGAAGCACATCTCAAACCGTCCACGTGAATCGGTCCGTAGCTGCGTGACAGTACCAGGGTTCTGCAGCTGCAAATTATATAAATATGTCGGGAGTCGTTCATACGACTCCTCGAACGTGCCTCTCACCATAAATAGTGCATGGCAGCGTGCACGCCACGCTTGGTGGTAATCAATCGTGACGCCGAACTGCCGGTGAACGTCGTGGACGATGTCTTTTGGACGCAATGACCTGCTAACATCAAGAAATTTGTTTTTCAGGATCGCACCCAAAGTCTTTTTGCCGGCTTGTTTGTGGTGGGGATTAAGTTGCGTCCTCGTACAAGTGTGTACGTCGTGCAACTTTCTAATCATTATCGCCCCTCCTTTGGGACCCGTGTGAATCGCGTACAACCTCCACTCACACTTTTCTCTAGCACATTCAACTACGTATTTGCTTTTGTCAGATGCCCGCACGCGACTTTGGAAACCCTCTTCCAAGAACTTGAGTCCGATCTGACTTGCTAAGAGATCCTTCGAATCGAATATCTGACCTGCTGTTAAACTTTCACTGCGAATATAAGGTGTAGGTTCGTAGCTTTGTGTCTGGGTATGGGAGTCTGGAAGAATAGGGGGCATATCAAAAAAGTCATTTATCTGACTACATGATTTTCTACTAGGGGTATATTCTTCGTGATCATCATTATCAGTGTCTGATCTGTCTATTTCAGAATTACCCGTTCTGAAAACGTGGGTTTCGTCATCAGCAACTCCAGCAGTACGCCATTCATGTGGTTGTGGTGGTTGTTGTTGTTGAGAATCAGGCTGCTCTATTTGGAGGTCTTCGTCGTCGTCACTCTCCTCGTCACCGTCGTCGTCACCGTCGGATACGCCGGGATACACAAAGAGTAATGGGGGTCTTTCTGAATCGACTGCAAGGTGCAGAAAAGAAGAGATATCCCCATCGTTGGATAAATCCACAAATGACCCATCGCCATTTTTAAACACTAACTTGCAAACATCAGAAGAGTTGATTCCACATTTTTGCATGGCGTATGCAACAAACTTCTGATAAGTATAGTTTACTGACACTTTTACACCATGCTTAAATTTATAGGCAAAATTCCACTCATTGTTATCTTGCACCCATTCACCATCAAAACAGAAATATAGCTTAGCTTTTGCAACAGATGAACTCATTTTTTCAGTAGTATCTCAAACACAAAATATTGCAGAAAGAAATATTGCAACAATGAAATCGTTGTGTGGGGATTATGGCTTGCATTTTACGTCTATTTATCAATGAAACAACCAACATATCAGAAAACCAATCTCTCATTTCATCCACAAACTGGTATTCCAAAAACATTGATTTAACATTGATTCAAACATGCAAATGAATTTCAACCACAAATCGGTCTTTAAAGTGCAATAATTGTGGAAAAAAACAGTAAAAACATGCAAAATTCGTCTAAGTTTAGGGGCTGAAAGTGTAAATTTTAGGGACCAAAAGTGTAAAATTCGGGCCATTGCGGGCCATCGCAGGCAGGGACCAAAAGTGCACCGCGGCCAAAGTTGAGGGGCTTCGCGGGGCATTTGGGGCCAAAATACGTGCCACGTCACCGTATCCCGCGATCGCGGGACCTCATCGCGGGTATTTTGGGTATTTTTGCAAAATTGAAAAAATTTAGGGTATTTTGGTAACTCAATGTTTGACTTAGGGTATTTTAATTAATTTCCCTAAAATAAACCCTAGTTTTATTTATTTTGCTTTTAACTCCATGCATGCAAGATAATATAAATTTAAATGTACGGATTGATTAGAGTATTTCTATCTATTGTGGTGTTAAAATTACAACATAAGAAATGCATGATAATTGATAACAATTTATAAGAAGGGCAACTCATATAGAAACTCAAAACGAGTTTTAATGTGTTGTTTTATAGGTGAAATATCAAATAATGTTTTGTGTATGAAAAAAAACACAAAAAAAACATTTAAAGATGAACGACAAGCTCATATACTCATACACAAAAACAAAAATTGAAACAACATACATTATAATTATTTTAAAATCAAACTCATTGAATGATTTTAGTTGATTTTCTTGTTTCATTTATCAATGGTACATTAAGCCACCACTAGAAAACATAATATAACCGACCAAAATCACCGATCGACAAAAACCATCGTCGGCGAGTCCTCTTGCCGGCGGATCACTGACAAACACAACTTTCACTTTATATTTTCCGATGATGTGGCTACGGCCGGTGATCCTTAGTTATTTAGAAAAATGAAAATGAATTAGTTAAAAGTTCGTCGGTAATTCGTCTGAAATCACCGACGTACCATCGATGGATATTTAAATAATTTATTTTCCACAGTTTATAAATTTAACGAGTTTGTATTTGATTTTCAGTCTACAAGCATAATTGAGCTGGTTGGACTGCGGATTACATAAAATGACAATCCTTATAATTATATTATAATATGACTAATTTAGATTGTGAATTTGTTTACAACTTGAGATGGTTTTCGTTTTATTAGAAAAATCTACCATAATTTTATACATGTAATACAAATAGGACATAAATTAAATACAAATAATGCAATGTTCGATTTTTCTTTTTCTACAATTATTGTTGTTCATCGTGCCAGATCAGTGCTAGTGGTGGTCATCGTAGCGCCAGCTGAACTGACTTCACGAACATCTGATGTAGGTGCGTACTACATGGGCACTGGCATCGCCATTTGAAGATTTGGGACTGCTCCCTCGAACTTGAGCACCTGAATTGCTTGCAGGATCGAAGGCCTCAAACTCCGGTCAGGGTGTACACACCATAAACCCACTAACATCAAACACTCGACTTGTTTTGCATCAAATTGGTTGTTCAGCGTTGGGTCAACTCCCGAAATTAAGCAGCTCGCCTTTTCTAAGTAAACTCCAAACCCACTGCACCAATCCAAGATCAGATTGTGGGTCAACATTGTCCATTGCCTTGCGCCCGCAAGCAATTTCTAATACAACCACCCCGAAGCTATACACATCCGACTCTTTGCTGGCCTTTCCTGTTGTTGCATACTCAGGAGCCATGTAGCCTATTGTTCCGGCTAAGCCAGTTGTTGTTTGTGGGCCCAATTCATGGTCCATGAGTCGCGCCAATCCAAAGTCTCCAAGTTTCGCGTTGAATCCTGAATCAAGCATGATGTTGCTCGTTTTGATATCTCGATGCAACACACATTGTTCACACTCTTCATGGAGATAGAGCAATGCTGAAGCTAAACCCATAACAATTTTGTACCTCACAACCCATTCAAGGGGAGGACTCTTTTTGCTGAAGAGGCGATAATCAAGGCTGCCATTAGGCAAAAACTCATACACAAGCAAGAATTGTGTTTGATCATGGCACCAACCAATGAGTTGCACCAAGTTTCGGTGCCTTAAACCGCTAATGATCTTTACTTCGGTTATGTACTCTTTCTTTCCTTGTTTAGAACCCTGTGAAATTTTCTTGATAGCTACCACCATGCCTTCGCGCGATAAGAAGCCCTTGTAGACACACCCGAAACCCCCCTCCCCTAATTTCCGATCTTCTGAGAAGTTGTTGGTAGCCAAAGCGAGATCGCTGTAAGAAAATCTTTTGGGTCCCGCTCCTCTTTCAAGATCATCGTTTATCGATGTCAAGGCAACTGTGTCTAGCGATTTTTGTGTAGGTTTTCTTTGAAATAAAATACATGCTACTATGCCTCCTACAAGTAGAACGCCAAGAGGGACTGGTAATCCAACTGCTAGTTTGGTTTTGGATGAGATATTATGATCACTTTTTTCTTCTATATCCAAGCTTGAATTGAAAGCCCAGTATTGAAGGATATGTCTCTCAACAGCTGAACCAGTAGCACCCGAAAATCCAATTGTTACCCACTCAGGAAGAACTTCTCTCAAATCAACTGAATAAGAAAGATTGGTATTTGAATTTCCTATAGAAATATTTTGAGCCTTATCGCGACACGACAAACTCAGCATTTGCGTTGTAGCTTCGTAAGAAACCCAAGCATCCACGGGATTTCCGCTGTGCAAACTAGCATTCCAAAGAGTTGATTCAGCTGAACGAATCGAATTCTTGTTGATACCCACATGTGGAAATGGAGGATCCCCAAAGCCTACTACAGTATCAAACTCAACCGCAACTATTTGGGTTTGGGGCAACTCGGTGGTGGTCGTGTTGAACACGCCTAAAAATTCGCCAGCTGAGTTGGGTGGAATTTCGAAGCCAACGGGGGGGGGGCAAGAAAGAAAACTAACCCATCGCCGTAAATGGATTGGCCTTGTGTGTCGATGATGAAAGTGAAGTGAGTTGTGAAATCTGAGAGCTTCCCAGATTTTTTGTCCCATATATGGACTGGTTCTGCGTATTTGGCATGGCCGACACGAATTTGATAATCGACTCGGTTTAACTGGACATATCCAGAAGGCGCTTGCGCTTCCGCGTCACCTGAATACACCATATTTGTCGCAAGAGCAAAATTAGTGATCTCGAAGTATACTGATTCCGACGATGACAAGAAAAATAAGGAATAAAAGAGAAATAGAATGATAGGAACAATTTGAAGTGGTGGAGATGACTTGGAGGCCATGATTTGGCAAAGGCATAGGTTTGAGCATGTTTATAAATACCATCATGCATGGAAAACTTTAAATTCACAATCATGGAAAAACCAATAATAACAAATTAATAAGTTATTAATTATTTAATAGGAATTATCAAAAGAGTACAAACTGGAAATAACGAAAATAGAAACTTTAGATTTAGGAGTCGATGCTTTTGGAAAAAAAACAGATTATTTGATGCACATCTTACAACGTAGGGTCCGTGCTTACAAGAGATGTCACCTATCTTAACGGACGAATATGACAAAGAATAAAAATCTTATCCAGTAAAAAAACATTGCATAATTAAACCGATCGAGAAGCTTATATGATAAGTGTGGGAAGTGTTTACCGGATAAATGGTGTTTATCAACAGTCAGTTCTAATAGTAAAAAATATTACCTGATAAGATGAGTGAAGATGATAATTCTTGTCGGTAAGGATTTGATAAACGGCGGAGTTTGTAGTTTCGGGCGACAATATGTCGGTTAAATGTATTTCTTACCTTTTCATATTACTTCTTTTACTTCTTTTTTTGTGCTTCATTGAGGATATGTTGGTCTTAATTCTTTTTATTCATTTGTTCATTTATTTTTTTGAACGGCAAGCAAACTCACACACACGTTTCCGCGGTATCCGGGCATCCAATTGGGCAGCACCGACTAATCCGCGGCGACCCGGCCCAGTCCCATTGGACTGGACCCGCCCAGGCACGACTAAGCCCGGCCTATGGCCGAACCCGCATGTAGAAAGGATTTAGGAAAACAATCATTATAATTGAGATCAACCACATACATTTCACTTGTAAGTTGTAACCATCTTTGAAATAAGATCTCATTAATTATTGAAAAGATTATAAAAGTGGTTGGGTAATAAATGGCATCTCATTATTACGTCAATGTTTGGCGATGACCGGAGGATGAAGATAGAGACAATATATTAATGATATGCTTATTAATTATTCATATTATTATTTCACTTATATCATTTTATTCACTTTTTGATTATATACTTTAACATAAAATAAAAACTTACCATAATTTAATTGCTACAATTATTTAATACCTTTCAATTGTTAGACATTGTTTCTTCAAATAGGAACTAGTTGGTCAGTAATTGTAATTTTATATATATATATATATATATATATATATATATATATATAATATTTATATCCGGCAAATATTCATGCATAATACTTACCATTTTTGATAAATAGATGGGCCAATGACCCTTTGGTAACTAAAAGATGGCACTCAAATTTGAAAAGATCGATTAATTTAAAATTTTCAATAAAACATCAAATAAGTAATAAGTCCATTTCTTAAAAGTCATCACCAATAATAGCAATCTAAGATTTAACATCAATATAATAGCAATCTAATATATAGGGACGGTTGCTATAAAACCCAACAAACAATCGTTATTATTCCAACGTATGGATGATTAGTTAATTCCTTCTTGTGCCTCTAAGTAGCACTCATAACATCACAGTGCCGCTAGCATCATTCCTCCAAGGACCTGATGCATTTGCCGACAAAGAAAAAGGTTAGACTTAACGCGTAGTGAGTTCAAACAATTTTCATGAGTTATATAAAACGAAAACAATACTTTATAAAACACAACTTCCAATATGAAACTTATTTAGAATGAAAACGATATCTTTCCCAAAATCCATCATTTTCGTGATGAAAACTCATTAATAAAACACCCATCAAATCGTGAAATCAAAATCCAATACTCACACGAAACACGAGTAAGGATTAATATCCAGATACTGAAAACATGGATTATACATTATCCAAACGTGGAGGGGATCCAATATATCAAACCGTAAATACAATTATTTGTCAAACCCGAATAATACTAAACCATGAATATTACATTATCCAAATATAACACTTAACAGTGATGGGCGAGACCCGTATCCATCGAATGTGGTGAGCACAAAGTAAGCCACACACCAACGTAATCAAGTAGCATCTCAAGATTCAATTGACCTTAGTGTCTACCTCCAAGGTAACACTTCAAGGCTCGACACACTTAGTATCTACCCCCCCACCCTAGATAACACCTCAAGTGGCGGAGATCTTTATGCATATCCTCATGGGTAGCACCTCAAGTCTCAATAATCTTAATACGTACTCTTTAGAGTAACACCTCAAAGATCATATCCTTAGTGCCTACCCTGACTGGTAGCACCTCAAGGCACATGGTTCTTAGTGCCTACCCATTTTGGGTAGCACATCAAGTCTCAAGTCATTAGTGTCTACTCAACTGAGCCAAAAGTCTTAAAAACAAAGGTCTCGTGGTCAAGCTCCGCAATGCTGGTAGTCCCGAAGTCTAACCCCGCTACATTATCACGACCATTAACACAATACTGACTCATATGCCTATGGATGGATCCAATGCATTACAGTCTAAAAATACATGACTCCAACTAAATGACCAACACACTCAAAAATAGAATTTACGAATGAATATGCCATAGATGCATATAATTCTAAAAGCTTGATTGACATAGAGCAAATTAAATCGTAAAAATGTCCTACAAGACTCATCTGAGTCAAAACCGAGTCAAAAGCCCACAACTCAATTTACTAATCAAATAAAACCAACATAAGTAATAAAATACAAATGTTCAATATATAGGATACTCGTGTACTAAAAGTAAGAATAACTCAAAAACTCATCAATGATTGGGACAAACCATTTGTTAAATAAAATCATATTTTATATTTTCAAAACGTTCCATAATGCAATAATATGTACTTTCGAATAAAACACACCAAACATGCATTATTGTCAAATAAATCTCCATTTGTAAAACATATCAACAAAAGACACATTGTTATGATTTATTCATCAAAATGTACAAAACCCAAATGTGGGCAAGTTTTATAAAACTAAATGTACCAGAGATGCAAACATCATCAAATAATCAATCATATTTGTTAACTATCAAGGAAAACATTTCAATCCATAAAACAAACGATTTTAGCATGTACATAGTTTTCACAAAGCAACTTGAACTCACCTTGCTAGATTTAGGCTAAGTCTAGGTTTTACTCCAATCTTGAGCTTCCTTTAGTAAAGGCTTTAGATCCACAAACATTCATCACTAGAAATTGTTATTCCTAGATTCAAGCCCTAAAACATAAGATCAAGATCAAGAAAGACATATGTCATATTATTTGTAGAGAGAGAATTTTTACAAGAGCACTCTGTTACAATATGCACACATATCTTAGACTTCTAGGATCCCTCCACAATGATCTAACACAAAGCTATTTATACCAAGAAAGTTAAACTTTGACTTCGCAAGGCATTTACAACAAATTGCAATGATGCCCTCTAAATATTTTCAAATTCAGAAAAATGGTAACCTTGTATCAACAAATGATATAGTTAACAATTCTTTTGAGAAGAATTGGCTTGTAAGTAGCACATAACCACTTAGTACAACATAAGTACTTTGTAAATGAGCTTTGGTGATGTTCACTCCCCTAGGGCTTACATTCAATCCTTGAGAACACATGGGAATATCGATGAATGTTAAGACATTAAAACTTATTCCCTGTGTGATTGTACATGTGTTTGAAAGAAGTAAAGTACGCTATATCAGGCTCAAAATGTGTAAACTGTTGAGACACTACATGTTTTCCACAGACTCGATGTGTTTGATTGAAGTGCGAAGGTTGGACATACTTCCTTCTTTTTCAATATCCAAGCCTTTCGAATAAGAACTGAATATATTATATGTTGCTTCCCCATCAAAAGATGAAACACCTATTTGTTAAGAAAAAGATGAGTAGCTATGTGGGATTAAATCAATAGTTGGCATGGGCTGAATGCCTTTGATGGCCACCAAAGAACTGTGGACCAACAGTAGATGTGGATGCCCAGCTAGAAGTGGTTGGGGAAGAGTTCTTTTTTTTAACTCTGATCTTACACCCTTTGTCTGTTTTTTAATATCATCACTTCTAACCACACGCTCATTTACATTTTACCTCTCAGCACTATACGGTTGCTAGTCCTCATGTGTTTCCTCCCCCACTCTTAATTGTATGAACCCCCACCCCTCATTCTCACTTGGATTAGTTCGTATGTAGGATCTACATATTGTGGTGAATGCATAGAACTACAGTATTCTCACAAAAGCACATTGCTCTGAGAAAAATAACCTAATAACTCTGAAAAATATCTTATAAACAGGATACTTCCATTTCATTTGTATGTTGATGGTGTTGGTCCCAAAGGGGTTATACAAGTTTGTAGAAGGGGGGGGGGGGGGGGGGGTTGAATACAAACACACAATTTTTATCTTTCTAAATTGTTTATTGATATGTATCAAACAATTTACAGTTTGTTGCGGAACAAGATTAAAGAATAAACCTAATCTAAACAAACTATGAGAATCACTAAGATTTCTTGCACTAGAAATAGAGAAGTAAGGTTTTCTTTTACTTCAAGAGAGAAGTAAGGTTTTCTTTTATATACTGCATGCATTTAATGCATGTCAGTATACCTTTACACGTGGCAGCCTCTGGTTGGTTGCATGGTTTGACTTCAGTAGACAACCTAGTGGCCCCATGATGAATAGTGTAGAATCAGAGTTGGTTGTACGATTCTAGACAAAAGGGAAGTCCGTTCTGACAAAATCGTACGGAGGCGTGCAAGGGGATAAGACAAAAGTTACTTGTAGATGAGGCTTCATGATCAACGTTCGCTGAATGGATATTTATCAGCGAATGATAAAGTTCAGCGTTCGCTAAAGTCTTCTACTTGAAACTTCACGTTGAGTGGACAAGTCTTGGTTTCGCTGATATCCGCATCAGTTCATTAGTAGACTTAGTCGCTAGTTCTTTGGCTTGATCTTCGACTTCAGCGTAGAACATAGTTGACGTGAATCTTGTATTCAGAGATCATGAGTAAACAACATAACTATCAACGATTATCAGTGAGGTTGAACAGGCTCAGGGCTCACTGATGTACAGTGTTCGCTGAAGTGTATATTAAAGAACATGAGTTTCCTATCAGCGATACTAAACAGACTTAGTATTTATCTTTGATAGTGAAACTCTAATACATATTGTCTACTTACAATTTTCACTAAGTGTTTCTCAGGGTCATTATCAAATCACTGAGGGTTTGGATCAACAATCCCCCCCTATTTGATGATGACATAACAATAAAAGAAAATTGCTAAGTAAGAAAACATAAGGATAAAAAGGACTCATAAAATATTTGTCCCATTTACTGTTTTCAGGGATCTTTTTAAGTACTGACGAAGTAAAGTACATTCATTGAAAAATTTCATTTAACTTCGTATAGATTATAGAGGGAAGTGGAAAAATTACAAGTACAACGAATAATAATTACAAGTACAAAAAGTTTACAAGCTGATAAAGATAGAAGAATTATAAAAGAAATCTTATCAGCTATTCAGGTTCATTCTTGACGAGAAGTTCATCAAGAGAGTTTGTGGTTGGAATCATCCAATCAGGGACTGTTTCTCCAAGTTCCCTTCTTCGTTGTGCTTCTTTGTAGATCTAGGGCTTCATGAAGTGTCTGAGAAGGTCATCTTTGAACCGCACCAGTAGATAAGATATTTGGGTTGTTCGATAGGGGCAATGCATAGCTCATAGATGCATTGGAAACACTTTCGTCCAGTGCAGTCGATGAAGAAAATATCATAAGGTTCACTTAAGACTTTTCCAGGGATAAAACGTTCACCAAGGGGCAGGGAGATGTCGAGTACCGAGAGATCAGGGTCATGTCCAAGGACTTCTTCTCGTAAAAAGCCGATTACGGTTTCATTTCTGATAGGAGGACCTGAAGATGTTTTCTTTTTCTTTGCAGCATGCCTTCTTTGTTGAACTGGAGGAGGAGGAGGAGGGATATCAACGGCTGATGTAACCAAGTTGATTTGCTTGTTCAGAGCTTTCTCGACAAAGGATTTGTAGTTTGAACGTGACCGCTGAATGGCTATCCGCATCTCCAACCATTCAGATAAACCGAGCTTATTAAGCCACGATGTGTAGATAGTTTCCTTATGACCATTTTCCCTGAAGATGTCGATATCAATGACTGGAACGTCTTTGGTTGTCTTTCCCCTGATGGTTACCTTATTGATTCTGGATACATGATGTCGAAAGTGGCATCTTTCTTTGCACCAAGTCACAGTCGATTCAGAGACCTTGGCATTTTCTTCTCTGACCTTTGTGGCGTTCTTCCATAATTGTCGCTAAACGGAGATAGGAACCTTATTCAATTTAGGATCCTTCACCCAACGTTGGACGAGCTCAATAGCATAATCTTTATCCTTTTCTTTAGCTCTCTTTCGATCGGCGAGGAGTTTCTCAGCCTTGAAGCCTTCAACGATTTCCTTTGTTGATAGGATGTTGAGATGAGGAGGAACGATGCGCTGAGCCTCAAGATTTTGAATCATGGCTGCTCTCTTTTTCAGTTCTTCTTCACTTGGCTTTTGAGGAGCCAAGGAAGGTCTTTTCTTGTGCGAGAGCAGTTCTTCTTCTTGTCCAGATTCATCTGTCTCAGCGAATTCTAAGGCCGGGATTATTTGAAATTCATCAGCACTCGGGGCTGGGATTATTGGTGATGTAGGAGGAACTTCAGCTTGACCCTCAAGCAGGGGAGAGGACTAGCTGAAACAAAACGATCACAGAGTTAAGATCATTTTGAAGAAGAGATAGAGAAAAGAAGGGTTTAAGTGTTTAGAGGTTTGATGGAGAGTAGAACCGAGGTTGAGAAGGGATAGAGGAGGGATGCAGAGTAATATGTTACCTGACAAACTGGCTTTCTGAGAAGGATAGTCAGATTGTCTTCAGTGAGGCCTTTGTTTTTGCTTTTATCGGCCGCAGTCGATGGAGGTTTTGTTTTGGTCCCCTCCCCTTGTTTAGTGAAAACGATCCCTTTAAGAGCTGGGGTCTTTTTTTGGGCTTGGGCTGGAAGATGAAGCCATCAAGATCATCATCATCATCATCGTCATCATCATCATCATTGGGTGATGATGGTTCATCATCCTGAAGATCCAGGTCTTCATCGTCTTCTTCTTGTTCTTCCTCAGCTTCTTCTTCATTTTCTGAAGAATCAACATTCACCGGTGAATCAACATGTTCTTCAACATTCTCCTCCGCAACATCTGCGTATATGGAAAATTCGGTTCCCTCAGGGTTTTCAACTCCCTGAGGTTTTGCAACAATTTCCTCCCCCTCAGAAACATGGGGAAGGTCTTCTTGAGTCTTTTCCCCCTCTTCCGCATGGTGAAGAGGGGAGGTATCAGCGACAGCAGCAGCAGTAGTAGTGTGATCAGGCTCCCTGTCTTTGTGGCCAGGGAAGCCTGAGTGGTTTTTAACCGCTGTCAATCTGTCTTCTAGGCCAGATAGAACAGGGTTGGTCTTCTTAACGAACGCCACCGCCTTCTCCAGGTTTTCCCGATCCACCTGAGTAAAGTGGGATTGAGGGACGGTGGGAGCGTTCAGGCGCTCGAGGATTTGTTGGAGCAGCTCGTTTGATGACCAACCTTTAGAGCTAGGTTGTTCATTTCTCCCTGAAGATTTGAGACCACTGTCTTCAGCGATGTGACTTCGCTAGACAGGGTGTTAAAGTTGTTGGAGAGATCTGTGTTGGTGTTGTTGAGAGTGTTGAGGGTGGAGGAGCTGTTCGTGAGGGCCTCAGCAACAAAAGACAAGCTGCCTTCAACTTTGGACATACCATCATTGGAGGCTTTGTCAGCTACAACCTCAACCAGCTTCTTTAAAGTTTCCCCAGCGTTTGTAACCGCTGTGGAGTTCGAGGAGATGGTGGTGGTGAGAGTTTCCACCTTATGTTCAATCTCCGTGAGGGAGTGGCTAATAGTGCCCAAATTAAGACCTAAAAAAGTAGAGAACTTGTGAGCGAAGGAAAGCTCAGAAGTTGGGGGTTCAGAGAGAGAGGTGTTGTGTATACCTGGGGGTGGGTTGGAGAAAGTGTGGAAATCACGGTGACCAGTTAAATGCTCCGTATCTTCATCCATGTTTGGTTGACTTTGAGAGCCTGCAGGTCCTTGATTTTGATCTATCAGACGCTGAAGATCAGCAGCCGCTGTGTCATCCAAGTGAATAACGCCTAAGTTGGAGAATGTGGGAATCATGAAGTTGGGAGTGACCAAGGAAGATGAGGGAGGAACAAAAGATGAGAAGAGGGTTTGGTTAGCAGATTCGGCGTTGGATCCGCTGATAAAAATCTCTTCAGTACTTAGAGGTACTGAGAGTGGTGGGTCCTGGTCCATGTTAATTTCAGTGTCGAGAGGCACTGAAACACGAATGGAAGGGGTGGCTTCAGCGGATGTGGCGGAGTGTGCCACGAAATCATCCAGCGTCATCTGTAGAGGGATAAACGCGGAGTATTCAACCTGGGAAGGCTTGGGTTACTCCTTAGAGATCTTCTTGGTCTTATGGATGCCAAGTGGGGATTCAGACTGTTTTCTCTTTCGAGATGGAGTGGTGGTTGCGGCCTGGGTACCAACGGTTCGGACGACCGCTGCCGTTGAGGTAGTCGCAGAAGTAGAAGAAGGAGAAGGGCGAAGAATAGGTAAGAGAGTAGAGAGACGTACCTCATTGGCGATCGGTTTGTAGTCCAATACCTTAGGGCCAACCTGAGAAAGTCTCAGGTCCCGTTTTTCGGATACTCGTCTTTCAGCCCATGCAAGAATAGGGCACTGAGGAATCGTGGGTATGGAACGTTCGCTGGCCTATTAGGGGCTTCGATGCGTTCCATCAGGTCTTCAAAGATTGGACGAGCCCAGTCTACGTGCAGGCCTTTCATCAATTGATAGGATTTATATAAACCCTAAACCGGATCTTTAAGCTCAACAATGATTAGTTCTAGATCATGGAATAAACATATACAAATCACAACATGAACAGCGGAATTAAACGACAGATTTGTATAGCTAACAAGGTTCATTAATTTAAACATACTGATTACATACTCACGCCCCAATTTGTTGACCTAAGTTATCAACAAACGAATACTTCTTCTCAAGTATTAGGATTAAGAACCTTGGGGCTCATGCACACATATCTACACGTTTTTGTTTAAACGTGGGTTTCAAGAACGTCTAATTCTATATCTCTAGGTTTCTTTATATACTAGAAACCTAGATAAACTAGGAATCCTAGATAAACTGGAATTTACAAGGATAACTATAAAATAAACATATTACAATTCGAACCCTTGTAAGTTAAAGTTTTGACATATCAAATCTATATGAAATATTCCTAACAATCTTCCCCTATTTGATGATGACAAAACTTAGCATCAGAATCTTCAAGTAGCTCTTCCCCTTTTTGACATAATCAAATCCAAAACTTATCAAACTTGAATCTTCCCCTTGAATGATCAACACTTCTTCTTCCCCTGAATTTATGCTAACCATCCTTGTGTCTTCGAGGTTATATCAATTACGTTGTAAAGAAAATCAACCATTATCTATTTGAAGTTGAAGTAAAAAAAAACCAAACCTTGAGTCTTATATCCCGTAGAAACCAAGTGAACAACAACGTCATTCTCATGAATGAGGGGATCCCTGTCCTTCGACCAATCTTCTTCTCTAAGATTTCGTCAAATTGAAGTCACATTCTTCGAACAATTACGTTAATAATCTTCATAATATCACGGGTTATCTTTAACAGGTGAAGGATACCTTTAAGGATATGATAAGAACACAAACTCTAACTTTCACTTCTTCTTCAAACAAACTCTAATTAATCTTCCTTTTTGTAATCAACTGATGACGATCAAAGGGTAGTCATTTAAGCATTCTTCCTCTATCGTTCACCAAACCTTCATACCTTGTGTGTGTGAATTTTCTTGAAACAAACAAAAATCATCCTCCTTTTGTCGAGCATGATCCTAACATGGTGTGTGACATGTATTCTCCATTGCATCGCGGCTTTGATTTCATGGCTTTGAGGAATTCTGAGTGAAGAACAATTTTTATCAAAAAAAAACTGCTGGATTTCGAGAATTTCTGGGAGCGTTCTGGACGTCGTACGGCCAATCCAACCAGACATAATGTTAAACAATGTGTCCCGAAGCTGCTGTCCAAAAATCGCGACGATCCGACGGTTCAATCTCCGGGAATAGGCGAAACGGCCGGCTGTGATTTTCCAGAAAATTTCTGCGAAAAATCTGATTTTTCTTTCTTTCGTTCGTCTTCTTTCGTCTCTTCAAATCTTCCATTAAACCTTGTTTTTCTTCCAGATCAGAGAGCACCATGTGCTCTGATACCACCTGATAGGATTTATATAAACCCTAAACCGGATCTTTAAGCTCAAGAATGATTAGTTCTAGATCAGGGAATAAACATATACAAATCACAACATGAACAGCGGAATTAAACGACAGATTTGTATAGCTAACAAGGTTCATTAATTTAAACATACTGATTACATACTCACGCCCCAATTTGTTGACCTAAGTTATCAACAAACGAATACTTCTTCTCAAGTATTAGGATTAAGAACCTTGGGGCTCATGCACACACATCTACACGTTTTTGTTTAAACGTGGGTTTCAAGAACGTCTAATTATATATCTCTAGGTTTCTTTATATACTAGAAACCTAGATAAACTAGAAACTAGATAAATACCAATCCTAGATAAACTAGGAATCCTAGATAAACTGGAATTTACAAGGATAACTATAAAATAAACATATTACAATTCGAACCCTTGTAAGTTGAAGTTTTGACACATCAAATCTATATGAAATATTCCTAACATCAATGCACAGCCTATGGAAGATTGGGTCTTCGAGGCCTGATCAGTAGACCCGGTTTTTGCTGTAATACAGCTGATGAGATGAGCAAAGATGAAGTTCATCTCGCTTGGCATCTTGCTCTTTAGCATAGTGGTTATCTTCTTCTCAGGGAGCTGGTCGCGCCTTGTATTCCAGTTATACTTCATTGCGTCCAAGAAGTCGATAATTTCAGCCTTACCTTCGTTGGAGTTTGGGTCAGGGAAAGGAACGAATTTGTTGTCCTTTGAGCTTGAAGGGAGGTTCAGGGTGTGTCGGATAACTCCAGGGGTGATTTTTGCTCCGCCGAAGTCAGTCTCAAAGGCGATGGCATCGATCTTTTTCTTTGGGTTTTTGGTAGAGGGGATTTGGGTACGATGAGCCGTGTACCAGAACTGAGCTAAGAGGTTTTTATGAGCAGGGGGCTTGATAGTGAGTGTTGTCGCCAGAGGACAGGTTTTGATAAAGTTCACTGCATCGTTCAGATGAGTGACCATTTTCTTTGGAGGGAATTCGAGCAAAGCATAGGGGTTATTCGAGTGAAATGGGATCTGGTCCATTGAGAGTTTCATCATTGGAGCCTTGGTAAGTTCAGCTTTGTCAGAAGTTGTAGGAGATGCAGTGGTGGTATTGTCAGTGGTTGCCATTGTTGTTTGGAACACACAAAGATGAAGAAGATAAATAAAATTTCTTAAAATGGAAAAGTTTCCAAAATAAGGGTTTTTCAGTTTCCATTTAGATAAGGAAATGGAAAACTATGGTTTTCCAGTTTTGAAAAGAAGTACAAAACTAGTGAAAGTTCTTGTTTTCCAATTTCCTTTTAAGGAAAGGATTCTGGAAAAACGTATGAAATGTTCCAAGTTTAAGATTTTTGTTAAAAACTTGAAGAACAACCTGTAAACAGATTGTGTTCATAAAACCATGAATAAATGATTTCATTATTAGAAAGTTCTTTTATTTGATCTTTGAAAAACAATAATGAGATCAAAAACAAGTTCATAAGATGGAAATAAAAGAGAAGTTAACCTGTTTCGTGATGTAGAAGATGATAAACAGGTTCTTAAGAAAATAATCTGAATGCTTTAGAGAGTATGATCGCGTAAAAGGTAAAAATATAAACTCAAAAGGGTTTATATAGTGAGAGTAGAGAGAGAAAAACTAAGAACGGGAAAAGTTTTTCATGATGACACGTGACACGTCCCTTGAATCTAATTGGACAAGGAAACGAAACGGGCGAACGTGTCAGACAAAAAGGCGTGCCATGGTTTATCCAAAGGATGACGTCACCAACGTCCTTTCGTATTTTAAGGTGTCTCTGAGGGTTTTAGAAAAACTCAGGGACAATTTTAAAATTGAGAAGCACTGAATGAAAATATCAGTGTTAGTATTAGAGTTTCAAAGTATCACTGAAAGGAAGAGATATTCAGTTATGTAAATTATTTTGAAATCTTGCATGCTGAGGCGAACGTCAGCGATTAAGAGAGAGAACATACCTTGATATCAGCGAATCAATTTGTTCAGATATTAGATGATTAATATGGGTATACAAGTTCATATTATTACTGATCAAATGCTAAGCGCTGAAGATTTTACTCTTCGAGGTTCAACATTTCAAGCTCGCTGATAAGAAAGTTGAATCTTGTCTCATCAATAGGTTTGGTGAAAAGATCAGCTAACTGGAAGTCAGTGGGAATTATAACGAACCGGTATCCCAAAACATACATAATATACATCAATTAACATGTTATACATAGCGTCGTTACATTCATAACAAAAGATACATGATAATTCACATACGATCTCAAAGTCTCAAACTATACAATACAAAACGTAGGCATTTCCTAATCTTCGTCAGCTATCAACCGCATCCTACACTTAATCCTTCCTTTTGCTAATAAAAGCTCCTCGACCTGGAATACATATTTTTGAAAGAAAATGAGGGTTAAACCAAACGGTCTAGTGAGATAGTCCCTGTCAGTTTAGAAATACTTTTTATAAAACACACATATACCCCAAATAATTAAATACCAAGTAAGACTCGTGCATCGTGTTCATCTCCTCATTCCCATGGCCAAATTAGTTGGTTGCAAGCCAACTAATCAATTCATTCACCGTACGACAATTACAGCCAACACCGTCGTACGACAATTACAGCCAATACTCCACCAGTCCTAAACCCGACAAACGTGCTCTCGTGTAGTGTAATGCTCATATAAAAAATTTATATCTCAATATATCATATTTTCATTTATAAATACGTCATCACATTCCAACCACATATCCATTTCAACATAAACACATAACCACACCATCTATCACATTCCCAATCCACACATATCCATCTCATATATATATATATATATATATATATATATATATATATATATATATATATATATATTCCAGTTTGAAAACATTTTGAAGTAAAACTCACCTGATTGCGTAACACAAACCCTTTTCAAGCTATTTTCCAGTACTCCGATCTTTCACCCCAATATTCACAGAATCAGAAATCAGATAAATACAAATATCTCTTTTAAAACTAAAAACTCTAAAAATCCCAAAATCCTCGACTCATATCGCAATCAACTACTGCGATAACCCCATGTCGCAACACACCACTCATATCGCAATTAACTACTGCGACACAGTAGCATATCGCAACCAACTGTTGCGATATACCACAAGTCGCAACTGACCATTGCGATATCAAGAGCTTATCGCAACCCAAGGTTGCGATATTCATGAATGTCGCAACTCAAGGTTGCGATACCTATGATGTTCATCAATATCTCAGTTAACTAAATTCCTCCTAAACCCAGAAATTTACAGTTTTAGACCATGAATGTTTATGATATTTTGCAGATATGTTTAAGACTACCATTAGAACACTAATCCAAACCCAGATTTTACATATCCTTCTAAAAATACCAAGACCCACTTCTAAAACTCATAGAAACTAAGAAACATAAAAGAGAGAATTTGTATAGATTATTACCTTTGATTCCACAGTTTGTTTGTAAACCTTTCAGCTGAACATAATTTGCTTCCTCTTCTTCTTTAAACTTTTTCTCTCAAATCTCTCTCTTTTTCTCTCCTCTCTCTCTTGCCGAAAACAACACACTCACACACACACACACTTTGGGTTTTGCTAGAATGTCTCTAAATGAGACACTTCATTGTGTCAAAGAGAAGGGGCGGTGGATGTGAAAGATATTTTCACATTTACCAAACAAACCCCACACTTCGAGTCCGGAAAAGGTGGTGTTGTCCGGGTTGTTTGGGTTGTCCGGATACTTTAGCTGTTTTGGTCACTTTTGAGGATTTGAGTCATCTAGAGTCCTTGGTCTTCTAGTATGTTTTATGTGATCAGTTAGTAAGGGGATATTTGTATTTAATCTATTTGCAGACTCTGTGGATTGGGAGTGAAAGACTGAATCTTTTGGAAAAAAGCTTGGAAGTGTTTATGGATAAGCGATCGAGGTGAGTTTTGCTTTAAAACGTTTTTGAACTGGAATACATATATATGTGTATATATATATATATGAGATGATTATGTGGTAGGAATATGATTATGTGTATATAAATGACAATATGATATATTGAGATATATATTGTATTTATATGAGCACTGCACTACACGAGGATATGGTAGCCGATCTGTTAGTCGGCGGAGCTGTATGGAAATGCAACGGAGCTGTATGGAAATGCAGCGGAGCTGTATGGAATTACAGTGGAGCTGTAGGTAATTGCAGCGGAGCTGTGTGTGATTGCAGCGGAGTCGACTGTATTTGGGTACAGTGACGATGATTAGTTGGCTTGCTACCAACTAATATGGCCATTTGTGGAGGAATAAGGTGAATGAGATGTACACGATGCACGAGTCTGAATTGGTATTTAAATACGTGTGGTATGTTTGTATTTTACGAAAGGATTACCAAAGGTTTATCTAAACTATTTTGATACAAAGTATTATGTGAAATGGTTTAATAATGATTTTGGAAAGGACCGGGAATAACTCACTAGACCCGTTTGGTCTAACCCTCATTTTGTTTTCAAAAAAATGGTTTCCAGCTTAAGGATCGGCAGGAGAGGATGAAGTGTAGGGAGCTTTTGGTTGGATGTTGATTAGGAAGCTTAATGTATTTTGTAGTTTCGAGACCGAAGGGACCGTTTGTGGTTTATTATGTATCTTTTATTATGAATGTAATGAAGTTATGCAATATATGTTATTTGAAGCATGTTTGGGAAACCGGGTCGTTACAAATGGTATCAGAGCCCGGTTTAAGGGATTTAGGTATATGTACCCGTACCTAGACTTAAACTGCATGTGAAGTAGGATGTCCTTGATATATTAGAACCTTGGGATGCTAAGTATAAAAGGTAGAAGGAACATCATGTAAGGTAATTTCAGATTACACCTGGCCAGTGTAATTGTGATCTTACAGGTGCATGTTTGGACTGGAATACCTTATTATATGGGGTATGTGCTTATGTGTATATTAACTCTATAAAAATCAACAGAGTGGCAGATCGGGTCGTTACATGTATATTTCTATAAACTCTATACGTGCTAAAGGTGTTTTCTGACTTGGGTGCAAACCGATTTTTTTGTGTTTTCAATTTTATTATTTGTGTTAGAAAAATATTTGATAATTGTGTTAGAGATATAGAAGGGTGTGTTTAATTATTGTTGTTTTAATTTGTTAGTGTATGGAGTGTGATGGCTTGAGTGTAAAGAATAATAGTAGTATGTGGAACGTGACGATTATGTGTAGAGAGTAACGGTAATGTGTGAAGTCTTGACCTTGTCATGAAGGCGACGGTTTAGTATGTTGTGAAGATTATACTTAATGTGATTGTTGACGCTATCAAGAAAGGTATTGTTTAAATGTGTGGGGTGATGTGGATAAGATGGTGGCAGTTTATAATTAGTGAATGTGCGAGGTGTAGTAGTAATGAATTTCGTGAGATTAAGTGGTGGATTTGTGACGATATGGGGTGAGTATAAGTGGAAACCTCTGCTCGGAATTTTGTTTGTAAGTTGTGTAGATGTGCCAAAAGTATGTGTGGAGAAGTATGGATGTCTAGGCGGTGTGTAGTAGTGTTATTCAAGAATAAGAGAATGGAGTGGCAGTAGATGGTTAGCTAAAGAATGGAGTATTACCGTTTGAGAAATGGAAAATGTGTAGTTGTTTCGAGCATTGAGTGTGATTTCAGATTGACTCGATTAAGTTCCTGATATGAGGTATGGTGAAATTGTTAGTAAGGTATAGTAGTTGTTGAAATTGGGTACGTGCGATTGGTTTGGAGGTGAAAGAAAGCTAGCTCATAGGATCCGTTAAGAGTGAGTACCTTCTAGAGTGCTATCCTTGGAGAAAACGTGTTTTATGTTGAGAAGAGAGTGGGAGAAAGTAGTCGAATGTAATGATCAGAGTGAAGGACCATTGGATAGGACATGATAGTAGTTACCCTCATTTATTGCTTAACCGAATTCCGGGACGGAATTCTTTTAAGGGGGAGATAATGTAATACCCCGGGTAAGTTCGTTAGTTAAAATCCCTTTTCCGTTAAGTTTAGTTAACTTTAAAGTTGATATTTAGGGTAAGTTTGGGTAAATATATATAAGTTTAGGGGTGTTTAGATTAATTAGTAAGTTAAAAAAGGTATTGTGGTCATTAGTGAGAAATGTGGGGTTTAAATGGTAAATAAGGTTAGATATTATCCTTATGATTTCCAGATATTTAGAAAAGCAGAAAATCAGTAGGTGTTGTGTGTGTGTGTTGAGAGAAAGAGAGAGCAAGAAGAAGAAAGAAAGGTTGTGGCTAAGAGACTCAATTTGGAGTACTTGGAAGTGAATCTGAGGTATGTTCCTTTACATTTTATGTTCATAATTGCTATTAGGTAGTTTCCATTGGTGTACAAAAGTCGAATTCATGTCTGGTATCGAAACAACAGATTTCTGGGTGAAAATGGGGTAAACCGACAGGGATGTCCGGATAGAATGAATGTGTCTGGGTAGATTCTTGGGTGGTGTCCGGGTAAGTTGTTGATAGAGTCCGAACGATTGGATTGATGGTTTCCGGATGATTTAGAGTCTGGATGGCATCCGGATTCCTTGTGTTGTCCGGATAAATCGTGTTGTCCGGATTAGTCTTGCTATCCGGATTACTGAGGTTGTCCGGAAAAGTCATGTTGTCCGGAAAAGGTGGTGTTGTCCGGGTTGTTTGGGTTGTCCGGATACTTTAGCTGTTTTGGTCACTTTTGAGGATTTGAGTCATCTAGAGTCCTTGGTCTTCTAGTATGTTTTATGTGATCAGTTAGTAAGGGGATATTTGTATTTAATCTATTTATAGACTCTGTGGATTGGGAGTGAAAGACTGAATCTTTTGGAGAAAAGCTTGGAAGTGTTTATGGATAAGCGATCGAGGTGAGTTTTGCTTTAAAACGTTTTTGAACTGGAATACATATATATGTGTATATATATATATATGAGATGATTATGTGGTAGGAATATGATTATGTGTATATAAATGACAATATGATATATTGGGATATATATTGTATTTATATGAGCACTGCACTACACGAGGATATGGTAGCCGATCTGTTAGTCGGCGGAGCTGTATGGAAATGCAGCGGAGCTGTATGGAAATGCAGCGGAGCTGTATGGAAATGCAGCAGAGCTGTATAGAATTACAGTGGAGCTGTAGGTAATTGCAGCGGAGCTGTGTGTGATTGCAGCGGAGTCGACTGTATTTGGGTACAGTGACGATGATTAGTTGGCTTGCTACCAACTAATATGGCCATTTGTGGAGGAATAAGGTGAATGAGATGTACACGATGCACGAGTCTGAATTGGTGTTTAAATACGTGTGGTATGTTTGTATTTTACGAAAGGATTACCAAAGGTTTATCTAAACTATTTTGATACAAAGTATTATGTGAAATGGTTTTATAATGATTTTGGAAAGGACCGGGATTAACTAACTAGACCCGTTTGGTCTAACCCTCATTTTGTTTTCAAAAATATGTTTTCCAGGTTAAGGATCGGCAGGAGAGGATGAAGTGTAGGGAGATTTTGGTTTGATGTTGATTAGGAAGCTTAATGTATTTTGTAGTTTCGAGACCGAAGGGACCGTTTGTGGTTTATTATGTATCTTTTATTATGAATGTAATGAAGTTATGCAATGTATGTTATTTGAAGCATGTTTGGGAAACCGGGTCGTTACACTAATCTTCGTCAGCTATCAAACGCATCCTACACTTAATCCTTCCTTTTGCTAATAAAAGCTCCTCGACCTGGAATACATATTTTTGAAAGAAAATGAGGGTTAGACCAAACGGTCTAGTGAGATAGTCACTGCCAGTTTAGAAATCCTTTTTATAAAACACACATATACCCCAAATAATTAAATACCAAGTAAGACTCGTGCATAGTGTTCATCTCCTCATTCCCATGGCCAAATTAGTTGGTTGCAAGACAACTAATCAATTCATTCACCGTACGACAACACCGCCGTAGGACTATTACAGCCAATACTCCGCCAGTCCTAAACCCGACAAATGTGCTCTCGTGTAGTGTAATGCTCTTATAAAAAAATTTATATCTCAATATATCATATTTTCATTTATAAATACGTCATCACATTCCAACAACATATCCATTTCAACATAAACACATAAACACACCATCTATCACATTCCCAATCCACACATATCCATCTCATATATATATATATATATATATATAGATAGATATATATATATATATATCTTCATATATATATATATATATATATATATATATTCCAGTTTGAAAACATTTTGAAGTAAAACTCACCTGATTGCGTAACACAAACCCTTTTCAAGCTATTTTCCAGTACTCCGATCTTTCACCCCAATATTCCCAGAATTTGAAATCAGATAAATACAAATATCTCTTTTAAAACTAAAAACTCTAAAAATCCCAAAATCCTCGACTCATATCGCAATCAACTACTGCGATAACCCCATGTCGCAACACACCACTCATATCGCAATTAACTACTGCGACACAGTAGCATATCGCAACCAACTGTTGCGATATACCACAAGTCGCAACTGACCATTGCGATATCAAGAGCTTGTCGCAACCCAAGGTTGAGATATTCATGAATGTCGCAACTCAAGGTTGCGATACCTATGATGTTCATCAATATCTCAGTTAACTAAATTCCTCCTAAACCCATAAATTTACAGTTTTAGACCATGAATGTTTCTGATATTTTGCAGATATGTTTAAGACTACCATTAGAACACTAATCCAAACCCAGATTTTACATATCCTTCTAAAAATACCAAGACCCACTTCTAAAACTCATAGAAAACTAAGAAACATAAAAGAGAGAATTTGTATAGATTATTACCTTTGATTCCACATCTTGTTTGTAAACCTTTCAGCTGAACATAATCTGCTTCCTCTTCTTCTTTAATCTTTTTCTCTCAAATCTCTCTATTTTTCTCTCCTCTCTCTCTTGCCGAAAACAACACACACACACTTTGGGTTTTGCTAGAATGTCTCTAAATGAGACACTTCATTGTGTCAAAGAGAAGGGGCGGTGGATGTGAAAGATATTTTCACATTTACCAAACAAACCCCACACTTCCTTTACTTGACACAAAATACCCTTAAGCTTCTAAATTAAAATTAAAACTTACCCCTTAACTTATAATTCCATAAACCTAATCCCAAACTTACCTTAAAATTAAAATAATAAAATTAAATAAACCATCAATGTACCCGATTATTACAGGAATAAAATGAAGTTCTATATCACCATTCATCACATGATCTCTGATGAAATGATACCTGATCTCGATGTGTTTGGTCTTTGAGTGTAGCACTGGATTGTTTGCTAGCGATGACACTAGTGCTGTCGCAATAGATTGGAATTTTGGAGAGCTGAAGGTCATAGTCCAATATTTGATTTCTCATCCATAAGACCTGAGAACAACAGCTTCCAGCGGCTACATACTCAGCTTCAGCGGTTGAGGTGGACACTGAATTTTGCTTTTTACTTGTCCAACTCACCAGTTTTCCACCCAGGAGCTGACAGCCTCCTATGGTGCTTTTCCTATCCAATTTGCATCCTGCAAAATCACTATCTGAATAGGCGATTAGATCAAACCCTGAGTCTTTGGGATACCAAAGACCTAGGTTAGGAGTACCCTTAAGGTATCGAAAAATAAGCTTTACAATGATCAAATGAGATTCCTTAGGTTCAAATTGATATCATGCACATAAACAAGTTGCATACATAATATCAGGACGGCTAGCTGTAAGATACAGAAGAGAGCCGATCATCCCACGGTACGCTGTGACATTAACAGGTTCCTGAAGGATCTTTGTTATGTGTCAGCGGCGGTGCCATTGGGGTTTTCATAGCTGAGCTGTGAGTTAAATCAAACTTTTTCAGCATATCTTTAACATACTTACCTTGGTGAATGAAAGTCCCTTTTTCATTCTGCTTGATTTGAAGACCAAGGAAATATGTTAGTTCACACATCATACTCATTTTATATTCACCTTTCATTCTTTCAGTGAAACGAGTACATAAAGCAGGGTAGAACCAAATATAATATCATCGACATATATTTGAACAAGAATGATATGACCTTTTACTTTCCTGAAAAATAGAGTTTTATCGATTTTATTTCGCTCAAATTTTTCAATATGGAGATAAGTAGAGAGAGTGTCATACCAGGCACGAGGAGTTTGCTTTAAGCCATAGAGTGCCTTATCCAGTTTATATACATAACTTGGATGCTTAGGATCAGTGAATCCTGGAGGTTGTTCCACGTAGACTTCTTCATTCAGCCTTCCATTAAGAAATGCGGATTTCACATCCATTTGATATACTTTGAAGTCTTTGTGAAAGTCGTATGCTAGAAATAGACGAATTGCTTCGAGTCTTGCCACAGGGGCAAATGTTTCGTCGTAGTTTATGTATTTCTCTTGTCTGTATCCCTGAGCAACACGACGAGCCTTGTTGCGGGTTACAGTTCCATGTTCATCCAACTTGTTTCGATAGACCCATTTAGTGCCTATCACTGACTTGTCAGATGGTCTTGGAACGAGTTTCCAAACTTTGTTTCTTTCAAATTCTGTCAGCTCTTCTTGCATAGCGCTGACCCAGTTTGGATCTCTGAGGGCATCATCTATTTTCTTTGGTTCAATCTGAGAAATAAAGTTAACAAATAAATAAATGTTACCTGCACTTCGTCGAGTCTGAACACCAGCATTTGGATCACCAAGAATCTGATCAATGAGGTGATTTATAGTCCATCGCTGAGCCGGAGCATAATTCGCCGACTCAATTTGAACATCTAGAGGAGCTGAAGAAGAGGCCTCAGTAACTTCAGGTATTTCAGGCAAGAGAGGAAGATGTTCAAATAGCATTTCTTTCACTAATTGCTGAGAAATAGATGGTATATCTGAGGTAGATGGTTTAGAAGCAGGCATAGTGGTGAGAGGAACAACTGAAACCCATGAAGATTCAGCTTCACTTGTCTGCATGCTTGAGATGATAGTAGGATCATCATCAGCGGTAGGTGTAACATCTCGATTTTTGTATAAAGTGTTAAGATGGGTTTTATTGATAAACTTATGATTTATTATGTTGATAGATTAATTTTAAAGTTTATCCCCGAATAAGTTTCGTTAATTGTTTTACGGAGTTATAAGTTAAGGGGTAAGCTTTAATTTTAATTTATAAGTTAAAGGGTGAAAGTTGCCATTTGAGGAAAAAGTCTTCACTTTATCACTTTATGTCTTGTGTGTGTGTGTTTTATCGGCAAAGAGAAAGAGAGAGAAAGAAGTAGAGAACGAGAAAAGAAAGAAATGAAGAAGAAGAAAAGCTGGAAATTAAGGGCTTTGTTGGTGAGATTAAAGGTATGTATTCACACAAACCAATCCTTTTATGTTTATCAAGCTATATATTAGTTTAAGGATTGGGTTAGAATTTGGGTTATGATGTTTTTGAATATTATGAGAAATCTGGGTTTATGTTTATGTTCTACTGGTAGTATAAGGCATATCTGCAAATTTATAGATGCATGCATAGCTTAAAAGTATCAATTTGGACTTAATTACAATGATGAACACAAATAGCTGCGATAGTTATGAATGTCGCAACTTTGAGTTGCAACAAGATTGATCATATCGCAATCGTTGGTTGCGATAAGTAGTATATCGCAACAGTTGGTTGCGATAAGATGGAGATATCGCAATAGTGGGTTGCGATAAGAACTGTGTCGCAAGTAGTAGGTTGCGACAAGTGTTATCGCAATTAGTGGGTTGCGATAAGTGACGAGAATGTTGGTTTATTTAGGATTCTTAGTCTTTTAAGAGTTCTATTCAGTAGATTAATACCAGTACAATTAGTATTTGGGTATTTCAGATCTTTGTGAAGTTGGTGACGGAAATTCTTACAGCTTTAAGAGATAAAGTAAAAGTGACATTACTGCTGTCAGGTGAGTTCATTCATACCTTACCCTTTTATAATGTTTTTAATTTATGGTAAGGTATATTTTATAATGAATTGTTTTTGGATGGATTTTGAATGAAAGATTTTATGAAGTAAAATCAGTTATCTTAAATTGATGGTTTTGTTTAATTTCATTAACGTTATTTGAAAATGATTTATATTAAGCAATAACCCGCACGAGTACAAATAAGTGTAATGGATCCATAGACACAAGTTTTTATATGAACACATGGAATAGGCGTGGACTAATCGTAATTCCAGTGTGTAGGATAAACGTGGATTTGATGTGGACTAATCGTAATTTCCGTTTAGGTGAGATAAGGAATTGATGTGGATTAATCGTAATTCCTATTTCATATTGATGAGAAATCGTGGAATTGATGTGGACTAATCGTGATTCCCTATTTCTAAGGAAGAATAGAGATTGACATGGAATAATTGTAATCTATACTTCCTCTCCAAGAAATGGACATGTGTAATTGTGATTTCTTGTATATGAGCATTAATCAAGAATCCGTGGAGATTCGTAGTGGGCTCTTGAACGTGATATCATGACTGACTTGGTGTTAGTCATATTCATGGAATCGGGTATAATCCCGTCACCGTAAGATGTATTTACAAAGTGGTAAGAAAGATGGTAAACCAGGTTTGTTATGCCTTGTTTACATTGATTTTAAAAGTATTATTTTGAAACCGAATGTTCTCACTAGGCGTTAGCCTAATCGTTTCAAAATATGTTTTCTTATCAGGTACTAGCTCGGGAAAGTAAAGGGCTGTGGGAAGAGTGCTTTTGAGTATATACTTTTGGAGGTGTTAGCCTTTGTGAGGAGTTTTTGGTAAATTCTATATAACCAGTTTAATCTGATCTTAGTTGACAGGATTAGATTAATAGGCTATTTTAAACTTACATTGGTGTATATATGAATCCTCAAGGTTAATTCTCTGTTATATATAAGTAGTGGAAGATTTACGTTTAATCCTTGGTACAAATCGAGGTTTAAATTAGCCCTGATTTTTAGGGTGTTACAATATGGTATCAGAGCATTAGTTTAAGAGAACTAGGTATGCTAGTGAGATACCTAGACTTAAGCTGAGATGAATTAAGTTATGATTTGTGAGATTGGGTAGAAATACTAAGATGGGATAATCTTAGAGTCGATGAAAATACGTGAATTAAGAATTATGATGATAGTAACGAGGAATATAATGTACAGTATGTTCATAATTGCAATTAGCTAATGGTATTACGAATATATTATTACGTAAGAATACTTGTTTATAATTATTATAGTGGTTAACCAACGTTAAGTACATTTCTTTGTGTTTAGGTTGTGAATAATCACTTCTTATGATTATCTGTTGTGCTATCAGAATACGATGGTTAATACACCAAATAGGTCTTCTACTTCTTCGGAGGGTCGGGTGGCAAATGAAATTGTGGAAGGTCAACCTGAAAAAGGTGAAGTTAATGAAAATTCATCAAGGCTACCTAATTTGGGAGAGGAAGGAAGTCAAACTCATCGACCTAATGTCCGTACTTCTGATCCGGTGATGACGGAATCTGTTGGACAACCTAGGGGGGGGGGGGGGGTAAGGTTGTATTTAAAACTTTTACTTTCAAAAATTCTTTTTATAAATAAATACGGAGTAAGTACGGAATAATACAGAAGAGTGTAAATACAAACAGATACACAGATATTATATAAATAAATATAAATGCAAAGCAATTTATATAAACAGATATAATTTAAAAGCACAGCGGAAATGTAAATAGATAAGGGAAAGAAAATACTTGACAACGATATTTTTAAAGTGGTTCACCAAACACAAAGTTGGCTAGTCCACCTCGAGAAAATAACACTTCTCGGAGATCCAATACGAAAACGTGTTCTTTACGGTAGAACACAAACCTTAGTACAACAAACGCGAATCACTCTACTTTGAGAGATTTATGTGGATCACTCACTCTATTCAAACACTTACAAGAGGGTATAATTTTAATATGAATAATCACTCTTGAATAAGGTTTATCACTTGGATATTTTTAGAGAGTTTGATCACTTGAGTTGTGTTGCTGATTCAACTAATCGAGAGATTTTAATCTGCTATCAACTCAAGATTTCTTACTCAAAAAAAGAGTTTTATAATTTTAACAGTTTAAATATCAAGAGAAGATGCTGCAGAGTCTTTATCAAATGCAGGGAGAGTTATTGTGAATTCGTAGCATTGAAGGCTGGAGGGTTGCATGTATTTATACTGGATGAGCAACTGGTCCTTGGCATTCGCGGTATACCGGCTAACTCTCGCGGTATACCGTGCAGAGGAAAAAGTACTTGTCAGAGAGAAGGTCAAACCTGCAAAAACAAACGGAAATGGTACCCGCGGTATACCGGCTAAACACCGCGGTATACCGTGCAGACTGTACCCGCAGACAAATGGACTTCCAACCAATCAGAGAAGAACAGCAGCCCTTCCGCGGTATACCGCCTGAACCTTCGCGGTATGCCGGCGTCAGAAAAGGCAACTTCTCCAAGACGCAACCAATCTGATAGATCTTCTCAATAAACCTTAATTAATTAAAATTGGGTTTTTAGAAATATCCAAGTGGTATATTATTTTAGGGTGATTTATCATTTTAAAAATAAAACGACGAAAGTCTTCAGTCTTGGTTTCTTCAGATAAAATTATCGAGATTATTTAAATGCTGCACACTCAGATAAAATATTAGATAACAAAGAATGCGGTGTGTTTTGTAATCATCAAAATAAATATGGAGATGTGATTTTATGTGTACCAAAAATATATCACAATATTAAAGCTGGGTACACTTGCACCAACAATCTCCCCTTTTTGATGATGACAAACACAACGCTAAACACGAGAGCATACTCGGTTTCTCTCCCCCTTTTGTCGAAGCAAAAAGGGTTTAAGAAGGTCGCTTATGCTCCCCCTCGAAAGATGCTCCCCCTCAAAATATGAAATATTTGAGAGTTAGTATTTTTAAGGGTTATACTCAAGCATGCCTAAACCAAGTCTTAATTTAAAGAAAGCTTTTTTGTTAAGAGCTTTAGTAAAAATATCGGCCAAATTATCTTCCGAATCAACCTTTTCAAGCACGATTTGGCCTTTTTGAACATTATCTCGTAAAAAGTGATGTCTCAATTCAATATGTTTGGTACGAGAATGTAGCACGGGATTTTTGCTTAAGTTTATGGCACTTGAGTTATCACACATAATTGGAATTTTGGTTAGATGTACCTCAAAGTCGGTAAGTGTGTGTTTCATCCATAGGACTTGAGCACATGCTCTTGCGGCGGCTACATATTCCGCTTCGGTAGTAGACAACGCTACAGATTGTTGTTTCTTGGAGAACCAAGACACAAGTGAGAGACCTATAAAGGCACATACCCCACTAGTACTTTTTCGGTCAACAATAGATCCACCAAGATCGGAATCGGTGAAACACGTTACTTCTAACTCGGGTTGCTTTGCATACCATAAGCCAAGATTAGTAGTACCTCGTAAATATCGAAAAATACGCTTGACAGCTTCATAGTGAGTTTGTTTAGGTGAAGATTGAAAACGAGCACATAAACATACACTAAACATAATATCAGGTCTACTAGCAGTTAAATATAATAAACTACCAATCATTCCACGATAAATCTTTTCATTAAAATCGTTTCCCTCCTCGTCACGAGATAATTGTAAGTTTGTGGTCATTGGAGTTTCAACGGGTTTGACATTTTCAAAGTTAAACTTTTTCAACATATCTTTACAATATTTAGATTGACTAATAAAAATACCAGTTTCACATTGTTTGATTTGCAATCCTAAGAAGTATTTTAACTCTCCCATCATGCTCATTTCAAACTCGCTTGTCATTTTTGCAGAAAATTCATTACATAGTTTTTCATTAGTGGAACCAAAAATAATATCATCAACATATACTTGCACAACTACAATATCATTTTGATCATATTTCACAAACAAAGTATTATCTATTTTACCCATAATATAACCACTAACAATTAGAAAGGTTTTTAATCTATCATACCACGCACGCGGAGCTTGCTTTAAACCATAAAGCGCCTTTTTCAATTTATAAACATGTGTCGGATTTTCAAAATTTTCAAAACCGGGAGGTTGAGAAACGTATACCTCCTCATTTATAATACCATTTAAGAAAGCACTTTTAACATCCATTTGAAATAATTTAAAATCTTTAGCATTTGCAAAAGCGAGAAGCATTCGAATAGACTCCAACCTTGCAACCGGTGCAAAGGTTTCATCATAATCTATACCTTCTTGTTGATTGTACCCCTTGGCAACTAAACGTGCCTTGTTTCGTGTGACTCCACCGTTCTCGTCTACCTTGTTACGGAAGACCCATCTTGTGCCAATAATGGTTTGACTACTAGGGCAAGGAACTAAGTCCCACACATCATTCCTAGTAAATTGGTTTAACTCTTCTTGCATGGCCATTAACCAATCCTCATCACCTAAAGCTTCATCTATGGTTTTAGGTTCTATGGTTGAGATAAAGGCATGGAAAGCACAATGGGTATGGATTTGTGATCTAGTTGTCCTTTGGTTTAGGTCACCTATAATTTGATCTACGGGATGGCCTCGAGCGGTTCTAAGGTTAGGATCATCTATACCTTGTGGAATAAAGCAAGGAGGGGCATCACTAGATTCAATATTATTTGTGGAAGGTTGGGTACCTAAATCCAAGTTGCTAAGTTGTTGTGCTAAGACGTCTCCCTCACGGATATTGTCATTTGCTAAGGGTGCACTTGGTTTGGGAGGACTCTCGTCAAAGCTAATATTTAGGGATTCTTCTACAACCATGGTCTCCTTATTTAGAATTCTATAGGCTTTGCTATTCCAAGAGTAACCTAGGAACACTCCCTCATAGGCTTTGGCATCGAATTTGGTTAGATAGGATTTGGTGTTTAAAATGAAACATTTACATCCAAAAACTTTCAGGTGAGCTAAGGAAGGTTTTCTACCACGGTAAAGTTCATAGGGTGTCTTATTTAGGATACTTCTAATTAGGACACGGTTAAGCACATAGGTCGCGGTAGCAACGGCATCACACCAAAACTTTTGGGGAACTTGATGTTCGTTTAGCATAGTTCTACTCATTTCTTGCAACGTTCGATTTTTCCTTTCAACAACTCCATTTGACTGAGGAGTTCGAGGAGCCGAAAAGTTATGAGTTATACCATGTTTATCACAAAAGGCACCAAATTGTACTTCATTATCGAATTCTCGTCCATGGTCCGTACGTATTGAAACAATCGTACAACCTTGTTGGTTTTGAATTCTTTTTCCTAAAAATTTAAACTTTTCGAAAGCCTCATTTTTATGTCTCAAAAATAGAGTCCAAGTATAACGGGAATAATCATCTACAATAACCAAAGTATAAAAATTTCCTCCAAAACTTTGAATAGCCATTGGGCCAAAAAGATCCATATGTAAAAGTTCTAAAACTCTTTGAGTAGAAATAACATTTTTTGATTTATGAGAAACGTGATGTTGTTTGCCGACACGACAAGCATCACAAAAATGATTATCAAATTTTAATTTTGGCAGGTCACTCACAAGCTCCTTATTTTTTAAGTTTTGCATTAATCTTAGATTAGCGTGACCTAAACGCCTATGCCATAAAGTAGAAACATCATGAAGAGAGGATAAGCATACATTTTCAGATACAACAGTTTTGCAAATATATAAATTTCCTTTCACAGAACCAGTCAAAAGAACTTGGCCATTTTTCAAGATTTTGCACGAGTCTTCTTCGAAGACAACAGTTATACCATTTTTACACAATTGGCGAACACTTAACAAATTAAAATGTAAATTATCAACATGATTCACATCAAGAAATTTAACATTATTGCAAGAGACTGTACCTCTCCCAATTATATTTCCTTTGGAGTTTCCTCCAAAAATTACCTGTCCACCATCACATGACTTATATGATGAAAAGAGATTATTGTTTCCGGTCATGTGACGTGTGCAACCACTATCGAGTATCCAGTCCATATCAAGGTTTATCTACAATAATAAAGATGTAATTTTTATGGTCCCCATTTCTCGTGGGTCCTTGACAATTAGTTTCAATGTCAACCAACATGCATATATATAAAGTCAAACAGAATATATATATATAATACATTACATAATATTAATATATATATATAATACATCAAACAATATTAATATATATATATAACACATATCAAGTCAAACAAAAATATATATATAATATATTAAACACACAAAGTATATATATATGTAGTGCGTAGGTATATATATATATAAACAGTACATATATATAAACAATATAAAAGTACATATACTATTATATTACTTATATATAATATATACAATAAATTATATTCAAACTATATATATAATATGTAACACATTTAAAGCCATAAACGCATACCACCGGGATTATCATTACTAAACATTCCTTTTGGAATCCATTTATTTACCATTTTAATTTTGCGATTATATTTATCATACACATAAAAACAAGTATTTATATTCGCATTATTATTAGGTTTAGAATATTTATCATGGTACATGCGAGCATACGGTTTTCTCGTATTATAATTTACATTATTTATTTTACGCACATACGGATGTTTTTGCACATATTGATTTTTTGTATTAACTTTAGGTGATTCATAAAATCTTTTGATGGGCATACAAGAACATTTATCTTTGCACGTATCGGAACCAATACCTTTTCTACATTTTATACGGTTAGGCATATTTAGCATGTTAAAGACTTTCTCATTACTACTTTGAAAAGCTTTTGCTAAAAAATCATCCTTTTCATACGAATCACATTTTCCTTTTAAACATGCAATCTCATTCTCAAGAATATCACATTTTGCACAAATAATATTTTCATGTGACTTTTTATTTAAGCATGCAATTTCTTTATTTAGAGCATCACAAGATTTACAAAAATATTTTTCTCCTAATTTAGTTTCTAATTTAGCAATTATATTCATATCATTTTCAGATTTTTGTTTGCCATTATTAATTTCCTAATTACATGCAGATATCGTTTCTTTTAATCTAGAATTTTCGTCTTGGTAACGATTTGCAAGAGCAGCCATTTTGTGAAATGATTCATATAATTTTTCAAGATTATTTTCATTATCACTATCATAATCTGAGTAAGAAGATTTTACCTCATCGTCGCTTTCGGCCATAAGACAAATAGCTTGATATTCGTCTTCTTCTTCGCTTTCACTCCACGCGCCTCCAATGAAGGCTTTCTCCTTCTTATTTTGAAATTTGTTCTTTTTAGGACATTCATTGGCGTAATGATCTTTGTCGCCACATGAGTAACAAAAACCTCTCTTTGGCTTAGCTTTATCGTCACCACTTGAGTCATCATTTTTCTTTACTTTTTCGTCTCGTTTATGGAACTTACGACTTCGGTTTTCACCACCACGACGGTAGTTACCGTTTCTTTGAAATCTGCCATTGTTAGAAAATTTATTATTATTAAAAAACTTGGAAAAGTTTCTTACCAACATGGCAACTTCATTGAGAGTTTCGGATGGATCTTTTGAGGAGCCAGCTTTCTCCTTTTTCTTCTCGACTTTTGGTGTTGAGACATTTAGAGCGATTGACTTCTTTTTAACTTGCTCCCGATCTTTGTTTCTTTTAAGTGCAATTTCATGCACTTTAAGATTACCGATCAAGTCGTCTATCTTCATTATGGAAAGGTCACGGGAGTCTTCTAAAGATGTTATCTTTTGCATCCACTCCGAAGGAAGGGCTCTTAGGATTTTCCTTATATAGTCCTCGTTAGGATAAGTGCGATCCAAACCTTTCAACGTAGTCACAATAAGGTTAAATCTTTTAAACATTGAGTCAATCGACTCATCTTGTTTCATTTCGAACAGTTCATAATCGTGAACTAAAATATTCACTTTACTAGATTTAACTTCCGTGTTTCCACGATGAGTATTATTTAAACTTTCCCATATTTGATTTGCAGTTTTATATGTATATACTCTTTCAATTTCATCAGTTGTTAAAGCAGCATATAATATATTCTTAGCTTCAAAGTTTAAACAAAAATGAGTTTCATCAGAAGTAGTCCATTCATCTATAGGTTTATCAATAAAAACATCATCTTTCACAATGGTGGGTTTAAAATTCCCTTTTTCTATAATATCCCAAATCTTTTGATTTTTGCCACGCACGTGACATTCAAATAGCTCGGCCCAAATGCCAAACTTTTCAGTATCTATCAAAGGGGGTTTTGAAAACACAAAATTAGTTTGTTGAGCCATTTAAAAGAATAAGAGAAATTTATGCAGAATATTTTTGAAAGACCTGCTCTGATACCAATTGTTGGACAACCTAGGGGAGGGTAAGGTTGTATTTAAAACTTTTACTTTCAAAAATTCTTTTTATAAATAAATACGGAGTAAGTACGGAATAATACAGAAGAGTGTAAATACAAACAGATACACAGATATTATATAAATAAATATAAATGCAAAGCAATTTATATAAACAGATATAATTTAAAAGCACAGCGGAAATGTAAATAGATAAGGGAAAGAAAATACTTGACAACGATATTTTTAAAGTGGTTCACCAAACACAAAGTTGGCTAGTCCACCTCGAGAAAATAACACTTCTCGGAGATCCAATACGAAAACGTGTTCTTTACGGTAGAACACAAACCTTAGTACAACAAACGCGAATCACTCTACTTTGAGAGATTTATGTGGATCACTCACTCTATTCAAACACTTACAAGAGGGTATAATTTTAATATGAATAATCACTCTTGAATAAGGTTTATCACTTGGATATTTTTAGAGAGTTTGATCACTTGAGTTGTGTTGCTGATTCAACTAATCGAGAGATTTTAATCTGCTATCAACTCAAGATTTCTTACTCAAAAAAAGAGTTTTATAATTTTAACAGTTTAAATATCAAGAGAAGATGCTGCAGAGTCTTTATCAAATGCAGGGAGAGTTATTGTGAATTCGTAGCATTGAAGGCTGGAGGGTTGCATGTATTTATACTGGATGAGCAACTGGTCCTTGGCATTCGCGGTATACCGGCTAACTCTCGCGGTATACCGTGCAGAGGAAAAAGTACTTGTCAGAGAGAAGGTCAAACCTGCAAAAACAAACGGAAATGGTACCCGCGGTATACTGGCTAAACACCGCGGTATACCGTGCAGACTGTACCCGCAGACAAATGGACTTCCAACCAATCAGAGAAGAACAGCAGCCCTTCCGCGGTATACCGCCTGAACCTTCGCGGTATGCCGGCGTCAGAAAAGGCAACTTCTCCAAGACGCAACCAATCTGATAGATCTTCTCAATAAACCTTAATTAATTAAAATTGGGTTTTTAGAAATATCCAAGTGGTATATTATTTTAGGGTGATTTATCATTTTAAAAATAAAACGACGAAAGTCTTCAGTCTTGGTTTCTTCAGATAAAATTATCGAGATTATTTAAATGCTGCACACTCAGATAAAATATTAGATAACAAAGAATGCGGTGTGTTTTGTAATCATCAAAATAAATATGGAGATGTGATTTTATGTGTACCAAAAATATATCACAATATTAAAGATGGGTACACTTGCACCAACAGAATCTATTATGGAATCTCGTATAATAGGAAACGTGATGCGAGTCATGAATGCGGCACTGACTCAACAACAGGAGATGTTTATAAAAATGTCGAATGACCATATCGACGAGTCACAAAGACCAAAGGTGAATACTGGTACTGGAACTTCACCTGTTAATCCAAAATTGAATACTAAGAATAGAATGGATGAAGTTTTGTGGGAAATAAAGCTGAAATAACTCAAGTGGGAGGGAAAAGAAAGTGGGAGGCTCGATCAGAATCTTCCCAGAAATCAGAAACTTTTTCGAAGAATTATCGTTTTGAAACCCGTCGAGAACCCAATAAGATATCAAGGGAATATTTTAAATGTGGAAAGAGTGGTCATCAAATAGAGATCTGTCCCATCCAAGGACCAACTTGCTATGAATGTAAGAAACCTGGTCATTTTCGGAGGGATTGCCCAAAGTTGAAAAATAGCAGGAATCAAGAGAAGAAATCCAACATCCCAAGATCAACAGGATGAATGTTTCGTAGGACGGTGGAGGATGTTAAGGAATGAGTGGGTGTAGTTATGATACATTCTTTGTTAATATTATACAAGTGTGTATATTATGTAATGGTAGTACTAACTTGTCTTTTGTACTACAATCTTTTGTTAAAAGTTAGTTATACCAGTTACTATTTTGGAAGATACTTTGCAAGTCGATCTAACAAATGAAAGTTTACAACCTTTGGAGATTCCTGAGTGAAATAGGATAATTTAACTATTATCTACTTATTTCGTTTAGTTAGCTGAGCGTGTACAAATTGGTAAGACTATTTTGACAACAATGGTTTCTTGAATCTAAGAGCCAAAAGGCAGTAGGTGATTTGAAAGTATATAAGAAAGTTAGAAAAGAGAAAAGGTGATGGAAAGGGAGACCTTGATGCAAATACGTAAAGAGGAAAGGAAAAGTAACAATGAACAAATTCTTCTGGAAAAAGGAAGAACGAAACTGTAAGCAAATAGGATATAAGTCGGGAGATGACGATGTTATACACATAAAAGAGTTTTTAGTATTGCACGATGAATTCGTGTCACTTGATTAGTAAGTTGAATTCCTCAGACGGAATTTTCTAGTGTTGTGATGTGTTCTTGGCAATGAACCGGTAGCAAGTGAAATATAATGTGGGTAGTCAAATCCCATTATTGATTTAAGTCATGAGAATAATTTCAATGGTGATGGTGACCCAACCCGACTCTAGACTATTTTGTCTCCTAGTAACCGCGTCTTATTTCGATTGCGGATGGAAAACAGAGAATTGACAAGTGGGATTGATGAGGTGCGAGATTTGTCCCGAAAGAGTTGTTTAAGTGAAAAAGTTGTTTTAATTTAGACTTTGTGCTTAGTATTGTATGTTAAGTCTCATATGTAAATCAATGAGGTGATAACGGGTTTGCCGGTACGTTTAAGAATTTGATTTGTGTTGATATTATAGGATGGACATTGGTAAAAAAAAATTATGGTTATGATACCTTTGGGATGAATAAAATTATTTAAGGTTGTCTTGCATATAGACTTGAGAAAAATTAAGTCATGATATGATTATATTATAAGTTGATGTTGATATATTGGTTGGTGTGATCATCGTCTAATGAATATTTAAAGGGTGCCGTGATTTTTGTGGTATGATAATGCGATGAGATGTTCTTTCTGGTAAGTCAAGGTTGAAAAGCAAGTTCGATTAAGGTGTTAGTATTTATAGACCATTAAAGATGAGTTCATTTTGTTTTGATTTAATATTGATGAAAATGTCATTCGATTTGTTAATAATGTTTGATATTTGATTAAGAACTTTGAATTGAAATGTTATTATATTCCTCGAGTATGAAGAAAGGCCTATTAGTTTCATGTTATAGTTGAGCTTTTGTAGTGGTGCTAGAGCTTCAACGACACACTTATGGATAACTTTGCCCGGTAGTGGGATTTGGATTAATAACCAAAGGAGACCGATAGAATTTTTAGGTCGTTTTCAAGTTGGGGAGCGAGTAATGTGAAAGGTATCTCCATGGAAGCATCATCGAGGTGCTAATGTGACTTTAGAGTCGGAAGAAGATATGAAGATTAGATATCCTCACTTGTTAACCTAGCTTTGATTTCGAGGACGAAATCATTTTCAAGTTGGAGAGTATTATAACATCTCGATTTTTATATAAAGTGTTAAGATGGGTTTTATTGATAAACTTATGATTTATTATGTTGATAGATTAATTTTAAAGTTTATCCCCGAATAAGTTTCGTTAATTGTTTTACGGAGTTATAAGTTAAGGGGTAAGCTTTAATTTTAATTTATAAGTTAAAGGGTGAAAGTTGCCATTTGAGGAAAGTTTGTGGTTTGGTTGGTTAAAATGGTGAAACCCATTTTATTCCACCGCCTCATTTGTTAGAAAGAGGCAAAAGTGAGATAAGTCTTCACTTTATCACTTTGTGTCTTGTGTGTGTGTGTTTTATTGGCAAAGAGAAAGAGAGAGAAAGAAGTAGAGAACGAGAAAAGAAAGAAAGGAAGAAGAAGAAAAGCTGGAAATTAAGGGCTTTGTTGGTGAGATTAAAGGTATGTATTCACACAAACCAATCCTCTTATGTTTATCAAGCTATATATTAGTTTAAGGATTGGGTTAGAATTTGGGTTATGATGTTTTTGAATATTAGGAGAAATCTGGGTTTATGTTTATGTTCTACTGGTAGTATAAGGCATATCTGCAAATTTATAGATGCTTGCATAGCTTAAAAGTATCAATTTGGACTTAATTACGTTTTCAGTTGGTTGAGAGAATGATGAACACAGTTAGCTGCGATAAGTTTGATAGTTGCGATAGTTATGAATGTCTCAACTTTGAGTTGCGACAAGATTGATCATATCGCAATCGTTGGTTGCGATAAGTAGTATATCGCAACAGTTGGTTGCGATAAGATAGGGATATCGCAATAGTGGGTTGCGATAAGAACTGTGTCACAAGTAGTAGGTTGCGACAAGTGTTATCGCAATTAGTGGGTTGCGATAAGTGACGAGAATGTTGGGTTATTTAGGATTCTAAGTCTTTTAAGAGTTCTATTCAGTAGATTAATACCAGTACAACGTGTATTTGGGTATTTCAGATCTTTTGTGAAGTTGGTGACATAAATTCTTACAGCTTTAAGAGATAAAGTAAAAGTGACATTACTACTGTCAGGTGAGTTCATTCTTACCTCACCCTTTTATAATGTTTTTAAATTATGGTAAGGTATATTTTATAATGAATTGTTTTTGGATGGATTTTGAATGAATGATTTTATGAAGTAAAATCGGTTATCTTAAATTGATGATTTTTATTTATTTCATTAACGTTATTTGAAAATGATTTATATTTAGCAATAACCCGCACAAGTACAAATAAGTGTAATGGATCCATAGACACAAGTTTTTATATGAACACATGGAATAGGCGTGGACTAATCGTAATTCCAGTGTGTAGGATAAACGTGGAATTGATGTGGACTAATCGTAATTCCCATTTAGGTGAGATAAGGAATTGATGTGGATTAATCGTAATTCCTATTTCATATTGATGAGAAATCGTGGAATTGATGTGGACTAATCGTGATTCCCGATTTCTAAGGAAGAATTGAGATTGACATGGCATAATTGTAATCTCTACTTCCTTTCCAAGAAATGGACATGTGTAATTGTGATTTCTTGAATATGAGCATTAATCTAGAATCCGTGGAGATTCGTAGTGGGCTCTTGAACGTGATATCATGACTGACTTGGTGTTAGTCATATTCATGGAATCGTGTATAATCCCATCACCGTAAGATGTATTTACAAAGTGGTAAGAAAGATGGTAAACCAGGTTTGTTATGCCTTGTTTACATTGATTTTAAAAGTATTATTTTGAAACCGAATGTTCTCACTAGGCGTTAGCCTAATCGTTTCAAAATATGTTTTCTTATCAGGTACTAGCTCGGGAAAGTAAAGGGCTGTGGGAAGAGTGCTTTTGAGTATATACTTTTGGAGGTGTTAGCCTTTGTGAGGAGTTTTTGGTAAATTCTATATAACCAGTTTAATCTGATCTTAGTTGACAGGATTAGATTAATAGGCTATTTTAAACTTACATTGGTGTATATATGAATCCTCAAGGTTAATTCTCTGTTATATATAAGTAGTGGAAGATTTACGTTTAATCCTTGTTACAAATCGAGGTTTAAATTAGCCCTGATTTTATGGGTGTTACAATATGGTATCAGAGTATTAGTTTAAGCGAACTAGGTATGCTAGTGAGATACCTAGACTTAAGCTGAGATGAATTAAGTTATGATTTGTGAGATTGGGTAGAAATAGTAAGATGGGATAATCTTAGAGTCGATGAAAATACGTGAATTAAGAATTATGATGATAGTAACGAGGATTCTTATGTACAGTATGTTCATAATTGCAATTAGCTACTGGTATTATGAATATATTGTTACGTAAGCATACTTGTTTATAATTACTATAGTGGTTAACCAACGTTAAGTACATTTCTTTGTGTTTAAGTTGTGAATAATCATTTCTTATGATTATCTGTTGTGCTATCAGAATACGATGGTTAATACACCAAATAGGTCTTCTACTTCTTCGGAGGGTCGTGTGGCAAATGAAATTGTGGAAGGTCAACCTGAAAAAGGTGAAGTTAATGAAAATCCATCAAGGCTACCTAATTTGGGAGAGGAAGGAAGTCAAACACATCGACCTAATGTCAGTACTTCTGATCCGGTGATGACAGAATCTATTATGGAATCTCGTATAATGGGAAACGTGATGCGAGTCATGAATGCGACACTGACTCAACAACAAGAGATGTTTATAAAAATGTTGAATGACCGTATCGACGAGTCACAAAGACCAAAGGTGAGTACTGGTACTGGAACTTCACCTATTAATCCAAAATTGAATACTAATAATAGAATGGATGAAGTTTTTGTGGGAAATAAAGCTGTAATAACTCAAGTGGGAGGGAAAAGAAAGTGGGAGGCTCGATCAGAATCTTCCTAGAAATCGGAAACCTTTTCGAAGAATTATCGTTTTGAAACCCGTCGGGAACCCAATAAGATATCAAGGGAATGTTTTAAATGTGGAAAGAGTGGTCATCAAATAAAGATCTGTCCCATCCAAGGACCAACTTGCTATGAATGTAAGAAACCTGGTCATTTTCGGAGGGATTGCCCAAAGTTGAAAAATAGTGGGAATCAAGAGAAGAAATCCAACATCCCAAGATCAACAGGATGAATGTTTCGTAGGACGGTGGAGGATGTAAAGGAATGAGTGGGTGTAGTTATGATACATTCCTTGTTAATATTATACAAGTGTGTATATTATGTAATGGTAGTACTAACTTGTCTTTTGTACTACAATCTTTTGTTAAAAGTTAGTTATACCAATTACTATTTTGGAAGATACTTTGCAAGTTGATCTAACAAATGAAAGTTTACAACCTTTGGAGATTCCTTAGTGAAAGTAGGATAATTTAACCATTATCTATTTATTTCGTTTAGTTAGCTGAACGTGTACAATTTGGTAAGACTATTTTGACAACAATGGTTTCTTGAATCTAAGAGCCAAAAGGCAGTAGGTGATTTGAAAGTATATAAGAAAGTTAGAAAAGAGAAAAGGTGACGGAAAGGGAGACCTTGATGCAAAGACGTAAAGAGGAAAGGAAAAGTAACAATGAACGGATTCTTCTGGAAAAAGGAAGAACGGAATTGTTAGCAGATAGGATATAAGTCGGGAGATGACGATGTTATACACATAAAAGAGTTTTTAGTATTGCACGATGAATTCGTGTCACTCGATTAGTAAGTTGAATTCCTCAGACGGAATTTTCTAGTGTTGTGATGTGTTCATGGCAATGAACCGGTAGCAAGTGAAAGATAATGTGGGTAGTCAAATCCCATTATTGATTTAAGTCATGAGAATAATTTCAATGGTGATGGTGACCCAACCCGATTCTAGACTAGTTTGTCTCCTAGTAACCGCGTCTTATTTCGATTGCGGATGGAAAACAGAGATTGGACAAGTGGGATTGATGAGGTGCGAGATATGACCCGAAAGAGTTGTTTAAGTGAAAGAGTTGTTTTAATTTAGACGTTGTGCTTAGTATTGTATGTTAAGTCTCATGTGTAAATCAATGAGGTGATAACGGGTTTGCCGGTACGTTTAAGAATTTGATTTGTGTTGATATTATAAGATGGACATTGGTAAAAAAAAATTATGGTTATGATACCTTTGGGATGAATAAAACTATTTAAGGTTGTCTTTCATATAGACTTGAGAAAAATTAAGTCATGATATGATTATATTATAAGTTGATGTTGATATATTGGTTGGTGTGATCATCGTCTAATGAATATTTAAAGGGTGCCATGATTTTTGTGGTATGATATTGCGATGAGATGTTCTTTCTGGTAAGTCAAGGTTGAAAAGTAAGTTTGATTAAGGTGTCAGTATTTATAGAACATTAAAGATGAGTTTATTTTGTTTTGATTGAATATTGATGAAAATGTCATTGGATTTGTTAATAATGTTTGATATTTGATTAAGAACTTTGAATTGAAATGTTATTATATTCCTCGAGAATGAAGAAAGGCCTCTTAGTGTCATGTTATAGTTGAGCTTTTGTAGTGGTGTTAGAGCTTCAACGGCACACTTATGGATAACTTTGCCCGGTAGTGGGATTTCGATTAATAACCAAAGGAGACCGACATAATTTTTAGGTCGTTTTCAAGTTGGGGAGCGAGTAATGTGAAAGGTATCTCCATGGAAGCATCATCGAGATGCTAATGTGACTTTAGAGTCGGAAGAGGATATGAAGATTAGATATCCTCACTTGTTAACCTAGCTTTGATTTCGAGGACGAAATCATTTTCAAGTTGGGGAGTATTGTAACATCTGGATTTTTGTATAAAGTGTTAAAATGGGTTTTGTTGAAAAACTTATGATTTATTATGTTGATAGATTAATTTTAAAGTTTATCCCCGAATAAGTTTCGTTAATTGTTTTACGGAGTTATAAGTTAAGGGGTAAGCTTTAATTTTAATTTATAAGTTAAAGGGTGAAAGTTGCCATTTGTGGAAAGTTTGGGGTTTGGTTGGTTAAAATGGTGAAACCCATTTTATTCCACCGCCTCATTTGTTAGAAAGAGGCAAAAGTGAGATAAGTCTTCACTTTATCACTTTGTGCTTGTGTGTGTGTGTTTTATCGGCAAAGAGAAAGAGAGAGAAAGAAGTAGAGAACGAGAAAAGAAAGAAAGGAAGAAGAAGAAAAGGTGGAAATTAAGGGCTTTGTTGGTGAGATTAAAGGTATGTATTCACACAAACCAATCCTCTTATGTTTATCAATCTATATATTAGTTTAAGGATTGGGTTAGAATTTGGGTTATGATGTTTTTGAATATTATGAGAAATCTGGGTTTATGCTTATGTTCTACCGGTAGTATAAGGCATATCTGCAAATTTATAGATGCATGCATAGCTTAAAAGTATCAATTTGGACTTAATTACGTTTTCAGTTGGTTGAGACAATGATGAACACAGTTAGCTGCGATAAGTTTGATAGTTGCGATAGTTATGAATGTCGCAACTTTGAGTTGCGACAAGATTGATCATATCGCAATCGTTGGTTGCGATAAGTAGTATATCACAACAGTTGGTTGCGATAAGATGGGGATATCGCAATAGTGGGTTGCGATAAGAACTTTGTCGCAAGTAGTAGGTTGCGACAAGTGTTATCACAATTAGTGGGTTGCGATAAGTGACGAGAATGTTGGGTTATTTAGGATTCTTAGTCTTTTAAGAGTTCTATTCAGTAGATTAATACCAGTACAATGTGTATTTGGGTATTTCAGATATTTTGTGAAGTTGGTGACGGAAATTCTTACAGCTTTAAGAGATAAAGTAAAAGTTACATTACTGCTGTCAGGTGAGTTCATTCTTACCTTACCCTTTTATAATGTTTTTAAATTATGGTAAGGTATATTTTATAATGAACTGTTTTTGGATGGATTTTGAATGAATGATTTTATGAAGTAAAATCGGTTATCTTAAATTGATGGTTTTGCTTAATTTCATTAACGTTATTTGAAAATGATTTATATTAAGCAATAACCCGCATGAGTACAAATAAGTGTAATGGATCCATAGGCACAAGTTTTTATATGAACACATGGAATAGGCGTGGACTAATCGTAATTCCAGTGTGTAGGATAAACGTGGAATTGATGTGGACTAATCGTAATTCCCGTTTAGGTGAGACAAGGAATTGATGTGGATTAATCGTAATTCCTATTTCATATTGATGAGAAATCGTGGAATTGATGTGGACTAATCGTGATTCCCGATTTCTAAGGAAGAATAGAGATTGACATGATATAATTGTAATCTCTACTTCCTTTCCAAGAAATGGACATGTGTAATTGTGATTTCTTGGATATGAGCATTAAACTAGAATCCGTGTAGATTCATAGTGGGCTCTTGAACGTGATATCATGACTGACTTGGTGTTAGTCATATTCATGGAATCGGGTATAATCCCGTCACCGTAAGATGTATTTACAAAGTGGTAAGAAAGATGGTAAAGCAGGTTTGTTATGCCTTGTTTACATTGATTTTAAAAGTATTATTTTGAAACCGAATGTTCTCACTAGGCGTTAGCCTAATCGTTTCAAAATATGTTCTCGTATTAGGTACTAGCTGTAATAACCGGGTTTCTTTTATTTATATTTTGGTTCGATAAATAAAATTGTGATAAAATTAATAGTCAGGTGGTGACTGTGAGGTTGGAAAATCTAAGCGTGTGGGGAAGTACCGGTACAGTAGGTTGTTTCAAATGTAAGGAACTTGATGGCCTGGTGTGTGCATAGATGATCATAAGGATTGAACCTCTAGTGTGTGGGGTTGTGGGGATAAGATGGCGACAACTTATAAATTGTAAGCATATGAGGCATGGTGGTGATGTTTTGCTGTGAGGTTAAGTGATGGACTAGTGTCGATATGGGGTGAGCATAAGTGGAGATCCTTGCTCGAGATTTGTTTTTAAGTTGTTCATTTGTGGCAAAATTGTGTGTGGTGATGCATGGATGTCTAAGTGGCGCGTGGTATGGTTACCCGAGAATAAAAGAATGGAGTGGCAGTTGGTGGCTAGCTAAGAAGGAATTGTGTGATCTTGGATTGGTTGGTTAGGGTGTCGTAGAAGATACGAAATCTTTGGGAATGTTTAGCTAGTAGTTGTATGTAAAAGAAATGCAAAGGAGTAAGTTAATATTGTTTGGGAATGAGGAGTGTGTGGTCGCTTCGAGTATTGAGAGTGATTTCGGATTGACTTGGATGAATTTCTCGTATGAGAAGTGGTGGAACAGGTGGTTAGGCATAGTAACCGTTAAAATTGCGTATATGTAGTGGTCATTGTTGGATGAGGAATGTTCCATGCTAGCCTAAGGTTATTGGGACGGTAGATTGGAATAAGTGAGTAAGCGTGAAGTAGAAAGTGTGACATGTGGCACGGAAAGTAGGAAGCAATGTTCCAGAACATCAACGTCAGTGCATGGACTTCTAGTGGGAATATGAGGAAGAGGAGTTGTGTGTATGTGACCGGCTTAAGAGTTGAGGAAGCTAGCCTGTGTGATTGGTCAAAAGTGTGTATCTTCTAGTGAGCCGTTCTTTGGAAGCGTGTTTTATGTTTGAGAAGTAAGTGGAAGAAAGTAGTCGAACGTAGTGCTCAGGGTGAGGAACCGTGTGGCTCGTTTGGCGAGGATGGAATTCCGGGGACGGAAATCTTTTGAGGGGAGGATATTGTAATAACCGGGTTTCTTTTATTTATATTTTGGTTCGATAAATAAAATTGTGATAAAGTTTCGAAGTTAAGGAAGTTGTGTGGTCTAAGTGTGAAGAAATTAAAGTTTGGTGTTTTATGAGAAAAGTATAAAAGGAAGGGAAAAACCCTAATTCTTTCATTCTAGCAATCTTCTAGTGTGTGTGTGTGTGTGTGTGTGTGTGTTGGCGGTTAAGAGAGGGAGCAAGAGAAGAGATTATTGGCAAATTGGAGAAGAGGAAGAAATCTTGGCAGCTGAATCCTTGATTTAACCAGTAGAAATATTCAGGTATATAATAATCTGTCTTCTCCTTTAAGTTTTATGAAATGTATTGGGTTTTTGAGGAGAAACTTGGTTTCTATGGAATTTCTTGTGGTTTCCTCTTTAACTTGTTAAGAAAGGGTAAGAAAGGGTTATTGTGTTAGTCATCGACCCATAGTTGCTATATGGAAGTGTTGGGAGGATTAGGACAAGAAATGTTTGATTTTCCTGCATTTTTGTGTTTATTCGTCGCGTCCGGAAACCTTCAGATCAGGATAGTGTCAGGACGTTTTGGTGGGGTCTGGATGAGGTGTGGTGTCCGGATGTGTCTTCTGTCCGGGTAAGTTGTGGTGGTGGTTTCCGGTAGTTAACCGGAAACCCTTGAGAACCCGGAAGTGTCCGGATTGTCCGTCCGGATAGTTCAGGACGTCCGGAAAGTTAAGGTTGTCCGGGTAGTTTGGTTGTGTGGATAAATCTTCCGGGCAGTGTTTGTGTGACCCTGTAGTGCAGTCTGTTAGGCCGAGGTGTTACCCATGTGAGTATGTAATTCGATCAAATGACTTATCGAAGTAGTGTGTATCCTTATAGGTGCAGTTGAAGGGAGCATCCATCTAGTAAGAGGATTAAGCAGGACGTCAGGTGAGTCTTTCTGAACCTAAATTTTATACAAGTGTGTGGTTGATGATTTTTATCTAATTGTGAGTTTTCCAACTGTTTTATTAAAAAGTGAAGACTAAGTGTGTGGCACGGTTATCATTTAAACGGTGTGCTTTTCAATTATTATTTTTTTATTGAAAAATGACGAGTCAGTGTGTGGTGTGGTTATTATGTAACAATGTGCTTTTCAACTGCTTTTATTTCAAGGAAAGGTATAAAGGTCTGATTTATATGTGTGATTTAAATGTGTGTGACCATGCTCTGGCTTTTGTGTGAAATGGGGGTGTGTCCCATGATTAGTATATATATATATATATATGAATTCGTTTCATATATGGGCGGTGTGTGCCCGATTACGCTGTCACGGTGTGGGTGACATGGGCGGTGTGTGCCCGATTGCGTTGTCACGGTGTGGGTGACATGGGCGGTGTGTGCCCGATTGCGCTGTCACGGTGTGTGTGACTCTAGCGCATGCCAGTAGCATGTGTCAATGTGTGCATATCAATTTTGTGTGATTGTTATGATTTATACAAACTCTTTCATAACTGATTTTTATAAACTGTGAGATTTTGATGTGACTTGGTGTGGAGGGAACTCACTAGACCTCATGGTCTAACCCTCGTTTTTCAAAACTAAAACCTTTTTTAGGTAAGCAGTAGTCAAGAGCAAGTTTAGAGATTTGGCAGGACGTGGGCGGAGCTCGTGTTTAGAAGAAATAGAAGAACTTCCTTTTATGTCTAGTTAGACTTTCTCAGCTGTATTTAGGGTTGTTTCCGCAAACCTTTTGTTGTAAGTGTGGTTAGTGTGACCATGTTGAGCCGTTTATGGCGTTATGAATTAAAGAAGTAGCTTGTAGCTTGTACGTTATGTTTTGGGTTGTTACAAATGGTATCAGAGCCCTAGTTTAAGGGATTTAGGTGACCGGATGGGCCTAAACTTAAACTGTGAAGTAGGAGGACACAACTGAGATATAGGGAGCCTTTAAGGAAGACCTTAGTCACTGAGAAAATTAGGACGAAGGTAGTGAGGACTCTCATGTAAGGTAAATTCAAATCACATCTGGCCAATGTCATTATGAATTTACAGGTGTGTGTGTGTGCTTGATTGCTGTTGTTCTGATTTTGTTAATGCGGAGTGTGGTGGATTGAGTGTGAAGAATAATAGTAGTGTGTGGAGTGTGGTGACTAATGTGTGGAGAATAACAGTAGTGGAAAGTCTTAACCTTGTCATAATAGCAATGGTTTAGTATGTGGTACAATATTGTTCTTGTGTGATTGACGACCCTATCTGGAAGGGTGTTGTTTAAGTGTGCGGGATAAGTGCCCGATTGGAGTAGAATCTTTAGGGTTCCTAAGGGAATAGTTGGTTGGAGATGAACTCCTGATCTCGGACGAGTCTTTATTCTGGGAGTTGCCGATGTCGGTGAATTGATATTTTGAGAGTTTCAGGTCAAGGATCGGATGGTAGAGGTGTGTACTATCACTCTCTAGTTAGTGGAAGGGTGATAAAAGCGGTTGAGAAATGGTAGATGTGTGGATTAGTGACACTGGTGTCGGTTAACCTATTTTGGGGTCGAGGTGAAGCAGTATAATATAAAATTAATAGTCAGGTGGTGACTGTGAGGTTGGAAAATCTAAGTGTGTGGGGAAGTACCGGTACAGTAGGTTGTTTCAAGTGTAAGGAACCTGATGGCCTGGTGTGTGCATAGATGATCATAAGGATTGAACCTCTAGTGTGTGGGGTTGTGGGGATAAGATGGCGACAACTTATAAATTGTAAGCATATGAGGCATGGTGGTGATGTTTTGCTGTAAGGTTAAGTGATGGACTAGTGTCGATATGGGGTGAGCATAAGTGGAGATCCTTGCTCGAGATTTGTTTTTAAGTTGTTCATTTGTGGCAAAATTGTGTGTGGTGATGCATGGATGTCTAAGTGGCGCGTGGTATGGTTACCCGAGAATAAAAGAATGGAGTGGCAGTTGGTGGCTAGCTAAGAAGGAATTGTGTGCTCTTGGATTGGTTGGTTAGGGTGTCGTAGAAGATACGAAATCTTTGGGAATGTTTAGCTAGTAGTTGTATGTAAAGGAAATGCAAAGGAGTAGGTTAATATTGTTTGGGAATGAGGAGTGTGTGGTCGCTTCGAGTATTGAGAGTGATTTCGGATTGACTTGGTTGAATTTCTCGTATGATAAGTGGTGGAACTGGTGGTTAGGCATAGTAACCGTTAAAATTGCGTATATGTAGTGGTCATTGTTGGATGAGGAATGTTCCATGCTAGCCTAAGGTTATTGGGACGGTAGATTGGAATAAGTGAGTAAGCGTGAAGTAGAAAGTGTGACATGTGGCACGAAAAGTGGGAAGCAATGTTCCAGAACATCAACGTCAGTGCATGGACTTCTAGTGGGAATATGAGGAAGAGGAGTTGTGTGTATGTGACCGGCTTAAGAGTTGAGGAAGATAGCATGTGTGATTGGTCAAAAGTGTGTATCTTCTAGTGAGCCGTTCTTTGGAAGCGTGTTTTATGTTTGAGAAGTAAGTTTGGAAGAAAGTAGTCGAACGTAGTGCTCAGGGTGAGGAACCGTGTGGCTCGTTTGGCGAGGATGGAATTCTGGGGACGGAATTCTTTTGAGGGGAGGATATTGTAATAACCGGGTTTCTTTTATTTATATTTTGGTTCGATATGGGGTGAGTGTTAGTCCCAGATGTCTATAACAAGTATTGTAGAAGGGGGGGGGGGGGGGGGGGGGTTGAATACAATACTCAAAATTTTCACAATTTTAATTCTATTATTGAAAATCTTTCAACAAGAATTACACATAGAAAACTTAAGACTGTTGCGGAAAAGAACAGATAAACTATTCTAACAATCTTACACAAAGTATACTAACAAAACAACTAAGAACACTTAGAACAAAGCTATAAAGTTTTTCAAGCAAAATGGAAATTCTTGCACTGAGAGAAATCTTCCAGTTTGCGTAGAATATCTTAGAGCACACAGTAATCTTCAAGTCTCTCAAGATGTAAGTAATGTCTTCTGCATGGAGAGGTCTTCCTTTTATAGTGACAAGGAGTGTACAAGCATTAAATGCTTGGGACACTTGTCATCATCATATTTGCTGAGGATGTTGACTCCTGAAAAGTTGATGTGTCATTTTCACCTTTTCCTTTGTATCAGGAAGAATGCCCATGCTAGAAGAGACTTTATATGGTAATGGATAAAACGATAAATTGTCACTTTTATCTGACAATAGGATATTGTCCCATAATAAAAGATCTTCTCATTTTGTCTTCAAGGAGTACACCACCGATGAAAGCTTTGAGATATGTGACACATCTTTGAAGAAAAGCATTTTTGAGATATGTGGCACATCTTTGAAGAAAAGCATCTTTGAGACTTCTTGAGATCCCACCTATTTGAGAGTCTTCATAGGTGGGATATGTTGGCCGACCCAGAGATAGGTCGGTGGAGAAGTGTCCACCGATGTGTGAGACAACCATCGGTGGACAATGACTTGCATGTGTTGATAAAGAGTCTCTTACTTCCACAATGAGAGATTCTTCAATCTTGACTTTGGTTGATCTTTGACTTCACCAAACATTTGCTATCTTATACAAGTCATTATAAAGAACCATGCTAAAATATTCTAAGTAAGATTTAGAGGAAACATCGGTGAGTCAATTTCAAATCTTCGGTGACCCAACAATCTCCCCCTATTTGAATTTGAGCTCCATACTTAGAATATTGAAGAGTATCTGAATAAAATTGCATTTTGACCCTTTTTACTCTTTTTGGGTTCTTTTCACATAGATCATTTTTTTTTAATCTATTTTGTCTTTTATGGATTTGTGTGTGTGTGTATGATATTTACAAGTAAGAAAAAATAAAAAAAATTATAGTTGTACAAATAATTGCAAGAAAAAGGAAAGAAGTATAATCTGTCTTCTCCTTTAAGTTTTATGAAATGTATTGGGTTTTTGAGGAGAAACTTGGTTTCTATGGAATTTCTTGTGGTTTCCTCTTTAACTTGTTAAGAAAGGGTAAGAAAGGGTTATTCTGTTAGTCATCGACCCATAGTTGCTATCTGGAAGTGTTGGGAGGATTAGGACAAGAAGTGTTTGATTTTCCTGCATTTTTGTGTTTATTCGTCGCGTCCGGAAACCTTCAGATCAGGATAGTGTCCGGACGTTTTGGTGGTGTCTGGATGAGGTGTGGTGTTCGGATGTGTCTTCTGTCTGGGTAAGTTGTGGTGGTGGTTTCCGGTAGTTAACCGGAAACCCTTGAGAACCCGAAAGTGTCCGGATTGTCCGTCCGGATAGTTCAGGACGTCCGGAAAGTTAAGGTTGTCCGGGTAGTTTGGTTGTGTGGATAAATCTTCCGGACAGTGTTTGGGTGACCCTGTAGTGCAGTCTGTTAGGCCGAGGTGTTACCCGTGTGAGTATGTAATTCGATCAAATGACTTATCGCAGTAGTGTGTATCCTTATAGGTGCAGTTGAAGGGAGGATCCATCTAGTAAGAGGATTAAGCAGGACGTCAGGTGAGTCTTTCTGAACCTAAATTTTAAACAAGTGTGTGCTTGATGATTTTTATCTAATTGTGAGTTTTCCAACTGTTTTATTCCAAAGTGAAGACTAAGTGTGTGGCACGGTTATCATTTAAACGGTGTGCTTTTCAATTATTTTTTTATTGAAAAATGACGAGTCAGTGTGTGGTGTGGTTATTATGTAACAGTGTGCTTTTCAACTGCTTTTATTTCAAGGCAAGGTATAAAGGTGTGATTTATATGTGTGGCTTATATGTGTGATTTAAATGTGTGTGACCATGCTCTGGCTTTTGTGTGAAATGGGGGTGTGTCCCATGATTAGTATATATATATATATATATGAATTTGTTTCATATATGGGCGGTGTGTGCCCGATTATGCTGTCACGGTGTGGGTGACTTGGGCGGTGTGTGCCCGATTGTGCTGTCACGGTGTGGGTGACATGGGCGGTGTGTGCCCGATTGCGCTGTCACGGTGTATATGACTCTAGCGCGTGCCAGTAGCATGTGTCAATGTGTGCATATCAATTTTGGGTGCTTGTTATGATTTATACAAACTCTTTCATAACTTATTTTTATAAACTGTGAGATTTTGGTGTGACTTGGTGTGGAGGGAACTCACTAGACCTCATGGCCTAACCCTCGCTTTTCAAAACTAAAACCTTTTTCAGGTAAGTAGTAGTCAAGAGCAAGTTTAGAGATTTGGCAGGACGTGGGTCGGAGCTCGTGTTTAGAAGAAATAGAAGAACTTCCTTTTATGTCTAGTTAGACTTTCTCAGCTATATTTAGGGTTGTTTCCGCAAACCCTTTGTTGTATGTGTGGTTAGTGTGACCATGTTGAGCCGTTTATGGCGTTGTGAATTAAAGAAGTAGCTTGTAGCTTGTACGTTATGTTTTGGGTTGTTACACTAGCTCGGGAAAGTAAAGGGCTGTGGGAAGAGTGCTTTTGAGTATATACTTTTTGAGGAGTTAGCCTTTGTGAGGAGTTTTTGGTAAATCCTATATAACCAGTTTAATCTGATCTTAGTTGACAGGATTAGATTAATAGGCTATTTTAAATTTACATTGGTGTATATATGAATCCTTAAGGTTAATTCTCTGTTATATATAAGTAGTGGAAGATTTACGTTTAATCCTTGTTACAAATCGAGGTTTAAATTAGCCCTGATTTTTAGGGTGTTACAGTAGGAGTCTTAACTTGAGGAATAGGAGCAGCTTCTGAATCACCAAGATGAGAAAACATCCATTGATTCAGTTCTTCAGTATCAGCAGAATGTCTTGAGTTCGCTGAACGGGATTCGTCAAAAGTGACGTGGATTGTTTATTCTACAGTTTGTCTTCATCGATTGAAGACTCTGAAGGCTTTGGAGACTGAAGAGTATCCAAGAAATATTCCATCATCAGCTTTGGGATCAAACTTTCCTAGGGCATCCCTGTTGTTCAGTATGAAACACTGACATCCAAAGATGTAAGGAAAGCTAATTGATAGCTTCCTCCCATGGAAAAGTTCGTAGGTTGTTTTCTTGAATCTTTTGACAATCAGCGACCTGTTTTGGGTAAAACAAGCAATGTTGACAGCTTCTGCCTAGAACTGAGTAGGTAGATGAGAATCGCTGAGCGTTGATCGTGCAGCTTCGATGATCGTTCGATTTCTTCTTTCAGCGACTCTATTTTGTTGTGGTGTTCTCACTGAAGAAAAGTTGTGAGAAATACCCTTGCTTTCAAAGAAGTTTTCAAGAGAACTGTTTTTGAATTCAGTTCCATTATCACTCCTTATTGAGCGAACGGTCATATTGTTCAGGACTTCCATTTTCCTGACTAAGTGATGAGTTCTTCAGGGGTGTCACTCTTAGAACGGAGAAACATAACCCATGTATAGCGAGAGAATTCATCAACAATGACCAGTGTATATTTCTTTCTAGTGATGGATTGTTTGTTGACAGGACCAAACAAATCCATGTGAAGAAGTTGAAGAGGAGATGACACTGAGGAAACTTGCTTAGTTTTGAAGCTTGCTTTGGTTTGATTCCCTTTTTCACACGCTGAACATAGAGATTCCTTAGCGTATTAATGTTGAGGAAGACCAGTGACCAACTCTTTCGAGGAAAGAGTGTTCAGTGTCTTGAAGTTTAGATGAGAGAGCCTCTTATGCCATAGCCAGTTGACATCAGATGAGGCTTTGGAGAAGAAACAGGAATTCTCAGTGGTTGCCGAGTCCATGTTTATAACATAAACATTTTCCAAACGGTATCCGCTGAGAGCAACTTTCTCCTTTTTGTCAGTGACAAAGCAGGATTCCTTAGTGAAACACACTTTGTAGTCCTTGTCACATAGCTGACTGATGCTCAGAAGATTATGCTTCAGTCCTTCAACATATGCAACCCTTCTGAAGGTAGTTGTACCATTAGAAAGTACACCAAACCCTCGGGTATAGCCTTTTCCATTTCCACCAAAGGTCACTGAGGGACCTTTCTCTTCCTTATATTCAGCGAGCAGGTTCTTTTTTCCAGTCAAGTGTCTAGATCATCCTCTATCAAGATACCAGATACTCTTCATGACCTGCAAACAAAGGAAGATTAGTTTGACTTGGGCACCCAATTTACTATGGGTCCATATTTGTCAGTGGTGGTTGATAACTCTCATATTTTTAGAGTTATTTGTTACTAATTTTCTAGTTTTTACTTCTTTTCATAACCACCTTTGCTTCTAATCTTTTCATTTGGTCCATAATACGTGCAAAAGTGATAATAAAATAAAAAGATATATTCTGATACGAATGCTGATTTGAGGACACTTTGTGGGCATGGAGTGCCCACTGAGGGCACATTCCAAAAAGCCACCGCCCAAGGTAGATGCAACTTGTGCAATTGGATATGAGATGTAAGGATAACCACACATCTCCTGCAGCCCCACGTGAAGTAATGAGTGTTTGGCTTCTATAAAGAGAAGAAATGGAAGCATCGATCAAGACACAATTCCTTTCCTCTCTTAAAAGCTTTAATCACTTTGCTTAGTATTTCCCTTTTCCAACAACACACTTCAAGTTTAGACTTGGAGTGTAGCAATTTAACTTTTGTATTTTAATTCTGCATTTTATTTTCAGTACTTCAGTTCTCGCAATTAATTTTATGAAAGTATTTACTTCACATTTCTTTTCTTTTATTATGTCTGTTACTTTTATTATGAGCTAAGCACCTAATTGGGTGTGGGTGTGAATCAAACTTGAGACTAGTAGGCGATACTTAGGTGTTGCCATTATTACTAGCTCTTAAGCTTGGTCACTTAAGTCGGGACTTCAGCTCAACACACATAAGTTGGCCACCTTGAAGTGTTAATTTTAGATCTTAGACCTCGAGAGGGGCGGATCCGAAATATGACTTAAGTGATGTCCAAAGATTTGAGAAAGTCTTTGATAACCACGTAGAGATACGGGTTCTGCATGATTTACTGAGGTTCGAACTTCGGTCGAGATTTATATCACAAAGAGATTTGGGTGTAAATCTCCATACTGATTGAACTTTGATTTTTGAGGCATACTTAGTTAAATCTGCAAGTTTAAGAGTCGGTAGCAATGGCAACTTTATGGACACTTTGTAGGACCGATCTATAAAAATCCACTTTCGAGAGATTGGTCTTTTTATAGATTATTGTACTACAAAGTGACTAACCAAGTTGTCACTACAACCATCTCAAGGAAAATTTACACTCATACCCATTCTTTAAATTATAATACATTTTAAAATTTGGAATTATTTCACCAACAAAACGACAAATTTTATGTTACTCGAAACTTGTGCAAGAAGTTCATTTAAGTCTCTAACTTTCAGTAGCTCAGTCCCTGTGGATCGATTATCGGTATTTCTACCGTTATATTACTTGTAGCGACCCCAGTGTAGGTGTATACTTGCATCCCCACTGTGGGAACCATTGTGCCCACATTTTTGGGTACATGTTTTCCAGCTATCAAGTTTTTGGCGCCGTTGCCGGGGACTGACGCGATTTTACATCCTGAAAATTTGACTTTTATTCGAGCCTGTGTCACCAGTTTCATCTCCAACGCACGTCTCAGTGTTGTATGCCACGGCTGCAACACGGTGAACTTTTACCTCTCGACCTTGAGATAGAAAAAACTTTTAGAAAACGAAGAAGAGGAAAAGGTAATCAGCAAAACCCAGCTCTAAACAAAAAGATGGCAGAACAACCACCACCGCCTCCACAAGTGGAGACCATTATTGGAATTGCTAATGATAAAGATAGGAAGATACGGGACTATGCAACACCTGAATTCGATCAATTGAAGTCATGTATTCTTAAACCCAACATGGAAGCACACAATTTTGAACCAAAACCAGTAATGTTTCAAATGATCCAAGCAATGGGTCAATTTGGAGGATTACCTTCGGAAGATCTGCACTCTCATTTAAAATCATTTATAGAAATGACGGAACACTTTCAAATTCCCGGAGTAACTCCGGAAGCCTTACGGTTAACACTCTTCACTTATACACTAAGAGATAGAGCCAAACCCTGGCTAAATTCTCAGCCATCTCAATCCATTGCCACTTGGGCGAGTTTAGCTGAATTTTTTAAAAAAAAAAATATTTTCCTCCAACAAGAAACGTAAAATTCAGACATGATGTCATGAACTTTTGACAAGAGGAAGACGAAGCAGTTTCAGATGCATGGGAGAGATTCAAAGATCTTATTAGAAAATGTCCTCATCATGGAATCCCCCACTGCATCCAATTAGAAACATTTTATAATGGTCTTTCTAATGCTGCTAAAATCATCCTTGATGCTACTGCCAATGGCGCTTTTACAAGCAAAACTTACAACGAAGGGTATGACATTCTGGAACAAGTTGCGAACAATAATACGGAATGGTCAAATCCTCGTGCCATTATTCCTAATGTAGCATCGGGAATTCATGATATGGATGCCATCACTGCCTTAAATGCACAAATTGTTGCTTTAACTAATTTAGTTAAAAACAATTTGAGCATTGGGGGAGAAAAAAATCAAGCACACTCGGTAAATCATTCTTCGCCTGAATCTTGTGCTTTCTGTGGAGAAAATCATCATTTTGAAAATTGTCCAGGTAATCCAGTTTCGGTAAACTATGTGGGAAACAATCGTAGAAATAGTCCGTTTTCCCAAACATACAACCCGAACTGGCGGAATCACCTAAATTTCTCATGGGCGGGAAATCAAGGACTTCAACCCCCTGGGGTAAGTCAAGGCCAAAACAGACCACAAAATCCCCCAGGATTTCATCAAGGTCAACCTCATAATTTTCAACAAGGCCAAACACTAATCTAGACCACACCAAGCAGCGGAAAGTAATAGTTCAATCGAATCATTACTTAAAGGTTTTATAAACAAAACCAATGCAATGTTGCGGGGTTTCAAGACCCAACTGGGGCAATTTGCATCAGAACTCAAAAATAGACCCCAAGGAACTCTGCCTAGTGATACTAGGACACCTAAAGAGACTCACACGGAACATGTAAAGGCTTTAAGTGTAGTGGAGATAGAAAATGTAAACAATTTAAAAGAATTTGAAAAATCATCTCCCGCACCAATTTTGCAAAAAGAAACACACACTCTTGACAGATAGAATGTTCCTGGAATTTTCCCTTCCCTTAAAGAAGCAGAAAATCCAGTAATTTTTCCCAAAACAGCAGAACCGATGATTCCCTGCACTGTCAAAAATCCAGCACAACCTGCCCACAGTGGGCAGACTGTGCCCACAGTGGGCAGACTGTGCCCACAGTGGGCAGACTGTGCCCACACCGGTTGCAAGCAAACCAACTCCAGATCTGCGAGATTAGCCTTTTCCCGAGAGATTAAAACCCAAAAATAATAATGTTGAATTCAAAAAGTTTTTGGATATTTTCAAACAACTTCACATCAACATCCCTTTGGTAGAAGCTCTCGAGCAAATGCCAAATTATGTTAAGTTTTTGAAAGACATTTTGAACAAAAAAAGGAGGCTAGAGGAATTTGAAACTGTGTCTTTAACCAAAGAATGTAGTGCTCTTCTTACTTGAAAAATCCCTCCGAAACAAAAAGACCCGGGTAGTTTTACCATCTCGTGCTCAATTGGGGGAAAAGAAGTAGGACATGCTCTATGTGATTTGGGAGCAAGCATAAATCTCATGCCTTTGTCAGTTTTTAAAAAATTGGGAATCGGTGAAGTTCAACCCACCACGGTCACTTTACAACTTGCAGACAGATCTCTAACATTTCCAAAGGGAAAAATTGAGGACATCTTGGTTAGAGTTGATAAATTCATCTTTCCGACCGATTTTCTAGTATTGGACTATGAAGCAGATAGGAATGTTCCCATCATTTTAGGAAGACCATTTTTGGCAACAGGTAGAACGTTGATAGATGTACAAAAGGGTGAGTTAACAATGAGAGTAAATGACCAACAACTGACTTTCAATGTGTGTAAAACCCTTAAGTACAATGGAGAAGTTGAGGAGTGTTCTTCTATGTGCATGTTAGAAAAAGACATTGACCTAAGTTTGATTTATTGCATGGAAGAAGAGGATTTGGAAGAAGACTTGGTCGAGGTTATAGAAGCTTTTGAACACTTAGATTTTAAGGATAAACCCACCCAACTTCCCTCCATCATCAATGCACCAGACTTAGAGTTAAAACCACTTCCCAATCACCTAAAATACGCTTATCTTATGGAAGAAGAAAAGTTGACTGTAATCATTTCTGCAAAGCTAAGTCAAGATCAAGAAAAGAGGTTGATAGAATTGTTGAAAAACCACAAGAGGACCATAGGTTGGACAATAGCAGACATCAAGGGAATTAGTTCATCACTTTGCCAACATAAGATAATTTTGGAAGATAACAGTATTGGTAAAGTGCAACCACAACGGATACTTAACCCAATCATGAAAGAAGTCGTTAAAAAAGAAATTTTAAAATGGCTAGATCCGGGTATCATTTACCCCATTTCAAGTAGTGGTTGGGTGAGTCCCATCCAATGTGTCCCAAAGAAAGGTGGTACCACGGTAGTCACCAATGAGAAAAATGAACTTATCCCAACTAGAACTATCACCGGGTGGAGAATTTGTATGGACTATAGACAACTAAATCTGGCCACCAAAAAGAATCGTTTTCCTTTGCCCTTTATTGACCAAATGCTAGATAGATTGGTCGGAAAGGAATTTTATTGCTTTTTGGATGGGTATTCGGGGTATAACCAAATTCACATAGCACCCGAAGATCAAGAGAAGACAACCTTCACTTGTCCCTTCGGAACTTTTGCCTTTCGGCGAATGCCATTTGGTTTATGCAATGCCCCTACAACATTCCAGCGTTGTATGATGTCCATTTTCTCGGACATGATTGAAGACACAATGGAAGTTTTTATGGATGACTTTTTGGTCATAGGCACTTCTTTTGAAAACTGTCTTGTTAATATGAAAAAGAGTTTAGAACGATGTGAAACTCACGATTTAATTTTGAACTGGGAAAAATGCCATTTTATGGTAGAAGAAGGAATTGTTTTGGGTCACATGGTTTCTAAAAAGGGTTTGGAGGTAGATAAAGCTAAATTGGAAGTAATAATACATTTACCCGAACCAACCACTGTAAAAAGGAATTAGAAGTTTTTTAGGACATGTTGGTTTCTATAGAAGGTTTATAAAAGATTTTTCAAAAATTTCCAAACCTCTTTGTAACTTGTTGCATGTCGATCAAACTTTTGATTTCACCTCTGAATGCAAAAGATCTTTTGAAACTATCAAGGCCGCTCTTGTGACGTCACCTATTGTAATTGCCACAGATTGGACCATGCCTTTTGAGGTTATGTGTGATGATAGTGACTAGGCTGTAGGTGCCATACTAGGACAGAAGGTAAACAAAAATTTTCACCCCATATACTACGCAAGCAAGACTCTTATTGAGGCACAAATTAATTACACCACAACAGAAAAAGAGCTGCTTGCATTAGTTTTTGCATTTGACCGTTTCCGTTCATACTTGATTGGCAGTAAAGTTATCATTCATACGGATCATGTCGCTATCAAATATCTCTTTAATAAAACAGACACTTAGCCACGGCTTATCCGTTGGGTCCTTCTTTTGCAAGAATTTGACTTAGAGATAATTGATAGAAAGGGAACTGACAATCAAGTTGCGGATCACCTTTCCCGAATTGAAGGAAACGTGTCAAGTGGTGGAAATCAGGACATCAAAGAAAGTTTTCCGGACGAACACATTTTTGTAATTCAGCACCATTTTGAAGCAAAACTCCCATGGTATGCAGATATTGCTAATTTTCTTGCAAGTGAAATTAAACCAAAAAGTCTTAAAAGTCAACAGTTCAAAAAGTTTCTCCACGATTGCAAGCAATATCTGTGGGACGATCCTTTTTTATATAAAATGGGTGCAGATCAAGTTTTATGAAAATGTGTTCCCAACTTTGAAATGAAGGGAATTTTAGAAAAGTGTCACGCATCACCTTATGGTGACCACTTTGGTAGCCAACGAACTGCAACAAAAATTCTGCAATGTGGATTCTTCTGGCCTACATTGTTCAAAGACTCTTTTGAGTTCGTAAAAAAGTGTGACCAATGCCAAAGAATGGGAAATTTGTCCAAACGAAATGAAAGGCCACTAAACAATGTTTTAGAAGTTGAACTTTTTGATGTTTTGGGCATAGATTTCATGGGACCATTTCCTATGTCTTTCAGCAACCAATATATCCTTGTAGTAGTTGATTATGTCTCGAAGTACGTAGAAGCTAAGGCATGTCCCCGAAATTATGCTAAAACGGTGATCGATTTTTTGCATAAAAATATTTTTGTTCGATTTGGAACACCCCGAGCATTGATAAGCGATGAAGGGACTCATTTTGTAAACACAATGATGAGCACCGCTCTTAGCAAATACAACATCCAACATCGAGTAGCTACGGCATACCATCCACAAACTAATGGTTTGGCCGAACTTTCTAATCAGGAAATAAAAAACATTTTGGAGAAAGTTGTCAAACCAAATAGAAATTACTGCTTGGTTTTTGGTAAAGCATGTCACCTGCCATTAGAAATGGAGTATAAAGCTTTTTGGGCAATAAAAGAGTTAAACTTGAGTGAGGATTCCGCAGGGAATAAAAGGAAACTTCAGTTAAATGAATTGGATGAATTGAGATTTCATGCGTACGAGAATGCCAAAATATATAAAGAGAAAACCAAATTTTGGCATGATCGTAGAATCAACCAAAGGATTTTTGAAAATGGGCAACAAGTGGTATTAGTTAATTCAAGGTTGAAATTATTCCCCGGAAAACTCAAGTCAAGATGGTCAGGTCCATTCACAATAGTCAAAGTTGGACAGTTTGGAACAATCGATTTGTTAAACCCTTAAGATGGAAGTAGTTTTAAAGTTAATGGGTATCGGGTTAAGCACTACAATCCAAATGATGTGCTGAACACTGATGATTTGGAACCGTGATGTGAGAAGATCATACCTTGTAAATATTTAATAATTTAGAATAATTTAATTTTTTTTTCATTTCTGCCCTCTGTGGATGCCCACTTTGAGGATGGTCACGTCTTTGCTTTCAGTTTTTACTTTATATATATAACAAATGATTGAAAAGTGTAAGGCCTTCCGTACCCCAAGCGGGGAAGGGGCTCGGGATGGGGAGGTGGCAGCGGGGTGAGGGCGGGGTTGGGCTACGGCCCGGGGTGGTCATGCGGGAAGGGATGGTTTTCGGGGTTGGGTTCCCGATCCATCCCGAGGGTTTTTTTATAAAAAAAAATTTAATTAAATTTTTTAAAAAATAACCGTTGAACGGCTCTTTCTTAAAAAAAAATTTCTCAATTTAATCCCACTATATATTTAACCCTCAACCTCTTATTTCTCACACCTCTCAACCTCTTATTCTCTCAACCTCTTATTTCTCACACCTCTCAAACTCTCTCAAATTTTCTCAACCTCTATATATTAAACAATATGGATTCGCCACAACCCGGTTCACCAACCGCATCATCATCATCCGTAGACACCGACGAGTTGTTGAAGCAGTGGCCTCTCAAGATCTATGGATCTGGCACGCATACTTTGGTGTTGCCGGTTCCAACAACGACATCAATGTTCTCAATCAGTCGCCCATCTTCAACGATGTATATGATGGAAAAGCACCCGACTGCCCTTTTGAGGTGAATGGAGCCACCTACAAGCATGGATATTATCTAACGGATGGGATATATCCGGAATGGGCTACTTTCGTAAAATCATTTACGTGCCCACAAGACTCTAAACGACAAAAGTTCAAGTCCGCGCAAGAATCCGCACGTAAAGATGTTGAACGAGCTTTTGGCGTGCTTAAACAACGTTGGCATATACTTCATAACCCGGCACGCGGATGGGAACCGGCAATATTGAGAAACATTATGTACGCTTGTGTCATATTACACAATATGATACTCGAAGACGAAAACCATGCTATTTGTGGTGACGTGGAAAACGACTTTTTCACGAATGATATCGAAAGCCAAATCAGTGAGACACAACGCGCGGCAAATGTTCGAGAAGTCATAAACCGGGAAACTCATAATAACCTTCGGTCGGATTTGGTCGAACATATTTGGCGTATCCAAGTTCCCAACAATGACGACGAGTAGATTTTTAAATTTATTTTGTAATTTTTAATTTTTTAATGAATGATATGAATTTTAATTTTAATTATCTATTTTATTTTTATTTATTAAAAATATATATATAAATATTTTTATTTTGTTAAATAATTAAATGTATAAATAAAAGAATTAAAATAAATGAGGTGGCAAAGGGGTTTGAGGGAATGGGGTACGGATGTTTAGGGATCGTGAGGGATGGAGTGAGGGATGGAAGAAAAGCTGATGTGGCGATGATGTGGAGGGGAATCATTGAAAGATTCCCCCCATGGGGTACTGATGGCCTAAGGGTTTGAGCAACTTCCAAGAAATTTGAAAAGATTTCTTAAGTGTGTTGATTCCTTATCTTTTTTTTAAAAAATAAAAAAATTAAATATATATATATATACAAAAAAAAAGAAAAACTATTTATATATATATAAAAATATAATAAATACATATAATATATAATAATAATAATATTAATTAAATAAAGAAAGAAAAAAAAAATATTTAATACCTAAAAATAGTGCTTTTTTTGTATCACCGTGAAGTACCACAAAAGGGGAAGGGATCTTGTTTTTCTCTTAAACCACTTTTTCAAAAAATCCTTCCTTCTTTTCAATCAAAACCACCCTTTTTCCAAAAATCTTTCACTTTCCCCATCAATGGCAAGAAAGAAACAAAAAGTGCCAAACTCGCACCCTATTCCTTCTCGTCGGAGCCGACGACTGCAGCAACCCATCACCGTCGCCGTCACTCCTCCATCAGACAGTGGCGACGCCACCGCCACAGCACAGCCACGCGCCACCGCCGTCGTAACACAACCACAAACCACCGCCGCCGCCGTTTCCACCGGTTCGTCGGCCTTCGCCGGAGCTACTAGCGCAGACGACTCATCCTCACAAGGAGGATTCCTGGGAGGTTTTCTTGATGCTCATAAGGTAACAACTAGAGTTAATCCTCCAACCCACTCTTCTCCTTCTTTACCTAAACAAGCCCTAAACCCATTTCTTGAAACCACCCAAACACCATCTAAAACCACCAACATTACCATCCCTTTATATAAACCTACAATCCCTTCACCACTTTTTCAAATAATCACAAACCTAAAACCCACCCCAAATACTTCAAACCTTTCTTCCCAACCCTTTCACCTACAAAGCAACCAAACCGAACCACTGTTTGATCTGAACAAAAAGGGGTGTTTAGAAGAAGAAGATTTGGGGGACTACGCCCTTTTTGAGTTTGAACGAAATATGACCCAAGGAAACCCAGATTACTACCCTTATCCCACTCACCATAGCCCTTCGATGATAATCCAGGAAGAACCCCTCGAAGACCCACACAAAAAATCTGCCCACAATGGGCAGAATGAAGAAATTCCTCACATGGAACAAGTACCCTCTGTGGGCACTGCGAAAAAAATGCAAGATGATGTTAATTATCTACCAAGTGACGAAGAATCGGACCTTCGGGTAAAACAAAGGCTCAAGACGAAATCGATCGAAAAGGGAAACGGGTTATTAGAGGTCGATCAACCCGCCAAGCTAAGAAAGCAAAACCCGAGCCATCCGAAGACGCAATCATCGCAAGGTATGAGCTTCTGAAACTTAACAAATGCCTTTATGAACGCGACTTTGACCCCGAGTTGCTCAAGGCCGTTTTACCGATTTCACATCACCTTGTCGCACTTCATTGTTCATCTATGGTTAAATCGCCATGCATGGCGAATGTTTCGTGGGTAAAAGAATTTTACGCAACCATAAGATGTTTTGATAACCCTTGTGTCATGATAAGAGGCGTACCGATCGATTGGTCCGGACAAAGTATCAACACGGTGCTCGGTTTAGATACACCTTTTATCTGCAATTTTGGTCAACTACTTTTGGGTGCTACAACCATTTCACCGGATGAGATTGCGGCTGTCCTCACAATTCCGGGAGGTGGTTGGACCTTGGACAACAGTAAACCGGTTATCTTAGCCGGAGCACTAAACCCAGAAGCGACACTTTGGTTCACATACGTCCGCCATAACATACTTCCGACCGGTCATGATAGCACTGTTTCACAAGATAGATGTTGGCTAATATATTGTATCATGAAGGAACTACCAATAGACGTGGGCCCACTTGCTCATACGGCGATTAAAGGGGGCGTGAAAAGAACATCCAGTCGATTACTTTTACCGGGTTTAATAACCAATCTCATGAGGTCTGCAAATGATCCTATCTTTGATATTGATGCGTTGGTATCGGTTACAAGTCCTATTAATGTTGATACTATGGATCGACAAAATCGAGCCATGTCTTCCCGTACTAACACTGTGCAGGTACCATCACCATCACGAGAGACACCACCTCTTGACACACCAACAGAGTCAAAGGAAGCACCATCGCAGCCTCATCATACGGGGGCTGCCACTTCAGATGAACGGTCCAAACAGACCAATTTTTGGCCGAATACGGGATATGGAAGAGAGGTCTAGCTCACTTTGATGTCCGAACAGATCGAGGATACAAACTAGAAGTTGGATGCTTTACTATAGGTCATGAATACAGTCCTCAACCAGAATGCCGAGTTTGAACGACGCAACAACATGATGTGGGCTTACCAACGCGATTGGAATGAAGTTGACCGAGAATATCTCCAAGACGTGAACCCGGGGTGTGCGGCCAACTTATCACCTTTTCCACCCGTCCTTCAACCGCATGTCCGATTTCAGACTCCGCATGCAGCAGATTTTCACGCTCCCGATCAGCCCTAAAGTGATGCAGTGCCCACAGTGGGGACTTCTATGCCCACAGTGACCACAGAAGGAACCGAAACACCACCAACAACATCGAAAGGGTAGTATCCGCATCAGCTATATATCTTTTGCTTTTATTATCACACTTTTGCATATATTGTCTTTTGGTGATGTGGTTATACTTTTGTAGCGCTAAACCCGTATTTCCCTGTTTATTTTGGTAACTCTAACGGGTGATCTTTTGAATATGCATGGTGTTGACTATATCATTGTTTTCTCTAGTTTTTCTTAATTTTCAGGTGCACTTTTCGTTGTTGATAATGGTTGGTTTATGAACTAAGACGATGTAGGCCATTTTTCGTAACGGCCAAAACACTTTGCCACTAGTCGCCAATCCCAATTCCATACTTTCTCCTATATTCGATCAATGAGGACATTGTCCTATTTTAAGTTTGGGGGGAAGCCATACGAGGCTTGATAAAAAAAATTGTGATCAAAAATTCGTTGCGATCATCTCAAATATATATATATATATACAAAAAAAATAAAAAAATAAAAAAAAAGATATATATATATAAATATATATAATATATACATTTTTATGTATATAAGTCTTCGCAAAATTGGAAGACTGTCTTCGAAAAATTTGAAGGCATTTCGAAACCCAATAGCCATCAAAACGTACGCACCAAAAGATGAGTTTCAACATACAAGAACCACTCAAATCGGATCCTTTCACGACATATCAAAAATCCTTTTTGTAAAATTGTTCAAGTTTGGGGGACGATCCATAAAATCTGTTGGAATCTTAGCCACTTTATACGAACCCTCATGAAGTCCTATTGATTAGTTCATAACAAATCACGTCAACAAGGAAAGAAGGCACCCTATTTGAACAAGAGTAATTGTCAACACTATTCGGGTAAATTTTCTTTCATTCTCTCCCTCCATCGTAACATTCTTTTTATTTTTTTCTTTTGTCACTTGAGGACAAGTAACACTTCAAGTTTGGGGATATGATAACTCTCATATTTGTAGAGTTATTTGTTACTAATTTTCTAGTTTTTACTTCTTTTCATAACCACTTTTGCTTCTAATCTTTTCATTTGGTCCATAATACGTGCAAAAGTGATAATAAAATAAAAAGATATATTCTGATACGAATGCTTATTTGAGGACACTTTGTGGGCATGGAGTGCCCACTGAGGGCACATTCCAAAAAGCCACCGCCCAAGGTAGATGCAACTTGTGCAATTGGATATGAGATGTAAGGATAACCACACATCTCCTGCAGCCCCACGTGAAGTAATGAGTGTTTGGTTTCTATAAAGAAAAGAAATGGAAGCATCGATCAAGACACAATTCCTTTCCTCTCTTAAAAGCTTTAATCACTTTGCTTAGTATTTCCATTTTCCAACAACACACTTCAAGTTTAGACTTTTGTATTTTAATTCTGCATTTTATTTTCAGTACTTCAGTTCTCGCAATTTGTATGAGACGCTTCTTCAAGACGAAGATGAAGTAAATGAACTTCTGGGCGAGAAGAAGACTGAAGCAAAGCCAGTTGCTGATCCTATAGCACTCCTGTCCTCCAAGAAAGGGAAATCTTCGAGCCGTCACTCCAAACGCCCTGAACAGGAAGGCTCTTCCGAATCTGAAAAGGAAGATAGTGACTCGAATGATGAAGTAGCTGAATTCAAGAAAGTTGTTGCTCTGCTCACTAAAACCTTTCAACAACAGCGATTCTATAAGAAGCCAACATCGAATAATCAGCGCTACTCCACCGCCTCTAACAAGCGCCATAATTATTAAGACAAGCACGAGGGAAAGAAGAAAGTTGATGAGCAGGACACGTCTGAGAAGAAGGAAAAGAAGGAGAAAGAAGATAGAAAGAAGAAAGATGAACCAGTGACCTGCTACAACTGTGGAAAGCTTGGTCATTTTGCTACAGATTGCACAAAGCCTGCGGTAAAGAATTCTCACTACTACAAGGCCAAACTGGCATTGGCAGAGCAAAAGGAAGCTGGAAAAGCCATGTTTGTGGAAGACGACTACTGGTTGGGTCGTTCTGATGCTGAAAGCGATTCGGACTGTGCAAATGCTTTCATGGGCTATCACTCTCCAACTGATGAAGAGAAGACAAGTCAGGTATGTAAATCTTCTCAATATGAGTTTATGAATGACATGCAATCTCTTATTGATCAGGCGAATTCCTTTAAGGCCACCACTAAAGAACAAAAGCTTGAGATTAGTTCACTAACCGAAAAGCTAGATGTTCAAACGCGATTAACTGAAAAACATAAGTCTGAAAATGCTATGTTAAAAGAGAAATGCAAAAACCTTACAATAGCACCTAAAGACTTAAGGGCCAAATTATTTGATCTTCAGTCTAAGTTTGATCAGTGCAAGAATGAGAAAGAAGAAATCATTTATCAATGTTCTTCTCTCCACATTCAGCACAAGGAGTTCGTTGCCAAAATTCTCGATCTTGAAACCAAACTTCACAAGAGGGGTCAAACTGATCAAACCATCTTTCTGAATAAACCTAAAGAGTTCACATACTTTAACAAAGAGTGGGGAATCGGATATGATAACCCACATTATTTGAAAAAGGGAAGATGGCATGTACCCACTCTGTATGATTTTGCTTGTTTTGGGTTAGATAAAAAGTATCCTGAATATGGAATTCAATGGACTGGTCCTCTTGAACCTGAAAAGGAAGAGGAAACCGAGGAATATAAGCGCACACACAAACGAGGAATTCAACTCCCATTTTGTTATGAACCTTTAAATTACTCTTATAAAAAGAACAAAAAGTATCTCTCCAATGACTACTTCGATCCCTACAAGGTTGCTACGCCCAAGGATTCCTCCAAGAAGGATGAGGACCAAGTAACCGCAACCAATACTGAGACGGATGAGTTTAAACTCTATGTTCCCCCTCTCATCTTGGAAGCAAAGATTGTCGAGTTGGAGGAGTCGCTTGAGAAAGAAAGGTCTGTTTTTCAAAACGAGAAGAAAGCGCTAATTCAGGAACTTGAGAAACTCAAATCTGAGAAAACCGAAGGTGTGTGAAATCAATAAGCTCTCATCGAGACTGTCTGAAGTGACAAGAGAAACGATGAAAGAGCATATGATAAATAGTCAACTCCAAGTGCAGCTTGACTTGCTCCAAACTGCGAAGCAAATTTCACCTGAACTTTCCTCTAACTCATCTAACACATCCTCGTGTAAAGCCTTCATCGGAAATATCTCTTCGCAATAAAATAAAGTTTCTCAAGATGAGTGTGTTAAAAGGAATTTAAACTCTGATTTTTCAAACGCTTCCGCACCGAATTCGCCAAAGCACACAACCGAAAGCACAGCGTTCCTCGCCTCCCTCGACCGATCCAAGTCCAGTAATTCCGGATGTCGATTTTTCAGCCTTCATGAACTCTGAAGACAATTCAGATGGAGAGTTTGAGTCATTCCCTTTCGACAAACCTCTTCCGAGCCACACTGATTTTCTGTCCCCCGTAGTCAATCGTCCGGTAAATTTTCTAAAGGGTAGCAGTTCTCAAACAAAGGCCCCAGCTGTGATCAAGATTTCTCAATCAAAACCAACTTCTAAACCTGTTTCTAAAAAGCAATCACAGCCGAGGCAGGAGACCGGAGCATTGCCTACCAATAATATTGTTCCTTCTGAAGTCACTGATCATTCTGTCCCTGTTGTTTCAGATAAATTTGGTCAAGCAAAACAAGAAAAACCAAAGTGGCTGAACAAGGAATCTGTCAAGAAGGAAGCATCAAAGTCGTCCCCTACTGCTTTTAATTCTAGGATAAACAAAGACAATTGTGTTTGGAATAATTGGAATCGTTTTGAAGTTTCTTTTCCGATTAAACTTAATACAGTTCATCAATTGATTCAATTATCGCGTGATTGTTTAGTTTGTTCTAGATGTGGTTGGAATGATTTTGATAAGATTAATTTGAATGTTTGGTATGGGTCAAATCACATGTATAATCATACACCCAAACGGAGACCCCGTAAGAACAAAAAGAAGTCTAAATCCAAACGGGGTTCCCAATCAGAATTTAAACCAAAGCAGGAGAGGAAACCTAATTCAAAACGGGTTCCTCCTACTGAGGTAAAACCCACACCCAAGAGGCAACCTGCTTTAAAGCAAGTTCCTTCGAAAGGTGTCAAATCTAACCCTCCGGGACCCAGGCAAATCTGGGTACCCAAGGTCCGCTAAACTTGTTTTGCAGGATGGTCATGTGTGACTCTTAGACACTGGATGCTCCACACAGATGACCGGAAGGAGGGAGTTGCTCACGATCTACAAGGAAACTCATTAAGAAGACGTGAGATTTGTCTATACATGTGCTTTAAGAAGCTGCTCATGTGTTTAGGGAGAGCATGATCAGTTATCAGGTATGTTACTCTACTGTTGAGGGGGAGGGTCACACACATTTTTTCTTAAATATGTTAAAAAGTTTTTTGTGTGTGTGGATACTCCCGTGTGCACTTCACCCTACGCGCACATTCTGAGGGGGAGCATGTCATCTAATGCTCATCATTTGAGGGGGAGCGACACAAATTTTTCTTTAAATGTCTAAATTTTTGTGTGTTAGACTCTCCATTGAACATCCCTATACACTATCGAGGGGGAGCAAGTTTTTCCCCATTCTCAGTTTGAGGGGGAGCGAGAGATCCATCTTTTCAAAATTCTACAGGTTTCATCTCTTTAAAAAATGGAATTATTCTTTAAAGTGTAAAAGTGTCCGGACACCCTTCAGTCCGGATGACTTTCCGGACCGGATGGGTATCCTGGTAGGACTATCCGGAATCCCTACTCTGTCCGGAAACACCCTTTGTCCGGATACTTTGTTTTGACCGGAAAGGTTTGCCATTCCATCCTCTTTGATCCGGATACCATGTTTGTCCGGAAACTCTATTTGTCCAGGGAAGTATGGTATGTCCGGGATGTTCTACATATCTTCATTATGTCCGGACTCCTCTGTATTTGTCAATTCAGCACCTGCCATCACACTGCCATTCCTCAATCTGTCTCAGATTGAGCCATTTAATGCAAAGGTACGCGCCGGAACTTGTTTATCCGTCTTGTTTACTAACGTTGGATCTTTTACAGATATTCCATGGCAGATCAATAACCTCAACAAAATCCAAAGGGAAGCTTCACCCTGTTTTTCATAAAAGTCTAAAGTTTTTGATCACTCCCAACTAAATAACACTCTCACTCCGAGGGGGAGCAAGTCAATCCCCATGTATGTCTTGAGGGGGAGCAGGATAATATCCGTGCTATGCATATGCCTAAAAGCCCTACCTATGATAGCATATAGACGAGAGTTAGGGAATCCCATGGTCCAGCCAGCGCCGGAGGGACCTTCCCCAGGACATAGAACATGTGAGAAGGAGGGAGTTAAGGTCGAAAGCGAACCAATAAAGATTGAGCCATAAAGATAACGAGGCTCCTGAGCGAACCCAGCCATGTGATATCCGGGTAGCCACATCTGCTATCCCGTCTCATGAGTTGGGACGGGGTATTGAAGTAGCCTCCGTGGACCCAGCGGAGCAATTGCACGACCCCCTCAGCCTCTCATCCGTCTCTCAAAAGATGGATGTTTCAGTCTCACACGGGGATAAAGCACAACTTCCACCGGTCTCTCACTCGGAGAGTACTGGTGTTGAAACAAGAGACCAGCAACCCCTGGTCTCGACTTCTTTCAGTGCACCATCGAGTCTAGAGCCATTTGTTATTGAACATTCTTCGCCTAGGACACTTGATGCGGAACAACACCAAGTCGAGATTCTTCGTGACTCGACAGGAACGTCTGTAGTGTCTCCGTCTGGCGGAACACGAGGATCGGACGGAAATCCTACCACAGCTACCACATTGCCAACTGTGAACGTAGGTGGCTCTGCCTCCATGGCGGATGCCTCAACGGGAAATCTAAGTGATCCCGAGGTTACTTTACCCGACTTTGTGTCACAAGGGTCTCTGGACAGCACCCTCAAGGCTGTCCGCGAGGAAATGGAGCAGCACGTCGCCGATCAGATCAAACGCTTAATCAAAGGTAAAGGGCATCTCGTCGACACTGAAACCGCACCTACACCTCCACCGGCATCTACTCACCCTATCTATTCGGTGGACACCCTAAAGACAATGCTACTGGTCCGACTGCTCCAAGAATCCGAAACCAACGCCTCAACCGAAGCAGACCTGATATCTGTTCTGAAATCCCAGGTCACTGCTCCTTCATCATCTATTACCACCCGTTTAGACGCCATTGACTCAACTCTCAAGGACTACACCCAAGCGCTCACAACGCTGTCCGAGAGAGTCCGCTCACTCGAAGATAACTATAAGACCCGACGGTTGAAAAGCCCGAGGGTTCAACACAGGAACTGGTCGACTTTGAATAATCAAACAGACCGATTTTGGATATGATAGATCCAGACTGTGACGCCAACCCGGAGACCGAAAACGCATGGTACGAAAAAGCCGCCAGTGCCGTAAACCTCCAGGTAAATTTGGTTTTCCCCACTGATGAAGACGACAACATCGATTATGATCAGTTCCTGCTCCAGAACTTTTATGGTTCTTCACCCGTTCACTATACTCAACCCACCGGAACTTTAACAAGACCTGAGACCACTTCTGCCGATATTCCGACAACTCCTCTGCAAACGACAGCTTCTGATCTTCTACCCCCTCCTCAGCAACAAATTCATTGGGAGAAGATCATGGTACTCATCCCTCACCTGGAGGAATCTTTGAAAAAGTTGTTCGTCCACAAGCTACGCCAGAACGAGCCGACCTTTTGTCTGGGCATTTACAACTACAGCCCTGAATTCCAACGCCGATATATCTGTGCTATGAAGCGATGTCTACCAGTCAGCCAAGTCAGAACCAAGCATCAGATCACAGAGGTACTCAATATACAGTCTAGCCGCATCATGAAAATTGTCTACCCAGTATTCACCATCCGCCGAGAAGATGGTAATGAGTGGAAATTTTCTGAAGCTGACTTCCAGCACCTCCGACCGTTCGACTTCCTAGCTATCCTGAAAGATCTTCGCACGAGAAAAATCCGACCGCTTCCTGTTACAAAGGCGCTAGAAGTTGTTCGTCGATTCCTGGTCCGCACAATAATGATGTCATACCTCACGGACTTCCAAATGGCAATCGAGAACAGAGCGAAGAAGGTAAATCTGATCAAGCCGAATCTGAAAGCACCTGAGTTAAATATGTATCCTGAGAACGCTATGCTTCTAGAACCAGAATTCGGGATTGTCTACCTCAACGAGCAAAAAGAGAAGAAATTTATGCGCTTCAGTCAGGTTGAAAGATTCTGTGACGGCACACTCTACAAAGTTCAAGATGCACTTCGAAAGATCATCCAGCACGAGTCTGAAAATCCAAAGCGTTCATATGTTCCTAATCCAAATGAAATCAATGCTCGAAATGCTTTGGAAATGGTTGAAGATCGCATCGACTACCGTCGCGCAATCAGATGGTTCGAGATACACTTCGCGCTCCGCAAAAGATACGTGGAGAACTGGCGCCAAATCGAACTTCAAATCAAAGGGGGAGATTATTAGGGTCAATTTAATGTTGATTTAAAGTTCAAGGGTCTATTGGTATTTCTTTAAACATGGTCTAGTTAGTGAACGGGCCGTGGGCTTGTTAACCACGGGCCCATCATATATAATGTAATCTAGCATGGAAAAACAAGCTAGTTGTCTCATTTGCTTTCTTTCATTCTTATTGTAATTCTCTCTAATATTGAAAGCTAATCAGAGATGACCAGTTGAAATCGTTACTCTATTGTTTTATCTGTTTGATTTCATAATCGTTGCATGGATCTGGAACTATCACAATTAATTTTATGATAGTATTTACTTCGCATTTCTTTTCTATTATTATGTCTGTTACTTTTAATATGAGCTAAGCACCTAATTGGGTGTGGGTGTGAATCAAACTTGAGACTAGTAGGCGACACTTGGGTGTTGCCATTATTACTAGCTCTTAAGCTTGGTCACTAAAGTCGGGACTTCAGCTCAACACAGATAAGTTGGCCACCTTGAAGTGTTAATTTTAGATCTTAGACCTCGAGAGGGGCGGATCCGAAATACGACTTAAGTGATGCACAAAGATTTGAGAAAGTCTTTGATAACCACGTAGAGATACGGGTTCTGCATGATTTACTAAGGTTCGAACTTCGGTCAAGATTTATATCACAAAGAGATTTGGGTGTAAATCTCCATACTGATTGAACTTTGATTTTTGAGGCATACTTAGTTAAATCGGCAAGTTTAAGAGTCGGTAGCAATGGCAACTTTATGGACACTTTGTAGGACCGATCTATAAAAATCCACTTTCGAGAGATCGGGCTTTTTATAGATTATTGTACTACAAAGTGACTAACCAAGTTGTCACTACAACCATCTCAAGGAAAATTTACACTCATACACATTCTTTAAATTATAATACATTTCAAATTTTGGAATTATTTCACCAACAAAACGACAAATTTTCTGTTACTCGAAACTTGTGCAAGAAGTTCATTTAAGTCTCTAACTTTCAGTAGTTCAGTCCCTGTGGATCGATTCTCGGTATTTCTACTGTTATATTACTTGTAGCGACCCCAGTGTAGGTGTATACTTGCATCCCCACTGTGGGAACCATTGTGCCTACATTTTTGGGTACACGTTTTCCAGCTATCAGTGGTAGAGGAAGTGTAAGGTTCAGCAATCTTCGCAGCATTTGAAGATTCAGCTTCAGGACTAGTCTTCACTTTAGTTAATTTCTTAGCTTCAGTGGTTGTTTTCACCTTAACCTGATTTGCACTAGGATTGGTCTTCTTTGCCTTGGGGGCAGTGATCTTCACCTTAGCTAATTTTTTGGCTTTGGTGGCTATGGGGCACTTACTAGCAATATGATCGGTAAGTCCACAGTGATAACATTTTCTATAGCTAAAAGTAGCTTTAGGACCATTTGCATGCTTAGCAGAAATTTTTAAATGAGCAGGGCCAGCACCAAGTATACCTTTGGCATTGGAAATTGGTGAAACAATCAGCTCTTCGAATTTCTTACCAATTATATCCACTCTGATTCTAGGAGTAGATCGCTGAATAAGTCCAGGTATCTTGTTCTTAAAAGAAGAGGGATGATTCACTGAAGGTTTAGAAACATTCAGCTTAGGTACATTGGTACCCTTCTGAGGTTTTTGATTAAAAACTGTTTCCTTACCTTTAGAAATTAAGGTAGGTTTATCCTCAGGAATGGGAGCTTTTGAAGACGAGCACTGAGACGAAGAGGTGTTAGGGATAGATGACACGAACATTCCAAACTTAAGCATGGAACGATCAGTGGTTGGTTCTTCAGCGTCAGCTTTGTAACCAAGTCCACTTTTGTCACTCAGGGGAATCTGAGCACCTAATATCTCAGTGATCGTTGTTGAGGATTTACACCATCCTTCAACAGTAGCCTTTTCAGCCTTTAATGCAGCGATAGCATCTTGTCGTTCGATACGGATGATTTGATTTATGCAGACCTGATCTTTTAGATTTTCTTCTATTTTAGAAAGCTTTTGAATTTCCAAAAGACAATTCTTAAGCTGCTCAGCAAGATCAATATTTAATTTTTCAGCTTTGGTCTTGCCATTCATGGTATCATATAAATCAATAGTCAAAAGATCGACGGTCCGACGTCTATCAACGTCATCGAGGGCTGAAGTATGAGTATCAATGAGAGAGTTTGATACCTGAGAGGTGGAGGTAGAAGTAGAGGGAATTTCAGTTTGTCCTCCATCTTCTTCTATTTGAGCCATGAGGCAGAGATTGGCCTCATCATCATCTTCAGAGTCAGATGATTCTTCATCAGAAAGAGCCCAGTCATGATCTTCAGCGATCATGCCTTTGCCTTTCTTCTTAAAGCTTTCCAGCTTTGCATATTTTTCTTTTAGCTTTTGATACTTGTCATCTCTAGCACTGGGGTTAGAGGATTTCTTGAAAGAAGATGATGAAGGTTTGTAGACTTTCTTTGACCTGTATTCACTAGCAAAGTGTCCTACTTTTTCACAGTTAAAGCAGGTAGCAGTGGCCTTATCTATAGGTGTGGAAGATTTTGGCTTGTCAGTGAGGGAATAAGGCTTATTTCTTCTGAAGTTACTCTTTCTGGCGAATCTCCTGAATGTATTAGTTAGGAGTGCCAGTGACTCATCAATTTCTGAAGGATCAGCTTCTGATGATTCATCAGAGTTAGATTCTAACTCAGTGATAGTAATAGTAGAGCGTTGAGTGGGCATTAACTCTGAGAGTAAAGCAACAGGTGTGCTTTTGGAATCTTTTACAAGATTCTTCTTAAGAAGACACGATTGCTCATGATTGAGCATAGTGCCAAATAAGGTAGAAAGGGTCATTAATTTCAGATCCTTTGAGAGCTTAAGACACATTGAATAACTGTCCCAGCTTTCAGGAAGACTTTCCAGAAACTTTTTCAGGATCTCAAAGTTAGAATATTCCTTACCAACAGTTTTTAAGTCAATGATTAAACAGTTAAAACTTTGGTGAACTTCAGAAAGAGTTTCATTCTTACTACAGATGAAACTTTCGTACTGTCTTACCAGGTTGATTTTTCTTGAATCCTGGACTTCAGATGTACCTTCATATTGAACACATATTGTCTCCCACATGGCTTTAGAACTCTTCAGGTTCCTGATGGAGTGGTAGACTTCATCAGGAAGAGCCATAGAGATGATAGATCTGGCCTTAGTGTCAATGGCCACCTTCTTCTTGTCTTCATCAGTCCACGTGCTAATTTCCTTGGGAATGATTCTTTCAGGGATAGCAGCTCTAGTAGCAGTGGCTGGAACAGTAGGGTCTAACATGAAAGGAACATATGGTCCATTTTCAATGTAGTGAGGTATAGTAGGATCTACACCTTCCAAGAAGAGCATCATCCTATTTTTCCAGAGATTGAAGTTATCTTTGGAAAATCTAGGGGGTTTTGCAAGAGAACCATTATCGATATAGTTTGTATTTGTGGAGTTTGCCGTATTGAAAAATAGCAAGGAAGAGAAAAGAATTAGTATAAGCAAGATCTTGTTTATTAGGTTAAACAATCTGCTCTGATACCACTTGTTGGTCCCAAAGGGGTTATACAAGTTTTAAGAAGGGGGGGGGGTGAATACAAACACACGATTTTTATCTTTCTAAATTGTTTATTGATATGTATCAACCAATTTACAGTTTGTTGCGGAACAAGATTAAGGAATAAACCTAATCTAAACAAACTATGAGAATCACTAATATTTCTTGCACAAGAAATAGAGATTAAGAAAAGCTAGAACACTAAGGAGAGTGTTCTATCACACAGTAATTCAGCGAGAGGGAATGGCCGATTACTTCAAGAGAGAAGTAAGGTTTCCTTTATATACTGCATGCATTTAATGCATATCAGTATACCTTTACACGTGGCAGCCTCTGGTTGGTTGTATGGTTTAACTTCAGTAGACAACCTAGTGGTCGCATGATGAACAGTGTAGAATCAGAGTTGGTTGTACAATTCTGGACAAAAGGGAAGTCCGTTCTGACAAAATCGTATGGAGACGTGCAAGGGGATAAGACAAAAGTTACTTGTAGAGAAGGCTTAATGATCAGCGTTCACTGAATGGATATTTATCAGCGAATGATAAAGTTCAGCGTTCGCTGAAGTCTTCTACTTAAAACTTCACGTTGAGTGGACAAGTCTTGGTTTCGCTGATATCCGCATCAGTTCATTAGTAGACTTAGTCACTGGTTCTTTGGCTTGATCTTTAACTTCAGCGTAGAACATAGTTGATGTAAATCTTGTCTTCAGAGATCATAAGTAAACAACATAACTGTCAGCGATCATCAGTGAGGCTGAACAGGCTCAGGGCTCACTGATGTACAGTGTTCGCTGAAGTGTACATTAAAGAACATGAGTTTCCTATCAGCGGTACTAAACAGACTTAGTATTTATCTTTGATAGTGAAACTCTAATACATATTGTCTACTTACAATTTTCACTAAGTGTTTCTCAGGGTCATTATCAAATCACTGAGGGTTTGGATCAACATATGTTCAAGATTCCGTATTTGAACAAAAAGAATCTCACCAATACTAATCACAAGCTCAAATCATCATAGGATTTGAACCCTGCACATTTTAATTACCACAACACACACTTACCAACTCCACTAAGAGACAACTTGTTTGTTTAATCACTTAATTTATTTATATGTAATTACAACATATATTGAAAGCGGAAATAAATTTGGAGGCCCCTGAAGGTTGGAGGCCCCATGCAGCGGAACCGGTTTGAACACCCCTATGCACGGCCCTGGTCTACAAGATTAGGCATAATGTAGTTCAAGTTGTTTGAATTTTAGAAAATGTTATGAACCAAAGAAGACAAGAACCCGATGTAGTGTTTTCCGGAGGAATCCGGATACAATGTTTCCGGATTGGCAGTTTTCGGATAAGAGTCCGGATAGGACTTTCGGACAAGTGACCGGGTAGAGTTCAGGATAAGAGTCTGGATAGGACTTCCGGATAGAGTTTCTGGTAACCAGTTTTGGGGACACTCTGAATGGTTTTTGGGGTGTCTTGGAGAAGTAATTAAGAGGAACTTCGAGAGACTAATTCCCCACGTTTACACTTAATTCTTAGGGGTTCGAATTGCAAGTCTGAAGCAAAGTAAGGAGTAGCCACCAAGATCAGGTGAGTTCTCTAACTGTTGAAAGATATTGAATGTAGATTTTACTCGATATGCGATTATGAAATGGTATGTTTTATGTTATAATAATGCATGTTGAGAAAGTAAATTTTATATGTATGCATACATTGAAAGAAGGCGTGTATTGGCAAAGTCGGGGGGTGTGTCCCGCCAATGCCCATACCGGGGGGGTCTCCCGTTTATGCTATGGGAGGAGTGACCCAGTAAGGCAGTGTGAGACTGACACGTTGTTGCCATCGCGGGACTTCAGTGTGCCATTTACATGTGTAGTTTATGTGAAAGCTTATTGTATAAAGTTGTTGTTTATAATGGTTATGAAATGTTTTATACTTGTTGATGAAAATGTTGCCACTAGAGGGAGCTCACTAGACCTCATGGTCTAACCCTCGTATTTTTCAAAATATACTTTTACAGGGAAGCAGTGTAATAACCAGGTATGTCATTGATTTATTTAATGTTATTATTCTAATTTAAGAAAGGTTTAGAGTTAGTTTTATACAAGTTAGTTGAGTATTTATGGAGTTAGAAGTTAAGGGGTAAGTGTTAATTTTAATATGGAAGTATAGGGGTGTATTTTTCCATAGAGGATAAGTTTAGGGTTTGTTTGGTATTTTTACCAAACTTCATCACCACCACCGCCACACTCATCTCAAGAGGAGGAGGTGTCCTCATTGAGACACAAGTAGCAAAATAACAAAGTGTGTGTGTGTGTTTTCGGTTAGAAAGAAAAGAGAGAAAAGAGAAAAGGTAGAATCAAAAGAGGAAGAAGAAGGCAAGATTCAGCTGTGTTTTTTTTTTTGATTCACAGCAAGAAAACAAAGGTATTAATCTATATAAATCCTTACTTTTATGTGTAGTAGGTTTTATATGAGTTTAGATATGGGTTTTGGTGATTTATGGATGAGTTTGGAAATCTGAGCATATGGTTAGGTTATGTTAATAGTCTTAAACATATCTGCATAATTCCAGTAACATGCATGGCTTAAAAATTTCTGGGTTAAGTATGAACTCAGTTGGCTGAGACATTCATGTATGTCGCAACAGTGAGTTGCGACATGGTTGAATGTTGCGATCTTCATGAATGTCGCAACCTTGAGTTGCGACTTGCTCGTGATGTCGCAACAGTGGGTTGCGACTTGGTGCTATGTCGCAACAGTTGGTTGCGACATGAGGGGGTTGTCGCAACAGTTGGTTGCGACATGAGGGAGTTGTCGCAATAGTTGATTGCGACTTGGTACTGTGTCGCAGTAGTTGGTTGCGACATGGTACTATGTCACAGTAGTTGGTTGCGATAGGTGTAGTGTATTGCGACATGGGGTATTTCAGTGGTTGATTGCGACTTGAGTCAAGGAATTCAGGCTTTTAGAGATTTTAGTCTTTAAAAGAAATATTTGTATTTATGTGGTACAGATTCAGTGAAACTGGACTGAAGAAATTGGAGTGCTTGATAATAGCTTGGAAGGATTTTTGGAAATAAGCGAAATGAGTGAGTTTTTATTTAAAATGTTTTCAAATGGAATACATATATGTGAATGAGTGTAATAATGTGCATATGATATTTATATGAGTATTACACTGCATGGGTGCTAGTTGGCCGGGCTTAGGACCGGTGAAAGTTGGTTGTACAGAGGGACAGTGGTGTTGGCGGTATTTAGTACAGCGGTGTAAATTAATTAATTGGCTTGCTACCAATTAATATGGCCAAGAGAAAGAGAAATAGATGGAAAGATACATGATGCATGAGTCATAGTTGGTATTTTCTTATGTGCATTATGTGTATTGAATATTTGTAAAGATGGTTTTTAACTAACGGGGATTTTCTCACTAGACCTCAAGGTCTAGCCCTCATTTTTGTTTTAAAATGTGTATTCCAGGTCGTGGAGCAAGTAAGGACAAATGATAGGTTAATCATGTCTAGCTTTTTGGAAGTCACATGATTATGAAGATTCGAGATGTATTTTGTATCTGTTATGATATTTTGTACTTTATTATAAAAGAAAAAGTTTGTACTGAAAGACCTATTTTGTTAAGATAAGGGACCGTAAATGAAATATGATGTATTATTTTGTGGTGAAATATATGTTATTTGCATGTTGGGAATCCGGGTCGTTACAGATGGTATCAGAGCCCTAGTTTAAGGGATTTAGGTATTAGTATCTGTACCTAAACTTAAACTGCTTGTGAAGTAGGATGTCCCTGTTATTGTAGAACCTTGGGATGTTAAATATAAAAAGGTAGAAGGAACATCATGTAAGGTAATTTCATTACACCTGGCCAGTGTAATTGTGATCTTAAAGGTACATGTTTGGACTGGAATACCTTGTTATATGGGGTATGTGTTTATGTGTATATTAACCTTGTCTGAATCAACAGAATGGCAAGTGGTACGAGACAAACGAATCGGGAAGGGGGAGGAAATCTGAATAGAACCAATCCAACAGCCGGAGGAAGGGGAAGAGGGGGAGAAAGAGGCAGAGGCAGAATTGGGGGCAGAGTTCAGGGGCGCGGTACGGAGTTTGTTACAAGAGACGACTTAGCGGCTGAAATGGGAAGATTACAAGCAAATATCCAGGCTATGTTTAACCAGACTCATAATACCGAAACAGAAAGACCAGATCCTACACATGAAGAAGAGATGCCTATTACTCCTACTGTTGTACCAGTAATGAAAAAGTGTGATTATAAAATGTTTCTTAGTTGTAAGCCTCCGATATATTCAGGAGACCGAGATCCAGTGAAAGTTATGCGATGGCTGAAGGAAATAGAAGCTATCTTCAAAACTAGTAAATGTGCGGAAGAGGATAGGGTACTTTATGGAACCGCAATGTTGAAAGGTGACGCTTTATACTGGTGGGAAGCTCATATTTCTTCGGGAGGTTCTGACATATATTCTACCTTCTCGTGGGAAGAATTTGTTATAGCTTTCAGGAAGCGGTTCTGTCCTCATGCAGCGGTTAAACAACTAGAGGGGGAGTTTATGAACTTGCAGCAAGGAAACTTATCTGTTCGGGACTACACTGCTCGTTTTCTAGAAAAATCTCGTTTTGTGGAGTACTACGTTGCCACGGAGGCAATGAAAATGGAAAGGTTTATCTTCGGGTTGAGTTCGGATGTCAGAAGACTAGTAACTGCAAAAGGACCCGATACCTTCTCAGCCGCAGTAGATGCCTCGGAAGATGTGGAGCGAGATAATAGGAGGGATGCTGGTGATAAAGGTATGGGAAAGAGAAAATGGGAATGACCACCACACGATCCGAAGAAGCCCAGGTTTCAGCAATTTGATAGCCGTCCACCCTTCCGATCAGTTGAAAGACTTTGCCCAAAGTGCCACCGTTTTCATCAAGGAAGTTGTCAAGTGGATCCTAGAAACTGTTATAAGTGCGGAAAGATCGGTCACATTGCTAAAGATTGTCGAGTCGTTAGATTTTGTTACTCGTGCAATTCTCCTGATCATCTTCAGTCCGATTGTCCACTGGGGAGAATACAATCGGGTGGTACGTCAGTAAGGCCAACGGGTGTCAGACCAGTAGTACCGAGGCTAGAACCAGCAAGAACAAGGGGTCGTTCATTTTAGATGACAGCAAAGGAAGCGGAGGAAACTCCGGACGTGGTTACAGGTACATTCCTAATAAACTCTACACGTGCTAAGGTGTTATTTGATTCCAGTGCAAATCGATCGTTTGTGTCTCCTTCATTTGCTGCTTATATTCATTTAAAGCCTAAAGTGTTAGATCATGCTTTAATGGTAGATACTGCAAATGATAATCAAGTTTCGGTTAAAGAAGTATTTGATAGATGTGTGATAAATATAGAAGGGTGTGGAGTACCGATACAATTATTTCCTATAGCCCTGATCGAGTTTGATGTGGTAGTGGGAATGGATTGGTTAGCTGAAAATCAAGCTAACATAGTTTGTGATAAGAAGTTAATAAATGTTGTCTTACCTGAGAAGGGGCCGGTAGTGATTTATGGTGATCGTAGAAATCATCAGTCTTGCCTTATATCTATGATAAAAGCCCGTAAGTGTGTTAATAAAGGTTGCCCGAGTTACTTAGCTTATGTGATTGATACTAAGCTAGAAAAGAGTAAGTTGGAAGATATTCCAATCGTTAGTGAATTTCCAGAAGTTTTCCCCGAAGACTTGAATAGTCTTCCGCCCGATAGACAGGTAGAGTTTGGTATAGATCTGATTCCTGGAGCCACTCCTGTAGCCCGTGCTCCGTATCGTCTGGCACATCCGGAGATGAAAGAAATGATGGTACAACTGCAAGACCTATCCGATAAAGGTTTCATTAGACCGAGTTCTTCGCCGTGGGGAGCGCCATTTTTGTTTGTGAAAAAGAAGGATGGTTCGATGAGAATGTGTATCGACTACCGAGAATTGAATAAGTGTACGATCAAGAACAAGTACCCATTACCCAGAATTGATGACCTCTTCGATCAATTAGTTGGAGCTTGTTATTTCTCCAAGATTGATCTAAGATCCGGTTATCACCAGTTGAAGGTTAAAGAAGAAGACGTTCTGAAACTGCTTTTCGCACAAGGTATGGTCATTATGTATTCTTAGTGATGCCGTTTGGTTTGACGAATGCTCCAACTGCCTTTATGGATTTAATGAATCGAGTATGTAAGCCGTATCTTGATAAATTCGTGATTGCATTTATCGATGATATACTTATCTATTCCCGTTACAAGGAAGAGCACGCTCAACATCTTCGTTTGATTCTAGAACTATTGAAGAAAGAAAAGTTGTATGCTAAATTTTCAAAATGTGAATTATGGCTACGGGAAGTTCAGTTTCTGGGGCATGTAGTTTCCGTGAAAGGCATTCAAGTTGATCCAATGAAAGTAGAAGCGATTGAAAAGTGGGAACCGCCGAGAACGCCAACCGAAGTACGTAGTTTTCTGGGTCTAGCCGGTTACTATCGAAAGTTTATAAAAGACTTTTCTTGTATCGCGACACCTTTGACTAAGCTGACTCGGAAGAATCTAAAGTTTGAATGGAAAGCAGAACAGGATGAAGCATTCCGGATATTGAAAGAGAAACTTTGCAGCGCGCCGATTTTGTCATTACCTGAAGGTTCCGAAGACTTTGTTGTTTACATTGATGCTTCCAAACTGGGATTGGGGTGTGTACTAATGCAGCGTGGAAAGGTTATAGCTTATGCTTCTCGTCAACTAAAGGATCATGAAAGACAATACCCTACGCATGACATGGAGCTTGCAGCAGTTGTATTTGCATTGAAGATTTGGAGACATTATCTTTATGGTTCTGAATGTCAAATTTATACCGATCATAAGAGTCTCCAACATCTTTTTGATCAGAAAGAATTAAATATGAGGCAAAGGAGATGGCTAGAACTGGTGAATGATTACGACTGTGAAATTCTTTATCATCCGGGAAAGGCGAATGTAGTAGCCGATGCATTGAGTCGTAAAGAGAGAAGTGGAACAATAAAGGCTATTGCTCTACGAACTGAGCTACTACCTAACATTTTCGACGAACTGAAGAAGTGTCAAGTACAAGCCTTTCAGGAAGAGTATTTGAAATCAGAACGGCTAGTGGGGTTATCAACATTTCTAGTGAAAGATGATCGTGGGTTATTGTGTCCGGGGAACAGAATTTGGGTGCCTCGTTTGGGTGGTTTACGTGACCGGGTACTTCAAGAAGCTCATCAGTCTCGATTCTCTATACATCCAGGTACGAATAAGATGTATAAAGATTTGAAGCAATTTTATTGGTGGCCGGGAATCAAAAGGAACATTGCTCAACATGTGGAAAGTTGTACTACTTTGTTAAAAGTCTCACCTTGGAAAGGAGTCATTCGATTTGGAAAGCAAGGTAAACTTAGTCCGAGATATATTGGACCGTTTGCAATTACTGAAAGAATTGGGGAAGTAGCTTATCGACTAGATTTACCTCCAGAGTTAAGCAGGATTCCCAACGCCTTTCATGTGTCGAATTTTCGAAAGTGTTTGGTTACACCAGATCAGGCAGTGTCTCTACCAGATATACAAGTTGATGAAAAGCGGAATTATGTGGAGGAACCTGAGGCTATTGTTGACCGAAAAGTCAAAGTTCTGCGGATTAAAGAGATAAGACAAGTGAAAGTTCAGTGGCGACATCATAGAGGTCAAGATGCTACGTGGGAATCAGAGTCAGAAATGAGAGCCAAATACCCTCATCTGTTCACTTAACTGAATTCCGGGACGGAATTCTTTTAAGGGGAGAGATGTTGTAATAACCAGGTATGTCATTGATTTATTTAATGTTATTATTCTAATTTAAGAAAGGTTTAGAGTTAGTTTTATACAAGTTAGTTGAGTATTTATGGAGTTAGAAGTTAAGGGATAAGTTTTAATTTTAATATGGAAGTATAGGGGTGTATTTTGCCATATAGGATAAGTTTGGGGTTTGTTTGGTATTTTTACCAAACTTCATCACCACCACCGCCACACTCATCTCAAGAGGAGGAGGTGTCCTCATTGAGACACAAGTAGCAAAATAACAAAGTGTGTGTGTGTGTTTTCGGTTAGAAAGAAAAGAGAGAAAAGCGAGAAAGGTAGAATCGAAAGAGGAAGAAGAAGGCAAGATTCAGCTGGGTTTTTTTTTTGGATTCACAGCAAGAAAACAAAGGTATTAATCTATATAAATCCTTACTTTTATGTGTAGTAGGTTTTATATGAGTTTAGAGATGGGTTTTGGTGATTTATGGATGAGTTTGGAAATCTGAACATATGGTTAGGTTATGTTAATAGTCTTAAACATATCTGCATAATTACAGTAACATGCATGGCTTAAAAGATTAGATTTATGGGTTAAGTATGAACTCAGTTGGCTGAGACATTCATGTATGTCGCAACAGTGAGTTGCGACATGGTTGAATGTTGCGATCTTCATGAATGTCGCAACCTTGAGTTGCGACTTGCTCGTGATGTCACAACAGTGGGTTGCGACTTGGTGCTATGTCGCAACAGTTGGTTGCGACATGAGGGGGTTGTCGCAACAGTTGGTTGCGACATGAGGGAGTTGTCGCAGTAGTTGATTGCGACTTGGTACTGTGTCGCAGTAGTTGGTTGCGACATGGTACTATGTCACAGTAGTTGGTTGCGATAGGTGTAGTGTATTGCGACATGGGGTATTTCAGTGGTTGATTGCGACTTGAGTCGAGGAATTCGGGCTTTTAGAGATTTTAGTCTTTAAAAGAAATATTTGTATTTATGTGGTACAGATTCAGTGAAACTGGACTGAAGAAATTGGAGTGCTTGATAATAGCTTGGAAGGATTTTTGGAAATAAGCGAAACGAGTGAGTTTTTATTTAAAATGTTTTCAAATGGAATACATATATGTGAATGAGTGTAATAATGTGCATATGATATTTATATGAGTATTACACTGCATGGGTGCTAGTTGGTCAGGCTTAGGACCGGTGAAAGTTGGCTGTACAGAGGGACAATGGTGTTGGCTGTATTTAGTACAGCGGTGTAAATTAATTAATTGGCTTGCTACCAATTAATATGGCCAAGAGAAAGAGAAAGAGATGGAAAGATACATGATGCATGAGTCATAGTTGGTATTTTCTTATGTGCATTATGTGTATTGAATATTTGTAAAGATGGTTTTTAACTAACGGGGATTTTCTCACTAGACCTCAAGGTCTAACCCTCATTTTTGTTTTAAAATATATATTACAGGTCGTGGAGCAAGTAAGGACAAATGATAGGTTAATCATGTCTAGCTTTTTGGAAGTCACATGATTATGAAGATTCGAGATGTATTTTGTATCTGTTATGATATTTTGTACTTTATTATAAAATAAAAAGTTTGTACTGAAAGACCTATTTGGTTAAGATAAGGGACCGTAAATGAAATATGATGTATTATTTTGTGGTGAAATATATGTTATTTGCATGTTGGGAATCTGGGTCGTTACTAGCAGTTAGTAGGAATTCCAGCAAGAACAAGGAGAAGATCTAGAGTGAGGATGCTTCTAGGTGATAGTTGCTTTCACTTTTCATTTTGGACTTTTAGTTTATGTTCTCAGTTGTGTATAGATTGTTCCACAAACCTAATATTGAGGCAGTTGTTTCCAGTTTAAATTTTGGGTCCGTTTGTGGCTGGCTATTTTCTTTTATTTATGAATGTCATGCTTTGGTTAAGTTTCTGGGTTGAGGTTTAATCAGGGCCGATGTCTTACAGTCATAATTTGCCAAGGGATTAGTCTAGGCATGTTAAGTTTTTGGGACACCCTTCCCAAAAATATTGAAAGATCAAATATCAATGTGTATTGGAATGAAAGGCTGGTTCTTGAAAGATTTGAATGTGATTTATATGAACAATTATATAGAGAAAATCTGAATCAAGATCATGAACTGTTTATGTGATACACAAAGTAGAAATAGAATGAAATTAGGAGTGCAAACGAGTGTATTACCACCAAATAGAATTTCTTTATGAGATGTGGTAATAACAAAGACAATAAGAAGCGAAATCGTGGTGTATGATTACTTGGTATACAAATATGGAAGATAAAATACACAAGTATTAACTCTAGAAACACATGGTCAGTACTCTGAATATGTAGAGCCAGAGTATGAACTCTTTATGATTAGAATTGTGAAAACTCTGATATGAAAACATTTAAATCCAACTTCTAGATTCATAAAATCAGATTGAGAATAGAGAAGTAGTTTGGACATTTAAGAAAATATTTTTCCATACTTAAAAGTTGTCCTTCTTTTAAGTAATCAGAGATAAAGATCAGAAAAAATACATTCAACACAAATTTTCAGAAAAAAATACATTCAACACAAATTTTCATCACTCCCCCTAAAAGTAATATTAAATTCACTTTCCAACAAAAATAAATCCCACCTCAAAATAAGAGCTTCCTACAAAACATATTTATGATTTTGGTACTCATATAGAACAAGTCATAGCTTGTCATATTTAATCAGAATGAAATTAGAATGATAACCACCCTCCAATTAAGCATAGATACCAACACGAAAAAAAATAAAAACACATGAGAATCTCCCCCTGAACATGTGCAAAGGATCAATAATTAAAGGAAACAAATTTAGTATGCTTGAAAAATACAGATAGATAAATTTAGCATACCCAGCTTGCTGATAAGAAATTTGAACCGTTTCTCATCAAGAGGTTTAGTGAATAAATCAAATCTCCCCCTGAACATGTGCAAAGGATCAATAATTAAAGGAAACAAATTTAGTATGCTTGAAAAATACAGATAGATAAATTTAGCATACCCAGCTTGCTGATAAGAAATTTGAACCGTTTCTCATCAAGAGGTTTAGTGAATAAATCAACAAGTTGATAACCTGTCTATACAAAATGCATCTCTATTGATCCTTTTTCAACATGGTCTTTAATAAAATGGTACATGAAGTCTATGTGTTTGGTCTTTGAGTGTTGTACTGGATTGACAATTATTGCAATAATCTTTTTTAGAATCACAGTAAATAGGTATCTGGTTGAATGTATATTCGTAATCTCTAAGTTTAGTCTTCATCCAAAGTATTTATGAATAACAACTTGTTGCATCTACATATTCTGCCTCTGCGGTTGAAGTTGAGACAGTTTTGCTTCTTAGAAGTCCAACTAACAAGCTTATCACCTAAAAGCTGACATGAACTAGATGTGTTTTTTATATCTAGTTTACAACCTGCATGATCTGCATTAGCAAAGGTTGTCAACTCTAAACCAAAATCCTTCGGATACCAAATGCCCAAATCTTGTGTACCTTTTATCTAAGGATTCTTTTTACAACTGCAAGATGTAACTCTTAGGGTTTGCTTGACATCTTGCATAGAATCATGTAACAAACATAATATATGGGCTACTAGCAGTTAATAGCAAAGATCCAATTATACCTCTATAACTCTTTTGATCTACACGTTTACCGATTAAGTCTGCACCCATCAAAATTCCAGTGACCATTGGAGTTTTCATCGAAGAACTATCAAACATGTTAAACTTTTTCAAAATTTCTTTGACATACTTAGATTGATTGATGAATATGCCTTCAGGAGACTGTTTTATTTGAAGAACAAGAAAGAAATTTAAATCTCTCATCATGCTCATCTCAAATCTAGTTTCCATGACGTCTGCTTTTTTTTGCAAAACTTTGGATTGGTAGAGTCAAATATAATATATCTACATAAATCAATATCAAGATTAAGTCATCACTTTGTTTCTTCATAAATAATGTCGTATCAATCGTACATTTTTTGAAACCAGATCGATCTTGAAAGAAAGTCAGTCAGAGTATCATACCATGCCTTGGGACCTTGTTTTAAACCATAAAGTGCTTTATCAAGGACATATACATGATCAGGAAATTCTATATCAACAAAACCTTGAGGTTGGCCAACATACACTTCTTCATGCAGAGCACCATTAAGAAAATCATATTTAACATCCATCTGAAACACTTTGAAGTTTTTATGAGCTACATAGCTAGACCAAAAATATTCTGGTGGATTCAATCCGAGCTACTGGAGCAAAGGTCTCGTCATAATCTATTCCTTCTTGTTGACAATAACATTTGGCTACCAGCCTAGCTTTGTTTCTGACAACTATCCCAGCTTCATCCTTTTTATATCTGAATATCCATTTAGTTCTAATGATAGATTTGTCAACTGGACCGGCCTCCAAACTTTGTTTTTCTTAAATTGCAAAAGCTCATCCTTATTTGCCAAAGAAATACAAAAAAAACTATAAAAGTGTGGTAAAGTTATCCTATAATAATTAAAGGAAGATATAAAGATGTTATAAAAAGAAAGAGGTGAAAGAACTTGAACTTTATCTTTTTATATGATGAAATTTAAGATACGCCTGTTGACTTTATAAATTTTAAGAGTATACTTTCAAATTTATTAAACCATCTGAATCAATGAAAAACCAAACTCTTTTTGAAAGTGTTACATCAGCTCTGTAATAACATCTTGTTGGTCCCATTTAGAACAAGGCAACGATTCATATAATGATGGAGATAGCAACAAGATGAGATACTAAGGATAAAAGGTGTATTATTGAAATGGAAGAGAACACCTAGAGAGAGAATGGTTCTCTCTCTAGTTTACACACACTACACCATGGAGGCTATATTGCAAATGATTCCCCTAACCCTAATTACACACATTAATCCTTATATACCCCCTTGTTACACTATTAAGCCCAAGCCCTTATAACATAACCCAAGCCCATATAACAATTAATACCCCTTTACAAAACTATCTTATAATTAGGACATTTTGTGTCCTTACAATCTCCCCCTATAGTTTTGTAAAGGAATCACCCTTCACGAAAGATCTTCAGTTCTTCTCCCCCTTGATTTCTTTAGAAAACCGTAGTGATGCAATTCTTCAAATGTAGTCTAGGCCCCCCTTGAAATAATCTTTTACTCTTTATATTTCAATCTTGACAAATCGGATTCAATGTCTCGACCGAGTGCATGAAAAACATCTTCATAAATGTGGAAACTCTAGCTCGTACTGATAAGCTCACAAGAAAGATAACGAGCGAGTTGTTGCGTGACAAACCAAGTGCAATCTCAGTTTATAACACCAATTCCGTCGATAAGCCGCGAGTTGAATAGGAATTCAACTTAAGAGCGTGATTCGGATTTGCTCGAAGTAGGAAACATAATGAAGCATACACTATAAGGTAGGGTTTAGAAGAACTCCACAAGTAACATTGTTCATCAATTATAGAAAAATACTCATCCCCAAAATATCAGAACACAGAATGATGAAAATCCAGAACTTCAATATTCAAGAAATAGCTGAATGATTATAAGCACTCAAGAGTCTGAATCACAACCAAAACACCAGAACAATGATTGCAAGCACTCACAATTCTGATTGATCAGGTCAGAAGAATGATTAAGAGCACTCAAAGGTCTAGCATCGTCAACAAAACTCCAGAATAATGATTGCAAATGCTCAAACGTCAAATCCAATTCAACCAAAGACTGAATTCCAACACCCATCTTCTGAAAATCTTGGCAAACTTGAGCTCCTTTAACCATTGACAGTTGCAATATATGTATGTGACAGCCTAAATATGGGAATGATGTCACACACGCTTTATGCTAAACACCATGAGACTAAGCAAGGGGGTTCCGCTACCCGGTTAGCGGTTTTTTTTGTATGGGTGATTACTTGGGCGAGGATACCATTTTTATCTCAAGAAACAGTCGCGATAACACATTTTTATCTCAGCGTTGCGATAACTCCCTTTTATCGCAAGCTATATCTGCAATAAGACCCATTGTAGCAACTCAAACCTTGTCGCAACCACACACTTGTCGCAACTCGAATTATGTCGCAACACAAGTCTTGTCGCAACCCAGAGTATGCAAGCAACTTTGTCGCAAGAGGAAATCTTGTAACAACAAATAGGTAGCGATTAAACTCAAAAATGATTCTTATCGCAACAGAAGGTTGCGATAAGTTACTGTTCATGTGCAGTGGGTTGCGATAAAACAAGCTTGTTGCAAAGGACAGTTGCGATATCTTACTGTTCATGAGCTGGAGTTGCGATAACGATGAACATAGCTAGTTGTGATAGTTATGAATACTCAAGAACACCGAAAGTTGCGATTGTTATGAATATTCATATGATCTTAAGTCGATTCTTTAAAAATGATCTGTTTGGGCTGAAAACTGGTACGTAGATTCACACCGGTATTCTGGACAACTTTAATGCTTCAAGTTTTGTCCAAAAACCAACAGAAAAGTGTTTTTCAATCCCAAAACAGTGTGTGCAACAAAAAGTCCAAAAATTACTGTTCATCGCGAAAACTTACTGTTTCATACAGAAATGGGCTGTAGATGATGAATCGTTGCAGAATGATCGTATCGATGATTGATTTCTTCGATTTTGTCTCTGATACCACTTGTTGGTCCCATTTAGAACAAGACAACGATTCATATAATGGTGGAGATAGTAACAAGATGAGATACTAAGGATAAAAGGTGTATTATTGAAATGGAAGAGAACACCTAAAGAGAGAATGGTTCTCTCTCTAGTTTACACACACTACACCATGGAGGCTACATTGCAAATGATTCCCCTAACCCTAATTACACACATTAATCCTTATATACACCCTTGTTACACTATTAAGCCCAAACTCTTATAACATAACCCAAGCTCATATAACAATTAATACCCATTTACAAAACAATCTTATAATTAGGACAATTTGTGTGCTAACACATCTTCCATATCATGAAAACTCAAACTCCTTTCAAAACTGGTCTCAATGTCACATTATCAACTACTTTATAATTTATATTTACATATTTTAATAATTTATAATATCACAAAAAAATACTAAATATGATTTATTTATAATATAAATAATTGATTAATTATAAATGAATTAACTTTGATAAAAAATATTAATAATTAATGTTTAAACAAACTAATTAATGATTTAAATAAAATTAAAATATTAATGTTTTATCTAATTGTTATTGTTAAGAGATCTTGCAATATACATAGACATGTCATGTCATCTTGCAATGGTATTGCAAGATTGGTCTCTTAAGTTATGAGAGCAAACCCTTAAATTTCATAGACTTCAATTGGTAAGCATGTCTCGAGCTTGATTCGAGTTTAAGTACGAGTTTGGTTCGAGCTTCAAACGAGTTCGAGTATAAAAAATTGCTATCAAGTTCGAGTTCGAGTCGAGTTTGGATTTTAACTATTTGCGAGTTTTTAAGTAGAGTTCGAGCCTAAAAAAAGGCTATCGAGTTAAAGTCGATATATATATCAATACTCGAGTTTAACTCGTATCATTTACACCCCTATTTATAGGTGTTTTTTTGGCTTCCCGATGAATCTCATCACAACCGTATGTTGTTTTATAATTAACAATGATGTTAGAGCATCTCCAACAGCTTCCCCATTTTAGAGAATATGTTGATTTTGAGCTATAATTGTGCTCAGGCCGGTGCCAAAGCATGTTCCAATCGGTTCTATTGGACAAGGCCCCCAAAAAGAGTTGCGCCCCAAAATCAAATTAGATTTATATAGGGTTTAATTTTTATATGCGAGTCCAATCTAAATATTGAAAAGTCGGCCGCATACACTTACTTGAAGGAAACCAGAAAATTTGAAAATCCTTCCTTTTTCTAAATCGTCTTTGTCGATTCAGTTTTTTCTCATCTTCTTCACTTTATTTTCCAAATGACAATCACTGCAATAAGACTTTTCAAATCCCAGGTACGATCTATGTTTATTGAGTTGGCAACAACTATTTTTGTTCGATTTTGAAAACGACAATGGCGCCCCAAACGATTTTGAAAACAAAAACTATTTTTGTTTGATTTTCGGGTTCAAAAGAATTGGAGTTCTTGACTCTTAAGGATAATTAAATTACAGGTCTTGTTCTTGTGTCTATGATGAATCTTGAATCATTGAAGTTTATAAATTTAACTAACAATAAGCTTCAAGGAACGATGTCTAAATTTAAAGACTCGATTTCAGTAGATATGGCAAAAGATGGTAATAACTTTTGTTTGCCCGAGCCTGGTGACTGTGATCCTCTACGGAATAAATTGCTATCAATCGCGAAATCAATGGATTATTCCCCCAAATTTGCTAATAGTTTGAAAGGGAATGATCATGTGAATGGTTTGGGATCACTTGTAACAATGGCAACATTACCATTGTTAATATGCAAAAAATGGAGCTCACAGGGTCGTTTACATGATGGGACCAAGATAGTCGTTAAGTAAGTGGTATATGGTGTGATTATATGTAAAGGGTTAACCACGTTTAAGATGGAGTTTGTTTTTTTAACCAAAGTCCGGCATATAAATATCGTTGCTCTTCTTGGGTATGGTCTTGATGGAAACGAGAAGCTTATTGTTTACGAGTACATGCGTCGAATAAGAATCTTCTTATTTATGCTTCTTGGGTATTGTTTTGATTTCGGACTTCTTCGTCTTGCTCCCAAAGGCAATGGCTCCGTTGAGACAAGAATTGTTGCGACTCATGGTTAACTCGCACCCGAATATGCAAATATGCAGGTATGGTTATTTACGTTTTAATATGATATAGTACGAACTTTTATATTTTGTTTTATTTATTACTCATTCGGTCGATATATAATTTTGGTACAGTTGTAAAAGGGCCTCTAGAAATATTGGAACGACCCTGATTGTGCTCCAACAGCTTCCTCAAAACTATTTCCAAACTGGAGAAAGTAGGAGAGAAAATGAGTTTTTCTCCAAATATGGAGATAACCCAAAAAATGATTACTAAATGAGAGCACCAATAGAAATCCTTGAAAATAAATATTTAGAGGGAGAAATAATATTTTAATAGATGAATGAAATATTTTAATATTATAATTGACGTTTGTTTCTCCAAAATGAGAAATTTGTTGGAGATGAATGTAATTATTTCTTGAAGATTATAACTTTTAATTTTCCATTTTGAAGAAACTTTGGAGAATATTGGAGATGTTAAAATAATTTATAACCACTACTTTTATAGAATATCGCACACGTTTGAACGTTGCAAACGTATAGAATATATATTTTTCCACATTGAAAAGGTCTACAACATGCACCTTTAATTTCAAACATCCGTAAACTTAATTACCTTCCAAAATTGGTATCAATTTTTTTGTCAACATTAGATTATGAAATGGATTTTAGGTTACAATAAGAATAATCTACCATATTTCTATCAATGCATAACAAAAAATAGGACACAAAACAATGTTCGAATTTTCTTTTTTAATATTATTGTTTTTCATCGTGCCAGATTAATGCTAGCGGCGGTCATCGAAGCACCAACAGAACTGACTTCATTGGCATCTGGTGCTGCGAAGTACATGGGCACCGGCATCACCTTTGGAAGATTTGGAACCGGACCCTCAAACTTAAGCGCCTGAATTGCTTGCCGGATGGACGGCCTCAAACTCCGGTCAGGGTGCGCACACCATAACCCCACTAACATCAAACACTCAACTTGTTTCATATCAAATTTGTTGTTCAGCATCTGGTCCACACCCGAAAGCAGCTCATGTTTTCCGAGTAAACCCCAAACCCACTGAACCAATCCAAAGTCAGGATTTGAATCAACATTGTCCATTGCCTTTCGCCCCGAAGCAATCTCTAATGCAACAACCCCAAAGCTATACACATCCGACTCTTTGCTGGCCTTTCCTGTTATTACATACTCAGGAGCCATGTAGCCTATAGTTCCGGCTAGACCAGTTGTTTGTAGACCCAATTCATGGTCCATGAGTCGAGCCAATCCAAAGTCTCCAAGCTTCACGTTGAACCCAGAATCAAGCAAGATGTTGCTAGTTTTGATATCTCGATGCACCACACATTGTTCACACTCTTCATGGAGATAGAGCAACGCTGAAGCTAAACCAAGCGCGATCTTGTACCTCACACCCCATTCAAGGGTAGTCTTTTTGCGGAAAAGGCGAGTATCAAGGCTCCCGTTGGGCAAAAACTCATAGACGAGCAAGAATTGTGTTTGTTCATGGCACCAACCAATGAGTTGCACCAAGTTTCGATGCCTTAAAATGCTAATGATCTTCACTTCAGCTAAGTACTCTTTCTTTCCCTGTTTAGAACTCTGTGAAATTTTCTTCACAGCAACCACTAGGCCTTCACGAGATAAGTAACCCTTGTAGACACACCCGAATCCTCCCTCCCCCAACTTCCGATCTTCTGAGAAGTTGTTGGTAGCCAAAGTGAGATCGCTGTAAGAAAATCTTTTCGGTCCTGCGCCTCCTTCAAGATCAATATCGCTTATTGATGTCAAGGCAACTGTGTCTAGCGATTTTTGTGTAAATTTTCGTTGTCTTCTCGAATATAAAATACATGCTACATATACAAGGCCGCCTACAACTAGAATGGCAAGAGGGACTGTTAAGCCCACTGCTAGTTTCCTTTTGTTAGAAATATCTTCACTTTCCCCAACTATATTCAAGGTTGAATTGAACTCCCAGTACCGAAGGATATGCCTCTCGCCAAATGAACTGCTGGCACCCGAAAATCCAATTGTTACCATCTCGGGAAGAGCTTCTCTAAGGTCAACTTTATACGAAAGACTGGTTGTTTCTCTAGAAGTATTTTCGGCCGAATAGCGCCAAGACAAGCACAACATCTTGGTGGTAGAATGATAAGAAACCCAAGCATCTGCGGAATGTCCGCTGTGCAAAGTAGCATTCCAAAAAGTGTAGTTAACCGACTGATCAATCGAGTTCCTGTTGATAGCCACATGCGGAAATGGAACATCCCTATCGTTTGCAGAAGTATCAAACTCGACGAAAATCATTTGGCTTTCGGGCGAGTCATTGGTAGTCGTGTTGAACAATCCTAAAAACGGACCAGTTGAGTTGAGTGGGATTTCGAAGCCAACTGGGGCAAGAAAGAAAGCGAACCCATCACCTTGTAAGGTATGGCGTGTATTGATGATGAAAGTGAAGTGAGTGGTGAAATCTGAGAGCTTCCCAGATTTTTTGTCCCATATCTGGATTGCATCCGCGTAACTGGCGTGGCCAACACCAATGCCATCATCGAATCGGTTGAACTCTATGTCACCAGAAGAAGGTACCGCATCGCCTGAATAGACCATATTCGTTGGATCTGCTGAATTTTTAAGGATCTCGAAATATACAGATTCAGACAAGGCCAAGAAGAATAAAGAAAAACAAACAAAGAGAATGATACAAGCATTAATTTGGAGAGTTTGAGATGATGAACACATGAAAGATTTAGCCATGATTAGGCCCAAACATCAAACACAGGCCTTAACATGTACATAAATACCATCATGCAAAACCTGGCTAAATTATAACAACCACAAAAAAATAAAAAATAAAAAATAGTATTTGATAGGAATTATAAAGTAATAAGTGGAAAAAAACAAAAGTAGAACGACTTGTTGGTCATTTATGGAAAAATATGTGGTTTTAGGGTTTCATATGAAAGGTTCCATGCAGATGCACAGTGCTTTCCGATATGTTTACAAAAAAGTCTAATACGATTAAGACATATTGTTTTACTTATCACACGCAGATGCGACTCGTTGCCTTTTTTCGTGTGGTTATCAGTTTATGTATAAATGCTATGGATATGAGTTGTGGAAAAATATTTAACGAATTATTAGTTAATATAAGGCTGGGAAATAATTAAATAAAATGGTCATCTCATTATATATTTGTAATGTCAACGTTTGTTCATGACCGGAAGATGAAGATAGTGACGACATGTATTAATTGTTAGTCGACACATCATACTTGGTCATTCACATTTGACGAACAAGTCGTGGGAAGGGAATGAATCTTTTAACAAGTGATATGATATACATTAATAATTAAGGATTAAAGGTTGAATACTTTATTAACATTGTTTATCTCACAAAGAAATCCCACCCTATTGTCCCAAACACCGCTAAACGAAAGACTTTTACCTACGAATTTTTTTCCTGGAAAATCTGTTGTTAAAGGCGATTCATCACAAAACCGTCAGAAAAGTTGGTGGGTAGATTTTTGGTGGGTAATGAAATCAGTGACAGATTACCCAGAGATTCTCTGGGTGATCCATGGGTATTTTCTCGAAAAACATCGGATTCTACAAAACCATTGGGCTTTTTCTTGGTGATCCCTGATAGGGGTGCTCAAAAACCCGATCAACCCAACCCAATCCGACGTGAAATAACCCAAACCGAAGCAACCCGATGTCCAATCGAGTTGTAAAATCCTCAAACCGTATGTATTGGGTTGATATCTCGGGTTAGGAGAATTTGAACCCAACCCAACCCGATGAACCCGATCTCTTATCTATCTCTATATAACTCCTTCACACACACATGTATATATATATATATATATATATAGTAAATGCTAACATATATATGCAAATTGAGAAAAACAGATGATGATGATATATTTAAGATTTAATAAATATGCAAATTGAAGACGTCAAGTTATTTAATCATATTTGGTTTAGACATTTTTATATGTAGTATCTATATGTTGTGTGAATTATCGGTTGTATTTTAAAGACATGTTTTCTTTATTTTTATGTTTCTAATTTTGATTTTACCTTGTTTAAACACAACCCGACCAACCCGAACGGGTTGGGTTTTGTACCTTTGTTTGGGTTGGGTTGGGTTGAAATTTTTTCAAACCGCCAACATTTGGTTGATTTGTCGAAATACCTTCAACCCGATCAACCCAACCCGTGAGCACCCCTAATCCCTGGGTAATGACCGACGGAAATTTCCATGGGTAAAAATTTTGTGGGTAAAAGTTATTTATTTTGTAGTGAAATCCATCTCTAGGAATTGAAAATCTTCAACTTTATATATATATATATATATATAGGGGTGAAATAATACAAAATGAAGAGGCTTTACTAACGGGTTTTTTCATTGATAATTTCGCTGGATTTGTGGTGGATTGTTGTAAAACTTGAACTGTGAACAGTAAACATCACAAGTTCAGCTGAAAAATTGATGTTTCAAATAATAATCATATTTATTAATTTAAGTGGAAAGGAACAGAAAATCACTCCGACAAACAATTAATCAAGACATCGAAACACCAACACACACATATATGTAAACAAAACGTAGAAAGTAAAATAGAAACGACACCCGATTTTACATGGAAAAACCACAAACGGAGGAGACCGCCGAGTAGTCCACTATTGGTGATGTTGAGTATAATACTTGAAAAAAGTTACAATGAAGTTAAATCACAGCCTATTGTCTAGTGTAATCGTTTCTATAACTTTGAAGAGAAAAAAAACAAGTAAAATTGAGAACCACCGCTCAGAGGGTGTTGGAACTGCAATCTGTCAGTAATGCTTAATTTAGTCGCTGAGTCTGTCGGCCAAACAGTTGTGGGTGATTCTGCGACGGATCAACGAAGGAATTTAGCGACGGATGAGCAAGGGACGATATCAACGACGGATCAGCGAGGAACCGTATCAACGATGAATTTAGCACAACTTTTAGTGATGACAACCCTCATTGCGACGGTTTTCATCACTAATCCGTCAATAAAGTTTGATTTTTAAAAAAGAAAAATTAGTTTTTTTATTTATTTTCCTATACATTGTTTCATATATCTATACTACTTTATAAAAATTGTATAACAGTTATTTTCAACTTTCAACACACGGTTATTTTCAACACCAGTACTTCTCACCCATTTTCTGCAATCCACGACCTACCTTCAGTCCATTCACGCAGCTAAAACTTCCCCTCCTTCCTCCTCATCTGCAAGCTCCAACCTCCAACTCACGTCTGCAACCTCCAATGTTTTCCTCTCACGACTACAACCTCCAATCCACGATCATCTTCCTCACTTGGTTAAGATCCCCCTCACACAAACTCTCCCCTGATTTCTCTCAACTGCTACTCACAAACCCCTCTCCACTCTTCACATTCTCCCCAACTGATTTCAACTCCGTTTCTAAAGGTTTCTCTCTTCAACTCCCCAAAACTCAGAAATCAAATTTTGGGATCTAGGGTTCTTGTCTGCAAGGAAAACGATAAGTTGTTTTCATCTCAGATTCTTTGATTTTTGATGTGTTTTGATCTTTTTGGAGGATTTTGCATATAAACAAAGTAATCCAACAAAACCCTTTTAGGGATTTGGTCAAATGTGTGATTTTTATGCTTTTTTAAATTAAGGTTCTTATGGGTTTTGCCCTCTTTTTGGCATCAAAATTGGAAGAAATTAAAAAATGCATATTTTTTCTTCTTTTTTATGGGTTATGTGTGAATGCATTTTGGGATGTTCGGTTGGTTTTGTGTGAATTCTAGAATCATTGGTTGTAAGAGAGCTTTAAAATTTATTGTGCAGTAAACGATGGAATTATCAATCTTATCGATAAGGTGATTCTTCATTATATATATTAGAAAGTGCGATACTTTTCTGGTTCTTTACTTGCTTTATCATAACCATTGATCGTTCTTTGTGTCAGTTTTTTGAGATGCCAGAACACGAAGCTATCAAAGCCTTGAATATGTATAAACGAGCTGGCCAACAGGTGACATCTTGAATCATGAATTCCGGTTTAGAAGCTGAAAGAAAATAAATTTATGATTTATAGTTGGACTTTCTACAGGCTGGGAGCCTTTCTGACTTCTATGAAGTTTGCAAAGGATTGGAGTGTAACATCCCGAATTTCATTATATGAATGGGGTTGAATTGTAATTTAGTCTGAGTTATGGACTAAATTGTAATTATAAACTCTAGAGGTGAAGCTTGTAATTTGACCAAAGTTTAATGTTAAGTTGAAAATTAAACTTGAGGGACCATTTGGTCATTCTTGAAAGTTGAACTTTTTTTTATGAAAGGGGTAAGCTGGATTGTTGAGATAATACCTCAAATAATTTGTGAGTCGGTCCAGAAGAAAGAGATTCAGAGCAAAGAAAGAAGAAGAGAAAGAAAGAAGAAGAGAAATTAGAGTTGTGATTTCTGGTGGTAAGAATTGAATCATCTCTGTTTAGTTTCTATAATCTGATGGTAACATCTAGTTGAAATCCTCTTTCAGAAGATTGGTGGAATTATGGGTCAAAGTCTCAAATAGGTGAGTTCATCTTCTCATTTTAAAGCTTTAACAGTTTAAATTGGAATTTAGATGTTGTGTATAACTGTGCGATTAATTGGTATAATTATATTGATTTTAAGTCAAGCAACGATTTGGTGAGAATTGGATAAAATAGTAGCATATTTCTGGAAATGAACAGGTTCCGGAATTGGCTTTGGAAACAGGTTCCGGAATTGCTTTGAAATTGGTTCCGGAAATGAGGTATGAAATAGGTTCCGGAATTGGAGAATTGAAATCGGATCCGGATTTACAAGTTGGGCCGGAATCCCAATAGGCTCCGGAAGTTGGGCCGGAATCCTAATAGGTTCCGGAAGTGGGCCGGGGTGGATCCGGAATAGAATTCCGATAGATGGTCTTGTGTTCCGGAATTACATAATGGCCGGAATTGTTTTCTTTGTTCCGGAACTTGGGCTTCAATTGGGCCTGATAACAATACCAAACTATTGCATGTTGGACTCGGTATTATTATAAAGTGGATCTCGATTTATGGGCCTCAACTTTAGAAATCGGTAATTAAAGAATAAAATAGAATGGACTTTAAGCCCAGATTTATATGGAAGTGAATTGAAGTTAGACCCAATTAAGAATTTAATTTGGTATTAATTACGGATTAGGTCTTAATTTAATTTGGTATTAATTATGGATTCGGTCTTAATTTAATTTGGTATTAATTATGGATTCGGTCTTAATTTAATTTGGTATTAATTATGGATTGGACCGATTTTAATTAATTTGAAAGTGGGTTTAGAGTTCAAATTTAATTTTGAACTTTAGGGTACAAATTTTATTTGTATTATTATCTCGTTTGGGTCAAGGTTTTGGATTATTTTCTAAATAAGAACTTTTAGAAAATGAACATTGAGGGTACATTAGTTTATTCGATGTTCTTAGAGCTGAATATGTTATGAGAGGTGGTGTGATATGTTGTTATACATATCCATTTAAAATTGTAATGGATCCATAAGGCATGCAAGTTTTCTTATTGTCTTTAATGGGACGGTTATTCTCATGTTGTAGCTAGAACAGGCAACAGGTCATCGGGGGCAACTTGGTACGGTTTTATGGGAGCCGGATACTAGCCATTGACCACATGGTGTAATTTCTAGTGAATGAGTGTACCTTGAATCATCGGGGCCCCCGGTTATGAATCGCGATTTATTGATCCCATTGGGGGCATTGATTCTAAGGTGATGAGAAATGTGGAATAGACCAGGCTCGTAATGGTAATTCTCGTTCGCCTATAATGTGGATTGTAATCCCATTTCGGGAGGCGATAGCCTATATTGTGGATAAGAAATTATTGAATAGGCAAGGTAAAACTGCTATTCATATTGAAATAGTGAATAGGCAAAATATAGTTGCTATTCGTGATTGAGATGTGGCAACGTTAATTAGATGAAGTGTAAGTGTTGTTTTCATTTACTTTCGGTGGATTAGAGATAGGCATTACATAAATGCTATTTATGCTTTCATTCCAACAATAGGTATGGCGATTGATTGTAAGTCTTTAGGCTTGATCGATAAACTAGAATCTTTGATGATTCGTAGTAGGCACGAATTTGATGATATGACTTTTTGAAGGTTAGTCATGCTACTCAGTTAGCTCATTGAGCCCTCCAGATGAGAATCTCTAGGGCGATGTGTGTATGCTTGACAATGAATCGGTAACAAGTAGCATATAAAGTGGACAGTCGGATCCAGTATTGATCTACTAGTCTTCAGTAGAGGTTGTGACCCAACCCGATTTTGTCTCCTGGTAACCGCGTTTTAGAGATAAGTTTACTGGAGAATTTCAATTTTAAATTCCAATCAAGGAATAGATGTTGAACAAGGAGATTTTTGACTAATAACCAAAGGAGATTAATAGAATTTTATGTTGTTTCCATGTTGGGGAGCGGGAAAGGGTGAACGTATCACCGTGGAAACATCATAGTAGTGATAAGATGGCTTGGGAAACTAAAAGAGGGTATGTAGAACGATTATTCTCATCTATGTATTTAGTTTTGATTTCGGGGACGAAATCAATTTCAAGTTGGGGAGATTTGTAACATCCCGAATTTCATTATATGAATGGGGTTGAATTGTAATTTAGTCTGAGTTGTGGATTAAATTGAAATTATAAACTTCAGGGGTGAAGCTTGTAATTTGAAAAAAGTTTAATGTTAAGTTGAAAATTAAACTTGAGGGGCCATTTGGTCATTCTTGAAAGTTGAACTTTCCTTATGAAAGGGGTAAGCTGGATTGTTGAGATAATATCTCAAACAATTTTGTGAGTCGGTCCAAAAGAAGAGAAAGAAAGAAGAAGAGAAATTGGAGTTGTGATTTCTGGTGATAAGAATTGAATCATCTCTATTTAGTTTCTATAATTTGATGGTAACATCTAGTTGAAATCCTCTTTCAGAAGATTGGTGGAATTATGGGTCAAAGTCTCAAACAGGTGAGTTCATCTTCTCATTTTAAAGCTTTAACAGTTTAAATTGGAATTTAGATGTTGTGTATAACTGTGAGATTAATTGGTATAATTATAATGATTTTAAGTCAAGCAACGATTTGGATTTTGACGAGTTTGTGAATCAATTTGGTGAGAATTGGATAAAACAGTAGCATATTTCCGGAAATGAAAAGGTTCCGGAATTGGCTTTGGAAACAGGTTCCGGAATTGCTTTGAAATTGGTTCCGGAAATGAGGTCTGAAATAGGTTCTGGAATTGGAGAATTGAAATCGGATCCGGATTTACAAGTTGGGCCGGAATCCCAATAGGCTCCGGAAGTTGGGCCGGAATCCTAATAGGTTCCGGAAGTGGGCCGGGGTGGATCCGGAATAGAATTCCGATAGATGGTCTTGTGTTCCGGAATTACATAATGGCCGGAATTGTTTTCTTTGTTCCGGAACTTGGGCTTCAATTGGGCCTGATAACAATACCAAACTATTGCATGTTGGACTCGGTATTATTATAAAGTGGATCTCGATTTATGGGCCTCAACTTTAGAAATCGGTAATTAAAGAATAAAATAGAATGGACTTTAAGCCCAGATTTATATGGAAGTGAATTGAAGTTAGACCCAATTAAGAATTTAATTTGGTATTAATTATGGATTGGGTCTTAATTTAATTTGGTATTAATTATGGATTCGGTCTTAATTTAATTTGGTATTAATTATGGATTGGACCGATTTTAATTAATTTGAAAGTGGGTTTAGAGTTCAAATTTAATTTTGAACTTTAGGGTACAAATTTTATTTGTATTATTATCTCGTTTGGGTCAAGGTTTTGGATTATTTTCTAAATAAGAACTTTTAGAAAATGAACATTGAGGGTACATTAGTTTATCCGATGTTCTTAGAGCTGAATATGTTATGAGAGGTGGTGTGATATGTTGTTATACATATCCATTTAAAATTGTAATGGATCCATAAGGCATGCAAGTTTTCTTATTGTCTTTAATGGGACGGTTATTCTCATGTTGTAGCTAGAACAGGCATCAGGTCATCGGGGGCAACTTGGTACGGTTTTATGGGAGCCGGATACTAGCCATTGACCACATGGTGTAATTTCTAGTGAATGAGTGTACCTTAAATCATCGGGGGGGGGGGGGGGGGGGGGGCGGTTATGAATCGCGATTTATTGATCCCATTGGGGGCCATTGATTCTAAGGTGATGAGAAATGTGGAATAGACCAGACTCGTAATGGTAAGTCCTGTTCGCCTATAATGTGGATTGTAATCCCATTTCGGGAGGCGATAGCCTATAATGTGGATTGCTAATCCCATTTCGAGAGGCTATAAAAAATGATTGAATAGGCATTGTAGAATTGCTATTCATAGCCTATAATGTGGATTTTTAATCCCATTTCGGGAGGCTATAAGAAATGATTGAATAGGCATAGTAGAATTGCTATTCATAGCCTATAATGTGGATTGTTAATCCCATTTCGGGAGGCTATAAGAAATGATTGAATAGGCAAGGTAAAACTGTTATTCATATTGAAATAGTGAATAGGCAAAATATAGTTGCTATTCGTGATTGAGATGTGGAAACGTGAATTAGATGAAGTGTAAGTGTTGTTTTCACTTACTTTCGGGGGATTAGAGATAGGCATTACGTAAATTCTATTTATGCTTTCATTCCAAGAAAAGGTATGGCGATTGATTGTAAGTCTTTAGGCTTGATCGATAAACTAGAATCTTTGATGATTCGTAGTACGCACGAATTTGATGATATGAGTTTTTGAAGGTTAGTCATATTCATGGGATCGAGTATGTTCCCGTCATTATGAGGCAAGTATGAGTATGGTAAGAATGGTGGTGAACAGGTTTGTTTATATGCTTGGATATCTGAGTTTTCAAGTTGTTAATGTTTTAATTTGAATTGGATGTTTTCATAGCCTAATTGTTCAAATTCAATGTTCTTACCAGGTACGATGTCAGAGAAGTGACGGGATGTGGGATGAGTGCTTTTGGTATTCAACTGTTGATGATAAGCGGAGAACTTAGACGATGTGAAGAGACTTCTGATGAATTGTTTAGATAATCAATTCTCTGCTTATATATGGAAAAGTTTGGATGACATTTGATATACCTTGTTAAATTTAAAGGTTTAAATTGACCCTGATTTTTAAGGTGTTACATGGAGCTTGCAAGAAATTTTCAGTTTTCGGTTCTCAGAGAGGTATGTATGTTACTACGATTTCATCAAATGTACCCTATTACCAATGGGTTTGGTTTTGATCTAACATATAGACTTTCATGGTTTATTTAGGGGTTAAATTTCGATGCACCAAATGCATCATCATTCGACGAAAGTAACGCGTTGGCTCTTGCCATTGTTCCAACTTGCACTACTAAACAAACCGAAATTTCCGGCAGGAAATTTCCGACGGAAATTAAAGAAGTCAAAATCCGTTGACTTCCGCCGAAAATTCCAAATATATATATATAACTCGACATTTTTTGGCGGATTTTCGGCGGAATTTAATTAATTATTTTTTAAATTCGGGTTCGTCAGAAATTGTTTAATTAGATAAAAATGAATTAAAAAATTAAAATTAATTTTTATTTTCCGCCAGAAAATGTTTTTAAACATTTTAAAAATTAATTTTAAAAATCCACCGAAAATCTACCGGAAATTTAAATTACATAAATTTAAAAAAAAATTAAAATTTTTTAATATCCGCCGAAAATCTGCCGAAAATATAATTAAAAATTAATTTTTAAAATCCGCCGGAAATAAATCATATAAATTTAAAAGAAAATTAAAAAATTTTAATATCCACCGAAAATATAAATAAAAAATAAATTTTTTAAATCTGCCGGAAATTTAAATTAATAAATTTAAAAGAAAATTAAAATATTTTAATATCCGTCGAAAATATAATTAAAATATAATTTTTTAAAATCCGCAGGAAATAAATTATTAAATTTTAAAAGATAATTAAATGTTTTTAATATCCGCCGAAAATATAATTAAAAAATTAATTTTTATTATACATATATTAAAGAATATTAATTTTTTTAGGTATATTTAATGATAAATCAAACATAATTTACTTTATTGTAGAACATATCGGCGAATACACAGTTTTCAAATTAAAATGCGTTGTAGATACATTCGGTTCAGAAAGGTGAAGTAGACACGGGTATATATATTCGGTTCACATAACGTCTAAGTCCACTGTAAACATATGATGAACCCAAACAACCGATCCATGAACACCAGTAGTGATCATGACAATTTATGTTTGCGCCACACATGTATGAGTTCACATGTATATACACTCGGTTCACATGCATACATATATGTTTATGGTTATATGCAGAGGGAGTAACATGTATACATATATGTTTATGTTCATGTGTATAGCGAGTCACATACCTATAACGGTTCACACACACACACACACACACACATATATATATATATAGGCACATACATACTTATTGATCTTTATGGGCTTCAATGGACCGTTATGGGCTTAATGGACCGTATTGGGCTTTAGTGAACCGTAATGGGGTGCCAAATGGATCTGACAGAGGTTTATTGGATCCAAATGGCCGTTAATGGATCCCATTGAGATTTCAGTGATCTACTTACTAGGTGTTTAATAAACTGAATTAAACTTTAATGGGTTTGTTTGTGGTTTAATATATTCTTTTAAGCTTTAATGGATCGTACTGTGCTATAATGGATCGTATTGTGCTATAATGAATCGTATTGGGCTTTAATTGATAATTTTGCGCTTCAATTGACCGTTATGGGCTTTAATGGACCATTATGGGCTTATGGAACGGTTTGAGTTTTAATGGACTATATTAGGCCTTTATGGATCGTATTGTGCTTTAAGGGACCGTATTGGCCTTTAATTGATCATTTTGGGCTCCAATGGACCGTTATGGGCTTTAATGGGATGTATTGGGCTTTAATGAACTGTATTGGGCTTTAATGGATTGTATCGGGCTCTAATGGACTTTTTGGGCTTTAATGAACTGTATCGGGCTTTAATGAACCGTATCGGGCTTTAATGGACTTTTTGGGCTTCAATGGACTGTAGTGGGCTTTAATGGACCGTATTGGACATTAATGAACCGTATCGGGCTTTAATGAACCGTTTCAGGCTTTAATGGACTGTATCGGGCTTTAATGAACCGTATCGAGCTTTAATGGACAGTTTTAAGCTTTAATGACCGTTTTAGGCTTTTATGGACCGTATCGGGCATTAATGAACCGTATCGGGCATTATTAATAATAAAATAAAATAATAATAAATTATAATATTAATATAATAAATAATAATATTAATATATATTAACAAATCAACCCTTTCCAACAGCTTTCGCAAAAATATGCAGAAACCCATTCTAAAGAAGAGATTATAAATCTCTACATTGCAAAGATCAAGAAAGACCTATATAAAAATATAGGATTTCCAGATGAAAAATCAGATGCTTCAATGACATCTGAAACACACGATGCTCAGAATCCTGATGATGACCAAATTGGCTTATCCTTAGATGATGCTCTAGAAACCCTCAAAGATTCCATTAGAGACAGTATCAAATAGTTGAAGGCTTTGAGTGGAATGCCAAATTGGTATCCCAAAAAATTGAAGGATTGGCAGCCGACATCAAATGGTCGACATTATCTCAAATAATTGAAGAAATGGTGGTCGACATTATCTCAAATAATTGAAGAAATGGTGGTCGACATCAAATGGCCGACATGTTACTATTTGCTTTTAAAAAGCTTTTGTCTTTTCCTCTTTTGCTTTTGTTATCTTTTCCCTTTGCTTTCCTATTTAAGGGACCTTCAAGAGGCTGGCAGTTTTTAGCTTACTTAGTTTCTCTCTCTAAATTTCATAGTTCTTGTAATAATCTTGGGGTATAATAAAAGAAAAGCTTATGGATAGTCGAAAGCTCTTGTAAGTATTCTGTTTATTTAAAATTTCTGCATTTTATTTTTAGCATTCTAGATTCATATTTAGCCATGATTGGCTAAATTAAGATTATGTGTTAAAACATACTTGTTATGCTTACATTTACAGATTACCATGGATGTATAGTTTTTATGTTCAAAACTCTGTGATCTAAGTCTTTGGTCGAGTGTTAACTTCATTGTTGATTTCCACCCTGTCCAGGCCAGTAGAGCCGTTTCATTGGGTTTCTCTGTCAACATTTATGAAGGTGTTAAATGGTGGCTTTAAGACTTAGTAAACAGATCCTTGGGCGAAAAATGGTATCAGAGCCATGGAAAATAGGTATATGTATTATGACAATCTATGTTTTAACACAAATCTTTTAATAGATCTTTTTATGAATCTCTTTAGAATGGGAAATGATACTGTTCAAAACAGTATGACTGAGGAATATGATATTCCCCAGAACCTCGATTTATTAAACAGATGGACTATTCCAAAAGTTGAACCCAGATTCATTTATCAATTGGGCACTTTTGAAAGAATAGGTTTAAAACAAATAGTTAAAACTACTGAATCTTCTATTCCTTTACATGAAGATGAAATGATTATTCGATTGTTAAAAAAATCTGATATTTTTCCTTTCATAAAGACCTATAAGTTCTTACATATTGGTCTAGTCCAGATTGCCTTTAGGCCTTTAACCCTAGAAGGATTACCATAAAGCTTTCTAGCAGCTTTACGTGATGGTAGAAATATGAATTGGAAACAGTCCCTAATGGGAATCATTCAATCTAGCCTGACCCATGGACCAGTTTATTTTGATGTTTATCTAAATTTATGCTTATCTTTATCTGATATAAATATTCTTGATGCTTTAACTTTAAATGTTAAAACAAATGGCTATAGTTATACGCCAGGAACATAAGTTATATGTATCTGTTATCGTATATATTATAAACCCCTTTATACTTTAAATCCTATGTGTAAAAAGGTTGACAAAGAGAAAAATGAAACTATTTTAATAGAAACAAATTTTAGTAAATCCAGTATTTGTAATAACCCGAATTTCTAGCAAGTTAGAAAGTCAGGTGGCCAATGTCAACGAAACGAAAGTTTAAGTTGAGGGACTTCTTGGCAATTTATGAAAGATATAAAATGGTTGTGGATCCCTAGGGTATCATCCAATGTTCAATATTATTCTTGGGGGTTGGCGGCTGAGAAGGAGAGCAGAAGGAGAAGAGAGCATTTGGCACTGAGATTCAATAGAAAAAGTTCGTTTCTGGTAAGAAATCCTTTCCTATGTGTTAATTCTTTGCAAAACGTGGTTCATCTTTTTGTTTAAGCTGTGTATTTCTGATAAGAACACCAATGGGGTCTAATTCTATTATTAGACTGTGCAAGGGTTTATTCAAGTGTCCAAATGGATTTTGAGGTTAAGGATTAATACGTGCAAATTAAGAGAAGTTATAATGTTGAATTCGTCATTGGTTAAGCTAAGTAGGAAGGAATTTGGTTTGGATTCGGTCTGATGTCGCTAAATACCGGAACTACCCAAAAAAATGGATCCGGAACGTAACCATTTCCCCTGTTACGGACTGGACCGTATAACCCTAAGATCCGGAACCTTGAGTTCCGGAATATGGACTCAAAATGGTGGATCCGGTGTTTCCTTAAGTCTGGGCCGGAATGAAAACTGTTTCGGAAATGGTTGGGCCGTAGATGATCCGAAATTGGTTACCCAAAACAAGATCCGGAATATGCAAGGTAATCGGATCCGGAATTCGATCTCGTCCAACACCGGAACTGGGATGGGGATCCGGAACTGGATCTTCCAGACCGTGTGCTTCCGGTACTAGGTTGTTGGGCCTGTTGTTGGGCCGAAGCTTGCTTGGACCGAATTGTAGCCCATATGGGAAAATGAAATTAATTTAGTTGGGCCTAAATCCATGTGTATTAATTAGTTGGACTTTGACATTTAACGATCCGGTAACGTTTTATAAGAGTCCGGTAATTTATGTCTTGGGCCGGTAAGAAAAGTCCAATAGTTATGACTTTTGAACTAGGCGTTTAACTTTCCAAGTTAGATAATTTTGGGTTAAGTCAGGGAGCAATTCCGGGAAACGGTATAGAGATTTATGACCTACGTTTTCTAATATAATAGGTGTCCCACCTAGAGATCGGAAGTGTAAGTGAGAAGCTTTGGAGCGAGAAAGTCAGGTGAGTTATTCTAACTAAAATACGTGATTTTACGTGTTTTTCAAAGAAAATGATTATGTAGAGATGCCATGTTATTTTACATGATTTTCTTTACTTAAATGAAAGTTGAACGTTTTCTGATTATGATTCGTTTACGAGCTTGAATTGTTTTACAATTGTGACGCATGTTCTCCATGAAATGTACGTTTTATTTTAAAGGACGGCTTTTAGCAATATGAAATGAAGTACAATGATTTCACGCTTATGATTTACGTTATGCTATGTGTATGTTATGTGAAGTTGGTCTGCATAGTGGGATCTGAGAACCTCGGGATCCGATGATCCCTTGGGCAATGTGATGAGCTTGTAGAGGGAACTCATTTCCTTCCTACTCGGATAGAGGGGAGTCTACTTGGGCCCCGATATGAGGCGAGAGGGGAGTCTGCTTGGTCCCCGATCGCGGTTAGCTATCCGATCCTTCAACACTATGCAGTACCTTGTTGATGTTTATGTGGAATATGTTAAGAGTTTTTATAAAATGTTTTTGTAATGTTGATGTACGCTGTTCATGGAGGGAACTCACTAGACCTCATGGTCTAACCCTCGCTTTTCAAAACTAAAACCTTTTCAGGTAAGCAAATAGTAGGAGGCTCAGGTAAGTGAGCAAGAGCAAAATAGAGTACAGATGCAGCTAGAGACAGTGCAAGTGCCACTCATAGAAGCTAGAACGTTCTCAGTTGTGTATAGGTTGTTTCCGCCAACCTTAGTTTTGAGACTGATGTAACAAAATTTTGGGACCCAATTTTGAAAATGTTATGATTTAATGCTATGTATGTCATGTTTAAATTTTGGGCTGTTACAAATGGTATCAGAGCCATAGTTTAAGAGATTTAGGTGACCGGACGGGCCTAAACTTAAACTGTGGAGTAGAAGTCACAACTGAGAATCAGGAAATGCGTTAGGAGGGCACTATAGTAGATATAGGAATAATAGGGTACCGAGAACAGTCATGTAAGGTAAGTTTGGGATTACACCTGGCCTGTGTAATTGTGAACTTACAAGTACATGTATGTGCTTAACTTGCCTTATTTTTTCGATGTTGTAGTCTTAGGATGGTTACACGTCGTGTTCCAGTAACCTAGAATGATAGAAAGACCCCTGAGGGGTAGATTGAGACCCATTATTGGGGAAGTAACGTGAAGGGTCAGTTATGATGAGACGTATTTATATACATATATACATCAGGGACAAGAAATGTTGTCTGGAATGTTATGAGTCGTCTAGAGGTAGATCTTTGTGGATTCGAAGGGAACGAATGATTGCTTTTGAGTAAGACTCCCGGTTCTGGTGAGTCCCAGTTGTAGAAATGAAGAGGTAGATCAGTTCAGATGGTAAGGAAGGACAGTATCGGAATCTTGAAAGTATCAATGGAGCCTTGACTTCTTAGTCGAGCTTTTCAATGGTAGGATCAACGAAATGGGATACTTATAGTGAATTGAAAGCATGTAGACGTAGAATGTGAGACATTTGATCAAAACGAAAATAGTATGAAATGGGTGAGTATGTGAGATGTGGAACGCATGTACAACAAATTATTGCATGATCGAGAAGGCGACCATTGGTCGAAGGTAGAGTGTCAAGGATAAGTTGCGTGAGTAAACGGCCGACCTTGTTAGGGTGAGTAGCCTTACATTGCAAGTAGAGTTCATGCATGGCGTTCTTATGTGTAACATGAAATTTCACGATTTAAGTTAAATGTGTAAATATCAATTTTAATCGAAAATGAGTCAGAATGTGCAAGCGTATGTTTAAAGAAAAGGTGATTTCATTCACGTTGCACAATGAAATTTTGAGCTTAATGATTTGCAAAGTATTTCACACTTTTATGATAAGTTAAATTGTTGCAAAAGAGACAAGAAAATGTTTGCCAACAAAACTTTTATAACCGAAAGGGAATTGATATGTGGATGTCACATAAATGAATGTGAGAGCCGACTGGTTTAATTCGTGTCGGTAAATTCTTTCAAAATTTTGTAGTATTAAAGACTTTCATCCAATATGTTACGGTCGTAACAACGCCGTTTTGGTTGAGTAGCATTGAGTTTTACGAATGGGAGTGCGCAAACGATTCTCGAGATCGTTGTGCATGACATTAAAGTTATGAGAATGTTAGGGTCATGAGTACCCGTTATTATCTAAGCATTATTCTTTAAAATGATAAAAAGGTGCGAGATGATTTATCTTTTGCGTTGTCATGCATGAAGGCTATGAACTCACCAGGTTGTAGAATATTATTTGCAAGCTAAGGAAGAACTCCGAGAGCGGAGAGGTGTTGGTCAAATCAGGGGAGGACGTTTGTAGTTTTGGTATATGTGTTCAAGAGGAGAGTTGGACAGTGAAAGAGTCAGGAGTGGATTATAGTGCCGATTGTATGAGGGTCTGTACCCTTGTTCGGTGATTGGAAATACAGTTGCCAAGGGACGATGGTGTCCGGAGGAAGGACTAGGAGTCATCAAGGTGTTGGTTTAGCAACTCATTATGAGTAGTGTTGTGAGGCAGAAATGAAATGTCCACGGCGTGCGATATTAGTCTTAAAGTGATCTTTTAATATTGGTGTTACATGAGTAAGCTTTGAAATGAGGGCGACGGGTTATGAAGTTGATTATGATATGTTGGAAGGATTTGGTTCCGTAAGGAACCCATGTTCAAGAATAGGTTAAGAAAGTATCAACAAGTTGGCTATTGATGTTGAAGTCGGCAGCTGTGTAAGTGGGCTGAGGCCGAAGATTTGAACCAGAAGAGTGAAAGTTGATAGAACACCTTGTAGGAGTGTTAAGTTAGTAAGGGACTGCTGTTTTAGAATAAGCATCCTACTTACGAGGCATGGAGGGATCGTAGAAGGATAAGGTATGTAGCACGAACGAAGCGAGTGTGTAAATTATGTCGTTCGGTGAGGGAATGTGCCCTGTTTATGTAAGGGCTCGGATCATAAAGAGCTAGCAAGAACGATTACGTTTGAGCTAATTGGGAACTAGGGAGTTATAGTTCAACTAGAGTTGAGAAAGGACAAAGTAGCGAGATAGACTCGATTATGTATGCGGGAGAATATGGAGGAAAGTTTGAATTGAGTATGAATGACCATGAGAGACCTGGTCGGCAGCGTGATGTTAAGAGTGGAGAATGTACGAATGAATAATGGCTTCAATTGCCAAGATAAATGTGCCAGCCAGTGTTATAGTAAAGCGATGTTAGAAAGATGAAGCATTAGAAGGAAGCCTTTGGGATTTCGGATGAAATGTACACTTTGCAAATCCAGTTGTCGGAGCGGGAGTGGGTGGTTACCCAAATAAGAAACCAATTGTTTTTTATGTGTGAGCCGCTAAGTAAGTGTATTTTGGAATCAGTGGAAGTTTAAAGAAGATGGTAGATGAATTAGTCGGAAATGTGTGATAGTAGATGCTAAATCTTTACAGAGCGTGAAATGTTTCTTATGTATGGAGGAATGATCCTAGGAGGAAATAGTTGGAGATGTGGTTATATATGGTAAGGAGAAAGTATTTTCAGCATGTAGAATGTCGGAAGAGAGGGACAAGTAAGGTTTGGTGGGCGGTGCTCCACACTAACGTGGGGAGGTGAAGATCGTACATCGGAATAAGGGAGTAGGTTGGAAGTAATAAGCTTGACAGTAACACCGAAAGGTGGAGTAGTGTGTGTACATCGCCATCGATAAGTGTGCGAACTTTTGGAAAGAGTATTGAGGAAGGGAATTGTGTATGATTTTGTGCAGGAAAGAAGTGGATAAGACAACTGAATGAGTTAAGTTAGTGACTTTGTGAGAAATGTTCAAACGGTTTGGTCGTGCAGTGATTGAGCTATTGAGGATAGTATGGGGTGACCATGGTTACTCCTCCCAGTTGAGCAAGGATGACCGAGGTTATGTTATATGACGGAACGCTTGTGGAAAGCAGTGGGGAATCGATGTATATCAGGATAAGTTTAATTCAGATAGGTGAACACTTCAACGAGGGAGCAAGAGGTTCCTACTTTTAGTTACGTATAAGTGTGGAGTGGTGAACTGGTGAGGATGTAAGAAATGGTTGATGAACTGTAGTCAAGGTGTTCCGAGAAAAAGGAAGTGTTATCTGCATAGACGGAGGTCGGCTGGGAGAAGACATCAGGAATGTGCATGGAAATCAATGAAGAAACTCTTGGGGTGTCCGATGAGATTGTAGAACGATTCTTAGTGCGACGCACGTCTCCATATTGGAGAGCAATTATTGGAAGTTGAGATGGTGGCGACCTTGCAAGAAATACGGGTGAGAAGGAGTTGACTTTTTCGCCATTATTGAACGAGTTGAAGTCGAGGCTTATAAGTTAGACTTGTCGAAGGTTAGTAAAGGTTCAATGGATATACCATAAAGAACGAGAGGAAACTTGAGAGGTAGAAGCGGATACGAGGTTCAAGTAACCACATCTTTTCCAATGAGGAATTCCGAGAACAAAATTCTTTTAAGGGGGGAGTGTTGTAATAACCCGAATTTCTAGCAAGTTAGAAAGTTAGGTGGCCAATGTCAAAGAAACGGAAGTTTAAGTTGAAGGACTTCTTGGAAATTTATGAAAGATATAAAATGGGTGTAGATCCCTATGATATCATCCAATGTTCAGTATTATTCTTGGGGGTTGGCGGCTGAGAAGGAGAGCAGAAGGAGAAGAGAGCATTTGGCACTGAGATTCAATAGAAGAAGTTCGTTTCTGGTAAGAAATCCTTTCCTCTGTGTTAATTCTTTGCAAAACGAGTAGGTGTATAAATCACACATGTGGTTTATCTTTTTGTTTAAGCTGTGTATTTCTGATAAGAACACCAATGGGGTCTAATTCTATTATTAGACTGTGCAAGGGTTTATTCAAGTGTCCAAATGGGTTTTGAGGTTAAGGATTAATACGTGCAAATTAAGAGAAGTAATAATGTTGAATTCGTCATTGGTTAAGCTAAGTAGGAAGGAATTTGGTTTGGATTCGGTCTGATATCGCTAAATACCGGAACTACCCAAGAAATTGGATCCGGAATGTAACCATTTCCCCTGTTACGGACTGGACCGTATAACCCTAAGATCCGAAACCTTGAGTCTGGGCTCAAAATGGTGGATCCGGTGTTTCCTTAAGTCTGGGCCGGAATGAAAACTGTTCCGGAAATGGTTGGGCCGTAGATGATCCGGAATTGGTTACCCAAAACAAGAACCAGAATATGAAAGGTAATCGGATCCGGAATTCGATCTCATCCAACACCAGAACTGGGATGGGGATCCGGAACTGGATCTTCCAGACCGTGTGATTCGAGTACTAGGTTGTTGGGCCGAAGCTTGCTTGGACCGAATTGTAGCCCATATGGGAAAATGAAATTAATTTAGTTGGTCCTAAATCCATGTGTATTAATTAGTTGGACTTTGACATTTAACGATCCAGTAACGTTTTATAAGAGTCTGGTAATTTATGTCTTGGGCCGGTAAGAAAAGTCCAATAGTTATGACTTTTGGACTAGGCGTGTAACTTTCCAAGTTAGATAATTTTGGGTTAAGTCCGGGAGCAATTCGGGGAAACGGTAGAGAGATTTATGACCTACGTTTTCTAATATAATAGGTGTTCCATCTAGAGATCGAAAGTGTAAGTGAGAAGCTTTGGAGCGAGCAAGTCAGGTGACGTTCTCCAACTAAAATACGCGATTTGACGTGTTTTCCAAAGAAAATGATTATGTAGAGATGCCATGTTATTTTACATGATTTTCTTTACTTAAATGAAAGTTGAATGTTTTCTGATTATGATTCGTTTACGAGCTTGAATTGTTTTACAACTGTGACGCATGTTCTCCATGAAATGTACGTTTTATTTTAAAGGACGACTTTTAGCAATATGAAATGAAGTGCAATGATTTCACGCTTGTGATTTACGTTATGCTATGTGTATGTTATGTGAAGTCAATCTGCACAGTGGGATCTGAGAACCTCGGGATCCGATGATCCCTTGGGCATTATGATGAGCTTGTAGGAGGGAATTCATTTCCTTCCTACTCGGATATGTGATGAGCTTGTAGGAGGGAATTCATTTCCTTCCTACTCGGATAGAGGGGAGTCTTCTTGGGCCACGATCGTGGTTAGCTATGCGATCCTTAAACACTGTGCAGTACCATGTTTGATGTTTATGTGGAATATGTTAAGAGTTTTTATAAAATGTTTTTATAAAGTTGATGTACGCTATTCATGGAGGGAACTCACTAGACCTCATGGTCTAACCCTCGCTTTTCAAAACTAAAACCTTTTCAGGTAAGCAAATAGTAGGAGGCTCAGGTAAGTGAGCAAGAGCAAGATATAGTACAGATGTAGCTAGAGACAGTCCAAGTGCCACTCATAGAAGCTAGACCGTTCTCAGTTGTATATAGGTTGTTTCCGCCAACCTTAGTTTGGAGACTGATGTAACAAAATTTTGGGACCCAGTTTTGTAAATGTTATGATTTAATGCTATGTATGTCCTATTGAAATTTTGGGCTGTTACAGTATTACTACCAGAAGGCCTGTAAAATGGGAAGAAATTATATTCCCAGACAACTGGACAATAACTCAGGATATTCGGAGAAATCCCATAATCCAGAGTGATTTAAAAAATGTAATACAGTCTAATGAAGGAATTATTCATATACAATTCAATGAAGATCAAAGAAGATTACTTTCTTCAAATAGCATTTTTCCCAGGTCTAGGTCTATGAGATCTCATTTGTCTCCTATTGATTACATAGTTGACCAACAATCTGCTCGAACTTCTAGTTCTTATATAAGAGAAGACATAAGAGAAGAAGATTGTCAAAGCTCTTTAGATCCTTTTGATGAAATAAGGATCCAAAGAAATGGTATTGTTAATGAAAGCAATATACATAAAATCAGAGAAACTGACACGATGTCAAATCTAAATTTTGTTTAAATGAATAATAAAATCAATTTCTCAAAAGGATCTTCTGCCAGAAAAATAATTGCTACTGATTTTAGAACAAATCCAAATTGGATTTCTTTAAAAAATTGGTATTCTAAAAGCTTTATAGATGCGGAGAAAAAAGCTTTAGCTAATGAATTTTATAATTTCTGTGAAAAAGAAAATAAGATTTTTGCTTACGTACCTTGGTTTATAAATAACTATATTAAAGAACATATTAATGTTATTGAAAAAAATTTCAAACTCCTTGGAAAAGGAGGAGGAGGAATTCAAAGAATTCAGACTTCTGTCTATCCCCCACAAGCTACTTTTTCAACAGAAAGAAATAATGTTTATATAACTTATTCTGCTTTTTCAAAACTTATTGAAGACAAGGTTTTAAATGTGACAATTAATCACATAAATGAACTTTTAGAAAAGCAAAATTATACAAATCTTTATCTTATTATTTTAGGAGAAAGATTAGATTCCCTACAAGAAAGTATGGAAAAAGTTTTAGAGAAAATTTCTATTCTCAAAAAATATTAAGGATGAAAGAAATAACAGTGAGGTTAAACCTAAAGAAACCTAAAGGAGATATAATTTTTACTTCACCCTCTATTCAGCCTCCCATTGAAATAAAAAAATTTAAGTTAAAAAATTCAACTTCTGATATTGAAAAAATGTTAGAAGAAAAGTTTAAAAACCTCTCTATTTCAAATCCACTATCTCTACTTTATAAAAAAAACCCATATTTTCTAATACAGAGGAATCCTCTGATAATGAACCTCATAAGGATACTATAAACAAAATGAAATGGGCTGAAAAACCTACTTTAAATAAATATTACTATCATCGTCCTATGCCAATGGATGTTCTTAATGAGGAACAGGAATACATTATCACAAACAGTTATAGCGGAAAATGCATTTATGAGTGGAATCTTGATGGTTTTACTAGTAAACATATTTATAATATGGCTCATCGTATGATGATGTATTGTACTGTTTGCAAAAAATCTGGAAATCCTATATTTTTATATAGGTCTTTCTTCATCTTTGCAATGTAGAGATTTATAATCTCTTCTTTAGAATGGGTTTCTGCATATTTTTGCGAAAGCTGTTGTAAAAGGCTGGTTTCTTCCATGTCTTCTTGTCGTTGATCATATTGTTGCTTATAAAGCTCAACCTTTTTAACGATGTTTGACACCATTTCATTACCATGTGGCTTTTTTGTTGTAGGATCTTCTCGAGATAATTTATCCCAGTATTTAGTAAGACCTTGCCTTTTTAAACAAGGGGCCATAATATCATTATAGCCAAAAATGGGTTTCCATTTCCAGATCCATGGAATGCCGAATTCTATAAAAAAACGAGCAAGTATTTTGACCCTCAATAATATATTGAGATTTGTTGTTATGAACTTTTGGAGAATAAGATATCCATTGTTTTAAACAAAGATTTAAATCCTCGGGGAGGATTTCACTAGTAGTTCCAAATTTCTTCCACTAAGTGAAGAACCAGTTTGGAACTGGGGAATGAAAACAATTTTCACAAATTTTTAGAAACAAAGTATGTTTCTTATTTTCGTTCTCATAATAAAGAACTTCTTCAAAACTGGAAACATAGTCCCAATAGTTGTATTTGAAATTACATTTATGAAGAGGAGAAAACCATTCTTTCTCAGCTAGTGGAGATATACCCCATTCTTCTAAAGATATAATCTTTTTTACAATAACCTTTGAGAAGTTATAAACCTCTGTCCTTGTTGAAGGAGAAAAATGAGTAATTTCTACAGAATTTGTAGAAATTAGGAGACCTTCATAAATTTGTCTCTGTTTATGTGAGCCATGAATGCTCGAAGTCTTATTAAGATATCTTTCTAAAATGATTTATGGATTATTCTTCCATTGAATATCTTTTTCTTCAATTAGAAGTATGACTTCTTTGAATTTAGTCTCGCAAAACTGAGAATCTGAATTTTCTTCTTTGCTAATATTAGCATAAGATGAAATTTCTTTTTTCTCTTTTCCTTAATATAATTAAGGTATTCTTTCTGAAGAGGATGATCTTCAGGGAGAGAAGTTCCTATAAGGTCCTTTAACTGATCATTAGTGTTTGCAATGTTTTGAGCTATTAGCTTTTGTTTTCCCATTTGAATGGTGTAATCTAAGGTAGAATTTCCACCTCTTCCATAATATAATAGTAATAATAATAAAATAATATAATAAAAATTATTTTTCCGACGGAACAACACATTTTGGCGGATTGGGCCGCCGGAATTCGGCCGAAATTTCAAAATTTTCAAAAAACCGGGTTTTTTTAAAAAAGATTAAATAAATTTCCGGCGGATTGAGCCGCCGGAATTCCGCCGAAAAAAGGGTTTTTAACCCTTTTCTTCAGCCGACAAACACACAAACCACACGACCACAAACCCTCTCCAAACTCAGCCACGATTTCGACGTCTCTCCGGCCGATTTCTCGCCTCTCCGGCCTATTTCATGCCGCCGACTTTAACCCTCTTCACCTCTCCAGCCGATTTCGACTCAATCTCCTTCTCTAGCCGATTTCTACACATTTGGGTAAAAAAAATTCTTTTTTCTTTGAAGAATGTGATGTATATATATGTATATGTATCTATATAGGGTCCCTTTCTTTTGCTAACCAATCTATTGGTACTAACCATGCTAACCAATCACAACCATAGATTATTAAGATCAACGGTTATAATTAAATAAAGGATTATAATATTATTCAAAATTAAAAAAAGAGAAGATTGACAATTTTGCATAAGTGCAGAGGGGCATTTTTGTCCAAAACAACAAAGATTAAAAATAGAATCACCTAATTATCAGGAATAGAAATCGGAAATATCTTCTCTTCAAAAAAGGAAAAGAAATCGCAAGTATCTTCAAGAACATCACGCGCAACCAAAAACCATGTACTTATGTGCATACACTATTTGTTTATGTGCATATGTGCATATAAACTGTGCATATGATTATTCTGGTTGTAGGTTTGATTATTCTTCTCGTATACACGCTATTTGTTTATGTGCATATGTGCACATAAACTGTCGTACTTAATTATTAAACATATTGCTTATGCACATGTGCACATAAACTGTGCATATTATTATTATTATGGCCTGTAGATTTGATTACGCTTATGGTATAAACGATATTTGTTTATGTGCATATGTGTAGGGGTGTGCATCGGTCGGGTCGGGCCAAAAAAACCCTAACCCGATCGGGTTTCGGGTTTCGGGCCAAGTCCGGGTTCGGGTTTCGGGTTGGGCCGATCCCAAGCCCAGTTTTTTAGCCCAATTTGTTGTCTGATGCTTCTATGTTTGCATGTGAGAGCTGTTAAACAAAATCAATTAAACACACACCTCACACACACACGTACTGACGTACTGCATCACAATTAAACACACACACACACAGCTTAAACACACACACACACACAGTTCATACTTCATAGTAACAAAAAAAATTCAAACATTTTTAAAAAATAGAAACAGAAATTATAAATTATAAACAGAAAAATAGAAACATAAATTATAAATTATAAATATATATATAATATATTTACGATTTATTGAAAAAAAAATATTTTTTTAAAAAGTTCGGGTTTCAGTCGGGTTCGGGTTTGGGAAAACCCAACCCAAACCGAACCGAACTTACCCGATATATATTTCGGGTTCGGGTAAAATCGGGTTACGGGTTATCGGGTGGCTCAAGTTCTGGTTTATCGGGTTCGGGTTCGGTAGGGTTTTTCGGGTCGGTCGGGTTATGCTCACCCCTACATATGTGCACATAAACTGTCATACTTGATTATTAAACATATTGCTTATATGCATATGTGCACATAAACTGTGCATATGATTATTTTGGCCTGTTGGTTTCGTTGTTCTTATGGTATAAACGATATTTTTTATGTGCATATGTGCAATTTGATGGGTTTTTAATCGGTTAAAAAAATAATAACTGTAAAAAAATCTCAAAACGTTGTAATGTTGAAAAACGGATATCTAATTTTAAAATAAAAGATCAACTAAAATGAAGTATATCTCGTAATCTTGGAATGGGATATGTTTGTTTTAAATGTGAGAAAAAATAGGAATGTGAATTGATAATGATTGTCTTTGATTTGTGACAAAATAATGAATGAATCGTGGGAGAGAGGGTGGATTTAATTGTGAGAGAAATAATGAACTAACTTAGTGGATATAAGGAAATATATATTAATAATGTGAAAACCCAATTTTACTGGCGTTAACTTAAACCAACAATAATAGAGAATTGTGATTGGTCAATTGATGGTTAGCACGATTATTTCCAATACGTTGGTTAGCAAAAGAAGGGACATCTATATATATATATATATATATATATATTTTTTTTTTTGAAGATTGTAAATGATTTTGATGTACATATATTATATATCCAATGTATGTATGTGATGTATGTATGTGTTTATATCATGAAATCTTGATTAGAAATAAAAAGGTCCATGTATGTATGTGATGTATGTATGTATGTATGTATGTATGTGTTTCTTCTCAACATAGGTATGTATGTGTTTATATCTCTAAATCTTGTATGTATGTATGTATGTGTTTATTTTGTTCTCAAGATTTCCCATTGGCTTTTTTAAAAATAAAGCTAATATGAATATTAACTTTTTTTAAAGTTAATGCTATTAATGTAACCTCAATTGTTTATATAATATTAAAATTAATATAACGTAATAACTATTGTAAATAATATATTTAAAAAATGATTTAAAGAACAATCCAATACATGTTTATGTATGTATATATATATGTAAAAAATTATGTATGTGATGTATGTATGTTATAATGTTTATATATAAATATGGACTTTTTTCTAATATTTGTGTATATTATGTGTATATAAAATGTAAGTTATAAATGGACTTTTTTCTAATATGTGTATATCTCTAACTTGTAAGTTTTGATATGTATGTCAATTTATATAGGTATGTATTTGTAGCTATGTCGACTAATACAGATAGAGGATGCATGTATAAACGAGTAAATAGGAGTGGTGAAATAAATCATGTTTTCAGATGTGAAGTAGAACGATTTTTGGATTTTGCTTTCACATATGAGCAATCTATTCTACCGAGAGGCATAGATGAGGGGGTAACATTATTTACAAAATGTCCTTGTAAGAAATGTAAAGTTACGAAGTATAACATTAGAGATGAGGTTCATTTAGATTTATTAAGAACATGATTCATGCTATCTTATACTCACTGGTATGCACATGGCGAAAGAGAACCCTTAGTTCAACAGGCAATAGTAGACGAAGATTATTCCGAGGTTGACGGTGTTCAACAAATGGTGATGGACCAAAATATTCCCGGTACATCAAGTACGTGGGAGGACCAAGAAACAAATCAACATGCACGACGTTTCTATAAGATGTTAGAAGCTTCGGACCAGCCGTTGTGGGAGGGATGCCAAAACTTTTCAAAGTTAGGGCAACGTCAAGGTTTTTGAACTGGAAGACAAATTGCAATGTACCAGAGACAACCTACAATCGTAACATTGCTATGGTGAAAGAAATGCTACCTAACAGTGAACAATTGGTTGGTAACTTTTACGAGACAAAGAAGATGTTGAAGCAACTTAGTCTGTCGAAAGAGAAGATTCATGCTTGCAAAAACCATTGCATGCTATTCTATAAGGAATCTGCCAATTATGACACTTGTCAAGTGTGTCGGGAGCCTCGCTACAAAACAACTGGCCGAAACAATAAGGTACCTCAGTTGGTGTTGACATATTTACCTATTACAGAAAGATTGCAACGAATGTATTTGTGTAAGAAAACAGCAAAAGAGATGACTTGGCACCGTCAACATCAGACTGAACAGGGAAAGATGGCACATCCGAGTGATGATGAGGCTTGGAAACACTTCGATAGGCTACATCCTGATTTTTCATCCGATATCGGGAATGTTCGTCTGGGCTTACGTACAGATGGTTTCAACCCCAATAACTCGAACTCAAATCCATATTCACTATGGCCCGTTTGTCTTACAAACTACAATCTACCGCCTTGGATGTGCATCAAGGAGTCCTACGTCCACCTCGCTTAGCTGATTCCCGGCAAGAAGAGTCCCAGACAAAACTTGGATGTATTTCTTCAGCCTATGATGCTTTTCGTAGGACCAATTTTACCATGAGGGCCGTATTGTTGTGGACGATTAGTGACTTCCCTGCTTATGCCATGCTTTCTGGTTGGAGCACGCATGGAAAGTTAGCTTGTCCATATTGCATGGGCAATGCAGGTGCATTCCAGTTACGAAGCGGAGGGAAGTCGTGTTGGTTTGACTATCACCGCAAGTTTCTACCACAGAGACATGCGTTCAGACGTGACAGAAAGAAATTTCGTAAGGGACATACCGAGACGACCGATCCACCCTTAGTGCCAACCAGTCAACAAATATGGAATCAAGTGTGTATCCTTCCTACGGTTTATGATGGTGTCCCACACAAGTCAAGGCACTATAGAAAGCCTGTGGGTTTTGGGGTAACACACAATTGGGTAAAGCGGAGCATTTTCTGGGAGCTGCCGTATTGGCACACTTTGTTGATACGGCACAACCTGGATGTAATGCACATTGAGAAGAATGTGTTCGATAATCTGTTTCACACGATTACGGACACACAAAAATCAAAGGACAACATCAAAGCAAGGAAAGACATAGAAGAATACTGCAATCGACCGGAGTTGCATCTCACGGAGGAACGAAATAAAATATTTAAACCGAAAGCGGAATACACTTTGAAAAAAGAGCAAGTAATAAAGGTGGGTGAATGGTTGAAGACATTGAAATTTACAGACGGCTATGCTTCCAACATAGGGTCATTATTTAACCTTGAGAAGGGTAGTTTCTATGCCTTCAAGAGTCATGATTGTCACGTGTTCATGCAAAGACTGCTCCCTATTGCCATTAAAGAGACGGTACCCACCCAGATATGGGATGCCATCACTGAGTTGTGCACATTCTTTCGTGCAATATCCTCGAAGGTGTTACATGTTGATGACTTGATTCAATTGAATACAAGTATAGTTGAAACGATCTGTAAGTTGGAAAGAGTCTTTCCACCGGCGTTCTTTGATTCCATGGAACACCTTGTGGTACATCTGGTGGATGAGGCACTAGTTGGGGGTCCGGTTCAATACAGATGAATGTATCTCTACGAGAGACGTCTTGGATCTTTGAAAAGGACAGTGAGAAACAGAGCAAGGGTAAAAGGGTCGATTGTGGAGGCATATTTGGTGAACGAACTCTCTAACTATTGTGCGCTGTATTTTGATCCAACTGTAGAGACGTGTCTAAGCCGTGAGCCTCTGAATTTTTCCCCCGAATGTGAGTCTTCTGACCAACGCTTGAAAATATTTAAAACCCCGTGTCGTCCATTATACGATAAGGCCGGAAAACATTGTCGGTTGGATGGTGGAGATATGCACAAGGCTCACACATACATCTTGCTTAACTGTGAAGAAGTCTTTCCTTTCATCCCCATGTTTGATGATTGATTTAGACTTTCGGAGCCGTATATTGATGAAGCGGGGCTCGACAAACGTAGAGGTGACCACTTTGTTGTTTGGTTTGAGAACTACGTAAGTACTCCTTATGAACCCATCTTTTTCATCATCATTTATATGTACTTAATACCATATTAAAAATGACATACTATTTTATAATATAGGTTATGACTCGGACTGACCCTCAATCGGCCATCTGAAAGTTTTGGCACAAGGACCTCTCCGTTGGGCTTGGAGACACCCAGGTTTTTTTGTAAATGGTTACAAGTTCCACACTCAGTCTCACGGTAGGAATCGCATCATACATAATAGTGGAGTTTGCGTGAGAGGCTCTTGTTACTCGGAGTTTGATGCGAACTGCTATGGATTGTTGGATGAAGTGTTAGAGATAGAATATCATTCGACACTCGGTCGTTGTGTTGTCCCAATATTCAAATGCGCATGGTTTGATACAGTTAACGGGGTCTGAGTTCACCCAAAGCATAATCTCGTGGACGTCAAACAAAGATCAAGACTTCGTTCAGACGACCCTGTTATCCTAGCATCGCAATCTGAACAAGTCTATTATGTGCCATATCCATCGAATAAATTAAAAGATTGGTGGTCTGAGGTGAAGACAACGCCTAGAGGGGTCTATGACTTGGCATCAAGTACACTTGAAGTACCGACAGTTGAAAATGTAGACGGGGAACAGTTTTTCCAAGAAGATGATAGAATTGCACCCACAGTTGGAAACAGAGATGTGGATGAACGCATCCATCTTAACACGGTTGTAGAGGGCATCGAAATTGCCAATGACGGTCGCGACTTCTGGCATGTTGACGAGAGTGGTAACGAAGAGGACGAGTTCCAAGACTCGGGTAGTGACTCTGACGAAGAAGAACCTGACTTGTCTGATCACTCATCTGATGAATAAATACTATGTTAACCTTAGACTTAGTAAACTTTGTCTAATTGTTTCCATGTTTTGCTATCTGTTTGTCACATTTACAAAGTTATCTATTGATTTGTGACCATGTTTACCTATCTAACATTGTGTTGTAAACTTGAACTATTGTTGTATGTTTTCTAACGTTGCTTTGTAGACAACGCCGTGTACCCCGGGATCCGGACGAGGTACTCCTAGCCGAGGTACCGGCAAAGCGTCTAGTAGCGGTTCGGCACATACAGAGGCGGAGTCTGGATATGAGGACCGTGCCAGTGGTATTCCGGAGCAAGTCCCGGCGCCGTCGAAGAGGATGATGATTGCTCCATGCTCTGATTCGTCAATGGAGTAAATTCATTTTTATTAACTAATTGATCAAATTAATTGTTCTTTGTATCGATATTATTTAATTTCAATATGTAGGTTTGATTATGCACCCGCGAGCCGAGTTGCGACAAAGCTCAATCGGCTATACTTTTCTGGGGCATGTCGTACTTGGTCCTACATCCCTCTTTTTGCTCGGAACCAAATATTTGAGCGGTTCCAGGTTCGTAGTGTATATTTAAGTAATTAAATCCTTGGTAGTATTCTTGTAAACTTAAAAATAACTAAACATGTACGTTCAGCAATACTACACATGGGACCCGGCGTTGGACTCTCGGATTCGTCAAATCTGGGAGAGGAAATCTGCGAAATCCTACAACGATAATCTTTCAACTGCACGAACTAGAGCCGCCCGTTTGAGCAACGCGAATGGTCGGCCTTATGACGAGAACGACCCGAATAGAGATATGAACTTGTTGCGGCCCTTCAATCCCCACTGGTTAGATACACATCAGTGGAACGAAATGATCGATGTCTGTAACATCGATCATTGGAAGTCGGTTTCAATGGTGGCGCGTTCGAACCGGATGACAGAGGTTGATGGCGAAATATCGAAGCACACCAATGGATCAATCTCTTTCGGAGAGACAGCTGCAAGATTGGTATGACCTTCATATGTTATAATTAACCAATTGCGTTACTAGTTTGTTGCTTGCTTAACATGTTATAATTCGCCTATGTTTGTATTATTTGAGCTTTGCAGACGAAAGCGAAAGGAGGCGTGCCACCGACGGGTATTGAGCTCTTCGACCATATCCATAAGAAGCGTCGGTCGGGAACGGATAACACATCTTCAGAATCCGGGGAGTATGTGACATCGCGGTGTAGCTGTTATGCGGTAACTATTCTTTGACCAAGACTTTATAATATCTACATAGTTTGTGTTTAACTATAAACTTTATAACTATCTATCTTATATATCTAGTTTGAGTTGCCATTTGTTGGGCAAACGTTAGGATTGTTATATATACGGCATGCACTTTATTGTTTAACTTTAAGCTTTATAATTGTTTTGCTATATATCTTGCCGTTAATATCTATCTAGTTTGGGTTGCCATTTGTTGGGCAAACATTAGGATTGTTTAACAGGAAAATGGAAACGTCCCACCAAAGGGTCTTTGGCCTAGCGGTATGGGAGCCTCTGTCCTCGTAGGAGGTCAGGGGTTCGAACCTCACCAAAGGTGAGGAGGGTGTGTGAGTTTAATTGTTCCATTTGCCGTATATGAATATCATATACTTCAAAAAAAAATAGAAACGTCCCATTTACAGCCGTTATACTGTCGAAATTGACTTGTATAATTTTGTAAAAACCACAGGGTGGGTATTGGACATGCGTCATAGAGAGGTATGGTGAGGACCCTGCCAATCATCCGCCACTTGATACACAGTTGTGGCATGACCTGACCGGGGGAACGAAGAAAGGTCGTTCATTTGGGTTTGGGTACCATCCAGATCCCACTGCGATATTGGGTGGGTCATCATCGTCAGGTGGTGCATCGTCTTCCTCCCAGCAGGTGTGTACCCATTTTTTTCATTAAATGATGTTTATCAATTTGATTTATAATTCATATTAAATATTCTAACGTCTTTTTTATTTTGTAGCAAGTGGTTGAGAACTTAATGACCAAGTGCAAGAGTTGAAGCAGCGAGAGGAGCAACGTCATGCAGAGGAAGATAGCCATCGGCAAGAGGAAGCGAGACATGAAGAGATCCGTCGTTTGGAACAAGAAAGATTTCGAGCACAATATGATGAGATCTGCGCGTTGGTCAAAAGTCTCAGTCAAGATGCGTCTCGTCCGCCTCCGCCTCCGTAGTGATTATGAAACTTTTATAATTGTGTTTTGTGTTTTGTGTTATTTGAACAAATTTGGAACAACTTGGAACAACTATTTGGTTGTTTTGGCCCGAACAATATATTGGCCGTTTTAATTTATGATATTTAGCATTTTAGCAGATTTTACAGTTTTTAGCAGGTTTTTGAATAAAAAAACAGGTTTAGCAGTTTTCAGTTGATTCTTAGAAAATCAGCCATTTTTTCGGCGGATTTGCGGCGGTTTTATCCGCCGAAAATCATAAAAAATAAATATTAAATCAATAAATTAAAAAATAATTAAAAATATTTTCGACGGATCTTTCTGCTTGAAATCCGCCGAAAATAATATTTTTCTTAAATTATAAATAAATAAATAAAACAAATAAAAATATATTTCCAACTGAAAAATCCACCGAAAATATATTTCTTAATCATTTTGTTAATTAAAATTTGGTTAATCGGACCTTTTTTTTTCGACGGCTTTTTGGCGGCCATATCCGCCGAAAATGGAATCCGCCGAAAATGGTCAGTCTCGGCGCCTGTTTGTCCGGCGACCTTTTCCGCCGAAAATGGGTTTTTCCGGTGGATTTTTCTTCCTAAAATCCTGGCCTGTTTTGTAGTGTGGTAATGCGTCCTTTTTGCCCATTCAGAAATGCTTATCGGTTGTTGCTATTTCTTATCAACATGTAGATGGAACGTCAAATGGATCTGCTTGGTTTTCAAGCAAAAGATTTTGATCCAACGGGATGGGAACTTGCGTTGGTCACAACTCCCAGCACCGATATCTCTTCATTTCAGGAGAGACAACCGGTAAACCCTTCCACAAGTGTACACATTATTATGCCTCTTACCTGATAAGCACTTGTTATGCCTCTTACCGGGTAAGTGACACCTGATAAGCGCTTACCAGGTAAGATTTTCGATCATGAAAATATTTGTAAATTGGTGTTCTAATGAAGAATTGTGTGGGGCAGGGTGATGGTGATGGACTGGACTCGCTCACACTCAACAGTTTGTACGATGAAGGAGCATACAAAGCCGCCCAACAGCCGGTGTATGGGTCTCCGACACCCAACCCATTTGAAGTAAGTGATCCGTTTCACGTGACTCTTGAACCAGTTGCGATGGCTAACCCTTTCGGTCCATACCAACCTGCACAACCACAACAGAATTTGATGATGGATGCACCAAATCCTTTCGTTGATTCGGGGTTTGGTCCGTTGCCGGTTAGCGGTGGTGGCCATCCTCAAACGACTAACCCGTTTGGGGCTGCCTTGTTGTGATAATCTTGTTAACACACACGTCGAAACTTAAACGAAAAAGAAAAAGAAAAAGAAAAAGAAAAGGAAATTAAATATTTTTTTAGTGTATATCTGGAATGGAGAAGTGTTTAGGTGATTTTGGTGCATCATATGAGGTATGTACTTGTGGATTTTGATGTTGGTCATAAAACAGCTCCTATGTTCTACCTGTAACCTCCTTGTTTTTTTTTTGGGGGCTGTTATATCTTAAATTTTGGGGAATGTAATCTTGTTTTTTGTTCTATGTCTTTTTAAATATGGACTTATTTGTAGTTTTTAACTATACTACTTTATAAAAATAATAAAGCAGTTATTTTCATAATCGAATTGTGTCCCGCTGCATCGTGCTGGTACGATGACTAGTGTATATATAATGCATATTAAATAACAGAATAAGTTTTTTTTAAACTGTATTCATGATCAAAAAATATTATACCACAATTATTAAACTTTTACAATTTTATAAGCGGATCACATGTACTTAAAAATAAAAAAAAATTATCATAAAACAAATCAATCATGAAATTGTCCTCTTCCCATAGAACACAATATATAATGAGTCGGTCTGCTAGTAATTAATACATTTGTAGCTTTTCAATTTGTATAATATGCATTTGACATTGTAAACTCAACAGAAGATATATAATACATTTGTAGCTTTTCAATTTGTATAATATGCATATTTATGTATTCACATGTGAAAATAAACTGCAATTGGCTCCTAACATGGTAGTAAATTCATATGATGTCATAAGGATCTGAATATGGCCCGAGAACTACGAGCAAAAACAAATTTATTGAATATCCCATGAAAATTGTCGAAAGACTTGAACTATAAAGAAGTGATGAACAACGGAAGAATAAGATAAAAATATCATAGATCATGAATAATGAATTTTCAATTTCTAACCAAATGGTTCGGTTCATTTCCTGTTAAACCCTGAATGGATATAACTGTCTGTATCAATAAAGTTGTCAGTATGTTAACATATAAGTTGTTGTTCGGTTGTTGTACTGAATAAACAATCTGAATGTAAAAAGTGACCATTTTACCCCTAATCTTTAAATAAATAACTTATAGGAAACTATTGGACCAAAATGCAAAGGTAGATGAATCATACACCTATGCAGTAATAACAATTCAATTATAACAGGGAGCAAAGTTGCAACAAGACAGGTAATGAACAAAGGAAAATACATACTTCAAATCTTGTTATTGTATCAAGAGGATATACTCTCTACGAATTCCATCCAATCCAATCTGAGGAAGAAACAAAGCATTCAAGTTCACTAAAAAATAATTTGGAAAATAAGGTGATAAATCATGTATTGTCATAAAGAAGACGTAAAAGATATTAAAGTTAAACACTATAGCATAATCCGGAAAACTCATAATACAGGTTACTGCACTTAACGCGTGTTTTGCCACTACTAAACGAAATACTTTTACCTACGAACTTTTTCCTAGGAAATCTGTCGCTAAATGTTGATTCGTCACAAGACCGTCACAAAAGTTGGTGGGTAAATTTTTTGTGGGTAATGAAAATCAATGACAGATTACCCAGGGGATTCTCTGGGTGATCCAGTGGTATTTTCTTGAAAAACACTGGATTCTACCGAACCATTGATATTTTCTGGATGATCCATGAGTAATTACTGAAAAAAAATTTCCTTGATAAATTTTATGAGTAAAAGTCATTTGTTTTGTAGCGTGTAGAACCATAATGGTTGTCAATTAACTAATTATATCAAAAATAATATGAAGAGTCACTACTTCATTGTTGTTAACAATAATAGCTTAATAAAAATTTACAACCGGATGATGCCATATTTATGGGGTTGTTTAAAGGGGTCCAATTATAAAAATTTACAACATGTGGCGATGAAAAAAGCCCAAAATAAACGGTTGTTTAAAGGGGTCCAATTTGAAAATTATGGAGAGGACATTTCTTTACTCCAATACGCGGATGATGCCATATTTATGGGAGAATGGTCTCGGAATAATGCAACTAATCTAGTCCGGATCCTTAAATGCTTTCAAGTTTGCTCGGGCCTTAAAGTTAATTTGGAAAAAAGCAAAGTGATGGGTGTGAAAGCCAGTATCGAAGAAGTTAAAAGAATGGCTAGATGGTTGCATTGCAAGGAGGGGGAGATTCCATTCACTTACTTAGGTATGCTCGTAGGGGGGAAGATGTCTAAAGCTTCTAGTTGGAAACCGGTTATTGAAAAGTTTCAATCCCGTTTTTCGAATTGGAAGGCTAGTAGCATCTCCATTGGGGGAAGACTTTGTCTTTGTAAGTCGGTGTTGGGAAGCTTGGGGACCTACTTTTTCGCTCTCTTTAAGGCTCCTAACAAAGTCCTCCGTACGTTAGAGAGTATTCGGTGCCGATTTTTCTGGGGAGGTAATGAAGACAAGAAAAAAATATGTTGGGTTGCTTGTGATAAAGTTCTAAATAACAAAGTCAAGGGAGGACTTGGAATTGGCAGCCTTAAAGCTCTTAATCTCGCAATGTTGGGTAAATGGCGATGGCGATTTCGAACGGAAACAGATGCGTTGTGGAGGGGGATCGTGAACAACTTTTATGGTAGTTCGGGGGGGGGGGGGGGTTCCTGGATGGAAGCAGAAACAGAGACAACGGTGGCATTTGGAACACAATTGTGGGTTTGCAAAATGACTTGGAGAAGTTGGGGATCAATATTGATAACATGTTCGAGTGGGACTCACGCAACTCTTGCTGGAAATGGAAGCTGGAGGTGGATGGCCAGTATTCGGGTGTCTCTCTTCGAAGAGTTATCGACAACTCACTGCTCTCGGGGACTGAGTTAGTAACTTGCTGGAATAGGTGGGTGTCGGGTAAAGTTACCACGCATGGAGGGTACGGCAAGAAAGATTGGCGACCAAAGATAATTTAACCAAGAGGGGGATCGTTATTGAGGCGGATGGCTGCTCGCCTTGTGTGTCGCATCCAGAAAATTCAGACCATCTCTTTGTGCAATGTTCGACGGCTCGGGAAGTGGGAGCTCATCTGCATCAATGGTGGAACGCTTGGCCGACATCTGCTGTTTCGGTTAAGGACCTGTGGGATGCTGCGCAACAAACGAGTGCTCACAACCATATAAGGGAGGTGGCGGAGGTGATCTTCTTGGCTTATTCTTGGGTCATGTGGAACGAACGAAACGAGAAACTCTATAAAGGAAAGATGAAAAACACAAGGGAGATCGCTAATCTAATCAAATATTCTGCATTTTACTGGATTAAAGCTAGATCTAAGATTGGTAGTGTCTTATGCTGGGATGATTGGAATAATTCCCCCACAAAGTTTGTAAATAACCTGTGTTATCTAGCGTCTCGCTAGTTTGGTTGGAATGAATCGTGCTTTTTGCTGTCAAAAAAAAAAATTTACAACCAAGACTTTCCAAATATTGGTAAACTAAAAGTTGATAACTAAGTTCATTGTTGTATTCTTTCAAGAAATAAAAGTTCATTGTTGTACTACACAACTTTGCTTTTTCGTTGTACTCTCAAGGCTTCATACTATTTACATCTCAAAAATAACCGAAGGTACGAAAGAGAGTCTATCATTGACATGTTAGACAAAAACAACTTGAGTAGGTGTGTGAGAAACTAGAAGTGAAATAGCGTTTACTTTTATAAATCCATGGAAGTCACTGTTAGTACCAAATGTATTCAAGATTTAGGGTATAATTGTAACTGTCAACAATAGTCAAAGTCTAGTAAGAAATGGTCAAAGTCAAGGGTATTATCTAGTGATAGTCAAAGGTAAATAGGGTATTGTAAGGGCAGCCAAGAGAGGTCATTAGAGAGTATTGCATACGTGAGTGTGTGTAATAGAGAGATGACCCTCTAGAGAGAGAATTTAGATCTAACTCATATCTTGTATCAATTCTCTCTTTTAATCAAGTGCTTCATTGTTAAATCATTGTTATCTGAAACTCTCAATTGGTATCAGAAACTAGCAGAGGAATTTGTGCATCAATTCAATGATTTTTATCAATTTTTGAAGGGTTTGAAGAGGTTTGAGTTTTTGAAAATGCATTGAAAACTTTCAAAAAATCACATTCTTCAATTCAAGAATATTCTTATTTTCCCAACTTTCAGATTCAGGAGGAGACATATAAGGTATATAGAAATGTAAAAAAATATCTGGAAAAAAATTGCGTCCTATAGGATTTGAACATATACCAAAGGTTTAGAAGACCTCTGTCCTATCTATTAAACAATGGACGCTTTTCATTGACATTTTATGTGGTAGAAAGTTAACTTTAAAAACACTCAAACCATTTATCTTATATCTTATATGTAGCAACAACAATTTTCATGTATATGCTCCAACTTCAACAGTGTAAGAGATTGTAATGAATATATATGAACAAGTATATTGAGTCGAACAAACCATACATGCCAATTTCAGCATCTGATCTTTCCAAAATGGAAACAAGAAGCTGATTAACAGCAAACCCATTCAACTTGGTAGGTGATTAATTCAGTATGAACTACATACATACACATATAATATCTAAAGGCGTTAACGGGGATAAATAGCGTTGTAACCCTCTTGACTTAGTGTGATATTCTCGCTAGTTCGTTGGTTGGAATGAATGAATTCTTGTTGTTCCGAAAAAAATATCTAAAGACTCAAATTCACTAACTACTACATGAAATAACTAAAAAAAAGATAGATATCATGTTAATGCCAAAAATCACTCCTCGAGATAACTTAAGGTCGGTGTGGAGCTTTAACAACTAAAGATATTATTTTTCTATTAACACGCGACAAAGACGATATAGTAAATGAACAAAAGATTTTGGTGATGCAGAAAACCCCTTTCGAGGGTAAAAACCACGGACGACAGTGAAGATCGTCGGTGCACTACGGACGTCAAACAGGGACGTCGTCCTATGGAAACAAGGTGTCGAAAGTACCAATGTTTACAATATGGTTGTAAATAAAAGAAATTGTGAGTTTGGAACTGATATAGTCATGAAGTTTCTTGTATGTTGTCGTATGCTCTGAGACTAGACTTATGTACAATATCAGCTTTGTTGTTTGGCCTTCAGGGGAATTGTGCTTCGTTTATATAGGTTATTGGTCATTAAATGGGTCTTTTATGGTCTTAAATGCTAGCAACGGAATCTTCGTATTGATGGTGCTTGGTGACATGCATTAAAGACACATAAAATCACGGTTTATCGTGAGTTAGTAACGATAAATACGCGTCGTTAGATATTAATAATTGTCGTTACTTAGCGATGTTCGACTATATGAATGTCTTTAGTCATAGGTTGTACGTCGAGGATAACTGGCGACATTCATCAAAAAGTGACGATCGATAGTCTTTACAGGCATTGGTCGTCAAGACCTGTTCTTACGGAGTGTTCAGTCGTATAAGTCTTGCGTCGATAGTAACTATTTGGGATTTTTTTTTTACCAAAACAATATATCTGATCATTTGAGGAGCAACTAGAACAAGAATGGGATAAATGATCTCAACTCTATCAAGTTAATAATGGTTCATCAGTCCCCACGCCTTTGTTACAGAAACACACACAATACTAGGACTATATTTCAACTTTGAATTCAAAAAATGTATAATTGCCAAACAAGAATTCATATTTCTTTCCTGATCATTTGTTCAAATACGAGCAGAAGTAGACCCAATTTGATAAAAAGAGCAAAATTTAACACATAAAACCATTTTTATGCATAAAAAACCCTGACATACCAAATCCAACACATTTTGTAGTACGATCGATGAACAATGAAAAGCATAGAATTGAAAGAGACGAGTGTTGTTCAAAATCACGATATCAAAGCTAGCAAAGCAAACACATTTTATTTACAAAAGGATTTCAATGAAATAACCTTTTCAATTGACGGTGAAGCCTAAAAGGAGAAGGGGATGTGGTCACTATGGCGGTGATGGCAGCTCTATGTTCGTCTCTCTCGCTCTCGTTGTTGCTGCTTCTTCAATAGACTAGGGAGCTATAGGAGCTTATTTTTTATAAATTTTATTTAAAACGACGACGGACTTTCGAGGGAAATTCCGTCGTTCTAATTTATAAAAAAATATTTTTTAATAATTATTAAATAATCTTTAATTATAAATCATTAAATAATATAGCCCAATAAAACTCTATAAATCCATTAAAGTCCAATGAAACCTTTTAAATCCAAGTAGAATCGATTAAAGCCCAATAAAACCAAATAAACTCAATAGTTCCATTAAATTTCACTGAGATTCATTAAAGTTCAATAAAACCGAATAAAGCCTAACAGAACCGATTAAAGCCCAATGAAGTTCATTATAGACCAATGAAACCGAATAAAACCCAATAGATCCAACAAAGTTCACTAAGATCCATTAAAACCAATATTATCCATTAAAATGCAATAAGACTAAATAAAGCCTAATAAAACTCATTAAAGCCCAATAAAACTAAATAAAACCCAATAGATCTATTAAAGTCCACGAAAATCCATTAAAGCCCAATATAAGTATATAAACCCCATATAACTAAGTAAAGCTCAATAGAACCTATTAAAGCTCAATAGATCCATTATAATCTACTAAGATCCATTAAAGGTCAATATAACCTATTAAAGACCAACGAAACCGAATAAATCCTAATAGATCCATTATAGCCCAATCAAAACATTTAAAGCAAAAAAGCCTATTAAAAAACAATAAAGTCTATTAAAACACAATTAGACCTATTAAAAAGTCCACTAAGATCCATTGAAGCCCAATAAAACCTTTTGTGATCCTTGGTGACTTACAATATGTTTATATTCAAGTGTGTATTGCATATATGCATATGGTGTCTAATGAGCTTGATTAGACCACTAAGACCCATTATAGCTTAATAAGACCCACTAGGATCCGTTATAGCCTAATAAGACCCTTTATGACTTATTAAGGCCCAATAACATCAATGTGACTTGTTACCTATTTGTATGTGGTTACCGAACAACACGAACATATCTATACACTCGCATATACACATGCATATAGACATATAGGGTGTGTTTGGTACGCAGACATGACATAATAGAAACGGATAAAACATGACATATCAATTGTTCAGCGTTTTGTAAGACATGACAGAACTGGGCAGAACAGGACATGACATGACATGACATGACATGACATGACAGGTTTAATGAACAATTTACCTTTAGTAAGATGTTTAGTGTTTTTACACCAAATAATCAATCTAAATGAATCAACAAAATGTTATCAATCAAAAACACAAGACAACAAAACAATCATGTATCAAAATGCTATACAAAAACATGTATCAAAATGATATACAAAAACATTTATTAAACATGTATCAATATGCCATACAAAAACATGTATCAACCATGTATCAAAATGATATCAATCATGTGTAGCACCCGTATTTTCAGGAAAGAAAAGGTGGCATCGAGCCCGTTTGACGTTTGACGAAGTAGGCTCCGAGTGTGGAAATACCCACATTGGACCCCTCCCCCCAATGGCGGAAGTGTTTCGGGTGAAAAAGGAAGATTTTTGGGCTTCGGTACCATAGACACGATAGTGTCGACGACTGTGACATTGGTCACTATCGCCGGGCAAAATCGCCGGAAGTGTACCACGAGGTACTTCACGCGGGAGCGTGCCAGCGATAGTGACCAGTGTCACTATCGCAGGGCATAGTCGTCGTCGGCCCCTGATTGTTTAAAAACGGGATTTTGACTCCTCTCATTTGTTACTTCACAAACGACTACCCCTTTCTCTCTAAATCGAACACCTTCACCCCCATTGTTAGTTTTGAGCTTTTAAGCCCCAAGATTGGAGATTTCAAGTGCTCTTTCTTCATCTAACTTGGTCTTGGAAAGTAAAGCTAGAATCCTTTCGCTTCATCTCCTTCATCAAAGTTTTCTAGGGTTTCATCCAACATTTTTCTCCATTTTGAGGATTTGGAGTTTGTGGTTAGTTTTAGTAACTTTAGGATTGTTTTGGTTGGTGGATTCAAGTTGTGGTTAAGGTAATCTTCTCTTTTCTTCATCCCTGGAAATTAGGGTTTTGATATAAGTTGAGATATTGATATAAGTGTTTGGAGAACGATTCTAAATGGTTGAATATGGATATTGATGGTTGGAAACTTGTGGATCTAGGTTTTTGGAAGATTTGGCTTGAGGATTCAAATTTCTTCAAAGGAGTTGAAGTTGGGGAAAATCTAGATTTAGCCTAAATCTAACGAGTTGAGTTCAAGTTGATTTGTGAAAACGTTGTACATGCCAAATATGTTATTTTTCAAGAATTTGTGTGTTTTACATAAAACTATCAATTGGTTGAGTTATTTGATGGGTTTTGATCACTTGAAGTGTTTAACTTCATAAACCTTGCAAAACACCCATATTTGGGATTTTTGGATATTTTGATAAGTAAATATCATAAATTTGACCTTTAACGATTTATTGTTCAAATCAGGTCTATTCAAGGGTAACCGCATTTTTAGTGTAATTGACCTTATATATAAAATATTTGGAAAATGCACATTTTCGTGTTATGAGTTATGATGGAATTTATAAGGGTATGAGTCCTTTTGGAAAATAATATATCTCAACCGATGTCGAGGTTTGGGTTAATCATGTCTTTGAGGTATACGTTTACATAAGTACCGTCTAAATGAACTTTACATTATGAGGACCGTTATTTGTTGGTCTAATGGGTTTTGAGTATTTAACTCAATTTTGACTTTAAAAGAGTCTTAGGGACGTCTTGTGCGATTTTGATGGCTCAATATAGAGTCATATTTTATGGTTTGCATATACTGCATCTTATTGCATATTATTAATAATTACATGTTCGAGTGCATTAGTCATTCCTGTGTAGTCATGTAATCTTAAACTGTGTTGCATTGGATTCATAGGCACGTAAGTCAGTCTTTATTTGATGGTCTGTTGGGTGCTGCGGGATTTGACTCGGGTCCCATGTTTTATGACCTTTACCTTGCAAGGGTACACTAGGAGGGTTGAGTTCGGTTGTGTTATCACGATTGATGGGCATTTGGGACCTCCGCCATGTCGGGGAAATGCCATGGTTGTAACCCCATATGGGTCAGGCCTTTGGTAGTATTCATGGTAATACTTGCTAAGGTCAGTTGTCTCTTTGGGTGTAACTTGAAATGAGTCGTAGGGACACTTGGGCTTTCATGTCGTGAAGTGTCATACGATTAATGTTGTATGGGTGACATACTTTTGTGTTCCTCCATTCTCAATGCATACGGGTCTCCCCCGTTGTCGGCTAACACTATTTTGGATATTAATGGTCTTATTCGCTTGGCTGCAAATGATGACTTTAATATTGGATTTCCCTCCATGTATATTAAGGTTTGAATGAAGCATGTCATTTCCATGTTTTGGTATTTGGATTTCGCTCCCTTTTATGCTCGCATGAGTATTAGGTTTTATCCGTATTTTTTGTAACGTTTTATATTTATTTAGATAGTTGTCCATGATACATGGGCCGGGCATTATGCCTCATCTATGATTGATTGATTTGAATAATAGAGATTTATTCACTTTTATATAATTGAGATTTAAATGTTTATTCACGTTTTGAGTGAGTTTGGATCGAATTCATTTTGGATAACGCTACATACATTTTGGAACTTTCGTCATGGAAATTTGTGTGCGTTGGAAAAGGAGTTGTTTACATTCTTATCATAAACCCTTTTGGAAATCATGATTTAAGTAGCACTTTTTCATTAAACAAATTATTTTAATCCTGATGTAAACTCTTGAACTCACTAGGCGTTATCCTAACCTTTTTATTTATCGGCATGTGTGTTAATGCCAAAAATCTTCTAGAAGGATAACTTAAGGTTGATTGTGGAGCTTAACAACTAAAGATAGAAATCGTTCGACAAAGCAATGCGACAAAGACAAAAATGTAAATAAGACGCAAGGAATTTGATGACGCGGGAAAAACCTCAACGAGGAAAAAACCCGCGGACGACTGTGGATGTCGTCGCTGCACTATGATCGCCAAATAGGGGCGATGTCCTTATGTTTCAGATGTCGGGAGTACAATGGTTACAATACAAGTAATAGAAAGGAACTAATTTGTAAAGTAGACAAGTGTATCGAATGTAAAAACAAGGGCGTCGTGCGTCGTGAGCGATATTTTGCAACAGAGAGTTCTTTGCTTCAAGTGTTTTCATTGTGTGATTCTTGTTCTTGAATTCAGGTGTGCGCAAATGGTGATAGAGCTCTTGTTTATATAACTTTCGTGGCTTTAATTGACTCCATAAAGGCTTGAGTAACGGTCGTAACGACTGCTGAAGTTAATGCTCGTAATTACCCTTGTCGGTTATATCCGTTGGCCATTAAGGGTGTTGATCCTGCATTAAATAAAAAAATCATAACAGTTGTCTTACATTAGTCGGTCGAGGTCGTAAGGTGTCTTACGACGGTCAAGCGTCGTGAGTAAATTTTGATTTAAACTCTGGACGGACGATAAAGTGTTTATGACTTTATCTTGTCATAAGAAAGTGTAATAAATGTTTTCGATTTTTTATTCATGGTCGAGTCGAGACTGGTGAAATTTTGCCCAAACAGTTTGCCCCCAAAATTTAAAATAAAAAGGCAATTTTCAAGTTTGAATTTTAAATTTTTGTTGGAGAAAAATCTTTGTTTAAAAGAATGTCCAGGGGTGTGACACGTGTCGAGAGTCGTTGGTCATGGAAACTGAATCGGTTCGATTTGAACTATGGTAGTTGAGGAGGCGATAAGATCGTGATGTCACGCTGACGCATATCTTATGCTTGACAGTTGTTAATCGCCAGATGTCGATGATCCGTATGGGCATTCGAGGAGGTGTCGACACATGTCGCTCATCGAGTGTCTCGACCTAACACGATCGTTTACATAAATAGCGACCCCTAGTGGATCTTTTCGTTTTTACGCTTTCAGAAAGTTTTTAGAGCTATTTCTTCCTTCGATTCTTGCTATCTTTAAGCAGATTCCTTCCTAACCTGCAAAAAATCTTTGAGCCGATTAGAGTTTTCGAGGTTTAGAGCGCCCATATAAGGTACGATTCTCATCCTTTGTATGCGTCGTAAGTCTATTGCGAGAAAACCTAGGAAAAACTGGGATATTTGGGGTTTTCAGACCGACAAATTTGGTTAACAGGGTTAGCGATGTCCACTGAGCCCAAAAGTACCATTCGAGATCAAGATGATCTCGATGACCTTAGGAGTTTAGCAAAAATCTCTGCGGGGATTACGTTGAGTAAGGCCGGTCAGATTCGACCGGAGATGTTCCCCGATGGATATGTCATGATATACGAATATCCATTTAAGATAGGCTTCCAATGGCCCTATTCGCCTCTGCCCAAATCCTTCATGTGCGAGTTCGACCTCTCGCCGGGGCAACTAGTGCCCCAGTTCTGGCGTGTCATACAGGTCATCGAGAGACTTACCGGGAATTAGGAGTTGCCGATGAACGTGAACGACCTCTTGACGGCTTACCAGGTCAAGATGGACGGGTATCGCCGATATAGCCTATTTTCTAAGCATAAAGGCGATCGTACCCTGGTCTTGAAGACTGCGGTTAACGACCGCAAATGGAAGACCAGGTACGCATTCGTGCGTGTGGCGACGCTGGACCCAGACAGTGACTGGATTAGATCCGGCTAGAACATGATGGGTGAGTTTTTAGCTTTTGTCGAGCGTCCTGTGTATATTTTATTGACTTGTTTTTTTACTTATCTCCTTTTTCGTGCCCTTAGACATCAAATTTGAGGGCGTGAAGCCCAACGACTCCTCCAAGGCCAAGATCGACAAGTTTCTAGAGTTTAGCACCGACGATCGGTCGTTCGTCATGCGACATCTCGTAGACGAGGACGAGGACGTGGACGTGGTGTACATCGGTGAGACATAACGTGCAGAGGAGCAAGAAGATGAGAGGGAAGAAGAGGAAGAAGAGGGAGAAGAGGAGATGACGGGTAAGTTCTCCACCCTTCTACTATAGTTTGTTCGATTGTCGTACGTTTATCTGATTCTCTCTTCTTGGTTTTCAGGAGAATCCAATGTCAAGTCGTCGTCTGGGATGGCCAAGAGGGCGGCCCAAGCCGAAATGGCTCGTAAGGCGAGAGAAAAGAGGAAGGGACCATGACAAATGGGTCGGGAGTCCTAAAGAGGACGAAGATGTCGGTCCCGAGGGAATCGTCTTCGAAGGATGGAGACTGGTCGAGAGTCATCACACCTGATAAGGCGAAGGTGTCGATCGCATCCCCAGAGAAGATGAGGACGTCTTCCGATGCGATCGACGCAATACCTGTTAGCTCTGCGCCTCCGGAGAAAACATCGATGCGTCCTTCCACCACGTCGACCCCTTCGTCGGCCGAAAAGGGCAAGGGCCACGCGACTGGAGAGGCTGAGGTCATGACGGTCAACTTTACGTTGCCGTCAGACTTCATGGCTGATAATGTCCTGGACGGGACGAAGCTTTTCCCCTACCTGGGGAAATATCATCTCCCTTCTTTCAAGGAGCGCTTTCAGGGGGTCGATGTCGAAGAGACGGGATCCCACGTCGCGGGAGTCGCGTTCATGGTAAGTCTTTTTTTCAAGACTTGTCTTTTTTCGATGTTTATAACTTTGTCGAGTGTTTATTAACTTATGTCATTTGTGTTTCTCAAGCGTTCCAGTCCTCCCTCGCTCTGCACTCCAAAACGGGGAAAATAAGAGGTCTGGTGTCCTCTGCTCTTGAGAGAGAGAATGCGGCGTTGGATAGGGAGAAGGCCGCTCTGGCGCATGTCGAGGACATGTCCGTTCGACTCGACGACGCCCAGAATGAATCGGAGGCCGTCGGACATGCAAGGGATGAGGCAAACTTTCGTCTGAAGCAGTCCTTGTCCTTGATCGCCGAACAGAGGGCTGAGCTGGACAAGACTAAGGTGTCTTTAGCTGCAAGTGAAAAAGAGGCTGAAGATTCTAAGTCCAGGGTGGTGAAGCTGGAAGCGGAGGTAAAGGAGCTTAAGGACGAGGCGACGTCCGTCTTCGCTCTTGCTCGACTGACAGCGCGAGCGGCGATCATGCGACAACACCTGTCGGGCAAGAACCCCCTTGCCTCTGTGTCGGATGAGCTGGCGTTCTTCTTGTCGACTGTCAGGACTGAAAGGGATCTCGACTCAGACGACGAGAAGGAGGTCGAGGAGGAGGAGGTGGACGAAGGCTCCAAGGGCGAAGCTTCAGGCAAGGATGCGGCCGATGATTCTCCTCAGCCTTAGAAAATTTTTACTCTTTGTCTTTAATCGCTTGACCATTGGTGGTCGAGTTATTTGGATGTGCTTTGTCGTTTGATGAATGAAATTTACATTACTTTTGAACTTGCGCATTATTTCGTTGTCAATCAATTTTTGTATTACAAGAAAACATCGAGTACAATACTGATCGTACGATTGTTAAATAAACACAAGTCACATATAACAAACATAGGCATTTGCGACAAAGGCATTCATCGAAATACCTTGACTCTGTCAAGTTAAAATGTGGACCATAAGATCGTGAAACCTTTAAGTCGTGTAAAGCAAACATAAGTACGTGCGACTAAGACACTTATCCAAAACACGAAAAAAATTCTAAGTCAAAAAACTTAGATCATGAAGTCGTTAGGTGTTAATGCCAAAAATCGCACCAAAGTACAACTTAAGGTCGATGTGGACTTTAACAACTAAAGAAAGGAATCGTTCGACGAAGGCGTGCGACAAAGACAAAAATATAAACGAGACAGAGGATTTGATGACGCAGGAAAAACCTCAACGAGGAAATAACCTGCAGACGACAATGGATGTCATCGCTGCACTATGGTCGCCAAACAGGGGCGATGTCCTTGTGTTTCTCGTATCGATCGTACAGAGATTACAATACAAATGAAGGAAAGACTTCAAAAATGTAAAGTAACAAGTGTTTTGAATGTAAAAACAGTGTGCGTCGTGTGTAAAAATGAAGTGTCGTGTGCTGATGTCGTGCGTCGAGAGCGATTCTTCTGTGAGCGATTTCTATGCTTCAAGTGTTCTTCAGAGTTCGAGTGCTTGTGTCTGATGATCTATGTTGTATCTGTGTTTCGTCCCTTGAAATGATGATTCCCCTTGATATTTATAGTCTTCGGGCACTTTAATTGGATCATTTTGGTAACTGCCGTAACGGTCGCCGTTTTTAATGCGGGATTTAGATGTTCTTAACTGACTTCGTCGGTTATAGCCGTTGTTCATTAATGGTGTTGACTCCTGCATTAAACACTAAATAAACATAACAGTCGTATAGCGCGTTAGTCGGTCGAGGTCGCATGGTTTTATGCGACAGTCGTGTGAGCTAGGCGACGTCGAGGTCGAGTGTCGTGAGGTAAAAGTCTTTCGATATTATCCTTAGACAGGAGAGAGAATACTATAATTTTACATTCGTTGTGAAAAAAGGAGTAAGTGTCTTCCTTGCCCTGGTCGTGGTCGAGACTGGTGATTTTTTACCCAAACAGTTTGCCCCCAAAATTTGAAAGTAGGATGGCAAATTCGAATTTTAAATTTTGCTTGTCGGGTGCCCAGGATCGTGACACGTGTTGAGAGTTATCTTGGAATTGGATTAGTCCAATTCTAACTGAACGAGAAGTCGAAAAGGAAACGGGATCGTGACGTCATACCGACGCACGATGGTGCTTACCAGCTGTCTTTGACAGGTGTCGATGATCCGCGCGGTCATATGAAAGGACGAGGGTACGTGGCGATCATCAAAGGACTCGACCTGACATGATCGACTACATAAATAAAGATCACGATGGATCTTTCCCTGTTTACGACTTCAGAGAGTTTTAGGCGCAGATTGTTTTCTTGATTTTCTTGCCTTTTTTCGTCCAGTCTTTCCTGAACCCGTAGGAATTTTCGATTCGGTTAGGATTTTCAAGGTTTAGGACGACCATATAAAGTGCGACCCTTCAGTTTGCGTATGTGTCGCAAATCCATTGCTAGGAAACCTAGGAGGAATTGGGATATTTGGGGTCTTTCAGAAGTGCAAATCAATTTAACAGGTTTAGCAATGTCGACTGAGCCTAGAAGCGCTATTAAAAACGAAGAAGATCTCGACGACTTTAGAAGTCTAGCGAGGATTCCCATGGGGATCACCATAAGTAGGGCTGGCCAGGTTCGGCCGAAAATGTGCCCCAAAGGGTACGTCGTCATTTATGAGTACCCGTTCAAGATAGGCGTCCATTGGCCATATTCGCTTCTGGCCAAAGAGTTCATGTGCAAATTCGATCTTTCACCGGGGCAACTGATGCCCCAGTTCTGGCGAGTTATCCTTATCATCGAACGACTTACCTCAAACTGGAATCCACCGATGAATGTGAGGGATCTACTGACGGCATATAAGGTCAAAAGTGATCGGTACCATCGTTACAGTTTGTTTTCAAGGCATAAGGGTGGTCGTACCTTTGTTTTAAATACTGCGGTAATGACCGTGGGTGGAAGAAGAGGCATGTATTCGTGCAGGTGTCGACGCTAGACACTGATAGTGACTGGATTAGGGAGGGTTGGAATATGACGGGTGAGCCTTTAATTGTTTATCGTATGTTTTATGTTATTCTGTTGCTCGGTTGTTTTTTCGACTGATCTTCTTTTTTATGTGTAGATATTGATTTCGACAAGGTAGAGCCGGACGATGCTTCCCGGGCTAAGGTCGAAAAGTTCCTGGAGTTTAGTACTGAAGACCGGTCGTACGTCACGCGTCATTTGGTAGATGAGGATGATGACACCATTTTCTTAAGCGACAAAATGAGGATGGGTCGAGAGGAGAAAGAAGAAGACGAGAGAGAGGATTCTGAGGCGACTGAGGAGAAGGAGGAGGAGGAAGTAGAGATAACTGGTAAGTATCTCTTTGTTTCTGCTCGTGCTAATCTATATTTGTTCTCAATCATCTAATTCTTTCTTTTACCATACAGGAGAATCTCGGGCGAAGTTGACGCCTGCAGCCGCCGAGAAGATGGCTCAAGTCGAGCTAGCTCGCAAGACGAGGGTAGACAGGGGGAAGGATACATCGATAGTTGGGTCGGGGTTCTTAAAGAGAAAAGAAGTCCCGACATCTGGGTCGGGTCTCCCAAAGAGGACGAGGATGTCCGTTTTGAGTGAACCATCGTCAAGGACGGGTGGTTCGTCGAAAGTCGTCCCGCCTGAGAGGGCGAAGGTATCGATCGTGTCTATCGAGAAGGTTTCTGACACAAGGTCTGTTGATACGGCGTAACCGGCGACGATGTCTCCTCCTGCCGAGTCAGGCCCTTCCTCCGCCGACAAGGGCAAGGGCGCGCAAACGGGCTCTGAAACGACGGTGAACTTTACGTTGCCGTCGGATTTTTTGGATTATAATGTCCTAGACTGGACGAAACTGTTCCCTCATTTGGGAAAGTATCAACTCTCTTCTTTCAGAGAGTATTTTGATGGAGTTTCTCTCGAGGATACTAAGGCCCATGTTGCTAGCATTCATGGTAAGTCTATCTTTCAAGACTTTTGTTTTTTTATCTGTTGTCGACGTCGTATTCTTCGCTAATGTGTTTTCATATGTTTCCAGATGTTTCAGTCATCTTTAGCGTTGTATGCTAAAATGACAAAGGTAGAAGGTTTAATGGTTTCTACTATCGGGAAAGAAGATGCTGCGTTAGAAAGGGAAAGGTCCACTTTAGAACGCGAAGAGGCGGCATCGGTGAAACTCGATGATGTCTTGAACGAGCTGGAGTCTCTCGACCATGCAAGGGATGACATGAACTCACGTCTAAAGGAGTCCCTATCTGTGACGCGCAATCAAAAGGAGAAGCTGGAGGGGATGAAGGAATCCCTGGTTATGAAGGGGAAAGAGGTTGAGGATTCTCAATCCAAAGCCGTGGATTTAGAGAAGGAGTTAGAGGAGTTGAGGGATGAGAATAAGTCCATCTTTTTCTTTGCTCGACTCACTGCTCTAGCGGCTATCATGCAAAGTCACTTGCTAGGCAAGAATCCTGTGGCCTCAGCGTCGGACGAGTTGGCTTTGTTCTTCAAGGAGGTCGGGACCGAGAGAGAGCTCGAGTCGGATGATGAGAAGGAGGTCGAGGAGGAGGAGGGTTTCCAGGGTGACGTGCCGGGCAAAGATGCGACCGACGTTCCTCCCCAACCTTAGAAAAATATCTTTGTTTATTTATGTTTCTTTGTTATTCGACCTTTGGTGGTCGAGTTATGTAAATGATGGTTTATTCACTGAATGAAACTTGGGCTTCTTTTGAATTCATACTTTGTATATTTCATGAGTAAATACAATGTTAATTGTAAGATTCACTAAGTAAAGAATAACCAAGAAATCACGCGACTTTAGGCATCATTGCAACACAATAACTGGAACGTAAGCCATAAGACTTTTAAATCGTGTATATAAACATAAGCACATGCGACTAAAGCATACATTCAGAGTATGAAATTTTTCTAAGTTAAGAAACTTAGATCATGAGATCGCTAGACTTTGTGATCGTACGACTAAGTCGTGCGATGAATTTGAATCGTGTGTCCCTGTAGAAGGATGATCAAGTCATAGACCTGATCGTTTATGTCGTGCGACCTTGCGAAATCGTGCTGGTGTCAAGCGACAGTATCAGTGACTTATGTCGTGCGATTCTGCGATAAAACATTGTCAGAGGTTGGTCGTTGGCTAACCAACGACCCTCCGTTGCTTAAGTTAGTAACCGTCGTTGTGAAAAATCGTATGAAAAAATAGAAAAGGGTTTAGAAGACATACCTTTTCTGACGCGTCATGTCCAACTACGTGGGACGTCTTGATTATTGCTACCATCTTGCCCCCTTGTGGCGATTTTAAGACGATACACTAAATGTCGTCGTGAATCGCCACAATAGAAGGTCTATTTTCGCGGCTTCAGAGTGGTTTTATAGCAATCACGAGCGACTTTTGGCTCACTTTTTATCTCCTGGATTCCCCACGGCGTAGGGAACTTCAGGGTCTGATGATATGTCGAAGGAACGACTTTCATTTCATGGATCCATGGTCGACCTAAGATGATGTTATAGGCTGACGCACAATCGATGACACTGAACTTGGTTTGCTTGTTGATTCCTCTAGCATAGACTGGCAAGATGACATCTCCATAGGTGCTCGTCGCTTCTCCATTGAAACCAACCAAAGTCGTCGAACGTCGGGTGATTTCCGAACGATCGATTCCCATGGCCTTGATGGTGTCAAGGAAAATGACGTTCGCCGAACTGCCCCCATCGACCAAGACTCGCCATGTTAGACAATTACCAATCGTGAGTTGAATGATCAACCCGTCGTGGTGCTTCTGATACGAGTCACCGAGGTCATCTTGGTCGAATATGATCTTCATAGCTTCCAACTCCAGATCTCCTTTGGGCCTCGATGAACGTGGGATAGGCCGATCGTCAGGTGCTTGACTGGCATGGCGTTTGGCCGCGGAGTACGTCAGACCACATACGTCGGAACCACTAGTGATGCAATTGATGACCTTTGCATGCTCGGGGGTTGACGGTCAATGGTCGCTAGTTGGAGTAACGACGTCATCGATGATATCTTTGAGATTTCCTTTCGGGATATGGTATGCTAGCTCCTTTTTGAGAGCTATGCAATCATCCGTCGTATGACCATGGTCGACATGAAAGTCAGACCATTTAGATTTGTCTTTCTTAGCGTCGTCCTGATCGGACTTCTTAGGCCATCGAATGGTCACTTGGGCGGTCTTCAGAGCTTCGACCAAATCCTTAGTGGACCCTTTGAATCCATAAGAGGATATCTGAGGAAATTTGGTCGCGGTCTTAGCCTCTGCTTTCGTCTTGAATCGGACGTTCAAGATATGACGCGCGGGCTCTATTTTGGGAATCGCTTTTGTCTTGAACTCTGGCTTCTTTACACCCAACAACCTCTTGTCGTCGGTATGCTTGCGACGAAAGGCAACATCGTCTTCTACCCTCATATACGCTAGGGTTCGAGCTCGGACGTCTTCAAAATTCTTCGGAGGATATTTGGTTAGATCAGTATACAACCCCGAACTATCGTCCAGACCACACTTATAAGCTTCGATTGCAGTCTTGACGTCTCAATTGCGAATACTGATCATCTCTGCATTGAATCTTTTGAAATAACTTCGAATAGCCTCATTGGTCTTCTGTACGACATAATACAGGTCAATGGTCTGCTTCTCCATCTTGCGACTGCTGGCGAATTGCTGAGAGAATTGGTTGACCATTTCAGCGAACGACCCGATGGACTTGGGTTTGAGATTGATCAACCATTGGAGAGCAGGACCGGTGAGAGTCGTACCGAAGCTTTTGCAGATACAGACCTCCTGATACATGTGTGGGATCGAGATCGTCCACATGAGCTGCTTATACTGCGCGACGTGCTCTGTCGGATCAGTCACTCCCGAATACTTGGGCGTGAAGGCGGGGACGTTGTACTTCTTCGGGACCTCGACGATCGCGATCTCATCGATAAAGGGCGACGCCTGAAATCCTGATCGAGGTTCTTCATCAACGGGCATGGCTGCCCCAGGTAACTTGGCGAGCAAAGATAGGACACGCTCGTTCTGATCTTCTAGCATTTTCAATCGCTGGGCGATGGGGTCATTGGGGTCGATATTTGCCCCTGCTTGCGGATTGACTTCTGAACTGGTGCCATTGCCATGCGACGAGCCATTGGCTTCTCCATTGAAAGGAACAAAATACGGTTGCGACCCATTCTGAAACGGCTGCGACCCATTCTGAAACGGCTGCGATCCATTCGGAAACGGCTGCGATCCATTCGGAAATGGATGCGATCCATTCTGAAACGCCTGGGATCCATTCTGCATGGGTGGTGGCCTTATATGCTGAGGAGGAACCGTCCCGAACTGGGGATTTGGATTGAACGGTCCCGGCTGCTGGTTCTGCATGAACGGACCTGGCTGCTGATTCTGTGCGAATGGACCTGATCCTGGACCTGAATTATGCACGAATGGTCGAGGACCATTCTGACCGAACGATCCTTGGCCCGAATTTTGCACGAAAGGCCTAGGACCATTCTAAGGTCCAGAGGAGTTCCTTAGCCGTGCGATCTCCTCAGCTGCTCTGCGACTTTGCTCTGCCATGGCGTTGATTTGATTTCGAGCGACTTTGAGCTTCTGGTACATCTGGACAATGACATGCTGCTGATTTCCAGGGGATGCCCTTTTCCTGAAACAGAGAACAAAGAAAACTCCAAAAACCGTTAGTAAGACGCACGTTCGTCGACGATTTTCTCTAGATGACGTCCCACGGATGACGCCAAACTGTTAATGCCAAAAATCTCACCAAAGTACAACTTAAGGTCGATGTAAACTTTAACAACTAAAGAAAGGAATCGTTCGACGAAGGCGTGCGACAAAGACAAAAATATAAACGAGACAGAGGATTTGATGACGCAGGAAAAACCTCAACGAGGAAAAAAACCTGCGGACGACAATGGATGTCGTCGCTGCACTATGGTCGCCAAAAAGGGGCGATGTCCTTGTGTTTCTGGTGTCGATCGTACAGAGATTACAATACAAATGAAGGAAAGACTTCAAAAATGTAAAGTAACAAGTGTTTTGAATGTAAAAACAATGTGCGTCGTGTGTAAAAATGAAGTGGCGTGTGCTGATGTCGTGCGTCGAGAGCGATTCTTCTGTGAGTGATTTCTATGCTTCAAGTGTTCTTCAGAGTTCGAGTGCTTGTGTCTGATGATCTATGTTGTGTCTGTGTTTCGTCCCTTGAAATGATGATTCCCCTTGATATTTATAGTCTTCGGGCACTTTAATTGGATCATTTTGGTAACTGCCGTAACGGTCGACGTCTTTAATGCGGGATTTAGATGTTCTTAACTGACTTCGTCGGTTATAGCCGTTGTCCATTAATGGTGTTGACTCCTGCATTAAACACTGAACAAACATAACAGTCGTATAGCGCGTTAGTCGGTCGAGGTCGCATGGTTTTATGCGGCGATCGTGTGAACTAGGCGACGTCGAGGTCGAGTGTCGTGAGGTAATAGTCTTTCGATATTATCCTTAGACAGGAGAGAGAATACTATAATTTTACCTTCGTTGTGAAAAAAGGAGTAAGTGTCTTCTTTGCCCTGGTCGTGGTCGAGACTGGTGATTTTTTACCCAAACATTAGGCCTTATGATCGTACGATTAAATCGTGCGACAAACTTGAGTCGTGCGTTCCTGCAATCGTACAATCAAGTCGTCTAATAGACCTGACTGCATATGTCGTGCGATCCTGCGATAAAACAAGGTCAGATGTTGGTCGTTGGCTAACCAACGACCCTCCGATGCTTAAGTCAGTAATCGTCGTGATGAATAAAAATCGTATGAGAAAAAGGGTTTAAAAGAAATACCTTTTCAGATGTGTTGTATTCCAGCTATGTGGGACATCTCGATTGTCGAGGGTTTGGAGTCGATAGGCACCTTTACCCACGACTTCTGAGATACGATAAGGACCTTCCCACTTGGTGGAAAGCTTACCTGCATTGAGCTCTTGAGTGCTTTGGAACACTCGTCGTAGGACGTAGTCGCCTTCTTGAAAAACTTTAGCTTTGACATTCTTGTTGAAATGTCGTTCGACCGCTTGCCTCTGCGACGCCATTCTGATCAATGCTGATTCTCTGAGTTCTTCAAGGGCGTCGAGGTCATAACTTAAATCAACCTGGTTGTGGTCGACGGAAGTATGCCTCGAGGTTGGGAGCCGGACCTCGACCTCGACCGGCAAAACTGCTTCACAACCATAGACCAAAGAGAAAGGGGTTTGTCCTGTGGACGTGCGAGGCGTCGTGCGATTTGCCCACAAGATTGAAGGGAGTTCTTCGACCCACTTTCCCTTTGCAGCTTTTAATCTTTTCTTGATCGAAGCAATAATGGTCTTATTGCTTGACTCAACAAGTCCATTTTCCTGGGGATACCTGGGTGTCGAGGTCGTCAGCTTGATGTTGCGGTCTTCACAGAACTGTCGAGTCCTGTTGCTTATGAACCGGGATCCATTATCGCAGATAATTTCGGACGGGATCCCAAACCTGCATATGATGTTAGTCTGGATAAAAGAAACGACTTCCTTGTCTCGAACTTGGGAAAAGGCAGTTGCTTCTACCCACTTGGAAAAATAATCTGTAAGTACGAGAAGAAATACCTTTTGCCCGGGGGCAGGTGGTAACTTTCCGACGATGTCCATTCCCATATCATGAAGGACCATGGGATCAGAGTCGAGTGTAAAGGTTCAGAAGGTTTATGGGACGTACCTGAATGTCGTTGACAGGGATCACAATTCTGGACATACCTGACGGCGTCTTGTCACAGTGTCGGCCAAAAGTAGCCTTGTTGATCCAAACCCTCAGTGATTTGATAATGACCCTCTCTTAATACTTAGTGAAAATTGTAAGTAAACAATATGTATCAGAGTTTCACTATCGCTGATAAGTACTAAGATCTTACAGTACCGCTGATAGGAACTCTCACTCTTTAGATTAAACATTCAACGAACATTGTTCACCATAATGCTCTGAGTCTGTTCAGTCCTTATGGTGATCGCTGATAAGTTAGTTGTTTACTTATGATCTCTGAAGACAAGTTTCACGTCAACATAGGTTCTACGCTGAAGTCGAAGATCAAGCTCAAGAACCAGCGACAAGTCTCCTAATGAACTGATGCGGATCAGCGAAGACTCAGATTTGTCCACTCAACGTGAAGTATCAAGTACAAGACTTCAGCTATCGCTGAACTTTATCATTCGCTGATAAGCAATGAATAAAGCTCCGATTCAACGAAAGCTGATCATGAAGTCCTCCGTACAAAGTACTTTTGTCTTAACCACCCTTGCACGACTCCGTACGAAATGTCAGAAAAAGAACCTTATTGTCTGAAATCGTACAACCACTCTGATACTACATTGTCCAAACATGCGGCTACTAAGGTTGTCTACAATGGTCAATGGCATACAACCAATGAGTTGTTGCCACGTGTAAAGTGTATACTGCCATGCATTAAATGCATGCAGTATATAAGAAGAAGAACTCACTTCATTTTGAAGTAACTTGCTAACTCTGGTCAAGTTCATCTTCTTATCTCGAGATAGGTTATTATTAGTAATTTCCTTATCTTTCTTAGTGCAAGAAAACTTAGTGTTCCAACTTGTTTAGATTTAGGTTTATCCTTAATCTTGTTTCCGCAACAAGCTGTAAATTGTTAATGATTTATCAATAAACAATTTAGAAAAGTAAATTTTGTGTGTTTGTATTCAACCCCCCCCCCCCTTCTACGAACTTGTATAGGCCTTCGGGACCAACAAGTGGTATCAGAGCGGATTTGTTTAATCTCATAAACAAGATCTAATCTATACTAAGATTTCTCTTCCTTGCTATTTCTGGAAATGGCTACCAACATAAACACAAACACAAACTATATTGACAATGGTTCTCTTGCAAAACCCCCTAGATTTTCCAGAGACAACTTTAATCAATGGAAAAATAGGATGATTCTCTTCTTAGAAGGTGTAGACCCTACTATGCCTTATTATCTTGAAAACGGCCCATATATTCCTGTAAGAATTGATGCTGCAGTTCCAGCCGCTGAGAATAGACCTGCTATTCCAGAAATGCTGATTCCTAAAGAAATTCATCTATGGACTGACGAAGATAAGAAAAAAGTGGCTATCGACACAAAAGCCAGATCCATACTATCCAGGGCTCTTCCTGACGAAGTCTACCATTCCGTCATGAACCTGAAAACCTCAAAAGCTATGTGGAACACAATCTGTGTTCAGTATGAAGGTACTGCTGAAGTCCAGGACTCTCGAAAGATCAACCTGGTAAGACAGTATGAAAGCTTCATTTGTTGTAAGAATGAAACTCTCTCTGAAGTACACCAACGTCTTAACTGTTTAATAATAGATCTGAAAACGGTTGGTAAGGAATATTCTAACTTTGAAGTGCTGACAAATTTCTAGAATGTTTACCTGAAAGCTGGGACAGTTATTCTATGTGTCTCAAGCTATCAAATGATCTAAAATCAATGACCCTTTCTACCTTATATGGCACGATGCTGAATCATGAGCAATCGAGTCATCTTAAGAAGAATATTGTAAAAGATTCCAAAAGCACCCCTATTGCTTTGATCTCAGAGGAACCTTCCACTCAGCGACCCTCGGTCACTATCACTGAGTTGGAGAGTAACTCTGAAAGGTCATCAGATTCTGACTCTTCAGATGATGATGAATCTTTGGCTCTCCTCACTAAAAAGTTCAGGAGATTCGCCAAAAAGAAAATGTTTAGAAAGAACAAACCTCTTTCCATAACTGACAAGCCAAGATCATCAGCTCTTGTTGATAAGGCTACTGCTACTTGTTTTAACTGTGAAAAGATAGGACATTTCGCTAATGAGTGTAGGTCAAAGAAAGTTTCTAGACCCTCAGCTTTTCCAAAGAAAACCTTTATTCCCAGGAATAAAGATGACAAATATGCAAAGCTGAAAGAAAAGAATGCGAAGCTGAAAAGCTTTAAGAAGAAAGGCAAAGGCCTGATGACTAACTATGATTGGGCTGCTTCTGATGAAGAAGAATCATCATCTGACTCTGAAGATGATGAAGCCAATCTCTGTCTTATGGCCAAGATTGAAGATGAGGAAGAAAGTTCAGACATTCCCTCCACTTCAACCTCTGCAATTCAGGTATCACCTTCTTTCTTTTCCAATATTGCAAATATTGATAAAGCTGATAGTCATCGAAAGATCGATCTCTTGACTATAAGATTATATGAAGCCATGAATGGCAAAACAATAGTTGAAAATCAAAACCTTGATCTCGCTGAACAACTTAAAAAATGTCACCTTCAAATAGAAAGTATTTCTAAAATTGAAAAAGATTTTAAAGATCAAGTTCACCTAAATCAGCTAGTCAAAATCGAGCGTTAAGAAGCTATCGCTGCATTAAGAGCTGAAAAAGCTACTGCTGAAGGATGGTGTAATTCTTCAACAAATATCACTGAGATAATTAAGTCTCAAATACCTCTGAGTGATAAACGTGGTCTTGGTTATAAAGCTGATGCTGAAAAACCTACCACTGAACATTCCATGCTTAAATTCGGAACGTTCGTATCCTCTATATCTGATACTTCATCCTCTCAGTGCTCCTCGTCCTTTACACCAACTCCTGAGGAAAAACCTACATCTGTCTCTAAAGATAAAAGTAAAGGAATTGTTTTTAACCAAAATCCTCAGAAGGGTACCTTAGTACCTAAGTTGAATGTTTCTAAAGCTTCAGTGACCTATCCCTCTGGATCAAGGAATCAGATCTCTGGATCTACTCAGCGTGGATATATTCAACGATCTACTCCTAGACTCAGAGTGGATGTCCTTGGTAAGAAATCTGAAGAACTGAATGTTCCTCCCATTTCTAAAGCCAATAGTTTATTTGGTGCTGGTCCTTCTAATTCAAAATCAAAAGCTCAACATTCAAATGGTCCTAGAACTACTTTTAGTTATAGGAAATGTTATCACTGTGGACTTACTAATCATATTGCTAGTAAGTGCCCCACAGCCACCAAAGCGGAAAAGTTAGCTAAGGTGAAGATCAATGCCCCCAAGGCAAAGAAGACCACTGAGGTTAAGAAATTAACTAAAGTGAAGAATGACAAAGATAAATCTTCAAATGTTGCGAAGTCTGCTGAACCTTCCATTCCAACTACCTCCACTGACAACTGTGTATACATGGCAAAGTGGGTACCCAAGAAAAACTAATCTTCCTTTGTAATGCAGGTTAAGAAGGGTATCTGGTATCTCGATAGCGGATGCTCTAGACACATGACTGGAAAGAAAAGCCTGCTCGCTGAATACAAGGAATAGAAAGGTCCCTCTGTGACTTTTGGTGAAAATGGAAAAGGACATACCCGAGGGTTTGGTGTACTCTCAAATGGTACAACCACCTTCAGAAGAGTCGCATATGTTAAAGGGCTGAAGCATAATCTTCTAAGCATCAGTCAGCTTTGCGACAAGGATAACAAAGTAATCTTTACCAAGGAATCCTGCTTTGTCACTGACAAAAAGGAGAAGATAGCTCTCAGCGGTTATCGTTTGGAAAATGTTTATGTAATAAACATGGACTCAACAACCACTGAGAACTCCTGTTTCTTCTCAAAAGCCTCATCTGATGTCAACTGGCTATTGCATAAGAGGCTCTCTCATCTAAATTTCAAGACACTGAATACTCTTTCTTTAAAAGAGTTAGTCACTGGTCTACCTCAAAACTCATACGCCAAAGAGTCCTTATGTTCAGCGTGTGAGAAAGGGAAGCAGACCAAAGCAAGCTTCAAGTCAAAGTAAGTCTCCTCAGTGTCATCTCCTCTACAACTTCTCCATATGGATTTGTTTGGCCCCGTTAACAAACAATCCATCGCTGGAAAGAAATATACGCTGGTCATAGTTGATGAATTCTCTCGCTATACATGGGTTATGTTTCTCCGTTCTAAGAGTGACACCCCTGAAGAACTCATCACCTTTGTTCGGAAGATGGAAACCCTGAACAATTTGACTATTCGCTCAATAAGGGGTGATCATGGGACTGAATTCAAAAACAGTTCTCTTGATTCCTTCTTTGAGAGTAGGGGTATTTCTCACAACTTTTCATCAGTGAGAACACCGCAACAAAATGGAGTCGCTGAAAGAAGAAATAGAACAATTATTGAAGCTGCACGTTCAATGGTCAGCGAATCTCACCTGCCTACTCAATTTTGGGCAGAAGCTGTCAACACTGCTTGTTTTACGCAAAACAGATCGCTGATAGTCAAAAGATTCAATAAGACAGCCTATGAACCTTTTCATGGGAGAAAGCCTTCAATTAGCTTTCTTCACATCTTTGGATGTCAGTGTTTCATACTGAATAACAGAGATGCCCTTGGAAAGTTTGATCCTAAGTCTGATGATGGAATCTTTCTTGGATATTCTTCAATATCCAAAGCCTTCAGAGTCTTCAATCGAAGAAAACAAACTGTAGAAGAAACTATTCACGTCACGTTTGACGAATCCCGTTCAGCGAACTCTAAACCGTCCGCTGATACTGACGAACTGAATCAATGGATGTTTTCACATCTTGGTGATTCAGAAGATATTCCCACTCCTCATACTCATACAGTTGATGATAGTCCTACTATCATTCCAAACATGCAGAATAGTGAAGCTGAAACATCATGGGTCTCAGCTGTTCCTTTAAACATATACCTGCCACTGAACCAAATGTCTTAGACATTCCATCTATTTCTCAGCAATCGGTGAATGAAGTGACAACTGCAACTCCTCTCTTAGCTGATACTCTAGAAGTTGCTGAAGCCTCATCTTCAGCTCCTACAGTTCAAATTGAGTCAGCGCCAATTGATCAGCGATGCTGTAAATCACCCAATTGATCAAATTCTTGGTGATCCAAACGCTGGTGTTCAGACTCGACGAAGTGCAGGTAATATTTGTTTATTTGTTAACTTTATTTCTCTGATTGAACCCAAGAAAATAGGTGATGCCCTCAAAGATCCAAACTGGGTCAGCGCCATGCATGAAGAGCTGACTGAAATCGAAAGAAATAAAGTTTGGAAACTTGTTCGAAGACCAACTGACAAAACAGTGATAGGCACTAAATGGGTCTATCGAAACAAGTTGGACGAACATGGAACTGTAACCCGCAACAAGGCTCGTCTTGTTGCTCAGGGATACAGACAAGAGGAATGCATAGATTATGACGAAACATTTGCTCTAGTAACACGACTGGAATCTATTCGTCTATTATTAGCATACGATGTACACAAAGACTTCAAAGTATATCAGATGGATGTTAAGTCAGCGTTTCTAAATGGAAAGATGAATGAAGAAGTCTATGTGGAACAACCTCCAGGATTCTCAGATCCTAAGCGTCCATGTTATGTTTATAAACTGGATAAGGCACTTTATGGCTTAAAACAAGCTCCTCATGCATGGTATGACACTCTCTCTACTAATCTCCATATTGAAAATTTTGAGCGAGGTAAAATCGACAAAACTCTATTTTTCAGAATAGTGAAAGGTCATATCATTCTTGTTCAGATATATGTTGATGACATTATATTTGGCTCTACTAACCCTGATCTTTGTACTCGTTTCGCTGATAGAATGATAGATGAGTATAAAATGAGCATGATGGGTGAACTAACATATTTCCTTGGTCTTCAGATAAAGAAAAATGAAAACGGAAATTTCATTAATCAGGGAAAGTATGTTAAAAATATGCTGAAGAAATTCAATTTAACTCAGAGTTCATCTATGAAAACCCCTATGGCACCACCACTGACACTAGACAAGGATTCAAATGGAATACCTGTTAATGTCACGCTGCACCGTGGGATGATCGGCTCTCTCTTGTATCTTACAGCTAGCCGACCCGATATTATGTATGCAACCTGTTTGTGTGCAAGATATCAAGCTGAACCTAAGGAATCTCATATGATCGCTGTAAAGAGAATTTTTCGATACCTTAAGGGTACTGTAAATCTAGGTCTTTGGTATCCCAAAGATTCAGGATTTGATCTAATCGCCTATTCAGATAGTGATTTTGCAGGTTGCAAAATAGATAGGAAAAGCACCACAGGAGGATGTCAGCTCCTGGGTGGAAAGCTGGTGAGTTGGACAAGTAAAAAACAAAACTCAGTGTCCACCTCTACAGCTGAAGCTGAGTATGTAGCCGCTGGAAGCTGTTGTTCTCAGGTCTTGTGGATGAGAAATCAACTACTAGACTATGACCTTCAGCTCTCAAAAATTCCAATCTATTGCGACAGCACAAGTGCCATCGCTATAGCCAACAATCCAGTGCTACACTGAAAGACAAAACACATCGAAATCAGATATCATTTTATCAGAGATCATGTGATGAATGGTGATATAGAACTTCATTTTATTCCAACTGGTTATCAGTTAGCTGATCTATTTACCAAACCTCTTGATGAGACAAGATTCAACTTTCTCATCAGCGAGCTTGGAATGCTGAACTTTGAAGAGTAAAATCTTCAGCGGTTCACATTTGATCAGCGATACAATTTTACAAACTTGTATAGCTCTCGGGAACAATGAACTTGTATAACCTATTCTATCATCTTCTCTCTGAATAAACTTGATTCGCTGATATCAAGGTATGTTTTTCTCTCACTGACAAACGCATGTAAATGCAAGATTTCAAAACAAAACGCATCGCTGAATATCTCTTTCTTAATCAGCGATATTTTGAAATTTCTAAAAACCATCACTGATATTTCTATTTAGTGCTTCATGTTTTCAAAAGTGTCCCTGAGCTTTCAAAACCTCAGAGACATTCTAGAATATGAAAGGACAGTTGTGACGTCATTGCAACGGATAAGCCCTGGCACGTTCTTCTTTCTGACACACGTTTGCACGTTTCGTTTACCGTCCAATCAAATGCAAACACGTGTCCGTGTCATGATGAAAAACTTTCCCGCTCGAGTTTTTCTCTCTCTAAAATCTCACTATATAAACAACTTCTTGGTTTATATTTTCCTTTTACGCGAACAACTTCTTCCGCAAGAAAGAATTCACTGTTGCATTTGTGCTATCAATATTTTCCAGAACTGTTCATCATCTTCTTCATCAAACATCAAAGGTTAATATGTTCTTATTATTTACCTAATGCGTATAACTTGTTTCTGATCTTCTCATTGTGTTAACAAGATCAAACAAAAGAAACTTCTTAAAAATGAAATCATTTCTTTCATGGTTTTATGAACACAACCTTTCATGGTTGTTCTTCAAGTTTAAATGCAAAAATCTTAAACTTGTTCTTCATTCGTTTTTCCAGAATCCTATTTCTCAAAGGAAACTGGAAAACAAGATTTTTAATGGGTTTGTGCATTTCTTTTTCAAAACCAAGAAAAACCCTAATCTTCATTAAGACATTTTTGTCTGAATGAAATGGACAAAATTCAAACCATCTTATTGGAAAATCTTTCCACATTAAGATAATTCTTATTTGTTAACATCTTTGGTTGAACTGATAATACAGAAATGGCCTCTGCTGACATTTCTACCGCTGAGAAAACCACTGCTGCTGCTGCTACTGAGGAATTGGAAATAATCAAGGCTCCTAAGGTCAAGTTCACTCTAGAAGAACTGGATTGGACCAAGTCAAACAACCTATATGGGCTTCTCGAGTTTCCTCCTCGAAAGCAAGTCACACATCTGAATGATGTTGTGAGCTTCCTGAAAATTGTTGTATCTCGACAGCCCTGACCATAACACCTCCTGCACATCAGCTATTACTATCCCAGTTCTGGTACTCTGCCAGACACTCTCAGCTACCATCCGCCAAAGACTCCTCAAAGACAATAGACTGTATTCTCTGTGATACAGATTTTGGAACCATCAAAATCACACCTTCTATCATTCGCAAAGCCCTTAGCCTTCCCATCTCCACAAAAGAAAACCCTTTTGTTCCTTTCCCTGACCACAAGAGACTCGCTGACAGGGAAGCCATCACTGCATTCTTCGATGCAATGGGCTACGTATGGGAAACTGGGAGGGACAAGAAGCCAGAGAAGAAGCTGACCCTCATCAAGAAATCAAAAATGCCCAGCGAGATGAACTTCATCTTCGCTCATTTAATCAGCTGCATGACTGCAAAGACCGGCTCCTCTGACCAAGCCGCTCAACCTCAGCAAGCAATGGGATATGCTTTGCTGAAAGGACTTCATGTTGACTGGGCCTCGATGATCTATGATGACCTGGTTCTCAGAGTAGACTCCGCCGATGACCGACCTTCATGGGTTCCGTATCCCAGATTCATCAGCGCCGTCTTCCAGACAGGCCTGAAGGACAGCTACCCACAAGAGGGTGACCTGGAACTATCTTAGGTTGCCCCTAAGGTACTCGAATTCAAACCGGTGGAAAATGAGGTACGTCTTTCTACCCTTTTAACTCTTCTCAACCCTACTTCTTCTATTTCTGTGGCTACTTCAGCGACAATGCCCCTCGCTGATACCCAGGCCACAAAATCCTCTCCTTCTAGAAAAATGAAACATTCCTCTACCCAACTTAGTTCCAAAAGAACTAAGAAAACCAAGGAGCAACCCCAACAATCTCTTGTTGAAGACTCCTCAGCTCATCTTGAAGAGCTGAAGGAAAGTTCAGTGGTACGCTCTGCCACAGCTACAAGCCACCCATTCCATCCCAACTTCAGCGTCTCTACACGTTGAAGTTATAAACTTGGAATCTACCCAACCTCCTTTAGTCTCTCAAAAGACTGAAGAAGTAATTCTCAGCGGATCCAACGCTGAAACCTGTTTGGGCAAAAAATCATGTCGTACGACCGCAACCAAAACAGGTAAGACACACGTTATAATCCAAATCTTATATTAAGATAAGGTCTCAACAAGAACCCAGAAAACATTCGTCGTCTCCCGTAAAAGGTAAGTCGTACGTCCCTCACGACGCTCGACCATAGCGTCGCCTGTCCCTCACGATGCTCGACCATAGCGTCGCCTGTCCTGCACGACCATCACGTAAGATCATTGTACCTTTGACCAAAGCTAACGTTAACCATGACTGTTACGTGTGTTAAGTATTTAATGCAGGAGTCAAAACTATTAACAGTGAGCAGCCGTAACGGACGAAGAACATTATGGATAATCACTCCGGCGACCGTTTCCAGCCGTTGTAGCCGTTGATCAAAGCATCAATGGAGCTAATTAATGGCGTGAATACTATAAATATCAAGTTAAGTCTTCACTTCAGGGACCACAAGTTAACATCCGATACACATCAACAATCATCGGCGAACATCACCAAACAGCAGAGAAAAACATCCAAGCTCATAGCTAAGAATCCTCAAACTCTGGAAATCAAGTATTGAAGGCCAGAACCCTACAGCGAACTCAAGAACACTCGAAGAAAAGCTCAAGTCATCGCTCTCGACGTACACTAATAGCTTTCGACCAACAGTTTTTCACACTTTGTATTCACACACGACAAACACTTGTTTTACCTTTCAAACACTTGTACTTTACATTTCGAAGCATTCCCTTCATTTGTATTGTAACCATCGTACGATCGACGCCAGTACCAAGGACATCGCCCCTGATTGGCGACCATAGTGCAGCGATGACATCCCTTGTCGTCCGCAGGTTTTTTCCTCGTTTGAGGTTTTTCTGCGTCATCAAATCCCTTGTCTCATTTATTTTTATCCTCGTCGCACGTCTCGTCGAAAGATCCTTTCTTTAGTTGTTTAAGTCCACATCGACCTTAAGTTGTCCCATTGGTGCAATTTTTGGCATTAACAGTTTGGCGCCATCCGTGGGACCTCATCTAGAGAAAATCCTCGACGAGCGTGCACTTTACTAACGGTTTCTTGGAGTTCTTTGTATTCGATTATAGGAAAATGGCAGATAAGGAGAACATGGAACAGATGGTCGGTCTAAACAGGTTTATCTCTCGATCCTCCGACAAATGTCACTTATTTTATAACGTTCTCAGGAAAAACAGAGGTTTCGACTAGACCGACGATCATGAGCGAGCGTTGCAAAATCTGAAAAAGTACATGACGCCGCCTCCTTTATTGTCAAAACCATATGATCATGAGGCCCTACAGCTGTATTTGGCTGTTAGTCCAAATGCAGTAAGTGCCGTTCTGACACGCGAAGATGAAAAACAACAATTGCCGATTTATTATGTAAGTAAATCCCTCTTAGATGCGGAAACCAGGTATTCCTCTATGGAAAAATTGCTTTTATCGCTAGTCACTGCTGCTAAAAAATTACGTCACTACTTTGAATCGCATCCTATTACTGTCGTGAATAATTTCCCTCTTAAGTCTGTCTTAAGAAAACCTGAGTTGACATGTCGATTGGCAAAGTGGAGCATATACCTCAGTAGCTACGACATCGACTTCAACCCTAGAACTGCAATCAAATCACAAGCGTTAGCAGACTTTATCGCCGATTTCAGTCCAGAACTGGAGAAAGAAACAGAGTCTGAAATATCAACTGTGGCGACTCACGACGACGCACCTTGGATCTTACACGTCGATGGGTCATCCAACACCAGAGGCTCGGGGTTAGGCATCGTCTTAAAGTCACCACAGGGGGGCAAGATGGTATATTCGGTCCGATGCGACTTCAAGGCCACCAACAACGAAGCTGAATATGAAGCCCTGATCGTGGGAATGAATATGGCCCACGACTCGGGGGCAACCGTGTTGCATGTCAAGAGCGACTCTCTGCTGGTAGTAAATCAGATCAATGGAGAATTCGCAGCCAAGGATTCAAAAATGACAGCATATCTAAGCGTGGCAAAAGAAATTTCTGAAAAATTTAGATCTTTTTCTATTGAACAGATTCCGCGAGACCAGAACACTCAGGCCGACGCATTGGCAAACCTTGGGTCCGCTTTAGTTGAACCAATATTTGATGTTATTCCTATGATTCACCTGACAACGCCATCCATTGGAAACACAGACGTCATCCAGATCGAAGACGAAGAAAATGATTGGTGACGCGACATTCGAAATTTCCTCGTGCACGACCAACTTCCCGAAGACAAAATGGAGGCTCGAAAAATCAGATTCAAAGCATCTAAGTACGTCATGATCGAAAATAAGCTTTATCGGCGATCATCGACGGGCTTAAATTTAAGGTGTGTCATCAGCAAAAATCAAGCCCAGAAAATCCTCTAAGAGATGCACGACGGCGAATGCGGTAATCATTCAGGAGGCCGTAGTTTAGCTAATCGTATATCCCGACAAGGATATTTTTGGCCAACACTGCGACAAGACGCCATCAAGTACGTCCAGAGTTGCGACCCTTGTCAACGACACTCGGGTATGTCTCATAAACCCTCGGAACCTTTGCACTCGACACTTATCCCATGGCCCTTCATGAGATGGGGAATGGATATCGTCGGCAAGCTACTGCCTGCTCCGGGGCAAAAGGTGTTTCTTCTCGTACTTACGGACTACTTTTCTAAATGGGTCGAAGCGGCTGCCTTCTCCCAAATTAGGGATAAAGAAGTTATCTCTTTTATCCAGACTAACATCATATGAAGGTTTGGGATTTCGTCCGAAATTGTCTGCGACAATGGATCCCAATTCATAAGTGATAGGACCCAACAGTTCTGTGAAGATAGAAGCATCAAACTGACAACCTCGACTCCCAGATATCCCTAAGCCAATGGACTTGCTGAGTCGAGTAACAAGACTATTGGAGCCTCGATAAAGAAACGATTAAAAGCTGCAAAGGGAAGGTGGGTCGAAGAACTCCCTTCTGTCCTGTGGGCAAATCGCACGACGCCACGCACGTCCACAGGACAAACCCCCTTCTCTGTCGTCTACAGTTGTGAAGCCTTCCTACCAATCGAAGCCCATCTCCCGACCTCGAGGCATACTTCCGTCGACCATAACTTGGTTGATTTAAGTTATGACCTCGACGTCCTCGAAGAGCTCAGAGAATCCGCCTTGATCAGGATGGCGTCGCAGAAGCAGGCGGTCGAACGACATTTCAATAAGCACGTCAAAGTTAAAGTCTTTCAAGAGGGCGATTACGACCTCCGTCGAGTATTCCCAAATACCCAAGAGCTCAACGCAGGGAAGGTCCCTACCGCATCTCCGAAGTCGTTGGTAAAGGAGCCTATCGACTTCAGACCCTCGACAATCAAGAAATCCCGCGAAGTTGGAACGCGAGGCGTCTGAAAAAATATTTCTTTTAGAGTCGCCTTCCTCTTATACAAAGTTTTTTCAAACACAACAGTAAACACAGTAAGGTCGTTGGTGGTCCGACGACTGACATCTAACAAACTTTATCGCAGGTACGCATGACATGAGTATCTAAGTGTGTGACTTAATTGTTTTACCACAGGGGCATATATTCTAGAATTTCGTCATACGATACAATTACATATAAGGTCTGAACGATCCCTCGATCTAAGTTCCTGGAGCTCAGAAAAACTTTGTATCTTCTGACACATCAATGATGTATATTTGTGCTTATTAATACCGTCCAAATATATGATTTATGTTTCAACCGTTACATTGCAATGAATGCCTAAGTCGCACGATCCTCCGTTTGTTTCATACTTAACGAATTTTATGATCAATATTACATTTATCCACGACATGTGTAATTGAAAACATAAGTTCAGCAAAAGAAGGAACTTCATTGAATGATTACATATGAACGACTGATAGTCGGACGAGTAAAGACAAAGTCAAAAGTCGTCACATACCAACCACCAATGGTCGAGCATGAAAAGCCTAGTTCGTAAACCCAAAAATCTATCCTAGAACTAAAGAAGCATATCGATCGCAAGCTCTGCCCAACAGTCTCGACATTCGAAGCCCTGCCAATCCCGAAGAACTGATGCAAGGATCAAACGAGTATATTAGGAGTTGTCTTCCAACTCCTTACGCCTTGACATTCTGAGAATGTGGCTCTTAAGATTAATGTTAAGGTTGAAGGAAGGAATATATTCCTCTCGACGATCGACCTCCACTCCAACATTTCCCCTGCCTTCACATATTTTATGAGAGGAAACCGAAACATCTGCAAATTACAAAAGAAACATATTAAATGCTCAGCGAAAGAACATCGATGACACAAGTTTTGAAAGAAAAACTTACAAGGAACGCCAGTTCGGCTAAACACAGCCCTATCTCTTCAAACAGAGATCCTTTGGAAACACTCCTCGGAAACTAAGGGCTGATGTTTCCCCAGATGCGGAAGTGACTTCATCCTGACGAGGACGTAGTCAAACGAGAGGGATGGCGACATCGCAAAACTGATCACCATAAGTTCCTCCTCGTTCTCTCCCGTCTTTACACCCTCGCCCCTGTCGGCTGACGAAAGGGTCGACATGGCAGAAGACATCGTCGCCAGATGCGCAGAATACACAGACATCGTGTTCATCGTAACCAACATCGTCAACGATTCGGGTATCGCAACCCTTGATAGATCTCCGACCACCCAAGATTTGAACAAAGTCGAGATTCTAGAGAAGGGCCTTATCAGAAACAGAAAACTTTTTCTCTAAAGAAAACAACCCATTGTGATCTCTATTTATACAGGAAATCGCAATAAGTCGAGTCCGCTGATGATCAACACGCGTCCATACCTATCCGAAACTTCGACAACTGTCTTCGACAGCTAGTAAGCATCATCGTGCATCAGTATGGCGTCACAACTTTTCAACTTCTCGTTCAGTTAAAGGTGAACCGGTCTAGTTCCACGACAACCAGGTAAGTCCCTCAACCCAGGTCACAAGTCTAAGCATTTGATGAACAAAATTTAAAACTTAAATTTGACATTCAATTTTCAAATTTTGGGGGCAAACTGTTTGGGCAAAAAATCACGTCGTACGACCACAACCAAAACAGGTAAGACGCACGTTATAATCCAAATCTTATATTAAGATAAGGTCTCAACAAGAACCCAGAAGACATTCGTCGTCTCCCGTAAAAGGTAAGTCGTACGTCCCTCACGACGCTCGACCATAGCGTCGCCTGTCCCTCATGACGCTCGACCATAGCGTCGCCTGTCCCGCACGACCATCGCGTAAGATCATTGTACCTTTGACCAAAGCTAACGTTAACCATGACTGTTACGTGTGTTAAGTATTTAATGCAGGAGTCAAAACTATTAACAGTGAGCAGCCGTAACAGATGAAGAACATTATGGATAATCACTCCGGCGACCGTTTCCAGCCGTTGTAGCCGTTGATCAAAGCATTAATGGAGCTAATTAATGGTGCGAAGACTATAAATATCAAGTTAAGTCTTCACTTCAGGGACCACGAGTTAACATCCGATACACATCAACAATCATCCGCGAACATCACCAAACAGCAGAGAAAAACATCCAAGCTCATATATAAGAATCCTCAAACTCTGGAAATCAAGTATTGAAGGCCAAAACCCTACAGCGAACTCAAGAACACTCAAAGAAAAGCTCAAATCATCGCTCTCGACGTACACCAACAGCTTTCGACCAACAGTTGTTCACACACGACAAACACTTGTTTTACCTTTCAAACACTTGTACTTTACATTTCGAAGCATTCCCTACATTTGTATTGTAACCATCGTACGATCGACGCCAGTACCAAGGACATCGCCCCTGATTGGCGACCATAGTGCAGCGACGACATCCCTTGTCGTCCGCAGGTTTTTTCCTCGTTTGAGGTTTTTCATGCGTCATCAAATCCCTTGTCTCATTTATTTTTATCCTCGTCGCACGTCTCGTCGAAAGATCCTTTCTTTAGTTGTTTAAGTCCACATCGACCTTAAGTTGTCCCTTTGGTGCAATTTTTGGCATTAACAAAACCCGCACCCAACCTACACTCTCAACCTTCGCTTCTCTCTCTAATCCATTGGTCTCAAATCCACCCGTCATTCCTCTAGAAGCTAAAGATGACACTTTTCAAGGAATGATGGATGAAGGACCTGCAGAACTGACCATGCGTCCATGCACTCTCGCTGACAACATGGAACTCTTCTCCGGACACCGAGGTTTTGATGAATTCACAAATCCTCCTGCAGGTAAACACCAACCCATATACACTGTAACTAAACCCGAAACTTCTGAGCTTTCCTTTGTTCACAAGTACTTATCTGTTACAGGTCCTAATTTGGGAGACATCAACGCTTCGCTGAAGAACCTGGATACGAAGTTGACAGGTCTCACCACCACATTATCCGACAACTCTTCAGCTGTAACAAACGCTGGAGAGAATCTCAACAAGTTAACAACGGTGGTGGAACAGCAAGCCTCCAAAGCTGACTTGGAGAAGGCTGATAAAACTCTCGGCGACTTCGCAAAGGTTCTCGCTGACATCTACACCGACTACACCTCTATCAAAGCTTCAGTTCAAACCATGTCCAGCGAGGTCACAACGCTGCAGACATCGGTTGGACAACTCGAGGGAGATATGCCCAGTGTAAAGACTGACGTTAGTTCCCTGAAGACTGACGTAAGTGCTATAAAGACTGACGTTGGTTCTATGAAGACTTTGATGCGGCAGATCTTGAACAACATGATCGACCCTGCCCCTGTGTAACACCCTCAAATTTGGAACGAGCAACTAGCTTTAAAATTCAATAAATTAACCATACTAGATAAAATTCTTTCTACAATTCCTTCATTAAAATACCTCGGAATTTAAACATTATAATATCTACAATAAGATAACTTAAAATAGACGTCACTTAATACAACACAAGCTGCTAGTCCCAAACAAATGCGGAATACTTCACTAATCGAGTCAGCTCTCGTGCACCTTACTAGCACTCGCCACTTCACAATGCAGCTAGAGCTACCCCAACCTGAGCCTGTTGCACATGATGACAAAATAAAAGAAATAAAAAGGGTTAGGCTTACGCCTAGTGAGTTCAAGCATTTTATCACGACTATACAAAAACATAAATCGGAAGTTAGTAATTATAGTCCTGATTTCAAATGGGTTTACTTTACTTGCAAATCATCCGTTTTCCAACTCACACGTTTCCAGGGAAAGTTCCCAAAAGGTACATTACATTTTCCAAAATGAATTACGTTTACAACTCACTCAAATACGTGAATAATCAAGTTTAGGCAAAAGTCTCCAAGCACGGTTGACGACAAAATACTCAATCCATAAATCATGGAAACCATTCATTAAATATAACACTTAATTAACATAATACGAAACAATACACACGCGACCGTAAGATGTAATAAAGTTCAAATACCATAAACGGGGGAGACCCGTATCCGTTGAAGGTGGAGGTAACACACAAGTATACCACCCATACAACGTTCATCGTATAACTGGAAGTAGAGATTACAAGTTACGTTATGCCTATCTCTGTCCTCCCAACAAAATCTGGAATACAACATACGTCTTGCCTATTCCACGACTCTGCTCTACGAAACCCGAGTTACACTGTAATTGAAGATACACCTTGACGTCTACCCACATGGTAACGCCCAAAGGCCCGGCACACTTAGGATCACCCCCAAGGCACCCTCTATAAGCGGCGTGGATCTCTACACATACCTTAAAAGGTATCATGCCCAAGACTATATCCTCCTAGTGCCTACTCGGAGAGTTATGGTCATAAACATGAGTTCCGAGGTTCGTCCTCAAGATACCCAAACGACCATTACCAACGATTGACTAACATGCCTATCCCGGAATGACTCACTCACCCAAGCATGTAAATAATTATAACGTGCAATAAATGCAACCCATCAACAAGACTCCACATCGAACCATTAAACTCGGAAGGTAACACGTAAGTATACACGCAGCCTCCAAGGCAATACAAATACCGCCTCCAAGGCATACAAATATCGCCTCCAAGGGACTGCAAATATCGCCTCCAAGGCGTAGCCTCCAAGGCAATGCAAATATCGCCTCCAAGGCGTAGCCTCCAAGGCAATGCAAATATCGCCTCCAAGGCGTAGCCTCCAAGGCAATGCAAATATCGCCTCCAAGGCGTAGCCTCTAAGGCACACATATATCAATAACTAATTATTCCATTTAGCATGTAATTCTCAACAACGTGCAATAATATGTAAAGAAGTTAAATAAAAGCATTTCATAATTAAGACTCCACATTAAGCCAATTAGACTGGACAAATGTCCCTAGACTATCTTAAGTCAAAACCGAGCAAGTGCTCCACGCTTGCTAGACCCATAATGTCAGTCATTATCCCACAAACGTGTTTAACATGGTTTAGGTAAGCGAGTACCCAATAAATTACACTAACATGATCATACCATCAATTAACCACATTTTGAACAATTAATCCTTTAAAGGCAAATGATGGTTTCTAACCATCCAATTATTCAAAAGCCCCAAATATGGATATTCTACGCAATTATGAAGATAACTCTTCAAAAGAGCTAAAATATCCAATTAACTCAACTATATACATTTTCAGGTAAAAACATACAAATATTGGAAAATATACATTTTGGCATGTACAAAGTTTTCGCAAAGTAACTTGAACTCACCTTAGCTAGATTTAGCTAAATCTAGAGTTCACCAAACGTAAGCTTCTTTGAAGAAGATTGTATCCTCAAGCCACAATCTCTAAGACCTAAATTCATAAGTTCCCAATCCATCAATATCACAATCCAACCACATGCAATCATCATCCAATCATATAGCACCAAAATACCCCAACTATACCAAACCCTAGTTTTATACATAAAGGGGATAACGATTCCCCCCAACCGATCGCCACCAAATTCAACCCACAACATCACAAAACAGAAGGGAAGTGAACTATAACAACAATCTAACAAGGAATTACCTTAATCACTTGAATCCGTCAAGGAAGAACTCCAAAACTCCCAAAAGCTTCAAACTCCTAAAACGATCATCAATGGTGGTAAAGGGTTCGATTTCGTGAAGAAATGAGGAAGGAGAAGGGAGGGGATGGTGTTTCTTGAGAGAAATCGACTGAGAGAGGGTGAGGGAAGTGAAGAAAATCGAGAGAGGGATGAGGGAATGAAAAAGAAAGGGAGAAAATGGGTTAAAACCCGAATTTATTTCGTCCAGGTGCTCGGCGCCGATCAATTGGCGCCAAGATCGGCGCCAGCTTCTGTTTGGTTCCCTTCTAAAACGCGGTTTCGGCCATAATTTTTTCGTTATAGCTCCGTTTTCGCTCTGGAAAGAACCGTTGGACTCGTATTCGAATTCCCCAACCAACAAGACCATAAAATCCAAGATTTAAACCAAAAATCCTATTTTCCATATTTTCTTAAAAGGTCGGTTTAACACCGACTCGTACTTGTACTTGTCCGAAATTTACGGGTGTTACAATTCTCCCAACCTTAGAATGATTTCGTCCTCGAAATCTACATCCTTTACAACCCCAGGCTAGTCGACTCAACGCCGACTATAATTCATCAGTTCCTAGCTGGAATCTAAAATTCCCTCCACACAGTCCATAACGACAATTCCTCGAATAATTGTTTATCCACAACACCCTTTCAAGTACATTGTACTTAAGTCCGGAAGAACACTCCAACAACTGGGATAACTCCTAGTTAGGTGACTTCGGTCGTCTCCCAACCTTAGATGTTCCATACATCCCGATTTCGATTTCAGACTCTAAGTCAATCCAAGGTTTGTTCACTAACGAATCCAACATGATCATCACTTCCGATCATTCCCACTATTAACCGTCGATTAACCCCCAACGAGTTCTATTAGGCTCCCAAAATTCATTTCATATGAATCATTAACCGACAGGTTCAATAACCACACACGAAGGTCATTCCACCAAAACCACTCATCACAATTCGACATCTTAAGGTTACTACCACCATCACCACCATTTCTTTAAAATCGGACTACAAATCCCCGATTAGTCTAACCCCAAGCTTAAAGTCGACACCTAACAACCACCAAGTCGAATCACCACCGACTCTACACCCGATCTTTACTCATCGGTTGTGGTCACAAACTAAGGTTGTCAACAAAGCGGCTGATCAACCTCGAAATGCGTTACCGCAAGTCCAACCCTCCAATTACCACAAACACAATTACTTTGCTACCGATATCAGCCGGCCCATAATACCAACACGCGTGGAATACTAAACCTTCCACCGCCGATGTGATACACGCACTAACCCCTAACTGGGTTACATATCCTTCCAAGGTCCTAACGAGTTCAAGGTTTTCTAGTGCGTTATTCAACAAATATGCCAATCAACAAAATATTTCACAAAATTTTCAATACAAAGATTTTCATCTCAACAAATCGTACGCACAAACTACTATTATCAATTCGGTAGTTACGCAAAAATGGACATGCTCGTCCCACATATGAAAATCATGTTGAAAATCATTTCATTGCAGTTCAGTTTACCCACAAAACGCAAAAGCGTAATAAATAATTTCTTTAAAATGAACCGCCACTGATCTAGTATGGATTGACTTATGACATGCACGTAAAGTAACTGCTCGACCTTAAACAGGGTGCAACACAAGGTGTGCACGCATTTCAAAAGAGGTCCAAACGACATTTGACTCCAAAATTTCCTTGTAATGAAATAACATGCACATTTCAACTCACACCAATGTTTCAAAATATGGGGTTCTTCAATTTGATTTTCAAAACTCCCTCAGATGGTCACATAATGACACATGAGCAAAATGTTTCCTACAAAACTGTACTCAACAATGTATTTTCCAAAAAGAGAAACTAGGAAGACACAATTGCTACTAAATGGTTGACGCTTAGAAGGGTCAAACCGACTTCAATTCTCAATTGCAACAAAGATGCGCGTCAATGTCCAAAACATAAGAAATATACACAACATAGTTTTATGCAACCAATTTTCCCAAAATCTCCACCACGAAACCTTTTCTTCAAAATTTCATACTTGGAACATAAAACGTCAACACGGAAATGTTTACAATATAATTATCAAAATACTCCAAGTACCCATTTTCCAAAAACTAAAAGGTTTTCAATTCTCCTAAAATAATCGGCAATTCGAATTTCACCAAATGTCACGACTCGTGCATTTATATTTTCAAATTGCAAAGCATTGCAAACTTATGCATGATATCCACCATGCCAAAACACCTGTTTGACCAAATGGTCTCTCATTCAAACAAGGATTTAATAACACATTTCTTGCACAACTCGTTTGTCAAAGTGTCGAGAAAACAAAAGTTACCAAGCTATGCATACCCCTAAGTCGATACAACACATTTTACATGAAAATGATAATAAACATTTAACTGACCAAAAACGCGCCAAAATGTTCTTTCAGGCCTCACTTAAGTCATGTATAAATCAATCCATACATTGGACTATATGCAACGAAATACTTAGTAACACAAACCTTTGAAAGAAAAGTTACGCGACGCTAGAGTTCCAAACTCATCTCTTTTTAGTCGCCTTATGGCATAAAATTAACCTTTTTCAACAAAACTCGAGTGGGATCAAATGCCCAAACAAAACTCGTAAACTTTTCACATAAGCAATTAGAGTATGCACTTTGTAAAATTATACTCACACGATACAAAATGTAGTACACAAAACTCTATGAACTTCAACGAACTCAATGACTCCAAGTCAACAAAATCGCACTAAACATTGTGCTCCCAAAGTCAAATTTCTAAAAGCTAAATCATGAACGAGACGCCAAAATCCCAAAAATCCTCTTCTAGGACGATACCACATAAACAACACCGTTTAACAAACTCATATTAAACAGATTCCCAAAATAGCTTCATATAGACACCACGGTAGCTAACTTTCCGTCCAAACTTTAACATACGTGGAGGAGATCCGATGTTAAAGTTATGAGCCGTAGTTACTTGTCTACCATCTTAGACAACATAAAACACGAACATCACTATACCCGAAAGAAACGTTGGACGACAACAACATGAAACAAATTCTGACGGAGTTTGCAACCCCCGATATAAGATGGTTCATGTACGTCCAAAACCAAAATCCAAAATATTGTGTGTGCTAAACATTTTCCAAAATTCGTAACACAATCCTCATAAGGATTTGAACACACACAAAATATTTGATGCAATTTATTTCCAAAATAAACTTGGTGCAAAACCTAGTCGGCAGTCAACATTTCAGCTCATACTCCTCCAAAATCCTCCGGTCCACTATTGTTACCCGGACGTTCAAACCTCTTAAGGCTAAATCGTAAATTACATCAATTAACTTTACAACTTCTCCTCAAATCGAAGTCGGCTCAATAAGCCTATGGTTCTAATCCAACCATCAATCTCGATCCGAAATGGTCTACTTAAAACAATTATCATGCTTATCGTCACTCCAAGTGACTAATACTAGAATTGTTCATCTGTTCCAACGACTACTAGTTTAAAACCTCCTTCACTACCCCAGCGATTATCACATGGAAGCAATTCAAGCATGCACATGTACTAGTAGGTTCACCATGACACTGGCCAGGTGTCACTATGAACGCATCGTACATGCTTATCCTTGCTACTCTCAACATGATTCTCGTTTCTAAAACATTCATCGATCCCAAAACATCCTATCTTAAAGTGCCTAATGGTGAATTTCACTCTCATTTACTTAAACAAACGCTAGTTTGAGTCTAGGTATCCAAAATCAACACCTAAATCTCTCAAACTTATGCTCTGATACCAACTTGTAACACCCTCAAATTTGGAACGAGCAACTAACTTTAAAATTCAATAAATTAACCATACTAGATAAAATTCTTTCTACAATTCCTTCATTAAAATACCTCGGAATTTAAACATTATAATATCTACAATAAGATAACTTAAAATAGACGTCACTTAATACAACACAAGCTGCTAGTCCCAAACAAATGCGGAATACTTCACTAATCGAGTCAGCTCTCGTGCACCTTACTAGCACTCGCCACTTCACAATGTAGCTAGAGCTACCCCAACCTGAGCCTGTTGCACATGCCGACAAAATAAAAGAAATAAAAAGGGTTAGGCTTACACCTAGTGAGTTCAAGCATTTTATCACGACTATACAAAAACATAAATCGGAAGTTAGTAATTATAATCGTGATTTCAAATGGGTTTACTTTACTTGCAAATCATCCGTTTTCCAACTCACACGTTTCCAGGGAAAGTTCCCAAAAGGTACATTACATTTTCCAAAATGAATTACGTTTACAACTCACTCAAATACGTGAATAATAAAGTTTAGGCAAAAGTCTCCAAGCACGGTTGACAACAAAATACTCAACCCATAAATCATGGAAACCATTCATTAAATATAACACTTAATTAACATAATACGAAACAATACACACGCGACCGTAAGATGTAATAAAGTTCAAATACCATAAACAGGGGAGACCCGTATCCGTTGAAGGTGGAGGTAACACACAAGTATACCACCCATACAACGTTCATCGTATAACTGGAAGTAGAGATTACAAGTTACGTTATGCCTATCTCTGTCCTCCCAACGAAATCTGGAATACAACATACGTCTTGCCTATTCCACGACTCTGCTCTACGAAACCCGAGTTACACTGTAATTGAAGATACACCTTGACGTCTACCCACATGGTAACGCCCAAAGGCCCGGCACACTTAGGATCACCCCCAAGGCACCCTCTATAAGCGGCGTGGATCTCTACACATACCTTAAAAGGTATCATGCCCAAGACTATATCCTCCTAGTGCCTACTCGGAGAGTTATGGTCATAAACATGAGTTCCGAGGTTCGTCCTCAAGATACCCAAACGACCATTACCAACGATTGACTAACATGCCTATCCCGGAATGACTCACTCACCCAAGCATGTAAATAATTATAACGTGCAATAAATGCAACCCATCAACAAGACTCCACATCGAACCATTAAACTCGGAAGGTAACACGTAAGTATACACGCAGCCTCCAAGGCAATACAAATACCGCCTCCAAGGCATACAAATATCGCCTCCAAGGCACTGCAAATATCGCCTCCAAGGCGTAGCCTCCAAGGCAATGCAAATATCGCCTCCAAGGCAATGCAAATATCGCCTCCAAGGCGTAGCCTCCAAGGCAATGCAAATATCGCCTCCAAGGCGTAGCCTCTAAGGCACACATATATCAATAACTAAGTATTCCATTTAGCATGTAATTCTCAACAACGTGCAATAATATGTAAAGAAGTTAAATAAAAGCATTTCATAATTAAGACTCCACATTAAGCCAATTAGACTGGACAAATGTCCCTAGACTATCTTAAGTCAAAACCGAGCAAGTGCTCCACGCTTGCTAGACCCATAATGTCGGTCATTATCGCACAAACGTGTTTAACATGGTTTAGGTAAGCGAGTACCCAATAAATTACACTAACATGATCATACCATCAATTAACCACATTTTGAACAATTAATCTTTTAAAGGCAAGTGATGGTTTCTAACCATCCAATTATTCAAAAGCCCCAAATATGGATATTCTACACAATTATGAAGATAACTCTTCAAAATAGCTAAACTATCCAATTAACTCAACTATATACATTTTCAGGTAAAAACATACAAATATTGGAAAATATACATTTTGGCATGTACAAAGTTTTCGCAAAGTAACTTGAACTCACCTTAGCTAGATTTAGCTAAATCTAGAGTTCTCCAAACGTAAGCTCCTTTGAAGAAGATTGTATCCGCAAGCCACAATCTCTAAGACCTAAATTCATAAGTTCCCAATCCATCAATATCATAATCCAACCACATGCAATCATCATCCAATCATATAGTACCAAAATACCCCAACTATACCAAACCCTAGTTTTATACATAAAGGGGATAACGATTCCCCCCAACCGATCGCCACCAAATTCAACCCACAACATCACAAAACGGAAGGGAAGTGAACTATAACAACAATCTAACAAGGAATTACCTTAATCACTTGAATCCATCAAGGAAGAACTCCAAAACTCCCAAAAGCTTCAAACTCCTAAAACGATCATCAATGGTGGTAAAGGGTTCGATTTCGTGAAGAAATGAGGAAGGAGAGGGGAGGGGATGGTGTTTCTTGAGAGAAATCGGCTGAGAGAGGGTGAGGGAAGTGAAGAAAATCGAGAGAGGGATGAGGGAATGAAAAAGAAAGGGAGAAAAGGGGTTAAAACCCAAATTTATTTCGTCCAGGTGCTCGGCGCCGATCAATCGGCGCCAAGATCGGCGCCAGCTTCTGTTTGGTTCCCTTCTAAAACGCGGTTTCGGCCATAACTTCTTCGTTATAGCTCCGTTTTCGCTCCGGAAAGAACCGTTGGACTCGTATTCGAATTCCCCAACCACCAAGACCATAAAATCCAAGATTTAAACCAAAAATCCTATTTTCCATATTTTCTTAAAAGGTCGGTTTAACACCGACTCGTACTTGTACTTGTCCGAAATTTACGGGTGTTACACCCTGCACCTGAGCAATTCACTAAGGTTGATCGTGATGTGCTTCTGAAGATCAGTCCTGCTATTTCTGGCCTTGAAGACAGAATAGCAGTGATTGAAGAGTTTATGGGAATCACTGGCCAAGAAGACAGGGAACCATCTCTAGCTGCTGAGTCAACACACTCCTCCCCCATTCATCATGAGGAAGGGGGGAGAAGAACGCTGAAGACCTTCCCCACGATGAATCTGCCGAGCGGGAGATGACAGAGAAGACCGAAGACCTCACTCTTTCTGAAGAGGGTGAGAAGACCGCTGAAGAAGCCGTTGCTGAACCTCAGGGAGATGAAAACCCTGAGGGAACCGAGAAGCTCGGCTCTGTATCTGAGGGGGAGCAACTCGAAGAAGAAGCTGAAGAATCTGAGTCCGAAGCTGAAGACGAAGAAGCCATCTATCTATCTGATGATGAACCATCCTCCTCTCTAAAGGATGATGATGATGATGATGATGATGACTCCTTTATCGTCAAGCCTGCTCAGAGGACGAAAGCTCTTAAGGGGATCTCGATAAATAAACCATTAGGGGAGCGGACCAATACAAAGCCATCAGCATCTGAAGCTGACAAGGGCAAAGGAAAAGTTGTCGCTGAAGACGATGAAAATCTTACGATCTTGCTTAAAAAGCCGGTTTGTCAGGTACACTAAATCTTCCTTACTACTTCCCTGAACATCTATACACATTATCAGCTCTCCTCTCCACAAACACCACAAACCACATTCTCTCTCTTTCCACCCAAGTTCTTATTCATAAGATCGTTGTGTTTCAGCTAGTCCTCTCTCCTGTTTGAGGATATCGCTGAAGTTCATAAAGCTGCGACTTCACCAATAATTCCAGCTCCCATCGCTGAAGAAATAATCCCAGTCTTGGATTTGATCTCTGAGACTGATGAACCTGAAGAACAGCTACTCTCTCACAAAAGCAGATCTTCTTTGGTTCCTCAAAAACCAAGTGAAGATGATCAGAGAAGAAGAGAAGAGATAATAAAGCAGTTCGAAGATCAACGAATAATTCTGAAGCGTGATCAACTTCCTTCCGTTCCTCCAAAGTTCAGACTTTCTCAAAAGGAATACAAGGATCACCTCAGAGCTGAACGTCTACTCGCTGAAAGAAGAGACGCTGAAGAAAAAGACAGAGAACTTGCCATCCAGCTTTCTCGACAATCAGTGAAAGACCCCAAGCTGAAAAGAGCTCCAATTGAAGTTCAACGTCAGCTCTTGGAAGACGCCAAGAAGATAACTGAAGAAAAGAGATTTATGTCTCAATCGACCTTAAAATGGTGCAAAGAAAATGTACACTTCAGATTCTCTCCTGCCAGAATCAACAAGGTACTCATCACTGGAAGATCAACCCTCAGAGTTTCAATCGCTAAAATCGAGATATTCAGAGAGAATGACCAGTACGAAAAAATCTATGTTGAAGCCATCACAAGGTACGGTCTCTCTGAATGGTTGGAGATCAGATTAGACATCCAGAAGTCTCAGTCTAAGTACAAGGAACATGTTGAAAAGATGATAAATAAACAGATCGACTTAGTCTACTCCTGTGTGGATATTCCTTCTCCTCCTCCTCTCGAAAGTCAGAAAAGAAGGACCTCTGCAAAGAAGAAATCTAATTCTACAAATGAGGGTCCTGTCATTCGAAACGAAACAGGTATTGGTTTTTCTATGGATGAAGTCCTTGGTCCCGAACCTGACCTTTCTGCACTTGACACATCTCTTCCTCTTGGTGAGACTTTCATCCCTGGGAAAGTCATAAGCGAACCCTATGGGATATTCTTCATTGACTATGATGGACGAAAGCATTTTCAACGTATCTCTGAACTTCCCATCACTCCCATCGAACAGCTGAAAGTTTTAATCTACTGGTGTGACTTCAAAAACGACATTCAGGCACGGCACCTCAAACCCTTGATTTTTGAAGAAGCGATGAACAAACGGAATCAAGGAGTAAAGGTCCCTGACTGGATGATCCCCACATCAAAGACCCTTGATGAACTTCTCATTAAGGAAGAACCCTTATAAACTGATAGGATCGCCTTATTCTCTATTTTATCAGTTATTCTTTTGTACTTGTAATTGTATTCGCTGTACTTGTAATTTTTCCACTTCCCTCTGTAATCTTTACATAGTTTAAAGAAAAATTTCAGCGTACGTACTTTACTCCATCAGTACAGAAAAGATCCCAGAAAACAGTAAAAGGGACAAATATTTTATGAGTTCTTTTTATCCTTATGTTTTCATTAAATGGCAATTTTCTTTGTTGCTATGTCATAATCAAATAAGGGGAGATTGTTGATCCAAACCCTCAGTGATTTGATAATGACCCTCTCTTAATACTTAGTGAAAATTGTAAGTAAACAATATGTATCAGAGTTTCACTATCGCTGATAAGTACTAAGATCTTACAGTACCGCTGATAGGAACTCTCACTCTTTAGATTAAACATTCAGCGAACACTGTTCACCATAATGCTCTGAGTCTGTTCAGTCCTTATGGTGATCACTAATAAGTTAGTTGTTTACTTATGATCTCTGAAGACAAGTTTCACGTCAACATAGGTTCTACGCTGAAGTCGAAGATCAAGCTCAAGAACCAGCGACAAGTCTCCTAATGAACTGATGCGGATCAACGAAGACTCAAATTTGTCCACTATCGCTGAACTTTATCATTCGTTGATAAGCAATGAATAAAGCTCTGATTCAATGAAAGCTGATCATGTAGTCCTCCGTACAAAGTACTTTTGTCTTAACCACCCTTGCACGACTCCGTACGAAATGTCAGAAAAAGAACCTTATTGTCTGAAATCGTACAACCACTCTGATACTACACTGTCCAAACATGCGGCTACTAAGGTTGTCTACAAAGGTCAATGACATACAACCAATGAGCTGCTGCCACGTGTAAAGTGTATACTGCCATGCATTAAATGCATGCAGTATATAAGAAGAAGAACTCACTTCATTTTGAAGTAACTTGCTAACTCTGGTTAAGTTCATCTACTTATCTTGAGATAGGTAATTATTAGTAATTTCCTTATCTTTCTTAGTGCAAGAAACTTAGTGTTCCACCTTGTTTTGATTTAGGTTTATCCTTAATCTTGTTTCCGCAACAAGCTGTAAATTGTTAATGATTTATCAATAAACAATTTAGAAAAGTAAAATTTGTGTGTTTGTATTCAACCCCCCCCCCCCCCCCCCCCTTCTACAAACTTGTATAGGCCTTCGGGACCAACAAGCCTTGTCGAGAGATACGATTGGCCAAACTACGACCTCCTGAGTGATTGCCACACTCCCCATCGTGCATTTCTTGAAGGATCATCCGAACTTGGCTTTTGCTGATGACGCATCTCAGGTTTAAGCCTGTTGATGATCGTCGATAGAGTCTATCTCCGATCATGACAAACCTAGATGCCTTGAACCTGATCTTGCGAGATTCCATCTTGTCTTCTGGGAGTTGGTCGTGCATAAGGAAATTTTGGATGTTGCACGACCAATCATCTTCTTGGTCTTCGATCTGGACGACATCGCCAGATGGATCATGGGAATACTGTCGAATACTGGTTCGACTAATGCAGACCCAAGGTTTGCTAAAGTGTCGACTTGAGTGTTCTGGTCCCTTGGAATCTGTTCAATAGAAAATGATTTGAACTTTTCGGAATTTTCTTTTGCTACCTTCAGGTACGCTGTCATCTTTGAATCTTTGGCTGTGAATTCTCCATTCATCTGGTTCACGACCAGTAGAGAATCGCTTTTGACATGTAGCGCGGTTGCCTCGAGTCGTGGGCCATATTCATCCCCACGATCAGGGCCTCGTACTCGGCTTCGTTGTTGGTGGTTTTTGAAGTCACATCACACTATCTTGCCCCCCTGTGGCGACTTTAAGACGACGCCTAGTCCTGAACCTCTAGTGTTGGATGAACCGTCGACATGTAAAGTCCAGGGTACATCGTTGTGAGTCGCCACATTAGACACCTCGAGCTCTGCTTCTTTTTCCAACTCAAGGCTGAAATCAGCAATGAAATCTGCCAAAGCTTGCGATTTGATCGCAGTCCTAGGCTTGAAATCGATGTCGTAACTGCTGAGATATATGCTCCATTTTGCCAAACGACCTGTCAACTTAGGTTTCCTCAAGACAGACTTAAGAGGAAAGCTAGTCACGACAGTAATAGGATGCGATTCAAAATAGTGTCGCAATTTTTTAGCAGTTGTGGCTAGCGACAAAAGAAATTTTTCCATAGAGGAATACCTGGTTTCTGCATCCAAGAGAGATTTACTTACATAGTAGATCGGCAGTTGTTGCTTTCATCTTCTCGTGTCAGGACGGCACTTACTGCGTTAGGACTAATAGCCAAATATAGCTACAAGACCTCATGATCGTGCGGCTTTGACAGCAAAGGCGGCGACGTCATATATTCCTTTAGTTTCTGCAGTGCTTGCTCATGATCGTCGGTCCAATTGAAGCCTTTATTTTTCCTGAGGACATTATAAAATAAATGACATCTATCTGAGGATCGAGAGATAAACTTGTTCAAAGTTGCCACCCGACCAGTGAGCCTTTGGACCTCCTTGAAATTTCTTGAAGATTTGATTTCGATGATGGCTTTGATCTTGTCGGGATTAGCCTCGATTCCTTGACGAGTGACCATATAACCCAGGAATTTTCCCGCACTGATGCCAAAGGAACACTTTGTCGGGTTGAGCTTCATGCTGTACTTCTAAAGGATGTTGAACGATTGCCTCAAATGCTCGACGTGGTCGACTGCTTGCTTCGACTTGACCATCATGTCGTCGATATATACCTCCATCGTGTCGCCAAGATGATCTTTGAACATTTTATTTACCAAACGCTGGTAGGTAGAACCGGCATTTTTTAGACCAAAGGGCATTACCTTATAACAATAAATACCTCGGTCCGTCATGAATGCAGTCTTTTCCTGGTCCTCGACGTGCATCGGGATCTGATTGTATCCAGAATAAGCATCCATGAACGTCAATAGTTCATGTCCTACTGTCGCGTCGACCATGGCATCGATATGCGGCAATGGAAAGGGATCTTTTGGACAAGCTTTGTTGAGATCTGTGAAATCGATACAGACTCCATTTGCCATTCTTCTTCTGTACGACCACGACATTGGCAAGCCAATCGGGGTACTTTACTTCTCGAATTTTCCCTGTCTTTAGGAGGTTGTCGACCTCGTCATTTATCACCTTATTCCTTTCAGGAGCAAATTTACGGCGCTTTTGTTTGATAGGCTTAAATGACGGGTCGACATTGAGCTTATGAGAAATAACACTGGGTCTATGCCGACCATGTCTTCGTGCGACCAGGTAAAGCAGTCGGCTTGTTCCTGCAAAAAAGATATCACTTTTTCTTTAAGGCAGGAATCGAGGGACGAACCTACAAAGACGACTTGGTCAGGCTTGCTCTGGCCCAGGACGACTTCCTCCAGCCGATAGTCGTCGGCTGTCCCAGGAGCATTCTGGACCTGTAATTGCTAGATTTCCTGCTTCTGCGACTTCAGGATGGTCTTTGTAACACCCCAAAAACGGGGGTCAACAAAAACTTCCATAAAACGGAAGAGTGGTACGCATTACTAAAGTAAAAGTATACATAATTATCTTTACATAACCATTAATACTAAAATTTAGATAATTATAACTACTAATGGACCACTAGCTTATTTGAGCACTACTATAGTAATCAAATATCAAAAGGATGTCGGAAAGTTCTATCATCAATCTTCCAATCTTTAACTCTCCAACAATAATCCCATGCTCACAACCCCGTTCTAGACCTTCTTGTGTCCGGAACCACTAATATCTGTAACACATAAAACACATAACAAGTGTTAGGCTTTTAAAGCCTAAGTGAGGTTTACACATAGCACAAAGAATATAATCATAACATGTAGGAATAACAATTCGATACATTCACAAATTGGATTCCATGGAGAAGGCCCATATTGCTACCCAGTTACATCTTAATCGAAGATATACCTTGATCGGTACCCCATGGTAACGTCACAAGGCATAACACAACGAAAAAACCCCACGGTATCCGAAGGTATGAATCAATTACACTTACCCCACGGTGTGTAAGAATATATCCTCCAATGCCTACTAGGTGCTCCTCCAATTATGTGAATACCAAATATGTTAATCCAAATAATATTCAAAGCATACTTAACACTTAACAATGGTCCAACCATTTAACATAATTAAAACTACTTCCATGTAGTTCATATACATCCATATGTATCAAATCACATTCTATATAATATCAATAATAAACATCCATGTTTACAATTCAATAATAGGTCCATTTTGACCATTAAGCCATATTTGCTTCATTAAGACATATATTAAGCCATCATCATAATCACATACCAATGATGTATAATCAAACCCAAACCTTTAACACAACATTTACCATGGCATTCTAAGTAATAAAACACAATTAATCCACCATAACTTACTTGAACTCTTCTTGTTTCCCTCTTAACCATTAAGAGCTTATAAATCAAGATTTCTCATTAACAATACCAAAATCAAGATAAAGAATGGTAGATAAGTATAATACAATCAATTAGATACAAGTTACTCACCTTAATTCTTCAATTGGTATTAACCTAACTTGATGATTTGAACTCAAACACTCCAAGTAGAAAGATGAAGATATATTGCCCTAAATCAAATTTAATTGGTGAGATTCATCTAACTGTTGTTTGAATTGAATTAGGATTAAGACAAGTGCATTTACCTTAGGTTTAGATGGAGAAATCGTTCCAAAAGAGAAGAGCAGGGCATAATCTGATTTTTGAGAGTTCTAAAATAAGAGAATACTAACTAAGGACCAAGAGGTGGGTTTTAACCCCCTTTCAACACGTCAGGTGCTCGGAGTCAGCGCCCGAGCCAGTGCATCGGCGCCACCATCCGCGCCAACCTATGTTTGGTTATTTCTCAACTTCCACTAATTTGGCCGTAACTTCTTCGTTAGAACTCCGTTTTTACCCCGGAAAGTACCGTTGGACTCGTATTCAAATTACCCATCCAACTAATCCATAAAATCTAATATTTAACTTTATTATCTATTTTTCATTAATTTCCCTAAGGAATAAACTTACGAATTTCTATCGGAAGTTCTCAAATAACAAGTAACAATCACGGAAATTACTTAGGAAATCAATTATAATCTAAGAAGTCAAAATATAAAGAAATATTAGGACTATTATTACTCACAAGGATTTTCCGGGTGTTACAATTCTCCCAACCTTAAAATGATTTCGCCCTCGGAATCTATATTCTTTACAACCCAAAATCAACCGACTCACTGTCGACCAAAATTCAACAATTCCTAATGGGAATCTAAATTCCATCCACACGGTCTATAAAGACAATTCCTCGAACAATTGTTTATTAACATAGTCCCTATACATGCGTTGTACTTATGTACGGATAAATGTTCCAACCATAGAGAAACTCCCAACCATACGACCTCAGTCGTCTCCCAACCTTAAAATGTTCTATACATCTTGATTTCAGTTTCGAACTCTAAATCAATTTTTAGGTTCAATTAATACTGAGACCAACCGAATTTCTAATTTCAATTGTCCCTATCGTTAACGGCCATCCACATCCAAAGAGCTCTAATAGACTCCAAAATCCATCTCAAATAATTAATCATCAAACGGACAGGTTCATTAACCATACACAAAGATTAGTTCACTAAAACCACTCATCACAAATGAGTATCTTAAGGTTACTACTACCATCACCATCATTCTTTTTAAAATCAGCTACAATTCCACGATTACACTAAAGGTGTTTGGCCTTAAACCCAAAAGTTGACACCTAATTATCACCAACCTTTGCACTCTAACCAAACCCACACATGAGTTCCCTTCACAAATAAAAATCTAGAAGGAACAAGGATTCGTCTTTCATATTTCCTGAACCTTACTTCTTTCCTCATTATCCGCTCCCCAACTTAGATTTGTAAGCCTCCTTAAAGTAACCGTTTATCATTAAACCTTTATCCGACTATTACTTGGTCTTCCATACCGTCATCATCCACATCTCAATCTCCAGGTCTCAAAATAACATTAACGTATACTGCTTGAAAATCCATACTCACTTTAAATTGAGCATACTCACCACTTTTGAATACTTCTATATCTACGGCACCCATCACTACATCTATGACCCACACGTTTCTTTAGTATAAAGTACTACCACTTCCTCACATCAATATCGTACTACGCGACCATATTGCAACCAAGCACTAAAATATTATATAACAAAGGCGATAATTCCATTGAACCTGTAGTATAACTACATTCTTAGGTCTGACCTTTCTATCATTACTTCCTACGTTAGCATGAAGTACTACCCTTCAATCATTATTTGTCTCTTTCTCCCAACTTTTCCACATACCGATAACACTTTCTCATCTTTATTAAACTTCCTATGATTCAAAATCATAAACTTATTTAACGACTCACACAACCAAAATCACTTTGGATAAACTCACATTACCGCTCGACATTCTATTCCAATTATAGCCAAATCACTACACCATCTTACAAACACATATTCCAACAGCTTTATTGACAACTAGTACCGTTCATCTGGAATCCCCGAAAAGACTTTCATCTAATGTTCCCTCTTTATAACTTCTTAGTTGACACATTTATCTTGACAATTAATGCCACTACCCGTTCGTACATTCTCCACTCATAACATCTCACAGCAGACCAGATTCCTCATGGTCATTCGTACATAATTCAAATTTACCTTCATGCTCTCCCGCACAATTAACCGAATCTATTTCATTACTTTATTCCTCCCCAACTTTAGTTTGAACTACAACTCACGAGTTTCTAATTAACTTAAACTTACTCACTTCTTACTAATTCTTTGTGACTCCAATCCATTATATATACAGTGCACACTCCATCACAAATCGACATAGTCCGTACACTTACCTTATTCGTGCCTAATTCTTCATTCTATATGAACCATCTACATCATAGGTAGAATGTTCATCTACAACAATAGTCTTTCACTATCCTAACACTTCCCACAAGGTGATCCTTCAACTTTTAATCTTCCGATTCTAACTTAACATTCATACATGATCTCAAAAGAAAAAATCAATGTATTCACATTATGTAAACTTTAGTTATAATATAATTCATGTAATTCCAATCCCCAAGCTTAGGTCAAGTTAATTAAACCAACGAATACTCTTAAGACTCAACTGAGTCCAAAACCAAGCCATCTGCTCAAAGGGCCTATTGATCATTTATCAATATCAACTCATGAAATTTAAAATACAACAAACCCCACATTATGCAACACACGCTTCGAGACATGATAATCTCACGACCCCTTCATTGTTACTTTCCCAATGAAATCAATTCCTATATGTATCTATATGTACACGTATATACAACCCTATATACTCCACAATATACATATATATTATTTTGCCAAAGTTCATTAGTCCTAAAGGTACTAAAAATACAAGATCATCAAACGGTCCTCACTCATAAGACCAATAGTTAAACCGACACTTTTAAAAAAAAATGCGATTAAGCATATGACACACCAAAATTATTGCACAACCACAATAAACTTTTAAAAGCGTATTTTGACCACCTATCTTTCACTTATGAAATAATTTAACCAAAACCTCTTCCACTCGTTATTTATTCGTCAATCACTCAAAATCCCTACATGTGGTGTTTCACAAGATGTGTATTGTCCGTATTCTACAACATTCTGTAACATCCCCAGTCCACTGTACACGATATTGTCCGCTTTGCGGATACCCTCTGCATAACAGCATACCGTCATCGCTCACGGTTTTGTTCCTGCCCGCACAGGCATACGCGGGACGCACCCAGACCGCACCCTGTGACAGGCAAAAGGCCTCACACATCTTACACAACTGCCGACTTCAATGTCAATAGTGGACCTATCGATACTTCTTTAATCTATTCATTAACAAGGACTGAACCTAATCCTTTCAACATAACATAATACAATTTACATCTCATCGTCTTCATTTCAAACTTATTCGTGCAATACTAATATCACAAAATCACCATAAATTCTTATCTAACGTCGAGGGTATTTCCTTACTGTCTCACCACACTACTCATAGCAATTTGCTAATTCCATCACCTTGATGACTACTAATCCTTCCTCCGGACACAACCGTCCCTTGCCAACTGTATTTCTAGTTACCAAACAAGGGTATAGACCTTCTTACAACCGACACTAAAGTCCACTTTCAACTCTCCCATTGTTCACCTTCCTCTTGAACACAATTACCAAAACTACAAACATTCTCCCATGATTTATCCAACACCTCTCAATTCTCAGAGTTCTTTCTTAGCTTATAGTAATATTTTACGACTTAGTTCGTTCATAGCCTTCATGCATAACAATGTATTAAATATATTATTTCACACATTTCCTCCTTTTAAAGAACAACACTTGGAGCAACTTGGGTACACATGACCCCAAAATTCTTATAGCTTCAGTGTACTGCACAACGATCACGAGAATCATTTGCATACTACTTTCCGAAAAACTTAATCTTTTTCAACCAAAACGATGTTGTTATGACCGTAATATATTTAATGAAAATATTTTCATACGACAAAAGTTGAAAGAAATTACCGACACGAAGTAAGCTAGTCGGTTCTCACGCTCATTTATAATTAACTTTTCTTGTAAAGTATGAAGTATTTTGCAAAATGCTAAACTCAAAATTTCACTGTACGACATAGATGGTATTGCCTTTTTTTTCTCTAAATACCCACGTGCACATATTGACTCATCATCGACTAAATTGCTATTTATGCGTTTGTTTTGAAATCACGAAAACCCATGTAACACACACTCGAGGACACCATGCATAAAACTCTACTTGCAATTGAAGGCTATTCACTCAAACAAGGTCTATTGTTTAACTCACGCAACTTATCATTGACGCTCTATTTCCAACCAGTGGTTACCCTCTCAGCCTTCTAACACTTGTTTATACATGCCTTCCAAGGCTCACTTACTCAACCATTTCATACTATTCTCGTCTTGTTCAAACATCTTACATTCTATTTCCTCACATTTTAATCCACTTATTTAAGGTTGTCTCGGCGGACTTTCCTGAGTCCCGCCAGTTCCAGGTTGTCCTTCCAATCCTCAATCATTTACCGATCTGTCCTCCAAAGAATTGAAAGACCTTGGTAGCATTTTTACCATCATTATGCTATAAAACAAAAGATAACCCTGAGAAATAGTTATATGAATATAGACACACGAAACGTACTTTACCGATCATTAGTTACTGGAACAATTTAGAAACAAGTATGCTTATGTACCAATATATTCATAATAACAGTAGCTAATTGAGATTGTGAATATATCATACATGAGAATCCTCATTACCGTCGTTACCGTACTAATTTCACGTATTTCTGTCGACCCTAAGGCCATCCCGTCTTAATACTTCTACCCAATCTCACGATTCATAACTTAATTCATCTCAGCTTAAGTCTAAGTACCTCCTCATCATACTTAGTTCACTTAAACTAAAGCTCGGATACCAACTTGTAACACCCCAAAAACGGGGGTCAACAAAAACTTCCATAAAACGGAAGAGTGGTACGCATTACTAAAGTAAAAGTATACATAATTATCTTTACATAACCATTAATACTAAAATTTAGATAATTATAACTACTAATGGACCACTAGCTTATTTGATCACTACTATAGTAATCAAATATCAAAAGGATGTCGGAAAGTTCTATCATCAATCTTCCAATCTTTAACTCTCCAACAATAATCCCATGCTCACAACCCCGTTCTAGACCTTCTTGTGTCCGGAACCACTAATATCTGTAACACATAAAACACATAACAAGTGTTAGGCTTTTAAAGCCTAAGTGAGGTTTACACATAGCACAAAGAATATAATCATAACATGTAGGAATAACAATTCGATACATTCACAAATTGGATTCCATGGAGAAGGCCCATATTGCTACCCAGTTACATCTTAATCGAAGATATACCTTGATCGGTACCCCATGGTAACGTCACAAGGCATAACACAACGAAAAAACCCCACGGTATCCGAAGGTATGAATCAATTACACTTACCCCACGGTGTGTAAGAATATATCCTCCAATGCCTACTAGGTGCTCCTCCAATTATGTGAATACCAAATATGTTAATCCAAATAATATTCAAAGCATACTTAACACTTAACAATGGTCCAACCATTTAACATAATTAAAACTACTTCCATGTAGTTCATATACATCCATATGTATCAAATCACATTCTATATAATATCAATAATAAACATCCATGTTTACAATTCAATAATAGGTCCATTTTGACCATTAAGCCATATTTGCTTCATTAAGACATATATTAAGCCATCATCATAATCACATACCAATGATGTATAATCAAACCCAAACCTTTAACACAACATTTACCATGGCATTCTAAGTAATAAAACACAATTAATCCACCATAACTTACTTGAACTCTTCTTGTTTCCCTCTTAACCATTAAGAGCTTATAAATCAAGATTTCTCATTAACAATACCAAAATCAAGATAAAGAATGGTAGATAAGTATAATACAATCAATTAGATACAAGTTACTCACCTTAATTCTTCAATTGGTATTAACCTAACTTGATGATTTGAACTCAAACACTCCAAGTAGAAAGATGAAGATATATTGCCCTAAATCAAATTTAATTGGTGAGATTCATCTAACTGTTGTTTGAATTGAATTAGGATTAAGACAAGTGCATTTACCTTAGGTTTAGATGGAGAAATCGTTCCAAAAGAGAAGAGCAGGGCATAATCTGATTTTTGAGAGTTCTAAAATAAGAGAATACTAACTAAGGACCAAGAGGTGGGTTTTAACCCCCTTTCAACACGTCAGGTGCTCGGAGTCAGCGCCCGAGCCAGTGCATCGGCGCCACCATCCGCGCCAACCTATGTTTGGTTATTTCTCAACTTCCACTAATTTGGCCGTAACTTCTTCGTTAGAACTCCGTTTTTACCCCGGAAAGTACCGTTGGACTCGTATTCAAATTACCCATCCAACTAATCCATAAAATCTAATATTTAACTTTATTATCTATTTTTCATTAATTTCCCTAAGGAATAAACTTACGAATTTCTATCGGAAGTTCTCAAATAACAAGTAACAATCACGGAAATTACTTAGGAAATCAATTATAATCTAAGAAGTCAAAATATAAAGAAATATTAGGACTATTATTACTCACAAGGATTTTCCGGGTGTTACAATTCTCCCAACCTTAAAATGATTTCGCCCTCGGAATCTATATTCTTTACAACCCAAAATCAACCGACTCACTGTCGACCAAAATTCAACAATTCCTAATGGGAATCTAAATTCCATCCACACGGTCTATAAAGACAATTCCTCGAACAATTGTTTATTAACATAGTCCCTATACATGCGTTGTACTTATGTACGGATAAATGTTCCAACCATAGAGAAACTCCCAACCATACGACCTCAGTCGTCTCCCAACCTTAAAATGTTCTATACATCTTGATTTCAGTTTCGAACTCTAAATCAATTTTTAGGTTCAATTAATACTGAGACCAACCGAATTTCTAATTTCAATTGTCCCTATCGTTAACGGCCATCCACATCCAAAGAGCTCTAATAGACTCCAAAATCCATCTCAAATAATTAATCATCAAACGGACAGGTTCATTAACCATACACAAAGATTAGTTCACTAAAACCACTCATCACAAATGAGTATCTTAAGGTTACTACTACCATCACCATCATTCTTTTTAAAATCAGCTACAATTCCACGATTACACTAAAGGTGTTTGGCCTTAAACCCAAAAGTTGACACCTAATTATCACCAACCTTTGCACTCTAACCAAACCCACACATGAGTTCCCTTCACAAATAAAAATCTAGAAGGAACAAGGATTCGTCTTTCATATTTCCTGAACCTTACTTCTTTCCTCATTATCCGCTCCCCAACTTAGATTTGTAAGCCTCCTTAAAGTAACCGTTTATCATTAAACCTTTATCCGACTATTACTTGGTCTTCCATACCGTCATCATCCACATCTCAATCTCCAGGTCTCAAAATAACATTAACGTATACTGCTTGAAAATCCATACTCACTTTAAATTGAGCATACTCACCACTTTTGAATACTTCTATATCTACGGCACCCATCACTACATCTATGACCCACACGTTTCTTTAGTATAAAGTACTACCACTTCCTCACATCAATATCGTACTACGCGACCATATTGCAACCAAGCACTAAAATATTATATAACAAAGGCGATAATTCCATTGAACCTGTAGTATAACTACATTCTTAGGTCTGACCTTTCTATCATTACTTCCTACGTTAGCATGAAGTACTACCCTTCAATCATTATTTGTCTCTTTCTCCCAACTTTTCCACATACCGATAACACTTTCTCATCTTTATTAAACTTCCTATGATTCAAAATCATAAACTTATTTAACGACTCACACAACCAAAATCACTTTGGATAAACTCACATTACCGCTCGACATTCTATTCCAATTATAGCCAAATCACTACACCATCTTACAAACACATATTCCAACAGCTTTATTGACAACTAGTACCGTTCATCTGGAATCCCCGAAAAGACTTTCATCTAATGTTCCCTCTTTATAACTTCTTATTACTGGTTGACACATTTATCTTGACAATTAATGCCACTACCCGTTCGTACATTCTCCACTCATAACATCTCACAGCAGACCAGATTCCTCATGGTCATTCGTACATAATTCAAATTTACCTTCATGCTCTCCCGCACAATTAACCGAATCTATTTCATTACTTTATTCCTCCCCAACTTTAGTTTGAACTACAACTCACGAGTTTCTAATTAACTTAAACTTACTCACTTCTTACTAATTCTTTGTGACTCCAATCCATTATATATACAGTGCACACTCCATCACAAATCGACATAGTCCGTACACTTACCTTATTCGTGCCTAATTCTTCATTCTATATGAACCATCTACATCATAGGTAGAATGTTCATCTACAACAATAGTCTTTCACTATCCTAACACTCCCCACAAGGTGATCCTTCAACTTTTAATCTTCCGATTCTAACTTAACATTCATACATGATCTCAAAAGAAAAAATCAATGTATTCACATTATGTAAACTTTAGTTATAATATAATTCATGTAATTCCAATCCCCAAGCTTAGGTCAAGTTAATTAAACCAACGAATACTCTTAAGACTCAACCGAGTCCAAAACCAAGCCATCTGCTCAAAGGGCCTATTGATCATTTATCAATATCAACTCATGAAATTTAAAATACAACAAACCCCACATTATGCAACACACGCTTCGAGACATGATAATCTCACGACCCCTTCATTGTTACTTTCCCAATGAAATCAATTCCTATATGTATCTATATGTACACGTATATACAACCCTATATACTCCACAATATACATATATATTATTTTGCCAAAGTTCATTAGTCCTAAAGGTACTAAAAATACAAGATCATCAAACGGTCCTCACTCATAAGACCAATAGTTAAACCGACACTTTTAAAAAAAAATGCGATTAAGCATATGACACACCAAAATTATTGCACAACCACAATAAACTTTTAAAAGCGTATTTTGACCACCTATCTTTCACTTATGAAATAATTTAACCAAAACCTCTTCCACTCGTTATTTATTCGTCAATCACTCAAAATCCCTACATGTGGTGTTTCACAAGATGTGTATTGTCCGTATTCTACAACATTCTGTAACATCCCCAGTCCACTGTACACGATATTGTCCGCTTTGCGGATACCCTCTGCATAACAGCATACCGTCATCGCTCACGGTTTTGTTCCTGCCCGCACAGGCATACGCGGGACGCACCCAGACCGCACCCTGTGACAGGCAAAAGGCCTCACACATCTTACACAACTGCCGACTTCAATGTCAATAGTGGACCTATCGATACTTCTTTAATCTATTCATTAACAAGGACTGAACCTAATCCTTTCAACATAACATAATACAATTTACATCTCATCGTCTTCATTTCAAACTTATTCGTGCAATACTAATATCACAAAATCACCATAAATTCTTATCTAACGTCGAGGGTATTTCCTTACTGTCTCACCACACTACTCATAGCAATTTGCTAATTCCATCACCTTGATGACTACTAATCCTTCCTCCGGACACAACCGTCCCTTGCCAACTGTATTTCTAGTTACCAAACAAGGGTATAGACCTTCTTACAACCGACACTAAAGTCCACTTTCAACTCTCCCATTGTTCACCTTCCTCTTGAACACAATTACCAAAACTACAAACATTCTCCCATGATTTATCCAACACCTCTCAATTCTCAGAGTTCTTTCTTAGCTTATAGTAATATTTTACGACTTAGTTCGTTCATAGCCTTCATGCATAACAATGTATTAAATATATTATTTCACACATTTCCTCCTTTTAAAGAACAACACTTGGAGCAACTTGGGTACACATGACCCCAAAATTCTTATAGCTTCAGTGTACTGCACAACGATCACGAGAATCATTTGCATACTACTTTCCGAAAAACTTAATCTTTTTCAACCAAAACGATGTTGTTATGACCGTAATATATTTAATGAAAATATTTTCATACGACAAAAGTTGAAAGAAATTACCGACACGAAGTAAGCTAGTCGGTTCTCACGCTCATTTATAATTAACTTTTCTTGTAAAGTATGAAGTATTTTGCAAAATGCTAAACTCAAAATTTCACTGTACGACATAGATGGTATTGCCTTTTTTTTCTCTAAATACCCACGTGCACATATTGACTCATCATCGACTAAATTGCTATTTATGCGTTTGTTTTGAAATCACGAAAACCCATGTAACACACACTCGAGGACACCATGCATAAAACTCTACTTGCAATTGAAGGCTATTCACTCAAACAAGGTCTATTGTTTAACTCACGCAACTTATCATTGACGCTCTATTTCCAACCAGTGGTTACCCTCTCAGCCTTCTAACACTTGTTTATACATGCCTTCCAAGGCTCACTTACTCAACCATTTCATACTATTCTCGTCTTGTTCAAACATCTTACATTCTATTTCCTCACATTTTAATCCACTTATTTAAGGTTGTCTCGGCGGACTTTCCTGAGTCCCGCCAGTTCCAGGTTGTCCTTCCAATCCTCAATCATTTACCGATCTGTCCTCCAAAGAATTGAAAGACCTTGGTAGCATTTTTACCATCATTATGCTATAAAACAAAAGATAACCCTGAGAAATAGTTATATGAATATAGACACACGAAACGTACTTTACCGATCATTAGTTACTGGAACAATTTAGAAACAAGTATGCTTATGTACCAATATATTCATAATAACAGTAGCTAATTGAGATTGTGAATATATCATACATGAGAATCCTCATTACCGTCGTTACCGTACTAATTTCACGTATTTCTGTCGACCCTAAGGCCATCCCGTCTTAATACTTCTACCCAATCTCACGATTCATAACTTAATTCATCTCAGCTTAAGTCTAAGTACCTCCTCATCATACTTAGTTCACTTAAACTAAAGCTCGGATACCAACTTGTAACACCCCAAAAACGGGGGTCAACAAAAACTTCCATAAAACGGAAGAGTGGTACGCATTACTAAAGTAAAAGTATACATAATTATCTTTACATAACCATTAATACTAAAATTTAGATAATTATAACTACTAATGGACCACTAGCTTATATGATCACTACTATAGTAATCAAATATCAAAAGGATGTCGGAAAGTTCTATCATCAATCTTCCAATCTTTAACTCTCCAACAATAATCCCATGCTCACAACCCCGTTCTAGACCTTCTTGTGTCCGGAACCACTAATATCTGTAACACATAAAACACATAACAAGTGTTAGGCTTTTAAAGCCTAAGTGAGGTTTACACATAGCACAAAGAATATAATCATAGCATGTAGGAATAACAATTCGATACATTCACAAATTGGATTCCATGGAGAAGGCCCATATTGCTACCCAGTTACATCTTAATCGAAGATATACCTTGATCGGTACCCCACGGTAACGTCACAAGGCATAACACAACGGAAAAACCCCACGGTATCCGAAGGTATGAATCAATTACACTTACCCCACGGTGTGTAAGAATATATCCTCCAATGCCTACTAGGTGCTCCTCCAATTATGTGAATACCAAATATGTTAATCCAAATAATATTCAAAGCATACTTAAAACTTAACAATGGTCCAACCATTTAACATAATTAAAACTACTTCCATGTAGTTCATATACATCCATATGTATCAAATCACATTCTATATAATATCAATAATAAACATCCATGTTTACAATTCAATAATAGGTCCATTTTGACCATTAAGCCATATTTGCTTCATTAAGACATATATTAAGCCATCATCATAATCACATACCAATGATGTATAATCAAACCCAAACCTTTAACACAACATTTACCATGGCATTCTAAGTAATAAAACACAATTAATCCACCATAACTTACTTGAACTCTTCTTGTTTCCCTCTTAACCATTAAGAGCTTATAAATCAAGATTTCTCATTAACAATACCAAAATCAAGATAAAGAATGGTAGATAAGTATAATACAATCAATTAGATACAAGTTACTCACCTTAATTCTTCAATTGGTATTAACCTAACTTGATGATTTGAACTCAAACACTCCAAGTAGAAAGATGAAGATATATTGCCCTAAATCAAATTTAGTTGGTGAGATTCATCTAACTGTTGTTTGAATTGAATTAGGATTAAGATAAGTGGATTTACCTTAGGTTTAGATGGAGAAATCGTTCCAGAAGAGAAGAGCAGGGCAAAATCTGATTTTTGAGAGTTCTAAAATAAGAGAATACTAACTAAGGACCAAGAGGTGGGTTTTAACCCCCTTTCAACACGTCAGGTGCTCGGAGCCAGCGCCCGAGCCAGTGCATCGGCGCCACCATCCGCGCCAACCTCTGTTTGGTTATTTCTCAACTTCTACTAATTTGGCCGTAACTTCTTCGTTAGAACTCCATTTTTACCCCGGAAAGTACCGTTGGACTCGTATTCAAATTACCCATCCAACTAATCCATAAAATCTAATATTTAACTTTATTATCTATTTTTCATTAATTTCCCTAAGGAATAAACTTACGAATTTCTATCGGAAGTTCTCAAATAACAAGTAACAATCACGGAAATTACTTAGGAAATCAATTATAATCTAAGAAGTCAAAATATAAAGAAATATTAGGACTATTATTACTCACACGGATTTTCCGGGTGTTACAGTCTTGTAGCAATCATGGGCGACTTTCGACTCACTTTTGATCTCCTGGACTCCCCACGGCGTAGGGAACTTCATAGTCTGATGATACGTCGAGGGAACAGCTTTCATGTCATGAATCCACGGTCGACCTTAGATGATGTTATAGGCCGACGAGCAATCGATGACGTTGAACTTGGTCTGCTTATTGATTCCTCCGACATAGACAGGCAGGGTGATCTCTCCAAAGGTACTCGTCGCGTCTCCATTGAAACCGACCAAGGTTGTCGAGCGTCGGGTGATTTCCAATCGATCGATTCCCATAGCCTTGATGGTATCAAGGAAGATGATGTTTGTTGAACTGCCTCCATCGACCAAGACTCGTCGGGTCAGACATTTACCAATCGTGAGTTGAATGATCAACCCGTCATGATGCTTCTGATACGAGTCACCGAGGTCGTCTTGGTCGAATGAAATCTTCATGGCTTCTAATTCCAGATCTCATTTGGGTCTTGATGAACGAGGGGTAGATCGATCGTCGGGTGCTTGGCTGGCGTGACGTTTGGCTGCAGAATACGTCAGACCGCATACGTCAGAACCACTAGTTATGCAGTTGACGACCTTTGCATGCTCGAGAGTCGGTGGTCGAACGTCGTTACCTGGAGTAACGACGTCGTCGATGGTATCTTTGAGATTGCCCTTCGGGACGTGATATGTGTAACACTCCAAATTTCCGGGTAAACCTCCGTTTTAGATAATAGATTTATTTTGAGCCCCTTACAACTCTTCGACTCCTTTCTCGTAGAAAACCTAGAATGTGGATGTGTGTGGTGGTGTGTGTATGCATGAATGTATACATGCATGTGTAGGGTAGGTCACGTGTCCATGAAAACCAATTTCCACCTATCTTAGACTTTATGTTGCATGCATACTCTCACGTGACAAACCCAACACTCTCACCTTAGACTGCAATGCATGTGATGTCGTGAAAGCCAAACTTTCAGCCCACGGTACATCAAGGGCGAGAGTGCCCGGCGAGAATGTCGTGGGCTCGTGGCACTCTCGCGGTGTCAAACTCGCGGAGCAGGTCTGCAGCTGAATTCGAAACCTCTCGGTACATTTCCGGCGGAAGTGACTGGCGATAGTGCCTTGGTCACAACCGCCCTTATCACTCTCGCCGTCGTCTAAATTATGAGGGTTTTTTAGCAGCGGCTGGTTTCATTTAATTAGTGGAACCCTCTTCTTTTGTAGAAACCAAATATAAACTTACACTCTCTCTCCTTTCCTACTGTCGACTCCTCACATCTCTCCCTCTCTCCTTGCGATTTTCTCATTTCCCATATCTCTTCTCTCTTCATTTATAGCTTGAGTTTTGGAGCATTAATGGTGGTTGCCAATGGATTAGTTTTACCTACTTGTTGAAAGTTACTACCTCATCTCCTCTCAAGACTTCAAGTAGAGATCATCCTTACATCTATGGTTTCCATAGTTAGAAACTTTAGTTTTCATCATTCCAAGTAAGTTCTTTGTTAAGTTGATTTTTCTACTCCTCCTTGTAAGATTACTATATTGAGAAGTTAAATCTCTTAATTTTAGGGTTCTCTTCTCCAAAGTACAAGTATCATCCATTTCTAGGGTTTCCTAGCAAGGACCCTTAGGTGAGTGTCTAAGTCCCTATTACTCATTTATTTTGTATTTAAATGCTATTTAGAATTGATACAACATGATTTGGGTATTGATTGGAAAACTAGGGTTTTTCCCTAAATTGCTACTAGGGGTAAATGTATTTATTTGTACTTATATTTGGTATGTCAATGGTAGAGGAATGGAAATGGGATTTACATCCTTTGTGTGCTTAACGGAAATTGTTACGTCATCATGTATGGTCAAATACCATGCTAATTATATAAATTTCTCTATTATGCATACGTTAGGTGATTTTTGGGTTGTTGGATTAGTCTATTTCCTTGTGTACGAGGATTTAGACCTTTATGGACTACTTGTTCATTTTATTGTTAGTCGTATTGGATCACTAGCGAGTAGGCAATGGGGGACGTTGGGGTCCTTGAGGTGTAACTCGTCTAGTTCGTATATGCAATGTGGTCCCATAAGTCCTTGAGGTGTAACTCGACGGAGTAGGCACTAAAGGCATGGTATGAGATCGTTTGAGGTTGTCATGTCTTTATGGCATGGGAACTAGGACCGGGACTTGAGGTGCTATCCGATAACGTCGTGGGTGACTCCATTCCCGTGTTCTTGTCACCCCGATGGTAACGGGTCTCCCCCGTATTTTGTTGTTAAAGAAATGTTTCTCGGTTATATAAATATGTTCAGGTGGGAACGCTTAACGAGATGATTGATGGTAATTTAGATTACATGGAGCGGTAACATCATTTTATGTCTTTTTGTCAAAATTATATAAACGTGCATTTGATGTAATTCTCACTAGACTTTTGTCTAACACTTGATGTTGCATGTTTGTGGATTACAGGTCCCACTAGCGGTGTCTAGACCTTGTTGAGTTGCCGACCATGCTAGGAGCTTGGAGGGTCGGGCTTTTGGGAATTCGAGATGAGAGACTTTTTGGAGATATAGTGACACCCGGATTAATCTAGTTTATTTTAATTCTAGATTAATAGGTTGTTGTGTTTTATGTCTCAATACTCCTATGTTTAATCATTGTCCAAGCTACCCTATTGCATTTAAAGGTTTTAGTTGGCTTATATTTCGAAGTTTAAATTTACCCACTTTCCGGAAATCCCCTGTAATTAATGTTTAATTTTTTAGGGTGTTACAAGTTGGTATCAGAGCTCTAGTTTAAGTGAACTAGGTGTGCTAGTGAGATGCCTAGACTTAAGCTGAGACCATTAAGTAATGGATTGTGAGGAAATTGGGTAGAAACATTAAGATGGGACGTTTCGGAGTCAACGAAAATTACATTATTGTGAATTATGAAAGTGGTAACGAAAATTCTTATGCGTAATGTGTTCATAATTTCAATAAGCTATTGCTATTATGAATATTTTGTTATGTGAGCATGCTTGATTGATATAATTATGAGGATCGATGATTGTTCTAGTACGTTTCCTTGTGTTATCTCGTAGTCTATGTTCTTATTCTTATTTCCGGATGTGACAGACAGAAATGGTAAATACTCGGGGCAGGAATCAAGAAGATAATGCCGTGACCGAATCCACGGCCGATCAACCGATCATCGACTCGTCCGCTTTGCCAACTCCACTTCCGCCTCTAATGGGCGGAAGAGTGGAACAAATCCCGAGGAGGAATATTGACTCTACTTATCCGGTCATATCGAAAGTGACCCCTCAAACTCAAATGATGGACATGCTGCGGGCCATGAACGATACCATGGTCAAGCAACAAGAGTTGTTCATGAAGCTTTTGGAGGATAGGGATGCTCAACCGTGCCGTCACGGGACAATTGAAGAAAATGTGGGTGTTGTGGGATCTGGTGGTGCAGGTGATGAAAACCGGACAGATGGAGTAGTTACTTTGGAGACGAGGCTGACAGGAAGGGTATGCTCTTACAAGACCTTCCTATGTTGTAAGCCACCGGAGTTCGCCGGTTCTGACAATCTAGTTGCCTGCATGAACTGGATTCGGGAGGTTGAGCAGGCCTTCCGGGCTTGTGACTGTGAGGAGAATCAGAAGGTGAAGTTTGGTTCTCAAATGCTTCGGGGTTTGGCTTTGACGTGGTGGAATGTCTACACTTCCACTTTGGAGACTTCGGTATTAGCTAAAATGACTTGGACAACATTCAAGAAGAAGATTTTGGAAGAGTATTGTAACGAGCAAGAGATCGATATGATCGAGGAGGAGTTCCGGTCATTAAAGAAGAGAAATATGTCGGTGAAGGAGTACACCCGCATCTTTATGGAGAAGCTAAACCTGGTAGGGCACGTGGCCCCGACTGAGAGGGAAAAGATGAAGGCGTGTTTAAAGGGATTGCCGGCGAACATGATGGCAATGGTCCGAAATTCGAGAGCCACTAATCTTTGAGAGATTATGGAAGAAGTGAAAGTGATGGAGAGGGTTTATGCAAGGGATAGCGAGGAAAATCAAAGGGTCGGAGATAAGAGAATGTGGGAGAACTCTTCAAGCTCTTTTGAGGAGCCGAGACTTCAACCAAGTGGAAAAGGAGGGGACAGTCGACGGGAGGCAAGGTGGTGCCCTGAATGCAAGAGTAAGCACTTTGGCTCTTGCAACACGGGCCAAACTTCGTGCTACAAGTGTGGAAAACCGGGGCATATCAGCCCGGATTGCCCTATAAGGGGGACAGTGTGGTATGAGTGCAAGGAGATGGGACACATGAGGAGGGAGTGTCCCAAGATGAAGGGAGCCGTAGAGGGGACCCACTCAGGGACACAACAAAGAAGGGATGCCATCCCTAAGGCTCAAGGGAGAGCCTTTCAAATGACAATGGAGGAGGCGAAGGAAACCGCAGATGTAGTGTCGGGTACATTCTTACTCAATTTCTTGCCCGCTTGAGCGTTGTTTGATACTGACACCAACTGCTCTTTTGTTCGAATGTGTTTTGCAAATCTTTGAATGTGTCTGTTAGTACACTACCCGAAGTTTTAGTTATAATAGTAGCGATTGGTCAACAAGTAGTATTGAGGGAAGTTCTAGAGAATTGTTAACTAGAGGGTAGTGGCGAATTTCTTGAGGCGAACCTTTAGGATGAATCAATGTGGAAACACCACCGAGGGGCAAATGTCATGTGGGAATTGGAAGGGGATATGAAGAGGAGGTACCCTCATCTTTTCGGTTAGTACCAAATTTCGAGGACGAAATTTCTTTAAGGAGGGGAGGATTGTAACACTCCAAAATTCCGGGTAAACCTCAGTTTTAGACAATAGATTTATTTTGAGCCCCTTACAACTCTTTGACTCCTTTCTCGTAGAAAACCTAGAATGTGGATGTGTGTGGTGGTGTGTGTATGCATTCATGTATACATGCATGTGTAGGGTAGGTCACGTGTCCATGAAAACCAATTTCCACCTATCTTAGACTTTATGTTGCGTGCATACTCTCACGTGACAAACCCAACACTCTCACCTTAGACTGCAATGCATGTGATGTCGTGAAAGCCAAACTTTTCAGCTGACGGTACATCAAGGACGACAGTGCCCGGCGAGAATGTTGTGGCACTCTCGCGGTGTCAAACTCGCGGAGCAGGTCTGCAGCTGAATTCGAAACCTCTCGGTACATTTCCGGCGGAAGTGACCGGCGATAGTGCCTTGGTCACAACCGCCCTTGTCACTCTCGTCGTCGTCTAAATTGTGAGGGTTTCTTAGCAGCAGCGGGTTTCATTTAGTTAGTGGAACCCTCTTCTTTTGTAGAAACCAAATAGAAACTTACACTCTCTCTCCTTTCCTACTGTCGACTCCTCACATCTCTCCCTCTCTCCTTGCGATTTTCTCATTTCCCATATCTCTTCTCTCTTCATTTATAGCTTGAGTTTTGGAGCATTAATGGTGGTTGCCAATGGATTAGTTTTACCTACTTGTTGAAAGTTACTACCTCATCTCCTCTCAAGACTTCAAGTAGAGATCATCCTTACATCTAGGGTTTCCATAGTTAGAAACTTTAGTTTTCATCATTCCAAGTAGGTTCTTTGTTAAGTTGATTTTTCTACTCCTCCTTGTAAGATTACTATATTGAGAAGTTAAATCTCTTAATTTTAGGGTTCTCTTCTCCAAAGTACAAGTATCATCCATTTCTAAGGTTTCCTAGCAAGGAACCTTAGGTGAGTGTCTAAGTCCCTATTACTCATTTATTTTGTATTTAAATGTTATTTAGAATTGATATAAAATGATTTGGGTATTGATTGGAAAACTAGGGTTTTTCCCTAAATTGCTACTTGGGGTAAATGTATTTACTTGTTCATAACCATGAATGTCATGCTACTTATGTGTCAAGATAGAACATAGGTGTACAAATACATATATATATGCGTATATTCATGTCCGTAAATGATTGTGGTTGATTTGTACTTATATTTGGTATTTCAATGGTAGAGGAATGGAAATGGGATTTACATCCTTTGTGTGCTTAACGGAAATTGTTACGTCATCATGTATGGTCAAATACCATGCTAATTATATAAATTTCTCAATTATGCATACGTGAGGTGATTTTTGGGTTGTTGGATTAGTTTATTTCCTTGTGCACGAGGATTTAGACCTTTATGGACTACTTGTTCATTTTATTGTTGGTCGTATTAGATCACTAGCGAGTAGGCAATGGGGGACGTTGGGGTCCTTGAGGTGTAACTCGTCTAGTTCGGATATGCAATGTGGTCCCATAAGTCCTTGAGGTGTAACTCTACGGAGTAGGAACTAAAGGCATGGTACGAGATGGTTTAAGGTTGTGATGTCTTTACGGCATGGGAACTAGGACCGGGACTTGAGGTGCTATCTGATAACGTCGTGGGTGACTCCATTCCCGTGTTCTTGTCACCCCGATGGTAACGGGTCTCCTCCGTATTTTGTTGTTAAAGAAATGTTTCTCGGTTATATAAATATATTCAGGTGGGAACGCTTAACGATATGATTGATGGTGATTTAGATTACATGGAGCCGGTAACATCATTTTATGTCTTTTTGTCAAAATTATATAAACGTGCATTTGATGTAATTCTCACTAGACTTTTGTCTAACACTTGATGTTGCATGTTTGTGGATTACAGGTCCCACTAGCGGTGTCTAGACCTTGTTGAGTTGCCGACCATGCTAGGAGCTTGGAGGGTCGGGCTTTTGGGAATTCGAGATGAGAGACTTTTTGGAGATATAGTGACACCCGGATTAATCTAGTTTATTTTAATTCTAGATTAATAGGTTGTTGTGTTTTATGTCTCAATACTCCTATGTTTAATCATTGTCCAAGCTACCCTATTGCATTTAAAGGTTTTAGTTGGCTTATATTTCGAAGTTTAAATTTACCCACTTTCCGGAAATCCCCTGTAATTAATGTTTAATTTTTTAGGGTGTTACAAGTTGGTATCAGAGCTCTAGTTTAAGTGAACTAGGTGTGCTAGTGAGATGCCTAGACTTAAGCTGAGACCATTAAGTAATGGATTGTGAGGAAATTGGGTAGAAACATTAAGATGGGACGTTTCGGAGTCAACGAAAATTACATTATTGTGAATTATGAAAGTGGTAACGAAAATTCTTATGCGTAATGTGTTCATAATTTCAATAAGCTATTGCTATTATGAATATTTTGTTATGTGAGCATGCTTGATTGATATAATTATGAGGATCGATGATTGTTCTAGTACGTTTCCTTGTGTTATCTCGTAGTCTATGTTCTTATTCTTATTTCCGGATGTGACAGACAGAAATGGTAAATACTCGGGGCAGGAATCAAGAAGATAATGCCGTGACCGAATCCACGGCCGATCAACCGATCATCGACTCGTCCGCTTTGCCAACTCCACTTCCGCCTCTAATGGGCGGAAGAGTGGAACAAATCCCGAGGAGGAATATTGACTCTACTTATCCGGTCATATCGAAAGTGACCCCTCAAACTCAAATGATGGACATGCTGCGGGCCATGAACGATACCATGGTCAAGCAACAAGAGTTGTTCATGAAGCTTTTGGAGGATAGGGATGCTCAACCGTGCCGTCACGGGACAATTGAAGAAAATGTGGGTGTTGTGGGATCTGGTGGTGCAGGTGATGAAAACCGGACAGATGGAGTAGTTACTTTGGAGACGAGGCTGACAGGAAGGGTATGCTCTTACAAGACCTTCCTATGTTGTAAGCCACCGGAGTTCGCCGGTTCTGACAATCTAGTTGCCTGCATGAACTGGATTCGGGAGGTTGAGCAGGCCTTCCGGGCTTGTGACTGTGAGGAGAATCAGAAGGTGAAGTTTGGTTCTCAAATGCTTCGGGGTTTGGCTTTGACGTGGTGGAATGTCTACACTTCCACTTTGGAGACTTCGGTATTAGCTAAAATGACTTGGACAACATTCAAGAAGAAGATTTTGGAAGAGTATTGTAACGAGCAAGAGATCGATATGATCGAGGAGGAGTTCCGGTCATTAAAGAAGAGAAATATGTCGGTGAAGGAGTACACCCGCATCTTTATGGAGAAGCTAAACCTGGTAGGGCACGTGGCCCCGACTGAGAGGGAAAAGATGAAGGCGTGTTTAAAGGGATTGCCGGCGAACATGATGGCAATGGTCCGAAATTCGAGAGCCACTAATCTTTGAGAGATTATGGAAGAAGTGAAAGTGATGGAGAGGGTTTATGCAAGGGATAGCGAGGAAAATCAAAGGGTCGGAGATAAGAGAATGTGGGAGAACTCTTCAAGCTCTTTTGAGGAGCCGAGACTTCAACCAAGTGGAAAAGGAGGGGACAGTCGACGGGAGGCAAGGTGGTGCCCTGAATGCAAGAGTAAGCACTTTGGCTCTTGCAACACGGGCCAAACTTCGTGCTACAAGTGTGGAAAACCGGGGCATATCAGCCCGGATTGCCCTATAAGGGGGACAGTGTGGTATGAGTGCAAGGAGATGGGACACATGAGGAGGGAGTGTCCCAAGATGAAGGGAGCCGTAGAGGGGACCCACTCAGGGACACAACAAAGAAGGGATGCCATCCCTAAGGCTCAAGGGAGAGCCTTTCAAATGACAATGGAGGAGGCGAAGGAAACCGCAGATGTAGTGTCGGGTACATTCTTACTCAATTTCTTGCCCGCTTGAGCGTTGTTTGATACTGACACCAACTGCTCTTTTGTTCGAATGTGTTTTGCAAATCTTTGAATGTGTCTGTTAGTACACTACCCGAAGTTTTAGTTATAATAGTAGCGATTGGTCAACAAGTAGTATTGAGGGAAGTTCTAGAGAATTGTTAACTAGAGGGTAGTGGCGAATTTCTTGAGGCGAACCTTTAGGATGAATCAATGTGGAAACACCACCGAGGGGCAAATGTCATGTGGGAATTGGAAGGGGATATGAAGAGGAGGTACCCTCATCTTTTCGGTTAGTACCAAATTTCGAGGACGAAATTTCTTTAAGGAGGGGAGGATTGTAACACTCCAAAATTCCGGGTAAACCTCAGTTTTAGACAATAGATTTATTTTGAGCCCCTTACAACTCTTTGACTCCTTTCTCGTAGAAAACCTAGAATGTGGATGTGTGTGGTGGTGTGTGTATGCATTCATGTATACATGCATGTGTAGGGTAGGTCACGTGTCCATGAAAACCAATTTCCACCTATCTTAGACTTTATGTTGCGTGCATACTCTCACGTGACAAACCCAACACTCTCACCTTAGACTGCAATGCATGTGATGTCGTGAAAGCCAAACTTTTCAGCTGACGGTACATCAAGGACGACAGTGCCCGGCGAGAATGTTGTGGCACTCTCGCGGTGTCAAACTCGCGGAGCAGGTCTGCAGCTGAATTCGAAACCTCTCGGTACATTTCCGGCGGAAGTGACCGGCGATAGTGCCTTGGTCACAACCGCCCTTGTCACTCTCGTCGTCGTCTAAATTGTGAGGGTTTCTTAGCAGCAGCGGGTTTCATTTAGTTAGTGGAACCCTCTTCTTTTGTAGAAACCAAATAGAAACTTACACTCTCTCTCCTTTCCTACTGTCGACTCCTCACATCTCTCCCTCTCTCCTTGCGATTTTCTCATTTCCCATATCTCTTCTCTCTTCATTTATAGCTTGAGTTTTGGAGCATTAATGGTGGTTGCCAATGGATTAGTTTTACCTACTTGTTGAAAGTTACTACCTCATCTCCTCTCAAGACTTCAAGTAGAGATCATCCTTACATCTAGGGTTTCCATAGTTAGAAACTTTAGTTTTCATCATTCCAAGTAGGTTCTTTGTTAAGTTGATTTTTCTACTCCTCCTTGTAAGATTACTATATTGAGAAGTTAAATCTCTTAATTTTAGGGTTCTCTTCTCCAAAGTACAAGTATCATCCATTTCTAAGGTTTCCTAGCAAGGAACCTTAGGTGAGTGTCTAAGTCCCTATTACTCATTTATTTTGTATTTAAATGTTATTTAGAATTGATATAAAATGATTTGGGTATTGATTGGAAAACTAGGGTTTTTCCCTAAATTGCTACTTGGGGTAAATGTATTTACTTGTTCATAACCATGAATGTCATGCTACTTATGTGTCAAGATAGAACATAGGTGTACAAATACATATATATATGCGTATATTCATGTCCGTAAATGATTGTGGTTGATTTGTACTTATATTTGGTATTTCAATGGTAGAGGAATGGAAATGGGATTTACATCCTTTGTGTGCTTAACGGAAATTGTTACGTCATCATGTATGGTCAAATACCATGCTAATTATATAAATTTCTCAATTATGCATACGTGAGGTGATTTTTGGGTTGTTGGATTAGTTTATTTCCTTGTGCACGAGGATTTAGACCTTTATGGACTACTTGTTCATTTTATTGTTGGTCGTATTAGATCACTAGCGAGTAGGCAATGGGGGACGTTGGGGTCCTTGAGGTGTAACTCGTCTAGTTCGGATATGCAATGTGGTCCCATAAGTCCTTGAGGTGTAACTCTACGGAGTAGGAACTAAAGGCATGGTACGAGATGGTTTAAGGTTGTGATGTCTTTACGGCATGGGAACTAGGACCGGGACTTGAGGTGCTATCTGATAACGTCGTGGGTGACTCCATTCCCGTGTTCTTGTCACCCCGATGGTAACGGGTCTCCTCCGTATTTTGTTGTTAAAGAAATGTTTCTCGGTTATATAAATATATTCAGGTGGGAACGCTTAACGATATGATTGATGGTGATTTAGATTACATGGAGCCGGTAACATCATTTTATGTCTTTTTGTCAAAATTATATAAACGTGCATTTCATGTAATTCTCACTAGACTTTTGTCTAACACTTGATGTTGCATGTTTGTGGATTACAGGTCCCACTAGCGGTGTCTAGATCTTGTTGAGTTGCCGACCATGCTAGGAGCTTGGAGGGTCGGGCTTTTGGGAATTCGAGATGAGAGACTTTTTGGAGATATAGTGACACCCGGATTAATCTAGTTTACTTTAATTCTAGATTAATAGGTTGTTGTGTTTTTTGTCTCAATACTCCTATGTTTAATCATTGTCCAACCGAACTGTCGTCTAGACCATGTTTGTAGGCTTCGATTGCGGTCTTGACGTCGCAGTTGCGGACACTGATCATTTCTGCGTTGAACCTATTGAAATAACTCAGGATAGATTCACCGGCCTTCTGTACGACATAATACAGGTCGCTGGTATGCTTCTCCATCTTGCGACTGCTGGCGAACTGCTAGGAGAACTGGTTGACTAACTCGGCGAACGACCCGATGGATTTGGGCCTAAGGTTAATCAACCATTAGAGGGCAGGACCCGTGAGGGTCGCCCCGAAACTCTTGCACATGCACACTTCTTGATACATATGTGGGATCGAGACCGTCCATATTAGCTGCTTGTATTGCGCGATGTGCTCCGTTGGATCGGTTATTCCCGAATACTTGGGCGTGAAAGAGGGGATGTTGTACTTCTTCGGGACATCGACAGTCGCTATCGTGTCAACGAAGGGCGACGCCTGAAATCTCGAGTGAGGCTCGACGTCGACAGGCATGGCTGCCCCCCGTAGCTTAGCGAGCAAAGACAGGACACGCTCATTCTGATCTTCTAGCATCTTCAACCGCTGAACGACGGGATCGTTAGGATTGGGATTCACACCTGTTGGAGGATTGAATCTAGAACTGGTGCCATTTCCGTACGACGAACCATTGGCATCCCCGTTGAAAGGGACGAAATATGGATGAGCCCCGTTATGCAGGGGCGGAGGTCTCAGATGCTGAGGAGGAGTCGGTCCAAACTGGGGATTTGGGATGAACGATCCCTGCTGTTGGTTCTGACCGAACGGTCCTGGTCCTGGATTTTGAACGAATGGACCCGAACCTGGATTCTGGACGAATGGAGCGGATCCTGGATTCTGACCGAACGATCCTGGACCTGGATTCTGAACGAATGGTCTGGGACCGTTCTGTGGTCCGAATGGATTCCTCAGCCGCGCGATTTCTTCGGCTGCCCTTCGACTTTGCTCAGCAAGGGCATCGATCTGACGACGCGCATTTTCAAGCTCCCAATGCATCTGGGCGATGATCTGCTCTTGGTTTCCATTACCTGCCATTTTCCTGAAATAGAAAAAAGAGGAAACCCCAAGAAACCGTTAGTAAGACGCACGTTTGTCAAAGACTTTCTCTAGATGGGGCCCTACGGTGGGCGCCAAGATGTTAATGCCAAAAATCGTCCAGAAGGATAACTTAAGGTTGATTGTGGAGCTTAACAACTAAAGATAGAAATCGTTCGACAAAGCAATGTGACCAAGAGAAAAATGTAAATAAGACGCAAGGAATTTAGTGACACGGGAAAAACCTCAACGAGGAAAAAACCCGTGGACGACTGTGGATGTCGTTGTTGCACTATGATCGCCAAACAGGGGCGATGTCCTTATGTTTTAGATGTCGGGAGTACAATGGTTACAATACAATTAATAGAAAGGAACTAATTTGTAAAGTAGACAAGTGTATCGAATGTAAAAACAAGGGCGTCGTGCGTCATGAGCGATATTTTGCGAGAGAGAATTCTTTGCTTCAAGTGTTTTCGCTGTGTGATTCTTGTTCTTGAATTCAGGTGTGCGCAAATGGTGATAGAGCTCTTGTTTATATAGCTTTCGTGGCTTTAATTGACTCCATAAAGGCTTGAGTAACGATCGTAACGGCTGCTGAAGTTAATGCTCGTAATTACCCTTGTCGGTTATATCCGTTAGCCATTAAGGGTGTTGATCCAGCATTAAATATAGAAATCATAACAGTTGTCTTACATTAGTCGGTGGAGGTCGTAAGGTGTCTTAAGACGGTCGAGCGTCGTGAGTAAATTTTGATTTAAACTCTGGACGGACGATAAAGTGTTTATGACTTTATCTTGTCATAAGAAAGTGTAATAAATGTTTTCGCTTTTTTGGTCGTGGTCGAGACTTGTTAAATTTTGCCCAAACAATGTGCAATAGGTTCGGTTAGGAAATATTTCTAGTGACACTATGAGGAGTTGAGAGCTAGATATGTGCTCAAGGAGTGAATAGCTTGGGAATAACACCCGTATTTGGTTTGAGTAACACCCGTCCTTGTGTAGTCTTGGTGTATGACTCAAGTTACTAAACGTTGAGGTTAATTATATGTTTTAAAGTTGAGGTATTTCCAAGGTTGGATTTGTAGAAAGAATTTTATCCTTTATTTGGTTATTTTATTGAAATTTTTATTTAATTGTTCTTTCCAAATTTGAGGGTGTTACATCATCTATCAAGATGTTATACAAAGTTTGCAACTATTTGAAACAACGCCATTTCAATAATTTTGAAACTTAAAATGCAACTCAAAGACAAAATCACAAAGTATGGCTAAATCAGATACACCAAAACAAGACCCAAATCACAAAGTATGGCTAAAGAAGAACACCAAAATAAGACTCAAATCTCAAATACAAAATCAATAACCTAATCAGATACAGAACCCAAATCTCAAGCTTTCATAAAATATCAGTAACAAAATCAATAACCAAAATAAGACCCAAATCTCAAGCTTTCATACAAAAATCAGTAACAAAATTGTTTGGGCAAAAAATCACGTCGTTCGACCGCGACCAGAACAGGTAAGACATATGATTAAGGACTATATATTGTATTAAGATAAGGTCTCGACAAAGACCCAGAAGACCATCGTCGTCCCTCATAAAAGGTAAGTCGAGAGTTCCTTACGACGCTCGACCATAGCGTCGCCCGATCCGCACGACTATTATATAAGGACGTGCGACTTCGACCAAAGCTAACGTTAACCATGACCGTTTATTAAGTGTTTAATGCAGGAGTAAAAGTCATTAAGAAGCAACGACTATAACTTACGCAATCATTAAACAGCTGGCGACCGTAACGGACGAAGATCATTACTCCGGCGACCGTTTCCAACCGTTAAGGCCATTAAAGGAGCATTCATGGATGAAGCTAAGGACACGAAGACTATAAATATCAAGCTCAATCAACATTTCCAGGGGGAGGAGATCCGGCGATTAACAACCGAAGCAATATTCAAGAACACCTGAAGTGAAGAACCATTATTCTAAATATCGCTCTCGACGCACGACAACAGCCTTCGACCAGCAGTTCACACTTTGTTTCGTACACGACAAACACCTGTTTTTATGTCCAAACACTTGTACTTTACATTTCGAAGCATTTTCTTCATTTGTATTGTAATCACTGTACGATCGACACCAGTATCCAAGGACATCGCCCCTGATTGGCGACCATAGTGCAGCGACGACACCCCCTGTCGTCCGCGGGTTTTTTCCTCGATTGAGGTTTTTCCTGCGTCATCAAATCCCTTGCTTCTCTATTTTATTTATCATCGCACGTCTCGTCGAAAGATTCTTTCTTTAGTTGTTTAAGTCCACATGGACCTTAAGTTGTTCCTTTGGTGCGATTTTTGGCATTAACAGTTTGGCGCCATCCGTGGGACTACATCTAGAGAAAATCCTCGACGAACGTGCATTCTACTAATAGTTTCTTGGAGTATCTTCTATTTTCTGTTGCAGGAAAATGGCAGCCCCTGGAAATCCGCAGCAAGCCGTCGCTCAGATGTATCAGGAGCTCGAGGTTGCCAGGAATCAACTAAATGCAATGGCAGAGCAGAATCGCAGAGCAGCTGAAGAGATCGTGCGGCTAAGGAATCCGTTTGGATCCCAGAATGGTCCTAGTCCATTCATCCAGAATCCAGGTCCGGGACAAGGCCCGTCCGCGCAGAATCAGCATCCAGGTCCATTCATGCAGAATCAGCAGCCGGGTCCGTTCATTCCGAATCCCCAGTCTGGGCAGATTCCCCCTCAGCACATCCGACCACCACCCTTGAACAATGGATCCCAACCATTGCAAGGTGGCGCCCAGCCGTTTCAGAATGGATCCCAACCGTTTTCTTAGCCATTCCAACGTGGTCCGCAACCTTTCCAGCAAGGATCGCAACCTTTCCAGCAAGGATCGCAATCTTTCCAGCAAAGATCGCAGCCATTTCAGCATGGACCACAATCGTTTCAGAATGGACCGCAGCAATTCCCCTATGGGTCGCAGCCATATTTTGTTCCGTTCAACGGGGACACCAATGGTTCGTCGCATGGTAATGGCACTAGTCCAGGGACCAATCCCTCGACAGGGGCAAATCCTGATCTTAACGATCCCGTCGCGCAGCGTTTGAAGATGTTAGAAGACCAAAATGAGCGCGTCATGTCCTTGCTCGCCAAGTTGCCTGAGGCAGCTGTGCCTGTCGACGTCGAGCCTTGCTCGGGGTATCAGGCGTCGCCCTTCATCGACGAGATCGCCACCGTCGAGATCCCAAAGAAGTATAACATTCCTGCCTTCACTCCCAAGTATTCGGGTGTGACCGATCCAACCGAGCATATCGCGCAGTATAAGCAGCTCATGTGGACGATCTCGATTCCACACATGTACCAGGAAGTATGCATGTGCAAGAGTTTCGGGGCGACTCTCACTGGTCCAGCTCTCCAGTGGTTGATCAATCTCAAACCCAAATCTATCGGGTCATTCGCCGAATTGGTCAACCAATTCTCCCGGCAATTCGCCAGCAGTCGTAAGATGGAAAAGCAGACTAGTGATCTGTACTATGTCGTGCAGAAGACCAATGAGTCTATTCGAAGTTATTTCAATAGATTCAATGCCGAAATGATCAGTATCCGCAATTGTGACATCAAAACTGCGATCGAAGCTTATAAACGTGGTCTAGACGATAGTTCATGTTTATATATCGATCTGACCAAGTATCCCCCAGAGACTTTTGAAGGCGTCCGAACTCGAACCTTAGCATATATGAGGGTCGAAGACGACGCAGCCTTTCGTCGCAAACACACTGACGACAAGAAGCGGTTAGGTGTCAAGAAGCCAGAATTCAAGCCAAAAGCTATATCCAGAATAGAGCCAGCGCGTCAGATTTCAAACGTTCGTTTCAAGACGAAGGCAGAAGCTAAAACCGCGACTAAATTCCCCGTGTACCCCAAGATCTCCTCTTATGGGTTCAAAGGGTCAGCTAAAGACTTAGTCGAAGCTCTGAAGACCACCCAAGCAACCATCTAGTGGCCGAAGAAGTCTGACTTGGACGATGCTAAGAAGGATAGATCAAAGTGGTGCGACTTCCACGTCGACCATGGTCATGCGACAGATGATTGTATCGCACTCAAGAAGGAATTGGCATATCATGTTCCACAAGGTAATCTCAAAGATATTATTGATAATGTCATTATTAACAGCCATCGACCGTCGACTCTCGAGCATGCAAAAGTTGTCGATTAAAATCCCCTATGCCATTGGGAATCCTGAAGATCGAGAATGAGTCGAAACGTCGCTATGGTGCCCTGTCGCACGAAGACATGATCAGTCACAGACAGTATCTCATTGGATCGTCGTGTCGTCCTGTCATTTAAAACCTATCTTTCTTTCCAAAAAGAATAGGATAATAAATGACAGGGGGCAGTACCCCATGAAGGAGAAATGTATGATTTCTAACTCTTTTCCATACAAATTTTTCTAACAAACAGCTACTGACTTAAGCATCGGAGGGTCGTTGGTGAGCCAACGACCAACCCCCGACATCGTTTTATCGCAGGATCGCACGACATAGACGATCATGTCCATGACTTGATCACACCTTACATCTAATCGAACGACTTAATCGCACGATCGCATAGACGGCTTCGCAGCCTGAGCTTCTTAACTTAGAAAAACTTCGCAATTTGAATAAATACCTTAGTCGCATGTATTGGTGTTTGATTAGCATACATTCTAGACGAATGCCTTATTTTTTCTTTCTTATACCCTGTATGGATACTTTGATCATACGTTCTCATATTTTATAAATGCCTTGGTCGCATGATTTCTATGTATCTTATGTTCAATCGATGCGATAGCTGTTTACCAATAAAGTTCAAAGTGCATTCATCAGAAAAATTGTCAAAAACGCGCTCGACCACCAACGGTCTAGCAGTAAAACAAAAAAGAAAGAGAAAATTATTAAAATAAAGAAGGAACATCTGATGTATCCTTGCCTGAAGTCTCATCTGGAGGACCTTCGCCTACCATCTCTTCCTCGACGTCCTTCTCATCATCTGAGTCCAGATCCCTCTCGGTCCCGACGCCTGTTTGGGCAAAAAGACACGTCGTACGACCGCAACCAAAACAGGTAAGACGCACGTTATAATCCAAATCTTATATTAAGATAAGGTCTCAACAAGAACCCAGAAGACATTCGTCGTCTCCCGTAAAAGGTAAGTCGTACGTCCCTCACGACGCTCGACCATAGCGTCGCCTGTCCCTCACGACGCTCGACCATAGCGTCGCCTGTCCCGCACGACCATCGCGTAAGATCATTGTACCTTTGACCAAAGCTAATGTTAACCATGACTGTTACGTGTGTTAAGTATTTAATGCAGGAGTCAAAACTATTAACAGTGAGCAGCCGTAACGGACGAAGAACATTATGGATAATCACTCCGGCGACCGTTTCCAGCCGTTGTAGCCGTTGATCAAAACATTAATGGAGCTATTTAATGACGCGAAGACTATAAGTACCAAGCTAAGTCTTCACATCAAGGACCACGAGTTAACATCTGATACACATCAGCAATCATCAGCGAACATCATCAAATAGCAGAGGAAAACATTCAAACTCATAGCTTAAGAGCTCTCAAACACTGGAAATCAAGTACTGAAAACCAGAACCCTACAGGGAACTCAAGAACACTCGAAGAAAAGCTCAAGTCATCGCTCTCGACGTACACCAACAGCTTTCGACCAACAGTTGTTCACACTTTGTATTCACACACGACAAACACTTGTTTTACATTTCAAACACTTGTACTTTACATTACGAAGCATTCCCTTCATTTGTATTGTAACCATCGTACGATCGACGCCAGTACCAAGGACATCGCCCCTGATTGGCGACCATAGTGCAGCGACGACATCCCTTGTCGTCCGCAGGTTTTTTCCTCATTTGAGGTTTTTCCTGCGTCATCAAATCCCTTGTCTCATTTATTTTTATCCTCGTCGCACGTCTCGTCGAAAGATCCTTTCTTTAGTTGTTTAAGTCCACATCGACCTTAAGTTATCCCTTTGGTGCGATTTTTAGCATTAACAGTTTGGCGCCATCCGTGGGACCTCATCTAGAGAAAATCCTCGACGAACGTGCACTTTACTAACGGTTTCTTGGAGTTCCTCTGTATTCGATTATAGGAAAATGGCAGATAAGGAGAAAATGGAACAGATGGTAGGTCTAAAAAATGCGCAAGAACCCCCAACAACAGTCGACGAGTATCATCTGGAGGAAGCCGTTCTGGATCAAAACAAGCCCGGTCAAAAAGTCCTCGTGGGTTCATCCCTTGATGCCAACATTAAAAGTAAACTCATATCTTTTTTACAGGAGTATGCCGATTGCTTCGCCTGGTCGCATGAAGATATGGTGGGCATCGATCCCGGCGTCATTTCCCATAAACTTAATGTCGACCCGTCATTCAAACCCGTAAAACAAAAGCGTCGCAAGTTCGCTCCAGAAAGAAATAAGGTAATTAACGACGAAGTCGAAAATCTCCTCAAGACAGGAAAGATTCGAGAAGTAAAATATCCCGATTGGCTCGCTAACGTCGTGGTAGTAGCTAAGAAGAATGGAAAATGGAGAGTCTGTATTGACTTCACGGATCTCAATAAAGCCTGCCCAAAGGATCCATTTCCATTACCTCATATTGATGCCATGGTCGATGCAACCGCGGGGCACGAGTTATTAACTTTTATGGACGCCTATTCTGGTTATAACCAAATCCTAATGCACGACAAGGACCAAGAGAAAACTGCTTTCATGACAAACCGAGGTATTTATTGTTACAAAGTTATGCCTTTCAGATTAAAAAATGCAAGGTCTACCTATCAGCGACTGGTGAACAAGATGTTTAAAGATCATCTTGGCAACACAATGGAGGTGTATATCGACGACATGTTGGTAAAGTCAAAGCAAGCGATCGACCATATCGATCACCTTAGGCAATTGTTCGACATCCTTCGGAAATATAACATGAAGCTCAATCCAACTAAATGCTCCTTCGGCGTCAGCGCTGGAAAATTATTGGGTTACATGGTCACCCGTCGGGGCATTGAGGCTAATCCCGACCAGATCAAAGCCATCATCGAGATCAAGTCTCCTCGAAATTTCAAAGAAGTCCAGAAACTCACCGGGCGAGTAGCGGCTCTAAACAGGTTTATCTCTCGATCCTCCGACAAATGTCACTTATTTTATAACGTTCTCAGGAAAAACAGAGGTTTTGACTGGACCGACGATCATGAGCGAGCGTTGCAAAATCTGAAAAAGTACATGACGTCGCCTCCTTTATTGTCAAAACCATATGATCATGAGGCCCTACAGCTGTATTTGGCTGTTAGTCCAAATGTAGTAAGTGCCGTTCTGACACGCGAAGATGAAAAACAACAATTGCCGATTTATTATGTAAGTAAATCCCTCTTAGACGCGGAAACCAGGTATTCCTCTATGGAAAAATTGCTTTTATCGCTAGTCACTGCTGCTAAAAAATTACGACACTACTTTGAATCGCATCCTATTACTGTCGTGACTAATTTCCCTCTTAAGTCTGTCTTAAGAAAACCTGAGTTGACAGGTCGATTGGCAAAGTGGAGTATATACCTCAGTAGCTACGACATCGACTTCAAACCTAGAACTGCAATCAAATCACAAGCGTTAGCAGACTTTATCGCTGATTTCAGTCCAGAACTGGAGAAAGAAGCAGAGTCTGAAATATCAACTGTGGCGACTCACGACGACGCATCTTGGATCTTACACGTCGATGGGTCATCCAACACCAGAGGCTCGGGGTTAGGCGTCGTCTTAAAGTCACCACAGGGGGCAAGATGGTATATTCGGTCCGATGCGACTTCAAGGCCACCAACAACGAAGCTGAATATGAAGCCCTGATCGTGGGAATGAATATGGCCCACGACTCGGGGGCAACCGCGCTGCATGTCAAGAGCGACTCTCTGCTGGTAGTAAATCAGATCAATGGAGAATTCGCAGCCAAGGATTCAAAAATGACAGCATATCTAAGCGTGGCAAAAGAAATTTCTGAAAAATTTAGATCTATTTCTATTGAACAGATTTCGCGAGACCAGAACACTCAGGCCGACGCATTGGCAAACCTTGGGTCCGCTTTAGTTGAACCAATACTTGATGTTATTCCTATAATTCACCTGACAACGCCATCCATTGGAAACACATACGTCATCCAGATCGAAGACGAAGAAAATGATTGGTCACGCGACATTCGAAATTTCCTCGTGCACGACCAACTTCCCGAAGACAAAATGGAGGCTCGAAAAATCAGATTCAAAGCATCTAAGTACGTCATGATCGAAAATAAGCTTTATCGGCGATCATCGACGGGCTTAAATTTAAGGTGTGTCATCAGCAAAAATCAAGCCCAGAAAATCCTCCAAGAGATGCACGACGGCGAATGCGGTAATCATTCAGGAGGTCGTAGTTTAGCTAATCGTATATCCCGACAAGGATATTTTTGGCCAACACTGCGACAAGACGCCATCAAGTACGTCCAGAGTTGCGACCCCTGTCAACGACACTCAGGTATGTCTCATAAACCCTCGGAACCTTTGCACTCGACACTTATCCCATGGCCCTTCATGAGATGGGGAATGGATATCGTCGGCAAGCTACCGCCTGCTCCGGGGCAAAAGGTGTTTCTTCTCGTACTTACGGACTACTTTTCTAAATGGGTAGAAGCGGTTGCCTTCTCCCAAATTAGGGATAAAGAAGTTATCTCTTTTATCTAGACTAACATCATATGCAGGTTTGGGATTCCTTCCGAAATTGTCTGCGACAATGGATCCCAATTCATAAGTGATAGGACCCAACATTTCTGTGAAGATAGAAGCATCAAACTGACAACCTCGACTCCCAGATATCCCCAAGCCAATGGACTTGTTGAGTCGAGTAACAAGACTATTGTAGCCTCGATAAAGAAACGATTAAAAGCTTCAAAGGGAAGGTGGGTCGAAGAACTCCCTTCTGTCATGTGGGCAAATCGCACGACACCACGCACGTCCACAGGACAAACCCCCTTCTCTCTTGTCTACGGTTGTGAAGCCGTCCTACCAATTGAAGCTCATCTCCCGACCTCAAGGCATACTTCCGTCGACCATAACTTTGTTGATTTAAGTTATAACCTCGACGCCCTCGAAGAGCTCAGAGAATCCGCCTTGATCAGGATGGCGTCACAAAAGCAGGCGGTCGAACGACATTTCAATAAGCACGTCAAAGTTAAAGTCTTTCAAGAAGGCGATTACGTCCTCCGTCGAGTATTCCCAAATACCCAGGAGCTCAACGCATGTAAGCTTTCTACTAAGTGGGAAGGTCCCTACCGCATCTCCGAAGTCGTTGGTAAAGGAGCCTATCGACTTCAGACCCTCGACAATCAAGAAATCCCGCAAAGTTGGAACGCAACGCATCTGAAAAAATATTTCTTTTAGAGTCTCCTTCCTCTTATACAAAGTTTTTTCAAACACAACAGCAAACACAGTAAGGTCGTTGGTGGTCCGATGACCGACCTCTAACAAACTTTATCGCAGGTACGCATGACATGAGTATCTAAGTGTGTGACTTAATTGTTTTACCACAGGGGCATATATTCTAGAATTTCGTCATACGATACAATTACATATAAGGTCTGAACGATCCCTCGATCTAAGTTCCTGGAGCTCAGAAAAACTTTGTATGTTCTGACACATCAATGATGTATATTTGTGCTTATTAATACCGTCCAAATATATTATTTATGTTTCAACCGTTACATTGCAATGAATGCCTAAGTCGCACGATCCTCCGTTTGTTTCATACTTAACGAATTTTATGATCACTATTACATTTATCCACGACATGTGTAATTGAAAACATAAGTTCAGCAAAAGAAGGAACTTCATTGAATGATTACATATGAACGACCGATAGTCGGACGAGTAAAGACAAAGTCAAAAGTCGTCACATACCAACCGCCAATGGTCGAGCATGAAAAGCCTAGTTCGTAAACCCAAAAATCTACCCTAGAACTAAAGAAGTATATCGATCGCAAGCTCTGCCCAACAGTCTCGACATTCGAAGCCCTGCCAATCTCGAAGAACTGATGCAAGGATCAAACGAGTATATTAGGAGTTGTCTTCCAACTCCTTACGCCTTGACATTCTGAGAATGTGGCTCTTAAGATTAGTGTTAAGGTTGGAGGAAGGAATATATTCCTCTCGACGATCGACCTCCACTCCAACATTTCCTCTGCCTTCACATATTTTATGAGAGGAAACCGAAACATCTGCAAATTACAAAAGAAACATATTAAATGCTCAGCGAAAGAACATCGATGACACAAGTTTTGAAAGAAAAACTTACAAGAAACGCCAGTTCGGCGAAACACAGCCCTATCTCTTCAACAGAGATCCTTTGGAAACACTCCTCGGAAACTAAGGGCTGATGTTTCCCCAGATGCGGAAGTGACTTCATCCTAACGAGGACGTAGTCAAACGAGAGGGATGGCGTCAGCGCAAAGCTGATCACCATAAGTTCCTTCCCGTTCTCTCCCGTCTTTACACCCTCGCCCCTGTCGGCTGACGAAAGGGTCGACGTGGTAGAAGATATCGTCGCCAGATGTGCAGAATACACAGACATCGTGTTCATCGTAACCAACATCGTCAACAATTAAGGTATCGCAACCCTTGATAGATCTCCGACCACCCAAGATTTGAACAAAGTCAAGATTCTAGAGAAGGGCCTCGTCAGAAACAGAAAATGTTTTCTCTAAAGAAAACAACCCATTGTGATCTCTATTTATGCAGGAAATCGCAATAAGTCGAGTCTGCTGATGATCAACACGCGTCCATACCTATCCGAAACTTCGACACCTGTCTTCGACAGCTGGTAAGCATCATCGTGCATCAGTATGACGTCACAACTTTTCAACTTCTCGTTCAGTAAAAGGTGAACCGTTCTAGTTCCACGACAACCAGGTAAGTCCCTCAACCCAGGTCACAAGTCTAAGCATTTGACGAACAAAATTTAAAACTTAAATTTGACATTCAATTTTCAAATTTTGGGGGCAAACTGTTTGGGCAAAAAATCACGTCGTACGACCGCAACCAAAACAGGACGCACGTTATAATCCAAATCTTATATTAAGATAAGGTCTCAACAAGAACCCAAAAGACATTCGTCGTCTCCCGTAAAAGGTAAGTCGTACGTCCCTCACGACGCTCGACCATAGCGTCGCCTGTCCCTCACGACGCTTGACCATAGCGTCGCCTGTCCCGCACGGCCATCGCGTAAGATCATTGTACCTTTGACCAAAGCTAACGTTAACCATGATTGTTACGTGTGTTAAGTATTTAATGCAGGAGTCAAAACTATTAACAGTGAGCAGCCGTAACGGACGAAGAACATTATGGATAATCACTCCGGCGACCGCTTCCAGCCGTTGTAGCCGTTGATCAAAGCATTAATGGAGCTATTTAATGACGCGAAGACTATAAGTACCAAGCTAAGTCTTCACATCAAGGACCACGAGTTAACATCCGATACACATCAGCAATCATCAGCGAACATCATCAAACAGCAGAGGAAAACATTCAAACTCATAGCTAAAGAGCTCTCAAACTCTAGAAATCAAGTATTGAAAACCAGAACCCTACAGCGAACTCAAGAACAATCGAAGAAAAGCTCAAGTCATCGCTCTCGACGTGCACCAACAGCTTTCGACCAACAGTTGTTCACACTTTGTATTCACACACGACAAACACTTGTTTTACATTTCAAACACTTGTACTTTACATTTCGAAGCATTCCCTTCATTTGTATTGTAACCATCGTACGATCGACGCCAGTACCAAGGACATCGCCCCTGATTGGAGACCATAGTGCAGCGATGACATCCCTTGTCGTCCGCAGGTTTTTTCCTCGTTTGAGGTTTTTCCTGCGTCATCAAATCCCTTGTCTCATTTATTTTTATCCTCGTCGCACGTCTCGTCGAAAGATCCTTTCTTTAGTTGTTTAAGTCCACATCGACCTTAAGTTGTCCCTTTGGTGCGATTTTTGGCATTAACAACGCCATTCAAATAAATGTCCAGTTCCTCCTTTGTAGAAGCATGAGGATCTTTTCCCAGCAAATGCCGCCACATGATAGCAGCTGATAGGCGGGTTTACACCCCCCCTAAATCTACCGCAAGTGTACGGGTCGAATCAAGTAATAGTACTTATAAAGTACGAGTATCGAACCAAAGGAACCAGGTGTCAAATACCACAATGACTGTATAGATTATTAACTAGACTAATGCAAATTGATTTGGGTTGTTGAATATCAGAACACGATTAAAAACTTTAATTAATTTAGCTAAGAGAAGGAGTTGGAGGGTTGGGTTCCTCAGGTAAATAATTACTTAACTCACAGATTTGACACGATTGACATAACTCCAGGATGACAGGTATAATCACAATCCATCACTATACTCAATCAAGCTATAGTAACATTCATTCAACATTTTGTATCATCATTCGATCTCAACAAAGGTAATTGAACAAACAGTGATTAAAAACCCACAAAGTACGAATTATCATATTTCTATCTCAAATTCGACTAAGACATGAAGGACTAGATAAACCTCAAAACTTTTCTCAAACGTTAAAAGATTCATTAAAACAAATAATAGTTGATCGGACTATTACAAGCATTAAGAACAAACCCACATGTTTCATCCATAAAAATCAAATCGATCGTATCTACTGTAAAGCTAAATAATCATCCAACCATGATTCAAACCAACCCCCCAACATGAACGGATTAGTTCATATTGGGGGTTCCAAAACTCAGAAACGACATAACAAAAACGAAAGTAAACATGTTTGGTTCTAATAGAAATGAAATCTAAAACTCCCTGAAAAGCTTAATCCCTCGATGAATGAACTCGATTCGCCTTTCGATCCATGTTAATTGATGTTTCTTGCCTTCTATTCGCCTTCAAATATCGCCCTCGTGCTCCCAAAATCGCCCAGAGACAGTCTCAAAACGCAACTGATTGATTCACCCTCAACCCTAGCAGAAAAAGGCTTTAAAAACGTATCAGGGCTTTGGCGCGTTTGTGGGCGCGTTTGGAGGCGTGCTCAGAGGCGCACAGAGCACTGTTTGGTCCAAAAATATGATTTTTCTTCTTTTTGCACTGGACTGTTGTAAACTTGCTCCGATTTATCAAAAATTCTTCCATCATCAGTCATTCATTAAAAACCTGTACTTTCTCATCAAACTCATTAAATTCTACTATTTTTACTCGGGAACTTACAACAAACAGAACGAATTCGGGATCAAAATAATGTCGGAAAACGACATTATCAACAACCCCAAACCGAGCGTTGCTTGTCCCCAAGCAAAATAGCGACACAAATAAGCATTCAACCACAATCCAAACAATCGCAATTTCGTGTTGTCGAGAATATCAATTAGCGATCTCTAGTTAACTCAAAAATCACCACGAATTATCTATGAGATGGACGAACAGTGAGCAGACCTAGCTATGGAATTCTAAACAGCAAAACCTTGGGAAAGGGATCTATCAGGGACCACACCACACGTAAGTGTACCTAGACTAAACACACATAGAGAGGATTTCTCCTTGACCCTACCTCACGGTTCTCTCTCTTCGCTTGAGCCCTAGGTTTCACACATGTTGTCATGCTTTCAGAAGTTGGGTACAAAAATTCACAAAGCTTGCATGAACAACAATTAAACAATAACGCACAGTTGTACATAAATTGATCTCAGAAGGAATCCATTATCAAGACTAGGACATAGAAACGTTGCTTCTCCACTCCTTACAAACTCTCCATGCTAAATTCAGATCTTTAAATGGGTATGGTTGCTGCTTTTGGGTGGAGGTCAAAGGATTTATGACGATATTTGGTGATCCTCCCTTCTTCTTTCGTTCGGGCTTCCTAACACTCCACTCAAATTCTTTAAACTGACCCCTCAGTTTTATTTAGCTCTTTTTTTTGGCAAAACCCTTTATGACTGATTGATTGGGTTCGCGTTTTTTTTAAAGAGTGTGCAATGGGTTTCTTTTGGGAACCTTGAGTAGTGAAAAGCAATGGAATTAGCAGCAACTAATAAGCATGATGAGTTTTCACATGGTTTGTTCACAAAGATAGGCAGAAGCTTCACTCCTATTCCTATGGATGTCTTTGATAATGGATGCAAGTTATAGCGAGATCAGCTACAACAACGATCAAAGGACTAATAAAAGGTGTATCGAGTAGTGTGTAGTCTCTCAGAATCGAAGTTAGCACGTGTAAGGCTCAACAAACGTACGGGTGGTCTCCATTAATGTCTCTATGTGTGCAGTCGCCAGGTCCACCTTTGTGCTATATTATCCTCTCTAAATCCTTTCCCCAAAATCAGTGTCTTCGAACTCTCACACTAAATCATGCTCAACTGGTCGTCCATTCCTCACTATAAACAGGGTGATTATTCAATCCACTGAGATCAACCAATGATAGACTCGACAAATCACCCCAAACCAGATATAAACATTGTCCCCAATGGAAACAAATAGCACACAAAATATAATCACGAAATAGCGATACAGTACAACTAACAGTAATTACGCCACCCCAAACCTGATCTCTAGATTATATTTGTTTTCTCAACAAGGAATCATAAAACGATAAAGTTCAAGTGAAAACAGGGACCCCAAACCTTGGTGAAACCGAGGTTTGCAAAGAGGTGTTGTGTAGATACCTTTCAGGGAGCATACGCGGATCACTGTTCACCTATTTCTGCCCTTCCTTCTCCTGCCTTGCTCTTGGTCATATCGGAATTGCTATCAGGGATCAAAAACTAAACACATACACACAAAACACAAAAACAATACACAAAAACAATACACAAAACAAAAGAAAGCACACAAAAATAAGAAACTGACCAAAATAAAAATTAAGATTTAACCTATGGTGGGTTGCCTCCCACCCAGCACCGTATTTTCTGTCGTGGCACGACTGTGTGACTCTCAATTTGGCTCGATATCGCTTGCGGAATTGAATCTCCCACACATACGATTGTTCCTGATTTCCTCCACATGCGTTTTCCCATTCTTACCATTTTCTGATCCATTTTGCCCCGTTCTTGGTTCACCTCTATCTTCTAGTCTCTTGAGAACATGGAAGGTTACTTTCTCATTCCCAACTCTAAAAGTCATTACCCCTTCTTCCATGTCTATCAAAGCCTTGCTTGTGGCTAAGAATGGTCTTCCCAAGATTAAAGGTATTTCAACATCTTCCTCCACATCTAGAACTACAAAATCAACTGGAAAATAAAATTTTCCAACCTTTACCAAAACGTCTTCCACGATTCCATAAGGGTACTTCACCGATCTATCTGCAAGTTGAAGTGTCATGTTCGTTGGCTTCACTTCCCTAAAGCCAAGTTTCCTGAAAATGGATAAAGGCATTAAATTAACACTTGCACCAAGATAACATAATGACTTACTGAAATTAGATTTTTCTATTTGAACAGGGATAGTAAAACTCCCTGGATCCTTAAGCTTCGGGGGAAGCTTGTGCTGAATGATAGCACTGCACTCTTCAGTAAGTGCAACCGTGGCATGCTCCTCGATCTTTCTCTTCTTGGACAAGATATCTTTCATGAACTTGAGATAACTTGGCATTTTTGCCAGTGCCTCCGCAAATGGAATATTGATGTGTAATTTCTTGAAAATGTCAAGAAATTTCTGGAATTGTTCCTCATCCTTATGTGCCTTCAGCCGATTCGGAAATGGTAGCGGTGGCACATACGGGTTGACTGGTGGTTGCTTCTTCTTCTTTTCTCTATCCTCCGGGTTTTCCTTCGTCATACCTTCTTCACCGGCTTCCTTCCCCTTATCTCTATTCTTTGACATTTCACTCTCTATCTCCTCGTCTACCTTGGTGGGAACCATTTCAGTACCTTTAGCTTTAGTGTCATCATTCAATGGTCCTCGGGTAGGGTCTATAATCAACTCCTTTCCACTTCTCAGATAAATAGCCTTGCACTCCTCTCTTGGTATTCGTTCAGTCTGACTAGGGAATTGACCTTGAGTCCGGGATTGTAGTGCTTCAGCTATTTGTCCGACTTGTCTTTCTAGCATTCTGATTAAGGCAGTATTTTGGTCAGTTGTCGCCTTCACATTACCCACTATACTTGTCAATCCTTCAACCGCACCTTCCATCTTTGACATGAATTTCATCATCATGTCTTCTAATCCCGGCTTCTTTTCTGAAGATTGCCCCTCATCAAATTTCTTCTGATTGTAACCTGGGGGACGATAAACATTGTTAGACGAAAAAGAATTCGAAGAGTTAGAATGGTTACCATACTGCTGCTGCTGTTGCTGCTGTCCCATTGTTTCTTTAGCTGGGCCTTGTTGGGGTTGACTCCAAGAAAGGTTAGGATGTCGCTTCCATCCCTCGTTATAGGTGTTATAGAATGGGTCATTCCTCGGACGATTATTTTGATTCTGAACGAACTGGACTTGTTCCGGCGATTGATAGACTTGAGAATTCCGAACATTCGGTTGCATAGTCACTCCTCTCATTTGATTAGTTAACGCAGTCAACTGTGCCTTTATAGCTTTCAACTCTTCCGTTTCTTGCATGCTTGCCACTTGTCTAACAGCGGATCTTGGAGTGGAATAACTATGTTCTGCCAAGTTCTCTATCAATTCGACCGCTTCCTCAAAGGACTTGTTCATTAAGGCTCCACCTGCAGCAGCTGTGAGGTCATTTTTGAATTGAGGATGCAATCCAACATAGAAGGTTTGGATAATCATCCACTCTTGTAGCCTATGATGTGGACACTTCTTGAGCATCGCTTTATATCTTTCCCATGCTTCGTACAACGACTCCTGATCCCATTGCGAGAAATGCGTGATGTCGGATAACAGTTGAGTCGTTCGCCCCGGTGGAAAGAACTTGTTGAGAAATGATGTTACCATATCGTTCCAAGTTCGAATTGACCCCGATGGTATATTCTCTTCCCAAGTAGTGGCTCGATCCCTCAATGAAAATGGGAACAACCGTATCTTGATCGAGTCTTGATCCGCCCCATTTACCTTGAAGGTATTGCATATCTTTTCGAATGAGCGCAGATGTGCATGAGGATCTTCGGTTGCTGCACCTCCAAACATATTCGATTGCACCAATTGGATGGAACCAAGTTTGATTTCAAAGTTGTTTGCAGCTATCGGTGGTGCGTATCCACGTTGTGCAGCCCCCATGTTTGGATTGGCGAAATTTCTCATGGGTACCCTTTGTGGTGGTGGTGGTGGATGATTGACATTGTGATTGACATTATGGTGGATCCCGTGATTGGCGTTGTGATTTAGATTATGGTTTATCCCATTGTCTACACCATTGTTCACATTGTCATTGACGCCATGATTAACATTGTAGTTGTTGCCAACACCGTGATTGACATTATTGTTGGCGTTATGATTGACGTTGTTGAGACCGTGATTGGCGTTATTGTGGTTCTGATTGTTCGCATTTGCATTCGCATTTGGAATTGGTTGACCATTACCCATGGGCAACCCTTCTCCCCAATCTTCCCCGACATTGATGTTGTTGTCGGCCATTCTGTTTCGTGCTTGTCTTCTTAGGTCTCTGGCAGTCCGTTCTATCTCCGGGTCAATCGGTAATAATTCCCGAAACAGTCTTCTTCTTGGCATAAACCAAGAGGTAACCTGAAACAGAGAATATAGAATCTCAAAACCCAAAAATATAAGAACCTTCAAAGCAGATTATAATAAGATAAAAACAGGGTGTCTAATGTAATAATTTCTACAGCTAGTAGTGATATTCACACAAAACAGGTTCCCCGGGAACGGCGCCAAAAACTTGATAGGCGGGTTTACACCCCCCTAAATCTACCGCAAGTGTACGGGTCGAATCAAGTAATAGTACTTATAAAGTACGAGTATCGAACCAAAGGAACCAGGTGTCAAGTACCACAATGACTGTATAGATTATTAACTAGACTAATGCAAATTGATTTGGGTTGTTGAATATCGGAACACGATTAAAAACTTTAATTAATTTAGCTAAGAGAAGGAGTTGGAGGGTTGGGTTCCTCAGGTAAATAATTACTTAACTCACAGATTTGACATGATTGACATAACTCCAGGATGACAGGTATAATCACAATCCATCACTATACTCAATCAAGCTATAGTAACATTCATTCAACATTTTGTATCATCATTCGATCTCAACAAAGGTAATTGAACAAACAGTGATTAAAAACCCACAAAGTACGAATTATCATATTTCTATCTCAAATTCGACTAAGACATGAAGGACTAGATAAACCTCAAAACTTTTCTCAAACGTTAAAAGATTCATTAAATCAAATAATAGTTGATCGGACTATTACAAGCATTAAGAACAAACCCACATGTTTCATCCATAAAAATCAAATCGGTCGTATCTACTGTAAAGCTAAATAATCATCCAACCATGATTCAAACCAACCCCCCAACATGAACGGATTAGTTCATATTGGGGGTTCCAAAACTCAGAAACGACATAACAAAAACGAAAGTAAACATGTTTGGTTCTAACAGAAATGAAATCTAAAACTCCCTGAAAAGCTTAATCCCTCGATGAATGAACTCGATTCGCCTTTCGATCCTTGTTAATTGATGTTTCTTGCCTTCTATTCGCCTTCAAAAATCGCCCTCGTGCTCCCAAAATCGCCCAGAGACAGTCTCAAAACGCAACTGATTGATTCACCCTCAACCCTAGCAGAAAAAGGCTTTAAAAATGTATCAGGGCTTTGGCGCGTTTGGAGGCGCGCTCAGAGGCGCGCAGCGCACTGGAATGTTTTACAAAAATAAGCCTGCGCGTTTGTGGACGCGTTTGGAGGCGCGCTCAGAGGCGCGCAGAGCACTGTTTGGTCCAAAAATCTGATTTTTCTTCTTTTTGCACTGGACTGTTGTAAACTTGCTCCGATTTATCAAAAATTCTTCCATCATCAGTCATTCATTAAAAACCTGTACTTTCTCATCAAAACCATTAAATTCTACTATTTTTACTCGGGAACTTACAACAAACAGAACGAATTCGGGATCAAAATAATGTCGGAAAACGACATTATCAGCAGCCCGAGCAGTCAAACGAGCTATGGCAAAAACATACTTACCCTCGTCTTTAGCAGCCCGCACTTCTTTCTCCAAACTCTCCACCTTGGATTTATAATCCTCAGCCTCTTTCGAAACAGCAGCCAAGGATTCCTTAATTTTTTCCATCTCCTCCCTTTGCTCGGCAGTCATGGACAAGGATTGCGTCAAGCGATGGCTTAGATCCTCCTTCGCATGATTAACGATCTCCATATGTTTTAAAGCGTCAGCAAGATGCTTCGATAGATCCTCCGTGCGACCAGTAGCATCGTTTGCTCGATCCAATGCTGCATTCTCCCTTTCGCGGGCAGCTGACAAGAGATCTTTCACCTTTGTCGTTCCACTTCACAAGGCCAAGGAAGCTTGAAGTGCCTGTGAAATCATAAAAGACAGATATCATCAGTGGACAACGACAACGACAATGAAGTCTGGGCCTAGACAAACTAAGTCTTGAAAGAAAGACTTACCATGAACACCAAGCCGGCTACATGGACACCCGTCTCCTCGATAGGAAACCCCTCAAAACGCTCCCTGAAAGATGGAAGCAGGAATTTATCCAGGTGAGGGAACAGGTTCGTCCCGTCTAGGACATTACCTGTCATAAAGTCTGACGGCAGCGTAAAGTTGACCGTCGTGACCTTCTCCCCTCCCGTTGAGTGTTCCTTGCCCTTGTCGGCTGACAAAGGATTCGACGCGGCAGACGGGGACTTCACCGTTTTCGCCGGAGGCGCAGAATTAATGGGTGTCGCGGCAATCACCTTCTTAGGTGATCCGACCCCTACCTTCTCGGGTGAAGCGACTCTCGACGAGTCATCAACCCCTGCAAACGACTCCCTCGAGATCGTCGTCCTCGTCTTCTTCAAGACTCCAGAACCAGCAGACATAGCCCTATCTCTTCAATAGAGATCCTTTGAAAACACTCCTCGGAAACTAAGGGCTGATGTTTCCCCAGATGCGGAAGTGACTTCATCCTGACGAGGACGTAGTCAAATGAGAGGGACGGCGACAGCGCAAAGCTGATCACCATAAGTTCCTCCTCGTTCTCTCCCGTCTTTACACCCTCGCCCCTGTCGGCTGACGAAAGGGTTGACGTGGCAGAAGACATCGTCGCCAGGTGCGCAGAATACACAGACATCGTGTTCATCGTAACCAACATCGTCAACGATTCGGGTATCGCAACCCTTGATAGATCCCCAACCACCCAAGATTTGAACAAAGTCGAGATTCTAGAGAAGGGCCTCATCGGAAACTGAAAACTTTTAAAGAAAATCTCTGAAGAAAACAACCCATTGTGATCTCTATTTATGTAGGAAATCGCAACAAGTCGAGTCCGCTGATGATCAACACGCGTCCATACCTATCTGAATCTTCGACACCTGTCTTCGACAGCTGGTAAGCATCATCGTGCGACAGTATGACGTCACAACTTTATAACTTCTCGTTCAGTTAAAGGCGAACCGGTCTAGTTCCACGACAACCAGGTAAGTCCCTCAACCTAGGTCACGAGCCTAAGCGTTCGACAAGCAAAATTTAAAACTTAAATTTGATATTCAATTTTCAAATTTTGGGGGCAAACTGTTTGGGCAAAAAATCACGTCGCTCGACCACGACCAGAACAGGTAAGACATATGATTAAGGACTATATCTTGTATTAAGATAAGGTCTCGACAAAGACCCAGAACACCATCGTCGTCCCTCATAAAAGGTAAGTCGAGAGTTCCTTACGACGCTCGACCATAGCGTCGCCCGATCCGCACGACTATTATATAAGGACGTGCGACTTCTACCAAAGCTAACGTTAACCATGACCGTTTATTAAGTGTTTAATGCATGAGTAAAAGTCATTAAGGAGCAACAACTATAACCGACGCAATCATTAAACAGCTGGCGACCGTAACGGACGAAGATCATTACTCCGGCGACCGTTTCCAACCGTTAAGGCCATTAAAGGAGCATTCATGGATGAAGCTAAGGACACGAAGACTATAAATATCAAGCTCAATCAACATTTCCAGGGGGAGGAGATCCGGCGATTAACAACCGAAGCAATATTCAAGAACACCTGAAGTGAAGAACCATTATTCTAAGTATCGCTCTCGACGCACGACAACAGCCTTCGACCAGCAGTTCACACTTTGTTTTGTACACGAAAAACACCTGTTTTTACGTCCAAACACTTGTACTTTACATTTCGAAGCATTTTCTTCATTTGTATTGTAATCACTGTACGATCGACACCAGTATCCAAGGACGTTGCCCCTGATTGGCGACCATAGTGCAGCGACGACACCCCCTGTCGTCCGCAGGTTTTTTCCTCGATTGAGGTTTTTCCTGCGTCATCAAATCCCTTGTTTCTTTATTTTATTTATCATCGCATGTCTCGTCGAAAGATTCTTTCTTTAGTTGTTTAAGTCCACATCGACCTTAAGTTGTTCCTTTGGTGAGATTTTTGGCATTAACAAAAATCACCAACCAAAACAAGAACCAAATCTCAAGCTTTTATACAAAAATCAGATACAAAATCAGTAACAAGCAGATACAAGATCAGTAACAAGCAGATACAAAATCAAACAAAAACTTGATCAGTGTAGAAGAGAGTTGATTACTTGATTGAGGACGGAGGCATATCCGATGAGCGAGTCATGAAAGAAGCAGCGTCGAGGATATAGGGTTAAGAGAAAGGAGATTTTGATGATAGCATCGCAGATCGATTACATATTTCGGTTTTAAAAGGCGATTTCAGGAGGGTCGTGAAAGAGGTGACTTCGATGAAAGGATGAAAGAGCCACATATGATGGTATAATGGTCGAATGGTCTTGTTCCACTTAGTTCCAGGGGGTAAGAGGGGAAATACGTGTTCCATATTTGTCCAAGTTAGTTCCACTATGTTCCACATATGGTCACACCAAACATGGGATAAGTGTGTTCTGTCATGTCATGTCCCATCCTGTCCACTGTACCAAACGCACCTATATAGAACACATATATACATCATAAGCAGTTCCAAACAATATAAAGAATAGTATAACTTCCTTGCCTTTCATTGAAAATCAACCAACATAAATACAAGAGATCCCTTCGACAAATGATTGAAGGATATACGAGATCTCGATAATTGAGGGGCAGATATATGTACAAGGGATCAATACAACTAATATACCATATACCACATAAACAAATTCCGCTAATAGCCCTTAAAGTTTGAGCGGGAGGTTGTCAGATGCTTAAACTAGATCTGAAGTTGAGAAAAAGTTGACGCAAGAGGCCTTTCGTAAAAATGTTCGGCGTATTGGTAGGATAATGGAATGTGAAGAACGCGAACATGGTCGATGGTAACTTTTTCTTGTACGAAAAGTATGTCCATTTCGATATGTTTGTGATAGGCGGGTTTACACCCCCCCTTGATTGACCGCAAGTGTACGGTATCGTCTCAAGTAATACGTACGGAAGTACGAGTATCGAACCAAAGGAACAAGGTGTCAAGTACCACAATGACTGTATTAATTATTAACTGAACGATCAAAATTGGTTTGGTTTGATTTTTAGAAAACTAGAGTATTAAAACATACGAAAACGTAAGACAAGTTCGATTAATTGGATTCAAAAAGAGAGAAGATGGAGGGTTGGAATTTGAATGGATCAATCAATAAGAAATTTAAGTGACTTATAAATGGCTTTAATAGTCAATGAATTGCACAAACCCAACATCATTGCACTCTTTCGAGCTACAATAAATTTAACTTAAAAAGAATTGCTTATCTCTCGATCCTACAATTGAATTAAGTTAAGAAAAGGGATTGAATAATCAACACCGAAGGAATTGGTATATCTCTATCCAATTCCTACCGATGGCAATTGAATCCGACCTAAATTTGGGACTTTTCTCAAACGAACCCAAGATTTGTGAAATCGTTTAACAAGTGATCAAGTTATCAAACGCAATAAGCTTAAATTCAAAAACTTCATTCATCTATCAAAAACCAATACATAAATCACATAAAATCCATGGTTCATGACCCAACCATAATCCAACCCCCCAACATGAAGGTTTAGCTCATGTTGGGGGTACTAGAAAACAAACGAAAAGCCACAAGGGATGGGAAAACCACCATTGTTAAAGACAAAACTAAGAAAGATAATCAATCACTCTCTGAGAAGAATTCCTACACTCTCACGTATTCGTGTGTCTTCGATCTCTAGCTCCAATCTGTTTCCTTCGAGTTACTCCTCTCAAAATTCTCTAGCTTGTTCTCCAAAATCGCCCCTTGGTCGGCCGTATTCGTCCAAAAGTGAAAAAGTGCCAAAACCCTAGCTGCAGAAAATGTTTTAATGAATCGGATGTCGGGGCGAGCACCGGCGCGGGTTGACTGGCACCAAGACTGGCGCCAGCTTCTGTTTGATATCTTGGTGCGGATGTTGGCGCTAGTTGGCTGGCACCAAGACTGGTGCCAGCTTCTTTTTCACTTCTCGGCGTGGATACCGGCACCAGTTGGCTGGCACCAAGACTGACGCCAATCTCTGATGGCCATCTTCTTCAATTTATCTCGATTTAAGCTTCGGAACTCCAATCTGCTACTCTTTTATGCGAAAATGCCTGAACTTGTACTTTCTTACCAAAAACCCGTCAAAAACTACCATTTTACTTGAAGACACGCGTGATTTACTCAATTTAAGATCCAAAATAATGTCGAAAACCGACATTATCAGTTTGGTGTTTTGATGTTGGAGTGGGTTTCTGCTGAGATAGATCGACGGCTGAAACATTGTCACGATAGATCAAGGTGGCTCGTTGAATGGGAACATGAAGCTCTAGAAGAATATTTCGAAACCAACAAGCTCTGGCGACGCCATTGGTTAAGCCGCGGTATGCGGCTTCGGCACTGGAGCCGGAAAGAGTAGGTAGCCAACCAGGATATGAGATTATATCCTAATAAAACGCAATAACCGGAATTGTACCACTGTGTGTCGGGGCAGCCGCCCAAATCAGAATCACATGTACACATCATATATGCATTAAGATATACACATGCGTATAAACATATATACAACACATATAAATATATATACAACAATATATACATAGATCCAATCGAGAATAATTTACCATATTCATATAAATGCATAACCAAAATAGGAGACAAACAATGTTCGAATATTCTTTTTTCTAATATTATTGTTTTTCATCGTGCCAGATTAATGCTAGAGGTGGCCATCGAAGCGGAAACAGAACTGACTTCATGGGCATCTGGTGCTGCGAAGTACATGGGCACTGGCATCACCTTTGGAAGATTTGGAATCGGACCCTCAAACTTAAGCACCTGAATTGCTTGTCGGATGGACGGCCTCAGACTCCGGTCAGGGTGCGCACACCATAACCCCACTAACATCAAACACTCAACTTGTTTCACATCAAATTTGGTGTTCAACATCTGGTCCACTCCCGAAAGCAGCTCATGTTTTCCGAGTAAACCCCAAACCCATTGCACCAATCCAAAGTCGGGATTTGTGTCAACATTGTCCATTGCCTTTCTCCCCGAAGCGATCTCTAATGCAACAACCCCGAAGCTATACACATCTGACTCTTTACTGGCCTTTCCTGTTATTACATACTCAGGAGCCATGTAGCCTATAGTTCCAGCAAGACCAGTGGTTTGTAGACCCAATTCATGGTCCATGAGTCGAGCCAATCCGAAGTCTCCAAGCTTCACATTGAACCCAGAATCAAGCAAGATGTTGCTCGTTTTGATATCTCGATGCACCACACATTGTTCGCACTCTTCATGGAGATAGAGCAATGCCGAAGCTAAACCAAGCGCGATCTTGTACCTCACACCCCATTCGAGGGTAGTCTTTTTGCGAAAGAGATGAGTATCAAGGCTCCCGTTAGGCAAAAACTCATAGACGAGCAAGAATTGTGTTTGGTCATGGCACCAACCAATAAGTTGCACTAAGTTTCGATGCCTTAAAATGCTAATGATCTTCACTTCAGCTAAGTACTCTTTCTTTCCCTGTTTAGAACTCTGTGAAATTTTCTTCACAGCAACCACCACTCCTTCACTAGATAAGTAGCCCCTGTAGACACACCCGAATCCTCCCTCTCCCAACTTCCGATCTTCTGAGAAGTTGTTGGTAGCCAAAGTGAGATCACTGTAAGAAAATCTTTTGGGTCCTGCACCTCCTTCAAGATCATCGTGTATTGATGTCAAGGCAATTGTGTCTAGTGATTTCTGTCTAAATTTTCTTTGTCTTCTCCAATATACCGTACATGCTACAAGGCCTCCTACTACTAGAACGGCTAGAGGAACTGTTAAGCCAACTGCTAGTTTCCTTTTGTAAGAAAAATCGTCACTTTCCCCTACCATATTCAAGGTTGAATTGAACTTCCAATATCGAAGGACATGTTTCTCCACAAATGAACCGGTGGCACCCGAAAATCCAACTGTTACCCACTCAGGAAGAGCTTCTCTCAGGTCAACCTGATACGAAAGATTGTTTTTTCCTATAGAAGTAGTTTCAGACGGATACCGCCAAGATAGGCTCAGCATCTACGTTGTGGCATTGTAAGAAATGGTAGCATCCGCAGAACGTCCGCTATGCAAACTAGCATTCCAAGCAGTGTATTCAGCAGAATGAATCGAGTTCTTGTTGATACCCACATGTCCAAATGGAGGATCCCAATCGTTATTTATGAAAGTATCAAACTCAACGACAACCATTTGGCTTCTAGGGGAGTCGGTTGTAGTTGCGTTGAACACGCCTAAATAAGGACCAGATGAGTTGAGTGGGATTTCGAAGCCAACAGGGGCAAGAAAGAAAGCAAACCCATCTCCATAAAAGGGTTTACCTAGAGTATCGATGATGAAAGTGAACTGAGTGTTGAAATCTATGAGCTTCCTAGATTTTCCGTCCCATATCTGGACTTCGTGTGCGTATTTGACATGGCCAACACCAATGCCACCATCGACTCGGTTCAACTCTATGTCTCCAGAAGCAGCTACCGCATCACCCGAATAGACCATATTTGTTGTATCCACCTCAAAATCAAGGATCTCGAAATATACAGATTCAGACAAGGGCAAGAAGAATAAGAGAACAATACAAGCACAAACTTGGAGACATGAAGATGATGAACACGTGAAAGAGGTAGCCATGATTAGGCAAAAATGTTAAACATAGGCTTGAACATGTACATAAATAGAGTCATGCAAAACTTGGCTAAATTATATATAAATTAAGTAATAGGAACTATAAAGTAATGACTAAAAACAACAAAAATAGAACGACTTGTGGGTCAACTTTTGAAAAATATGTGGTTGTAGCCTTGTAGGGTTGCATATGAAAGGTTCCATGCAGATTTTACCAATATGTTTACAAAAAAAGTCAATCACGATTATGACTGATTAATTCACTCACACGGCATCCGACCATTGTCTTTTTTTCGTGTGGTTATCAGCTTATGCTTAATTGATATGGATGTGGATTGATTGTGGGAAAAAAAAAATATATGAATCTATAAAAATATACATTAATTTTCCTATGTAATTTAATAAAATAAGGTTTGGAAATTTATAAAATGGCGTCGTCTCATTATGTCAACGTTTGTCAATGACCGGAAAATGAAGATAGTACGTGGCGCAATTTATTGTTAGTCGACATCATTCACATTTGAGGATCAAGTCGTGAGAAAGGAAGGAAATTTTCATCAATCATGATATACATATTATAATTTTATAAAATTGAATTATATTAAATGATATACATATATTATTAATTAAGATATTATTAGCAGAGGTGGGTTCATACGATAACGCTAACTATTTAAAAAAACAAGAAAACAATTGTTATGTACAAAATCATATATGATTCACGTACAAAATCATATATGATTACACGACTTTTCCCGCCACATTAAGTCCCGGCCAAAGTCGCAAGTCTCCAGCTTTTGCAGTTAATGTAAAATCACATGTGATTGTGCACATGATTTGTTGTTTTCTTGTTTTCTTAAATAATTAGCGTTCTTGTTTGAACATTCTTTATTATTAGCATTGTTCCCTTCTTTTGCTAACCATCCCATTGGTACTAACTGTGTTAACCAACCACAACCCTATATGCATCAGATGGCTAGGATTAAAAAATTATTTTCTTAATTAATTTAGTAAGTCACGTGCTTTGCACTTTGTGCATATGCGCATAGGGGTAATTTTGTCAAAACGCAAGAATCATAAAAATGGAAAGTGCTATCTGTTAATGCCAAAAATCGTCCAGAAGGATAACTTAAGGTTGATTGTGGAGCTTAACAACTAAAGATAGAAATCGTTCGACAAAGCAATGCGACAAAGACAAAAAATGTAATTGAGACAAAGGGATTTTGGTGACGCGGGAAAAACCTCAACGAGGAAAAAACCCACGGACGACTACGATGGTCGTTGTTGCACTATGATCGCCAAACATGGGCGATGTCCTTGTGTTTCATGTGTCGAGAGTACAGTGATTACAATACAAATAAAAGTAAGCTAATTTGTAAAGTAACAAGTGTATCGTGTGTGAAAACAAGTGCGTCGTGCGTGAGAACTATGTGTCGTGTGTCGTCTATTTCGAGAGAGAATGCTTCCTCATTTATAAACTTTCAGTATGCTGTAGGTGTTTCGAGAGCTCAGATGTCCGCAAATGTTGATGGAGCTCTTGTTTATATAGTCTTCGTGGCTTTAAATGACTCCATAAAAGCTGGAATAACGGTCGTAACAGTTGTTGAGGTTAATGCTCATAATGATTTTCGTCAGTTATAGCCGTTGGTCATTAATGACTTTGATCCTGCATTAAACAGAGGAAACATAACAGTTATGTCATTAGTTTGTTGGTCGAGGTCGTAAGATTTCTTACGACGATCCAGCGAATCGGGTGTTATGGAGGTCGAGTGTCGTGAGGAGATCTCGACCTGAGCTTTAAGAGAGGCGACGGAAGTTTTAAAGGTGTTATCAGGACCTTATCTTAATCCAAAACGCGTCATGTAACATAAGTCTTACTTTTTCTGGTCGTGGTCGAGACTGGTGAATTTTTACCCAAACACTATCTACGGTAACTTGTTCCCGAAATAATTAATTTGTGCATACATGAACAAATTCAAATTGTAGGTTACTATATGCCCACGACACGTGTTACACAGAAATGCTACCAATGAGTATGTAAACCTAAAGGTTCGCACACAAAGAACACGTTTGCTTTCATTAGAAATAAACCCGTTAAAGTCATGTTTGACAGTGTAATAGTGATTCTTGAAAGAATAACTAAATAATATGTGTAAAATGTAATTATGATAATTACAGGGTTCTATCTGTAAATATGAATAATTATCTTTTAGATAATTATAATTATTATTTAGATAACTGTTAAGATAACTATCCAGATAATTATTCGAATTCAAATGATTTGAATTCAAATAATTACAGATAGACATAAGTCCTATTTACTGTCAATATAAATAGGATGTCAGGTCATTCGTTTTCGTACGACCAATTTGATTTTCTAAATCCGAATTATACACATACACGTATTTAGAATTAAGGGGTTCTTTTGGGCTAGCACTCAGTGGAATTCGCGTGTTCGTGTGTGGATACCGCTAGAGGAAACATGTGTTGGTTTCTTAGTGCTCCGATCGTTCAACCACAACATCAAAAAAGGTACAATTCTAAACACCCTATGGTGTGTTATTAATTTAATTAAATGCTTCATTGGATCCGATTGGGTTTTATGTTTTAGAAAAGTTTTCTATAATTTTGTAACCAAATTATTTTACTTCCTCTGCGTTTTAACGGTTACAAATCGCACCAAAACCCAACAGTGGTATCAGAGTCGCTTTGATTGCATTTTATTAAAAGGGAACAAATTCTGATATGGCAATTAAATTTTAAATCCATTCCAAAGAATATATATATAAATATATAGGGATAATAAATTGTAAACCGCTAACTGTGTGTAAACTTGTAAACTTTTGGATTTCATAGGTTTTCTTGATGAAATTATTTTATAAATTGTTTATTTTGATAAAAATGTTTCATATCATTCATTTCTTAATGAAATTGTTTCATATATTTGTGTTTTTTATTTAAAAACGAAAAAGTTTCATCAAGTTTCATAGGAATGAAAAAAATATATATATGAAACTACATAAAAAAACACAAATATATGAAACAAATTCATCAAGAAATGAATGATATGAAACAATTTCATCAAAATAAAAAAATTCATGAACTTTTTTTATTAAAAAACTATGAATTCAAAGTTTACACCAAAAAAAGTTTACAAAATAGTGAGTCTATATATATATATGTGTGTGTTTATTAGATATATATATATAATTTTATTCGACCAAATTTTTTTTTAAAAAAAGGAAGGTGACGGCTGGAAGGGTGGTATACCCTAATTTTAAAAGTCTAAGTTTATATATATATATATATATATATATATATATGGGAATTTAATTAAAATATCAAAAGTTTGACTTTGACTTACCAAAATACTCATTTCTCTTCCGAATTTGCCGAAATACCCATTATTTCCACGACGGATCCCGCGATCGCGGGATAGGGCACACGTGGCCCGCTATTATGGCCAAAAAGTCCCGCGGCACCCCCCAACTATGCCCGCGTTTACAGTTTCGGTCCCTCCCCGCGACTAATCCCGTGACCATCCAGCGATCGGCCAAAAAAATGTCATTTTTGGTCCTTTTTGCACGAATCTTTGCATGCTTTTTACTGTTTTTTCCACAATTATTGTACTTTGAAGACCAATTTGTGGTTCAAATTCACTAGCATGTTTCATCAATGTTGAATTATTGTACTTGGAAGACCAATTTGTGGTTGCAATTCATCTTCCTCAATGAGATTTTATCCATAAATATCAGTAGAATCCTCACCATAATTCACACCAATTCCATCCTTCATTCTTGCTTTCGTGCTTTCTTTCTTCAGTATTTTTTTTAAGATACTACTGAAAAAATGAGTTCATCTGTTGCAAAAGCTAAGTTATTTTTATGTTACGACGGTGAATGGGTGCAAGACAACAATGAGTGGAATTTTCTTTATAAATCTAAGCATGGTGTAAAATTGCCAGTAAACTGGGCTTATCAGAAGTTTGTTGCATACGCCATGCAAAAATGTGAAATCGACCCTTCGGCTGTTTGCAAGTTAGCCTTAAAGAATGGTGATTGGTCATTTGTGGAGTTATGCAACGATGGGGATATCTCTGGTTTTATACACTTTGCAGCCGAATCAGAAAGACCTCAATTACTTTATGTGTATGTTGAATCCTCGGTGTGCAACGAAGACGATGACGAAGGTGACGACGACGGTGACGACGCTGATGACGAAGACCTCCAAATGGAGTAGCCTGATTCTCAATTTCAGCCGTCCTACGGCCCAACAGTTCATTTGGATCATGCATATGGTCTTAACGACTGTATTCCTGATTATGTTACGGAGACGCAACAACAACAACCACAAGAAGGACGCTGTGCTGGAGTTGCTGATGACGAAACCTATGTTTTCAAAACGGGTAATGCTGATATAGACATATCAGATACCGATAGTGATGATCACGAAGAATATACCCCTAGTAATAAATCATTTAGTCAGTTAAATGACTATTTTGATATGCCCCCTATTCTTCTAGACCAGAATACCCATACACAAACCTACGAACCTGTACCTTATAATCGCAGTTTAAGGTTAGAAGAAGGTCAGATATTTGATTCGAATGATCACTTGGCAAGTCAGGTCGGACTTAAGTTCATGGAAGAGGGTTTCGAAAGTGTCACGCCGAGATCCGACAAAGGAAGATACGTAGTTCAATGTGCGAGAGAAAACTGTAATTGGAGAATGTACGCAAGGCCCGCGGGAGAGAAAGGAGGGGCGTTACTTATTAAAAAGTTGCACGACGTAAACACTTGTACGAGGACGCAACTGAATCCCAACCACAAACAAGCCACCAAAAGGACTTTGGGTGCGATACTGAAAAACAAATTTCTTGATGCTAGCAGGTCATTGCGTCCAAAGGACATCATGGACAATGTACACCAGTAGTTCGGCGTCACGATTGGTTACCACCAATCTTGATGTGCGCGATACAGGGCACTGCTATTGGTGAGAGGCACGTTCGAGGAGTCGTATGAACGACTCCCGGCATATTTATATAATTTGCAGCTGCAGAATCCAGGTACTATCACCCAGCTAAGGACCGATTCACATGGACGGTTTGAGATGTGCTTCATCCGCGGTACGTATTTTAACACGTCATATGTTTACACATTATAAACTATAACATTTACAAATGGAAACCACCTATGTTTTTGCAGATCCGCACATTTCTGGAAAATCTGCGTCGTGTCCTAGTAATAGACGATGCCCATTTAAAGGGCCCTTACTTGGGTATGATGTTCCTGGCGGTTGCCATGGACGGGGATAACTCCATCGTTCCAGTAGCTTTCGGAGTAGGCAAGTCCATAACCGGGGACGAGTGGACTTGGTTTCTGTCCATGTTGAGACAAGCTATCGGAGACCCGCAAGGGTTGGTGTATATGTCCGACAGGGCTCCTTCCATAAGCGCCGCAATCTCTGCCATGTACCCAAACGCCCCTCACGCCTTATGTTGTCGACATTTGGAGATGAACGCCAAAACCCAGGACAAACGTATTACCACCTACAAGGATGTCTACTGGAAGGCATGCAGAGCATATACGGATCGGGAGTTTGACCGGTACATGAATCTTCTACGAGTTAGTGCCGACAAAGCAGCCAAAGTCATGGACGATGTTGGACCGGAGAGGTGGTCCGCGGCCCAGTTTCCTGCACAACGGTATGACATTCTGACCTCCAATAGTGCAGAGTCTGTGAATGCACTTTCCCGTTTTGCGCGTAGATGTCCGATTGTTAATCTTATGGACTACTTTCAGAGCTTTCAACAAGAGTGGTACCAACTTCGACGCCGAAAAGGAGCTGAGCTGCAAAATAGACTCACACCAAAGGCGGGGGAGATAGTTCTCTTCAGGGCGCGTCACGCGTCGACATAGAGGGTAAGCGAAATCGGGTATGGGAGGTATGAGGTTCGGGATAACCAACTTCACGCGACTGTCCATATGACCGACCATGTTTGTTCGTGTTTCCAATGGCAAAAATCTGGGTTACCGTGCGGCCATACCATCGCTGCGGCAAGATATATGGGTCGTAGAGATTGCAGCGACTTGGCTGTAACTTTCTTCACGTCCGAAACTTACCGGAGAACATACGCAGAGGTAATAAATCCAGCTGGACCCCCTGAAGCATGGGTGTATCCACCCGACCCCCTTTCGCCATGTTATCCACCTTTAAACGATAAGAACAGAGTCGGGAGACCGAGAAAGAACAACCGACGTCCATCACATGATGAAGGTTCGATACAGCGAAAATATACTCGGTGCCAATGCGTAGGACATACTCGTGGAGAGTGTCCAAATCCCGCCCCTTTAACTGTGCCAAGGAGTAGAAGTTCAGTCAGCCAAGTAAGTAACACGCAGGGCCCATCGGAGCTTGAGCCACATGAAACTATATCATATGATACCGTTCATCTGAACGTTGATTTCCCTTGATTGGGACGATAAATATTGTATGTTTAGTGCGCTTGTTTTGATATATAAAATGATTTTATCTACTTTATCGGCCCATTGTAATTTATCAAACATAACTTATGTACGTTGATCTGAACATTGATTTTCCTTGATTGGGACCAGTTATCTTTTGAAAGGTACTTGAAACAGAACATGGGATGATGATCATAATGGTAGTAGTCTAAATGGAGAGAATAGTAATGGTAGTAGTCTAAATCGAGAGAATAGTAATGGTTATATAGAAAGACAGGGACCTAAGTTTTGTTAGAGCAAAGACAGGGACCTAAATTGTGTTAGAGCAAAGACAGGGACCTAAGTTGTGTTAGAGCAATGACATGGACCTAAGTGCAATAAAAGCATCCACATTTGCCTATAAATAACCCACGCTAGATTAGTCGTAAAACACATATACGATAACATATTATTCGTTAACGTATTCTTACATGGCATCCCCAAACCTTCATGTTTGGTGCTTTAGGCGTTTATCTGAATCGCTTTCAGACACTGGCAAAGAGTTATATGGTTAGTGTGCATGTTTCATTGAGTTTTGCTTGTTACTACCGTTGTTCTACGAACTAACTATATTAATTAATGTTCATCAACAGATGCATATCCACAGTTGTTCACCATGAAAGTCCACCATGGTGGGTACTTCACGGAACCACCCAAAAGACATTATTTCCGTGGTCTAGAAATTTATGTTGACATGTTAGATGTGGAGGATCTTTCTATGCAACTGCTTGAACAGATCATGAAAGAGCTGGACTATGAAGAACCAAAATATAATAGGTTGTATTTTAAGAGGCCGAATGCAGACTTCTTGACTGGACTATTTGAATTGAGTACCGACGAAGATGTATCCAACATACGCCAGTATGTTGACGGCCATACTGTGATTGAAGTGTACATCAAGAAAGTGGAGCTTAACACTTTGAGACTCGTCTCTCCAGAGCATGTAAGAAGTCGTCCCGGATTGTCAAAAACCAAACCATCTTCTAGTCGTAGCCTCAAATTTGGATAATTGTGTACTGTATTGATTAGTATGTGTTTGTTATGAAATAATCTTGTATAACATCTATGAGTTGTATTTTTAATATGAACCACTTTTCAGACAAATTTCAGACTACTTAAACACTACTTTTCAGACAAATTAAAGACTTTTATTCATGACAAATTAAACAACAACATACAAACAGGAAAGGAAGGAAACAACAATGTCGAACAAAAGTACAAAACAACAACACATAAACAAAAAAGTACTAAAGCAACACCCGTACCACCACATACTGAAAAATTGTTTTAGTTTGATCAATCCAACTTTGCTTGTCGCTTATCTTCGCTTGAAGAATTGCGAAGTCTTGCGTAATGTGGTGAATGTCTTCTTTTTCTCGACGAATACGAGCCTCCCTATATTTTATATCCCCTTTCATCCTTTTGATCTCCTTTTCTTCCACTTCGATCCTTGTCAAGTGGACATTCTTCCTGGCGATCATCTGTTTCCACTCTTCTGTCAGTTGGTCTATCTCTTTTTCCCTTTCTGCTATCGCCTCCTGGAGTTTAGGTGGCATTCTTTCAGGTGTATACGATGGGTTAGATGACGATGCCATTTGTTTACTGAAGAAAGAAAGCAAGAAAGAAACCAAGTGAAAGAAAACAAGAAAGAAGGATGGAATGGTGTGAATTATGAATTGCATTTTACTGATATTTATGGATGAAATCTCAAACATGCCAGTGAATGTGAACCACAAATTGGTCTTCAAAGTACAATAATTGTGGAAAAAACAGTAAAAAACATGCAAAGATTCGTGCAAAAAAGGACCAAAATGACATTTTTTTGCCGGTCGCGGGATGGTCGCGGGGTTAGTCGTGGGGAGGGACCGAAACTGTAAACGCGGGCATAGTTGGGGGGTGCCGCGGGACGTTTTGGCCATAATAGCGGGCCACGTGTGCCCTATCCTGCGATCGCAGAGTCCGTCGCGGAAATAATGGGTATTTCTGCAAATTCGGGAGAAAAATGGGTATTTTGGTAAGTCAAAGTCAAACTTTGGGTATTTTAATTAAATTCCCTATATATATCCTCCAAAAGTCAGCAAGAAAAAAAAGGTAAAAGGGTTGAAACCCTAATTTTGTAAGCATGAGGGCTTTATGGCCGCCACATCTTGTTCAAGTGTTTTCGCCGTCTTATTTTTCCACGGCTGTTGCCGTTTAATTTTTTTTGGTCGACGATATATATATATATATCTTTATTGCTCTCTCTCTAAGCCAACCTCAAATGGCTTCTTCATCACCAGTGATAAGGTTGTTGACTTTTATCGGTTGGAGTTGGACGGGACCACGGTCTTTGAGCCGGTTTTTGGTCGCCTCTTTACACTCCCCGGAAGAGACGGTTGCAAAAGGCTTCTCCAGCTATGTTCCCGCCGCTACTGGACCTTGGATGCTGAATGTTTTGGTTGTTCGTCCAGGCCACCTCCCTTTGAGGGTAGTGGTGTCGGTCCGGTGCTGGTTTGGAAGTCGTCTCCGGCAATCACCTAACCAGCGACTGCTCTTGTCGTTTTTTTACGGCTGTTGCCCTTTTGTTTTCTAAAATAAACACTTTAACGCCACAGGTGTGATCCTGGGCCGTCTGCAATCTGTCCAAACTACGATTAGGTGGTTCCTACGCCAGTTGGTTGTTGTTGATTTTCCAACGCCGGGCGCTATTGACATCTTCGATCTAAGGTGATGGATTTTGCACTCGGCTTTGGCCGTTGTTGTTGATTCATACCCTTTGTTGGCCACGTTTTACATTCCATTCCGGTCGCTAATGGCTTGAAGCGAAGGTTCTGGGCTGATGTTCCATTTGGTTAGGCTTGGGCCTAACCAAAATACCCCTAAGGCCGTTTTGAGTTTTTAAGTTATAGTATGATGTCAATATGGACGTTGACAGTTCATCCTTTAATCAAAGATGCTTTGCCTCAAATGTTTTTTTTTGTTGGGACGGTTCTTGTCGGTTTTGGGTCGATCCATGTTGGTATCGATACATATTTGTTTCGCTTTCTAAGGGTCGTGCTAGTAGGCCCAAAATTTTGGGTAGTTGCCCAAGTTTCCGTTTTGGGATCACTTACAGTTTTGGACCGAAAGGTTTTATCGTTTTGTTGAAATTTTAAATTGGCTTTTATATATGTTTATATAATTAGCCAATAACGTTAATTTTATGTTTAAAATTATAGTACGGGTTAGTAACCCACATTTAAAAGAGATAGGGTCGATTTTAAGTTTTAATTTGCCATATAATAGTTTGTTCACTTTAATCGGCTTTTAATTATGTTAATTAGTTCCGGCCGATTGTTTTATTTTATGTTTAAAATAATTGTTGGATAATATATGGTTTGCCCCGAAAGACCCGTGGTTGATTTATTTTTATGTTTGGAAAATTAAAATGTATTAATTGCATGGGATATAATTTTTAATTTTATATTTCCCAGATAGGATCAATTGTAAAATAGAATAGACATGTTGTATTTTCTATTTTCAAATTGTAATCATCCGAAGACGGAAAAATATCGAGACGGCGTCCTCGAAGTTCACCAAGATGGCGAGGCCAGTGGGAGCTTGAAGACGTCCTTAGAAAGACCGTGGTTGTTGTGTTGGCTCACAACACCACATTAGGGGCAAAACCGTATATTATCTGTTTGTTGTGGTTGTTTATTTTGTGTTTGCATTTTATTGATTTATTGTTGTTATCTATACTATCTTATAAAGCATGAAAGACAAAAGTCTTAAAGTCTTAAAAACAAGGTTTTAAGCAGAAAGTACAATAAATTTATACGCAAAGTCTTAAAGTCTTAAAAAAACGAGGTGTTAAGCAGAGAGTACAATATATTTATGTATAAAGTCTTAAACTCTTAAAAAAATTAATGATTTCAATTAATATGTCCATAACATTAATTATTTCAATTAATACGTCTATTAGTAATTTTGGCTATACATATTTATTAAAGGCAACTGAATAATCAAAATTGATTAATGTTTGCATTACTTTCGAAATTGATTAATAAATATCAAAAATTAGCCCCAAAAATAAAGGAAACTGAATAATCAAAATTGATTAATTTTTGCATTAATTTTGCCCCAAAAATAAGCTCATTCTTCCTCCTATATACTTTGGCTAAAAACAATATTTTGGCTATTACGAATTCTGGAAATCTGGTAAGCACCTCCATCAAGACTCTAACGAATTCTGGAAATCTGGTTTGCTTCACAACAGAATAATGGATGGGAAGAATATTACTCTTATTAACGACCTTGATATACAAGAAGATGATTTTACTGTCAAGGTTAGAATAATTCGTTTGTGGAATCAACCATTCTTCAAGAATCCTAAACAAATATATTCCATCGATATGATATTAATGGATGAAGAGGTAAATAATTACTTGTATTCGAATCTTTAGCTTCGTATTCATCATAGCTTCTTATTTTTCAACAATTATGATTTTTCCATATTAATTTTTTCAGGGCACGAAAATCCATGCTAATGTTTTACAAAAATCCATGCCGAAGTTTAAAATTTTGCTTCATGAAGGGGATGCCATATTCATAAAAAAATCCTACAATTGCTCGACATGTCTCAAAATACAAGTTAATTGATAATACAAACAAATTAAGTGTATTACAAAACTTCGGTTACCAACTGCTTGGATTTTAATGGTTCCCTATTTGGTTTTTCATTTGTCAAATATCAAATTTTACAACGATAAAAATCTTTACGAACCAATTTGGATATGGTGCAATATCACATATGCCTTGGTTCAATTGCAAACATCCATAACAATTGTGACCATAAAATTTATTAAAACTAATATTTGATGATTGTAATTTATTAAGATTAATCTAGACATAACTTTACCACATAAAATAAAAATAAAAAACGAATTCGATCTTGTTTTAGATATGTGAAATTACCAAGGCTTATTTTTGGGGCAAAATTAATCAATTTCGAAATTAATGCAAAAATTAATCAATTTTGATTATTCAGTTTCCTTTATTTTTGGGGCTTATTTTTTGGGCAAAATTAATCAATTTCGAAATTAATGCAAAAATTAATCAATTTTGATTATTCAGTTGTCATTTCCTTAAAAAAGATTTCCTTAACTAGTGTTACTCCTGTTATAAAGAAATAGATTATGAGTATGTTTTATTTGCATTAATTTTAAAACGTGATTTCCTTTTGTATTAATTTTGAGTTTAATTTTACATTCATTTTGAGTTTGATTTTACATCAATTTTGAGTTTTTTTTTTTTACTTTTAGTAACTATTAAGCCCCAAAAATAACCCCATTATTAAAGGAAACTGAATAAGCAACCCCTTCTTCCTCCTATATATTTTGGCTAAAAACAATATTTTGGCTATTACGAATTCTGGAAATCTGGTAAGCACCTCCGTCAAGACTCCAACGAATTCTGGAAATCTGGTTTGCTTCACAACAGGTAAGTTTTCTAATCTCAATTTTTAAACTTCCAACGATTTGGTTTCTTTACTTCTGCTTGGTTTTTTTGCTCCAGTCTGCTTTTTCTTTATGGAATACGCTATAACAATCTTGTGTTTTAACTGTATACGCTATAACCTCTATGAACTGTTTAGCTTTCATCCAAATGAAGGATTGATTAACCATTTATTTAATTAATCTTTTATGTATTACAGAATAATGGATGGGAAGAATATTACGCTTATTAACGACCTTGATATACAAGAAGATGATTTTACTGTCAAGGTTAGAATAATTCGTTTGTGGAATCAACCATTGTTCAAGAATCTTGAACAAATATATTCCATCGAGATGATATTAATGGATGAAGAGGTAAATAATTACTTGTATTCGAATCTTTAGCTTCGTATCCATCATAGCTTCTTATTTTTCAACAATTGTGATTTTTCCATATCAAATTTTTCAGGGCACTAAAATCCATGCTAATGTTCTACAAAAATCCATGCCGAAGTTTAAAATTTTGCTTCATGAAGGGGCTGCCATATTCATAAAAATCCTACAATTGCTCGACATGCCTCAAAATACAAGTTAATTGATAATACAAACAAATTAAGTTTGTATTACAAAACTTCGGTTACTAGCTGCTTGGATTTTAATGGTTCTCTATTTGGTTTTTCATTTGTCAAATATCAAAACGTGATATCAAAGATTATTCCAGAAGATACAACAGTTGGTTAGTCAATTAATTATTTTAAATTTACAAAAAAAAATTAATATATGTTATTTATGTTATCATTCTTTATACTAATTTTTTTAATCATTATATAGATGTCATTGGTGAAGTTGTAGCATGTGAGACAATGGTGAACTTTCCGAATGGCAACGGAAAAACGAAGAGACGAATGCAGATTGAGATACAAGACTTGGAGTGGGTATTAATTTCGAAACGTAATTTCCTTAAAAAAACATTCATGATTTCAATTAAAAAACATTAATTTTCTTTTGCACTAATTTTGAAACGTAATTTCCTTGAAAAACATTTTTGATTTCAATTAGAAAACATTAATTTCGTTTTGCATTAATTTTGAAACGTAATTTCCTTAAAAAACTTTTCTGATTTCAATTAAAAAACATTAATTTCCTTTTGCATTAAATTTGAAACCTAATTTCCTTAAAAACATTTTTGATTTCAATTAGAAAACATTAATTTCGTTTTGCATTAATTTTCAAACGTAATATCCTTAAAAAAAACATTTCTGATTTCAATTAAAAAACATTAATTTTTTTTGCATTAATTTTGAAACGTAATTTCCTTAAAAAACATTTCCTTAACTCGAGTTAATCAGCTGAAAGATTTGGGTTAGTCATTCAATTAATCCGTTGTTATTGGATTTTTTACTCCTGTTATAAAGAAAGAGATTATGAGCAGGTTTTATTTGCATTAATTTTGAAACGTGATTTCCTTTTGCATTAATTTTGAGTTTGATTTTGCATTAATTTTAAGTTTGATTTTGCATCAATTTTGAGTTTTTTTTACTTTTAGTATCTATTAAGCCCTAAAAATAAGTCCATTATTAAAGGAAACTGAATAATCAACCCCTTCTTCCTCCTATATATTTTGGCTATTATGAATTCTGGCTATTAAAAACAATATTTTGGCTAGAAATTAAAAACAATATTTTGGCTATTAAAAACTATTAAGCCCCAAAAATAAGCCCATTATTAAAGGAAACTGAATAATCAACCCCTTCTTCCTCCTATATATTTTGGCTATTACGATTTCTGGCTATTAAAACCAATATTTTGGCTAGAAATTAAAAACAATATTTTGACTATTAAAAACTATTAAGCCCCAAAAATAAGCCCATTATTAAAAGAAAAAACTGAATAATCAACCCTTTCTTCCTCCTATATATTTTGGCTATTAAGAATTCTGGCTATTAAAACAATATTTTGGCTATTACGAATTCTGGAAATCTGGTAAGCACCTTCATCAAGACTCCAACAATTTGGTTTCTCTATCTGTTGCTTCTGGAAATTTGGTTTGCTTCACAACTGTAATAACCCGAATTTCAAGTATGTATTGAAAGTTTAGTGGCTAAAGTCTAAGAATTCAAAGTTACGTTAAGGGGCCTTTGTGCTATTTGTGAAAGTTACTTAATGGTTGACAAAACCCTAGTAGAGCCATCATTCTTGTTGTTGGCGGCTGAGTTTTGAGAGAGAAGAGAAAGAGGAGTTTCGGAGTTCTTGAGCTTTGGGAGGAGAAGAATCATCATCCTTTGAAATCAGCAAGAAGTGTGTGATAGGATTCGTTTTCAGCAAGGAATTCACCAGGTAATTCCAAACCTTCAACCTCATTTAAGTTGTTTTGATGATTGTTGGGGTATTTAAGAGTTTTCTTGCTAAAGTCATTTAAGACACAAATGGGAGATTTAAACACCTTTAAATTGTGTTTAATTAGTAAGTTTTCTGGGGAAACGGTTATAGAACGTTTATGTGGTAATCTTTCGCATTATTGTTCCATTCGGAGTGTGTAAGTATTGATTTCGACCTTAAACTCGACATGCGCTTCGTCCGGCAAGTTGCGTGTGTTGAGGGTTACCGGAAGGGTGTCCGGTACGTTTCTAGTGTCGTAGGTTACCGGATAAGCGTCCGGGAAGCCTAAGGTCCGGAAAGCTTAATTGCCCAGTAAGTTGAAAGTATCCGGAAGATAGAATCATCCGGAAAGTAGTGATATCCGGAATATTGGGTCGTCCGGACAGTAGGAGTACCCGGAAAGTAGAAATATCCGGAAAGTGTTAGAGATTGGTAAATAAGTATCCGGACAGTGAGTTAGCCATCTTATAAGTTTTATCCTTTCGCTCAGGTAGATCGTTTGGAGGTGCGGACCAGAGTAGGAAAGGAAAGTAAGCGTATCAGGTGAGTTCCCTAGACCCTTTTTACGACGTAAGATGTTAAATGTTTTCTTCAACTGATTATGGTCCTTTACGAGCATGAAATGTTTACGAACTGATGAGCATGTTTCCCATGAAAAACACTTACTTTATCTGAAAGATTATTTGACATGATGAAATGAGAATGATGATTTTACAAAGAGTCAAAGTTGCATGTTTTATTAAATGAATGATGTGCTATGTGGAGTCGGTCTGCACTGTGGGATCAGAGAGAGATCCTCGGGATCTGATGATCCCTTGGATAGGTATGACAGACCGGTAGATTGGAACTCATTTCCTCCCAAGGTTCTAAATGGCGTGAGGCCTGGCGTGGCGGCGAAGCCAAGCCTCAAGCCTTAGGAGCCATGGCGTTTTCAAGGCGTGACTTATGGCGTCAAAATTTTAATTCATATATAATATTATATATAAAAACATATGTTTGTAGTTTTACTCAATAAGCCAATAGTTGTAAGCAAGTTAAATTAGGTTATATATTAAAAAACTTGCAAATAAGACATTAAAAACGTAAAGAAAAATCAAATATCGCATTATGAAAAATGCACATTAGGCCATGTCGCGCCACGGGCTTAACGTGGCGCGAGGCACAAGCCTTGGTGCCATGGCACGCCATGGCGGCTGCGTGGCGAGTTTTTTAGAACATTGTTTCCTCCTATCCGGGTAGAGGGGGGTCTGCGAAGGCTCCGGGAAGGGGAGTCTGCGTAGGCTCCGGTAAAGGGCGAGAGGGGAGCATGTTGGGGCCCCGATCGCGGAATGTTCATGTGATCTATTACACAGTGTAGTACCATGCTTGATGATGTGTTACGGATGCTTTATAAATATTTTATAATTGTTATCATACTGTTTTACATGTTGTTTTCGGAGGGAATTCACTAGACCTTTTTGGTCTAACCCTCGTTTTTCAAAACTAAACCATTTTCAGGTAAGCGTGTTACGGGTTCTTCTAGTAAGAACTGAGAGATGGCAGGAAGGATTTGGAACTTAGAGCGACTCCAAGTTTTGACTATGATATTTGTAGATAGGGCTCTCGGCTGTGGATTAGAGACTTCCGCTGTCAAGTTTTGATTAGTATAGGTTGATGATGTTTAAAAGACAAGCTATTTATGTAATTTCGGATGCTCATCCTATGTTAATGCATGTTATGTTTTTGGGACGTTACAAATGGTATCAGCGCCTTAGTTTAAGGGATTTAGGTGACTAGTCGGACCTAAACTTAAACTATAAGATGAGGAACACAACCGAGACATAGGATTGCCTCTAGGAACGATCACTATAAATGCGCTTAGGAATAAGGTGCCAAGGACAAACGTGTAAGGTAAGCTTGGGATTACACCTGGCCAGTGTAATTACGAACTTACAAGTACATGTGCGTGCTTACAATACCTTACTATAGCAAAATTTGTTGTGTCATGTCTAGCAGGGATTAATTATGGGTTTCTTTCAGTTTAGCGCTATGGCTGGGAGAACATTGAGGAATAGGTCAGCAAGATCCCTGAGGGATAGACCGAGCTCTATTGTTTGGGAGGTGTCGTGTAAGATCATTTATGATGTGATGTATGTATACACCGTATAGAGGGAATGTCGTATAGAATGTTATGAGTCATCTAGAGGTAGCTCTTCGTGGATTCGAAGAGGATGGGTGTTGAGTTTGAGTAAGACTCCTATTTCAGGAGAGTCTCGGTTCAAGAGATTGCGAAGTAGATTAGTTCGGATGATAAGGAAGGACAGTGTCGAAATTTTGAAAGTGTCAATGGAGCCCTGACTTCTTAGTCGAGCTTTTCAATGACAGGATAAATGAAATAAAATACCTATAGTGAATTGAAAACATGTAGAAGTAGAAAGTGAGATAGTTGATCAAAACGAAAATAGGGTGAAATGGTTGAGTAAGTGAGATGTGGAACGCATGTACAGCAAGTTATTGCATGATCGAGAGGGCGACCATTGGTCGAAGGAAGAGTGACTAGGATAAGTTGCGTGAGTAAAACGGTTGACCTTGTTAGGGTGAGTAGCCTGCAATTGCAAGTAGAGTTTCATGCATAGCTTTCCTAAATGTAACATGGAAATTTTCACGATTTAAGTTAAATGTGTAAATATCAATGTTGATCAAAAAGGAGTCAGAATGTGCAAGCGTATGTTTAAAGAAAAGGTGATTTCATTCGCATTGCACAATGAAATTTTGAGCTTATCGATTTGCAAAGTATTTCACACTTTTCATGATAAGTTAAATGGTTACAAAAAAAAAGTTTGCCAGCAAAACTTTTACAATCAAATGAGTGTTAACCTGTTGTTATCATATAAAAGAGTGTGAGAACCGACTGGTTTACTTAGTGTCGGTAATTTCTTTCGGGATTGTGTCGTACGAAAAGGATTTTCATTCAACGTATTACTGCCGTAATAACATCGTTCGGAATTGAGTAAGATTAAGGTTCACGGAAAGATGCATGCAAACGATTCTCGAATCGTTGTGCAGGGCGTTGAAGTTATAAGAGTGATGGAGTCATGTGTACCCAAGTGTTTTCCAAACGTTGTTTATTTAAAATGATGAAATGTGCGAAAATATTTATTTACTGTATTGTCATGCATGAAGGCTATGAACTCACTATGTCGTAAGATATTACAGGTTAAGCTAAGGAAGAACTTTAAGAGTGGAAAAGTGTCGGACAAATCAAGAAATAATGTTGTAGCTTTAGTATTGGTGTTCAAGAGGAAGGGTGAACAGTGATAGAGTCAGAAGTGGATTGTAGGATCGGTTATATGAGGGTTTGCACCCTTGTTCGGTAACGGGAAGTACGGTTGTCAAGGGACGGTTGTGTCCGGAGGAAGGACTTGAGGCCTTCAAGGTGATGATTTTAGTAACTCGTTACGAGTAGTGTGGTGAGGAAGAATGAAATGTCTATGGCGTGAGAATATGAGTTTCGAGGTGAGCTTGGAATGTTGATGTTACATGAGTAGGATCCGAAAGGGGGGAGACAGATCATGAAGTTGATTATGATATGTTGGAAGGATTAGGTTCCGTAAGAAACCCATGTTAAAGAATAAGTTAAGAAAGTAGATACAGAAGTCGGCAATTGGGTAAGGTGGTCGAATGCCGAATACTTGAACCAGAAGGTTGAAATTTGATAGAACACCTTGTAGGGGTGTTAAGAGGATGAGAAGTTATTGTTTTGAATGAGCGTTCTATTTGCGAAGTTCGGAGAGTTCATAGATTGATGAGGTATGTAGCACGAGCGAAGCGAGGGTGTAGATTTTATCGTTCAGTGAGGGACTGTGTACAGCTTGTGTAAGGGCTCGGATCGTAAAAATCTAGCTAGAATGTTTGTGCGTGAGTTAATTGAGAACTCATGAGTTATAGTTCGACAGTTTGAGAAAGGACTAAGTAGCGAGATCGACTCGATTGTGTATTCGGGAGGATGCGAAGGCAAGTTCGAATTGTATGAATGATCATGAGAGATCTGGTCTGCAGTGTGATGTTATGGACAAAGAGTGCACGAATGTGTAGTGACCGTAATTGTCAAGCTAAGTGTGTCGGCTAGTGTTGTAGTGATGTGATGTTAGGGAGAGAGGAAGCATCAGATAGAAGCCTTTTGAGGATTTCAAATGAGGTGTTCGATTTGTTAACCAGTTTGTTGGAGCACGTAAGTGTAAGTTGACGTCGTGGTATGATAATGTTCGGAATAGAATGACGGAGTGGTGGTGGGTGGTTACCCAAGGGAGAAACCAAGTGTTTTTAGTGGTAAGAGTCGCTAAGTAAGCATATTTATGGGATCATTGGAAGTTTAAAAAAAAGATGATGGAGTGTAGTAGATACGAAATCCCTAAAGAATGTGAGTTGTTTCTTGTGCGAGAGAATTGTTCGAGGAAGTAAAGGTGGGAGATCAAAGTATGTGTAGTGACATCGATCACTAGTGTCGTTTCAAGACGACTTGGTGGAATGCCTTAAGTTAGGATCTTGGTGCAGATGTTTGGTTATGTAAGTATTGAGGAAGTGATATCAGCATGTGGAAAGGTCGGGAGAGAGGGGCAAATAATGTTTGGGGGGCAGTGCTCCACGCTAACATGGGGAAGTGAAGACCGTATGTCGAAAAAATGGGTAAGTTGGGAGTAGTAAGCTTGACAGTAATGCCGAGAGGTGTAGTGTTGTGTAGATTGTCACTGATAAGTGTGCGAACTTTTGGAAAGAGTATTGAGGAAGAGAATTGTGTATGATTTTGTGCAGGAAAGAAGTGGATGAGGCAACTAAATAAGTTAAGTTAGTGACTCTGTGAGAAATGTTTAAACGAATTGGGCGTGCAGTGATTAAGCTAGTGAGAATAGTATGGTGTGACCATGGTTACTCCTCCCAGCTGTGTGAGGATAACCGGAGTTATGTTTCAGGATAAGTTTAATTCGAGTAGGTGGACACTTCAACTATGGGTTTGGAGGTTCCTACCCTTAGTTACGTATGAGTATGGAGTAGTGAAGTGGTAGGGATATGAGAGATGGTTGACGAACTATGGCCTAGGTGGTCCGAGACAAGGGAAATGTTATCTGCATAGACGAGTGTTGGGTGGTGCAAGGTTGTGAGTTGTGGTACGATGAAGGAACTCGGGATTGTGAATTGTCGGGATGTACAGGGTTGGCTTTGTACCAAGCTGACAGGTGAGTGATTGTTTCTTGGTAAGAGGATCTTGTGTTGTAACGGGGGATTCCGCCAAGTTCCTCCTTATAGGAAGTATAGGTGCATGAGAAGCCTTATTTAATCCTCTATTGGCAAAATCGATCGAGTAGGAACAGTAGCCTACGAGTTAGAGTACCGTAAGAACCGAAGGGAGTGCACCCAATATTTCATGCTTCGTATTTAATGAGGTGGTTGACTGAGTCAGAAGTCATTACCTTGGGTAAGTGTCAGATTTGGTGTGGGCAGGTTACCTGCGTCTTTTCCTAATAAGGAATTCCGGGGACGGAATTCTTTTAAGGGGGGAGTGTTGTAATAACCCGAATTTCAAGTATGTATTGAAAGTTTAGTGGCTAAAGTCTAAGAATTCAAAGTTAAGTTAAGGGGCCTTTGTGCTATTTGTGAAAGTTACTTAATGGTTGACAAAACCCTAGTAGAGCCTTCATTCTTGTTGTTGGCGACTGAGTTTTGAGAGAGAAGAGAAAGAGAAGTTTTGGAGTTCTTGAGCTTTGGGAGGAGAAGAATCATCATCCTTTGAAATCAGCAAGAAGTGTGTGATAGGATTCGTTTTCAGCAAGGAATCCACCAAGTAATTCCAAACCTTCAACCTCATTTAAGTTGTTTTGATGATTGTTGGGGTATTTAAGAGTTTTCTTGCTAAAGTCATTTAAGACCCAAATGGGAGATTTAAACACCTTTAAATTGTGTTTAATTAGTAAGTTTTGTGGGGAAACGGTTATAGAACGTTTATGTGGTAATCTTTTGCATTATTGTTCCATTCGGAGTGTGTAAGTATTGATTTCGACCTTTAAACTCAACCTGCGCTTCGTCCGGTAAGTTGCGTGTGTTGAGGGTTACCGGAAGGGTGTCCGGTAAGTTTCTAGTGTCGTAGGTTACCGGATAAGCGTTCGGGAAGCCTAAGGTCCGGAAATCTTAATTGCCCGGTAAGTTGAAAGTATCCGGAAGATAGAATCATCCGGAAAGTAGTGATATCCGAAATATTGGGTCGTCCGGATAGTAGGAGTACCCGAAAAGTAGAAATATCCGGAAAGTGTTGGAGATTGGTAAATAAGTATCCAGACAGTGAGTTAGCCAGCTTATAAGTTTTATCCTTTCGCTCAGGTAGATCGTTTGGAGGTGCGGACCAGAGTAAGAAAGGAAAGTAAACGTATCAGGTGAGTTCCCTAAACCCTTTTTACGACGTAAGATGTTAAATGTTTTCTTCAACTGATTATGGTCCTTTACGAGCATGAAATGTTTACGAACTGATGAGCATGTTTCCCATGAAAAACACTTACTTTATCTGAAAGATTATTTGACATGATGAAATGAGAATGATGATTTACAAAGAGTCAAAGTTGCATGTTTTATGAAATGAATGATGTGCTATGTGGAGTCGGTCTGCACTGTGGGATCAGAGAGAGATCCTCGGGATCTGATGATCCCTTGGATAGGTATGACAGACCGGTAGGTTAGAATTCATTTCCTCCTATCCGGGTAGAGGGGAGTCTGCGGAGGCTCCGGGAAGGGGAGTCTGCGTAGGCTCCGGTAAAGGGCGGGAGGGGAGCCTGCTGGTGCCCCGATCGCGAAATGTTCATGTGATCTATTACACAGTGTAGTACCATGCTTGATGATGTGTTATGGATGCTTTATAAATATTTTATAATTGCTATCATATTGTTTTACATGTTGTTTTCGGAGGGAATTCACTAGACCTTTTTGGTCTAACCCTCGCTTTTCAAAACTAAACCATTTTCAGGTAAGCGTGTTACGGGTTCTTCTAGTAAGAACTGAGAGATGGCAGGAAGGATTTGGAACTTAGAGCGACTCCAAGTTTTGACTATGATATTTGTAGATAGGGCTCTCGGCTGTGGATTAGAGACTTCCACTGTCAAGTTTTGATTAGTATAGGTTGATGATGTTTAAAAGACAAGTTATTTATGTAATTTCGGATGCTCATCCTATGTTAATGCATGTTATGTTTTTGGGACGTTACAACAACATGTAAGGTTTCTGATCTGAATTCTCAAACTTCCAACGATTTGGTTTCTCTACTCCTGCTTGGTTTTTTTGCTCCAGCCTGTTTGTTCTTTATTGTTTTTTAAATTTTAACTGCCTAGACTTTCTAATAACAACAATCGATCAATCATTCAAACCCTAAAACACTCAAGAGGTGGAGAAAAAATGCACCTTTCAACCCAGAATAGCTAGCCATGATCTTGATTGCACCCCACAAGAGAAAGGACTATTCTGTATTTTGCACATTGCACAATTATGGTTGGGTGTTTCTTGAGCATGTAAGTTCTTCGTTAGGGGCTTTTGATTTGTATGTTACTTAGCTATTGAAATGAAAGTTTCTTTGTATGTATGTGGACTGGTGGTTTCAGTACATGGTTTTGAAATATTGTTTTGATAGTTGATAATATTGCAGAGAAATTGCAAAACACCTGTTTCTCCCTCACTGCAGCATCAAGACAGCAGCGAAAGAATACGAGACCGAAAATAGTAATTCGGTTGTAGCTGCTTCTTCCACTACTAGCAAGGCAGCTGATGCTTAAATCATACCGAAACAACAAGATACAATTAATGTTGTCAACGTTCTTTTCTTTCCGTTCATATATTATTTTTCTTATGTATTTTGGCCTTAGTGTGTGATATGGAGGAGATATGTATGTAAGATAAACGAGAAAGTTTCAACCGTGACTTACGTTACCTTTTGTAGATGTTGGTAATGGTTGACATTGTGGATATCTGAATAAGAAAAAGGATTTAATGTATGTTATTTTGTCTTGTGGGATGATTGTGACTCATCTATTTGCAGATGATAAGTTATTTTGATAATCTATTTTATATTATAAAATATTTAAGAAGAAGTGTTAGAAACAAAAAATTGACATTAGTCATATATAGTTCCATAGATTTCAATACATATTTTTAAATGTGTTTGAATGCCATGTAATACACAATTGATTACTAAAGTTATAAATGATGTGAGCCTCAAGTCGTAGGCTTCAAGATAAGCCACAACGTTTTTTAAAGTGTTATTTATGACGATAAATCCCTATATTGGTAAAAGTTGTATATCATCGACTGAGTACATTGGGTAATACCACTCGATCCAATCCACTAATCAATTTGGTTTATATGGCAAAAACACATTTGCATTGTTATATTATTTCTTATATTTATTTGAATATTACATCCCGCCGCATTGCGCGGGTACTCAGCTAGTAATAGTTGCAAACGTTTTAAAATAAAATCAAACGCAAAATAAATTTTAAATCGGTAATTAAAATATGATATTTTAAAATTGATATAACAAACCGATTTAATTGGATGAACTTTTAAAACAAGGTTTTAAGAACGAGGTTTTAAATCAAAACGTTTTAAAAGACTTAGAATGTTTTCTAAAATTAAACCTTTTCTAAATGTAAACTAAACGCCACTCATTTAAGGTACTTGTTGAGCTTATAGGATTTCGGTGTGATAAGTGCCTAGTAAATCATATCGGATGATTGTAGTGTAAGACAAGGTGCCAAGATAACGAGATTTAAGTGGATAGTCGCCTAGCCATTCACTTAAATAGTCGTATTTTGGACGACTGATCCCAGTAAATCCTAGGTTTAAGACTTTAGGTTGGATCACGATACTTTAGTATGGTTAGTTTACTTGGAAATATCATAGAAAGTGCCTAGCCATCTATAAGTATTTTCAAGGCGTTGAAGTGGGATTAAACGTGCCAAATTCAATATATGATATATTGAATAGAATCCCACCACATCTAAGAGTTATGTTGAACATAATTGGATGATGCCTACCTAAATAGCCTAATTCCATAGACAGTGCATTAACCATTTATGAAAGTAGGTGAAACATGGATCTTAGCTCAAATCAAATGATTTTGAAAGGTTAATTCATTTATTTGAGATATTAAAGTTACTAAAATTATTTTGTAGATGTCTGCTAACACCTCCAACCAAATTACAACCACAAACAATTTATCTCAATTTACGTTACGATCAATCCTTTATAAGAATAAACTAAACGGTACGAACTTCGTCGATTGGTTTCGTTTCTTGAGGGTTGTCCTTAAACACGAAAAGAAGTTGTACGTTCTAGAAAAACCCCTTCCAAACGCTCCTGACATAAATGCTTCAGCTGAGGATAGAGTTGCTTATGATAAGCATCTCAATGACTCACTGGATGTTAGTTGTTTGATGCTTGCATCCATGACTCCCGAACTTCTAAAGGAACATGAGGACATGCCTGCATGTGATATGATATCCTCTTTGAAATCTATGTTTCACTTACAGGCAAGGCAAGAGAGGTTTGATACAGTCAGGGCATTACACGCCTGTGTGATGACTGAGGGTTCATTTGTCAGTACCCACGTTTTGAAAATGAAAGGGTACATTGACAGATTAACCCGTCTTGGATACCCACTAGATCAAGAATTAGGAATCGATATGGTTCTTAATTCTTTATCAAATTCATATGAATAGTTCGTTCTGAACTATAATATGAATGGTTTGGAGAAAACTCTCATAGAGCTACACGACATGCTTAAAACTGCTGAGAGAAATATGAAATCCAAGTTGGATTTATCCAAACCAAAACAGGTCTTGATGATCAAGCCTAAAAGTGGGATAATCAAAAGGAATGGGGGAGTTACCAAGGGTAAAATAAATGTTGGAAGCTCCAACATGATAATGGGCAAAGGAAAGATTCCTGAAGATGCAGTTTGCTTCAATTGCAACCAGAAGGGGCACTGGAAGAGAAACTGCCCTGCCCTATTGGCAGAAATGAGAAAGAAGAAGGCTAATGAAGCCGGAACTTCAAGTATGTTTACCATTGATTTGTTCACTTCTGACTAGGTAATAAGTATTGAGTATGATACTCATATTAATACTACTTTTCAGAAAGTAAGAAGTGAAGAGAAGATGAAACCAGACCGGATGGAGCTAAGTTAGCTAAGGTTGCTCAAAAGGACATATGATATGAACTTTTAATGGTCTTACATTAACGCTTAGCAAGTGTATTGATGTACCTAGTATTACTAGGATTTTAGTTTCATTTCTTAAATTACAACAAACCGAATTTGTATTTATGTTTTCAAGAAATAGATTTTATCTCAATAAATGTTTTTTTTAAATTAATAGTTGTAATTATAAATCAACATATTGAATTAAGCGGGGCTTAAATCAGACCTATTTGTGACACTTAAACACATCACCAAACTCCAGACGGACGGAGGGTTGGAATCATGTGATGATTCACATGATAAATGTGTGTTTCTATTAGTCAAGATGACAAAGAACGTTTGAATGAAAACCCTTAGGGGTCACCAGAACTAATAGGAGTTATCCATACTGATGTATGTGAGCCTTAAAGTTCAGTCACAAGACACGGTCATCGCTACTTCATAACACTCTACTAAGTCTAGTAGATATGGGTATGTTTACCAAAAGAAAAGAAAATATGAAAGCTTTGATTCTTCAAAGAGTTTCAAAAGAAGTAGTGAATATACTTGGCAAAGATAAAGATGCTTAGAGATTGGGATTGTATCCCAAATGAATTCTCCTGGAACACTGCATCTTAATGGTGTGTCAAAAGGAGAAATATAATCTTGTCGGACATGATTCACTCTATGACGAGTCTCACGAATCTACCTAAAAGAGTTTTCTGAGAATGTTTCCTAGAAACAACTACCCAATACTAAATTATGCACCAACCAACAAGGACCAATAAAACCTATTCTCAAAAGATTAATTGGGAAGATCCCAAAGTTGTCATATATGAGAATATGGGGTAGTGATGCTTAAGATAAGCATGAAGCTTCTGGGAAGCTTGAGTAAAAGGTCTGAAACGTACATCTTTATAAAATATCCAATCATATATCATTTATACAAAATCCAAGCGATAACAAAAGTTTTGTTGCGCACCCTAATGAGTTCTTAGAAAATGATTTTCTGACACGAATCAAAATGGGGAGACACAACAGATCTTGAAGAAATTCAAGAACTACAAAGATGATACAAAGGTTAACACTGACAAACAACAAGATGTTGAGCTTCAACAAGTTGTTGAAAATAATCGACGAGATGCAAAAACAATCCGAAGATCGGATTACTTATGATTACTGATAAATGGCAAGATGCCATGAAGATTGATGTTAAAGCCACATTCCTCAAAATGGAATTTTTTGAGTGAGGACGTATACAAGGCTTTAAAACATCGAACCTAAAGTTGCAAGTTGCAATAGTCTAGTTATGGATTAGGACAATCATCTCGTAATTAAAATCTTGTATATATACAAGAAGGTCAGTGGGAGCATAATAGTATTCTAGATCATCAGAAATGACATCCTAGTGTTTGAAGGTGTAAAAACCTGACTAAGGAAGTATTTCATGATAAAGGATCTAAGAGACAATTCCTTGGTGTAAAGATCTATTGTTATAGATCAAAGTGCTTAATTAGATTAAGTCAAAAGTACATACACTGACAAAATCTTAAATCACTTCAAGATGAAGGGTTCTAAGGAAGGAAGTTTGTCAATAGTACATGAACCGAATAAAGGGTGTTCCCATGCTTCGGCCATTGGTTCAAACATGTACACCATGTTTATGTACTAAGAGACCAGACATCTCATATGTCTTAAACATGACGAGTAGATTTTAGTCAGACTCAAGTGATGCTCACTTTATAGCAGTGAAGAACAATCTGAAGTATCTGAGAAGAACTAAAGATATGTTCTTACTGCACAATGGTTAGGAAAGAGATCCATATGTCTTGGGATACACAGATGCTAGTTTCCAAACTAACCATGATGACTAAAATTGTAGTAAGAGATATATATAGAATGGAGGTAATATAAGCTGTGAGAGCATAAATGCACATTTACCTATGAATCCTATGTGTTAGAACAATCATGATGTTCATGGTAGTTTCATAGGTTTAAATTCTTTCTAATTAAGAATTTTAGTAAACTTTAAAATTTTGGAACATTAAACAGTTATGTTTAACCATGTGATATGGCACACTGGGTATGAGTATATGCATTAAACATTACTGTGTTCTTTATTAGCATATTTAACTATCCATAAACAAATATGATGTTCATATTGTTTAGAACCGTCCTTGATCGATTATTACCAGGGGCTGGTAATAAATCAAGATCATTGTGAAGTCTGTTCATAGTCCAAGTTGGAAGTGCACTGGGTGCAACTAGAGTCACATGCGTTTGTCGGTGCACAAAGCGTTGGACAAGACCCACGGTCAGGATCGCCTCATAGATCGACGTCATAAGGTGAGTCCTGAGATAGTAAAACAGTCTTTTATCCTCAGACTTGAGATGTGCATTGGGACCTAATGCACAACGAGTGTTATACTTTGATATAGTCTAACGTTACCTTTAACTGGGTAGCCATAAGGGCTATGTTGGGTATAACACGAATTGTGTAGTTAGTCGTGCATATGCAACATGGGATTTGCTCCTCTCAAGATGAGAGAGATATTTATAGGGCCCTCGATGACATAGTTTGGTTTACATGCATGAACAAGTGGATTAGTTGGACCAATGGCACTTGTATAATCAAATATGTTGGGATCGAGAAACATAGTCTTTGAACTATAAAGGATGAGATAGATCTATGCCTTAAGTTCAAAACAAATATCGTGAGGCAAAAGGATAATGAATGATTCTACTATGTGATTGATTGAATCAATCAAAATTGCTCGAAGACAAAAGCACATTTACATAGCCTTGGGGGGCGGTGACGTGTTGCTAGACGCTTACCACCGTCTGTGTTACTGTGTATCGTGTGCAAGTGGGAGATTGTAGGTTACTATATGCCCACGACACGTGTCACACAGAAATGCTACCAATGAGTATGTAAACCTAAAGGGTCGCACACAAAGAACACGTTTGCTTCCATTAGAAAAGAAACACGTTAAAGTCATGTTTGACAGTTAAATAGTTATTCTTGAAAGAATAACTAAATAATATGTGTAAAATGTAATTATGATAATTGCAGGGTTCTATCTGTAAATATGAATAATTATCTTTTAGATAATTATAATTATTATTTAGATAATTGTTAAGATAATTATCCAGATAATTATTCGAATTCAAATGATTTGAATTCAAATAATTACAGATAGACATAAGTCCTATTTACTGTCAATATAAATAGGATGTCAGGTCATTCGTTTTCGTACGACCAATTCGATTCTCTGAATCTGAATTATACACATACACGTATTTAGAATTAAGGGGTTCTTTTGGGCTAGCACTCGGTGGAATTCGCGTGTTCGTGTGTGGATACCGCTAGAGGAAACATGCGTTGGTTTCTTAGTGCTCCGATCGTTCAACCACAACATCCCAAAAGGTACAATTCTAAACATCCTATGGTGTGTTATTAATTTAATTAAATGTTTCATTGGATCCGATTGGGTTTTATGTTTTAGAAAAGTTTTCTATAATTTTGTAACCAAATTATTTTACTTTCGCTGCGTTTTAACGGTTACAAATCGCACCAAAACCCAACACAAATAAAATAGCTACCAAATTTTAAAAAAAAATATGGAAATAATACTTAGAGGAGATCTTGAATTTGTGCATACATGAACAAATTAAAAAACAGACATTAAACCATTACTTGAAATTCATAAATAAAAAACTTAATACATAATATCAAAAGTTAATTTGTGCATACAGGCACAAATTCAAAAACAGAAATTAAACAATTTACATAACTTGTGCATACATGCACAAATTCATATAAATTAATTATGATTTGTGCATACATACACAAATTCATATAAATTAATATATAATATCAAACCTTAATTTGTGCATACATGCACAAATTCATATAAATTAGTACATAATATCAAACCTTAATTTATACATATACACAAATTCAAAATCAGACATAAAATACAGTCAAGATTGTTTAGATAATTACCATGATTAATTATTTAATTATAATAAAAAAAACACAAACAATAAAAATAAGTCAACTACCAAAATTAAAAAGAATAAAAATATGGAAAGAATAGAGGAAAGGGGTCTTGGAATAAGATACCAAATATACTCGTATTTAATACATGAGGCTTGTAAAACAACATAAAAAGGAAATGAATTATGATTGGTGGAAATTTGGTTAACATAGTTAAGACTAATAGGATGGTTAGCAAATGAATGAGACTCTTATATATATATATATATATAGAGGTGGGTTCAAATAAAAACTCAAATTCAATTGTAAACGTGAGGACAAACCACAGCCGTTGATTAATAATCCGGTGAAGAGATCAGTGGCAAAAAAACGTGGTGGCAATTTTGTAAATAAGTTGAAAACTCTGTCCATGGCTTAATGAATATTTAGCGCGCAGGGGTAAAATTGGAAAAAAATTATTCAGTCTGAATAAAAGATAATTATTCAGACTGAATAAAGGTAATTATTTTCGTCAGATTAGAATCAGCGCCTCCTTTGTTGACTTTTTATTTTTATTTTTAATTAAAAAACTTTTACCCCCTTAAATTTTAAAATAAATTATCTCAAAAATTACTAACATTTTAATCAAACAAATTAAATCAAAAAAACGAGAATTCTGTGCTCTTCGATATGACATCCATCATGATATAGTTTTTTTCGTTTTAACCGTTTTTTACGTGAAATCGTGTATATGTGTTATATTCAGAGTGAATAATACAACATTCGGGATGAATAATATCTACATTTATTCGGACTGAGTATATAGAATTATTCAGACTGAATATATGGAATTATACAGTCTGAATAATTTACCTTTATTCAGTCTGAATAATTATATTCGTTTGAATATCTACCTTTATTCAGCCTGAATAATTCTATATATTCAGACTGAATAAAGATAGATATTCAAAACGAATAAATGTTTAAGTTTTGTTCTTTTTTCATATCTACCTTTATTTAGTCTGAATAATTCTATATATTCAGACTGAATAAAGATAGATATTCAAAACGAATAAATGTTTAAATTTTGTTCTTTTTCATATCTACATTTATTCAGTCTGAATAATTCTATATATTCAGTCTGAATAAATGTAGATATTATTCATCCAGAATGTTATATTATTCATTCTGAATATAACACATGTACACGATTTCACGTAAAAACGGTTAAAACGAAAAAAAACTATATCAAGACATTAATAAGTTTTATTCTTTTTTAATATCTACCTTTATTCAGTCTGAATAATTCCATATATTCAGTCTGAATAATTCTATATACTCAGTCCGAATAAATGTAGATATTATTCATCCCGAATGTTGTATTATTCACTCTGAATATAACACATATACACGATTTCACGTAAAAAACGGTTAAAACGAAGAAAAAAAACTATATCATGATGGATGTCATATCGAAGAGCACGAAATTCTCGTTTTTTTTATGTAATTTGTTTGATTAAAATGTTAGTAATTTTTGAGATAATTTATTTTAAAATTTAAGGGGGTAAAAGTTTTTTAATTAAAAAAGAAAATAAAAAGTCAACAAAGGAGGCGCTGATTCTAATCTTGACGAAAATACCCCTAAAGCTGAATTTTAGGAATGGCTCAAATATGGCTGCGATCAATGGACGAGATATGTCCTCATGTTTACAATTGAAATTGAGTTTTCATTTGAACTTTCCTCTATATATATATATATATATAGAGAGAGAGAGAGAGAGAGAGAGACTACGTAAAATGCAAATCTTACATTTGTTGCACCCCTTACAAACCACAATCTGCATATGTGCAGACTGGTTCTACATATATGCATATGAATACGTGCAAGAATATACATATAAAGGACATACATTCATATGAGACCATGCATATATGCAGAACCACAGTCTGCATAAGACTGTGGTTTGTAAGGGGTGCAACAAATACATGGTTTGTATTTGATCTGTACCATATATATATATATATATATATATAGGTTGGGTATCAAATACAAACCAGTTAGTTTGTACAAACTCGTACAAACCATACCTAGCTTCATGATTTTGTAAATTTGGCTTCATGAATATATATATATTGGCTTCATGAATATATAATTTGGCTTCATGAATATATCATTTGGCATTTTTAACTAATTTTTTTACAAAAATACCCTAAAATACCCTTATTTTTGTAAAAAAATTAGTTAAAAATGCCAAATGATATATTCATGAAGCCAAATTATATATTCATGAAGCCAAAATATATATATATATTCATGAAGCCAAATTTACAAAATAATGAAGCTAGGTATGGTTTGTACGAGTTTGTACAAACTAACTGGTTTGTACCCGATACCACCCCTATATATATATATATATATATATATATATATATATATATATATATATATATATAGGGAGATGTTCAAATGAGAAGTGTTAAATATTTGAGAAATAAAGAAGTGATCTTACCCATTCATTCGGTCAAGATCGGCAGCTTTGACCGAGAAGCATCGGATAACTCCTCGCGTGGTCTGCGCGTGGTCTGCACAAGATAGAGGGGTAGTTTCGTAAAAAAAATACGTGGGACGAGTTCATATATGAATCTGTATAATTCACATATGAACTATACGTTCTTATATGAACTTTTGTAATTCACATATGAACTATTTTTAACTAATTCATATATGAACCTTTGTGATTCATATATGAATCAGTTAATTAGTTCATATGAGAATTAGTTAAAAAAAATTCATATATGAATCACAAAGGTTCATATATGAATCAGTTAAAAAGAGTTCATGTATGAATCATAAAAGTTCATATATGAATCAGTTAATTAGTTCAACTAATTCATATTTGAACCTACAGTTAATTAGTTTCATATATGAAACACAAAGGTTCATATGTGAATCACAAGATTCTTATATGAATTAGTTATAAAGAATTCATATGTGAATTACAAAGGTTCATATATGAACGTATAGTTCATATGTGAATAACACAGATTCATATATGAACGTATAGTTCATATGTGAATCACACAGATTCATATATGAACTTGTCCCGTGTTTTTTGTAAAAGTTACGAAATTGCCCTTCTATTTTTGGAACAGCCGCAACTTTTGACCAATTATAACCGATCTTGACTGAATAAATGGCCAAGATTACTTCTCTACTCCTCAAATATTTAGCACTTCTCATTTGAACCTAAGGCTCTCTCTCTCTCTCTCTCTCTATATATATATATATATATATATATATATATATAGGGAGAGGTTCAAAAGAGAAGTGCAAATTTTTTGAGAAATAGAGAAGTGATCTTGGCCATGCATTCGGTCAACATTGGCGGTTTTGACCGAGAAGCAGAGGATAATTTCTCGCGTGGTCTGCACAAGATAGAGGGGTAGTTTCGTAAAAAATACGCGGGACAGGTTCATATATGAATTTGTGTTATTCATATATGAACCTTTGTGTTCATATATGAACCTTTGTAATTCACATATAAAATATTTTTAACTAATTCATATATGAACCTTTGTGATTCATATATGAATCAGTTAATTTGTTCATATGAGAATTAGTTAAAAAAAATTAATATATAAATCACAAAGGTTCATATATGAACACAAAGGTTCATATATGAATTAGTTAAAAAAAGTTTATATGTAAATTACAAAGGTTCATATATGAACACAAAGATTCATATATGAATCAGTTAATTGGTTCAACTGATTCATATATGAACCTACAGTTAATTAGTTTCATATATGAAACACAAATGTTCATATATGAATTAGTTATAAAGAGTTCATATGTGAATTACAAAGGTTCATATATGAATGTATAGTTCATATGTGAATCACACAGATTCATATATGAACTCAGCCCGTGATTTTTGTAAAAGTTACGAAATTGCCCTTCTATTTTTGGAACAGCCGCAACTTTTGACCTGTCAAAGCCGCAACTTTTGACCAATTATAACCGATCTTGACCGAATGAATGGCCAAGATCACTTCTCTATTTCTCAAAATATTTACATTTCTCTTTTGAACCTATGGGTATATATATATATATATATATATATATATATATATGTATGTATATATATATGTAGGGTCCCCTTCTTTTGTTAACCGTCTAATTAGTGTTAACCATGTTAACTTTTTTGGACCAATAGGAATCAAGATAGGTTACTGGTTTGATAGGGGTAGTTTAGGAATTTTAGAATTTTAATTATTTATGGGTTATTTACTTTCCTAATTTCATGCACAAGATATTTTTGATAGTTATTAATGATAATCTTAATCTTTTAAAACCAATTTTCATTTTTGGTAATTATTAATGATAAATTTAATCATCTAAGACAATCCATGAACTTGCACAATCCATGAAAATGGGTCCTTGGTAGTTTTGATACAAGTACATATATTTTCCCAAAAATCTGGAAGACAATCCATGAACTTGCACAAGACTTCCTCATTATCATAGACTCTGCCCAACAACTTAAGATCATTTAAAAGAGAGTTGAAGCGATTGTAGTAGCTAGAAAGAGATTCTCCTTTTTCAAAAGCAAAGAGTTCATAATTTCTAACAAGAGCAATCTTTCTGCTCTTTTTAACTTCATTTGTACCTTCGTACAAAACACACAGAGTGGACCACATCTCTTTGGCAGTAGATAGATTTACCAGAGAGTGGTACACTTCATCAGGAAGAGAGAGAGCAATGATAGTTCTAACTTTAGAATCAAGAGACACAAGTCGTTTTTCCTCATCAGTATATTTCTTAGGATTTTTAAGAATGTAACGACCAGTAGCAGCAGATTTTTCTTCATCAGAGGAATCATCAGAATTATCTTTTTCCATGGTTTCTTTACCAGGCCTCTGCGTTTCATAGCGAGCCCAAACTCTGGGGATAATGGGTCCCTCTTTGAGAATGGTTGGATATCTAATATCCACTCCATCCATGAACAGCATCATGCGGCTTTTCCACAAAGAGAAGTTGTTAGCATTAAACTTAGGAGGTTTTGAGATGGACCCATTTTCAGAAAAGTTATTTTGAAAAGAGTTTTCAACAGTAGAAGAAGAAGAGGCAGCCATCGCAGATCAAGTTTATGGAATTAAACTTTCTGCTCTGATACCACTTGTTAGTCCCAGATGGCTAACCAAGTATTGTAGAAGGGGGGGGGTTGAATACAATACTCAAAATTTTCACAATTTTAATTCTTTATATTGAAAAACTTTCAACAAGAATTACACATAGAAACCTTAAGACTGTTGCGGAAAAGAACAGATAACTATTCTAACAATCTTACACAAAGTATACTAACAAAATAACTAAGAACACTTAGAACAAAGCTATAAAGTTTTTCAAGCAAACTGGAGATTCTTGCACTTAGAGAAATCTTCCAGTTTGCGTAGAATATCAAGAGCACACAGTAATCTTCAAGTCTCTCAAGATGTTAGTCTTTTCTGCATGGAGATGTCTTCCTTTTATAGTGACAAGGAGTGTGCAAGCATTGAATGCTTGGGACACTTGTCATCTTCACACTTGCTGAGGATGTTGACTTCTGGAGAGTTGTGAAGTCCTTGTCACCTTTTACAAGGTACAGTCAGAAGAGCCCATGCATGAGAAAAGAACTTTATATGGAAATGGATAATAAGACAAAATGTCACTTTATCCATGTAGAAAATATCTTCTCAATTTGTCTTCTAAAGATTGCACCACCGAAGGAAACTTGGGATATGTGACACATCTTTGGAGAAAGCATCTTTGAAGCTTCTTTGAGGTCCCACCGAAATGTCACTTTGGGATATGTGACACATCTTTGAAGAAAGCATCTTTGAAGCTTCTTTGAGGTCCCACCGAAATGTCACTTTGGGATATGTGACACATCTTTGAAGAAAGCATCTTTGAAGCTTCTTTGAGATCCCACCGATGATAGCCTTGGGATATGTGACACATCTTTGAGATATGTGACATCATCTTTGGGATATGTGACATCATCTTTGGAGAAAGCATCTTTGAAGACTTCTTTGAGATCCCACCGAAATTGGACTTCCATTGGTGGGATTCTTTGGCCGAAACAGAGAGAGATTTCGGTGGAGAGATGTCCATCGATGTGTGAGAACACCATCGGTGGACAATGACTTGTATGTGTTGAGAAAAGATCTTTCACTTCCACAATGAGAGAATCTTTAATCTTGACTTTGGTTGATCTTTGACTTCACCAAACATTTGCTATCTTGTACAAGCCATTACAAAGAACCATGCATCCAAAATTTCTCTAAGTATAAAATGTTTTTCAAAGTATAAAAGAAGATCATGAGGTCATCTTCAAATCTTGATGACCCAACAATCTCCCCCTATTTGATGATGACATCCATACTTAGAAAAACATGAGTAAGACAATGAATAATGCATGTTGACCCTTCTTTACTCTTTTGGGTTCTTTTTCACAATCCATTTTTTTTTGTATGTATATATGATATTTACATATAAGAAAAAATAAAAAGGTATAGCTGTACAAATAATTGAAAGGAAAAGGAAAGAACTATAAACAATATGAACAGAATGAATATTACTTGCATCTTTGGAGGGGCGAGTTGAAACTTGTGTCTGGCTTGAGGATTCTTCATTTTGATCAGCAGCCTGTTGATGTGTTGAAGAACTTTATCTTTCAGGCACTTTTGCTTTTCTTCAGATGTTTCAAATCTTCAAGTCATTCACTTACTCCAAAAGATTTCAGCCAAGAGAATCTGTGGGTTTTGATAGGAGACAACCCATTATAGTGACAAACTTTGAGGAGGGTTGAGTTTGAGTGAATCAGCCTCAGGATGCTTCTGCCAGTCTCTTGCATTTTCTTTCTTTCTTTTGGCATCTTCAGCTCTTCCTGTTCAGCATCAGCATCCTTTGTCTTTGTTTTGCTCCCCCTCGGTGGATTAGTCGGTTTTGAGTTTCTCCCCCTCAGTTAGATCCGCCCGGACTGATGTGCTCCCCCTTGACCGATCCGTCGATTTCCTCATTTTTTCAAGTTGGTCGCTGGATATGAGTACTGAGGGTTGATGTTGCTCCCCCTCAGATGAATTCTCCCCCTCAACGGCCGACGCAGGAAAAACACCAAGAGAAAATGAAAAATCGGCCGAAAATTGGCAATTTTCGGTAGAAAAATCAGTAGTTTTTTTTTTTTTGCTTTCCCACCGAAAATTGGCAATTTTCGGTAGGATTTTCGGTGGAAAATCAGTAGATTTTTTTTTTTTTGCTTTGCCACCGAAAATTTAAGGAGATCCACCAAAAATTGGCAATTTTCGGTAGAAAAATCAGTATTTTTTTTTAATAAATTCCCACCGAGAATTTGCAAGAGTTAGACAAAAATTCGGTGAAATTGTGGTTGAGGGAAATCTTCTAAGACATCTTCAGCAAGTGTAGAGAAAGTCTTCTAAGGCATTATGGAGAAAATCTGCAAAGAGAAGAAAGGATTGGAATTTCATCTTCCAATTTTTGATGACCCAAAAATATTGAGTTTGAGGATTTGGGGTGACATCTGCAGAAGAGTTTGTAGTGGGTGGATTTTATGAAAGGAGAGATGGGTTGCAAACCAAGTGTGAAAAATGATGGAAGAAGGGATGGGATTAGGAGATGACACATAGAAAGTTTGTTCTGGTAAGAGAGAGGGTTTTGGGAGATGGAGTGTCTCACCGATTCAGGTTTGTTGGAGTAGGATGTGGAGAAATTTGAGAGAGATACAATCTTTAAACAATGGCACATAGGAAGTTGGGTTAGGTGAGAGGAAGAGTATATGAGAAGCTAGATAAAATTGGTGGGGAGAGAATCGGTAGAGGAAATGGTAGAGGTCTACAACTTTGGTGAGATGAGATCATGGTGATGACATCATTAAAAGAAAAGGTGTCTACCATGCATGGGGGTGTAGGAGATATGAAGATTGATGGTAGATGAGAGATGTCGGTAGAAAGTAGCAGCTTCGGTGGTGATGTTGATCGGCAGCAGCAAACACCGAGATCAGCAGCCGATAGGAGAGGGTTTGGTGTTGCTTATTCCGTAGAATTTAACCTGGGTTTCGGCAGCTTTCAAGTGTAGTAGAACAAGGGGTCGGTGGTGGTCTTCGGTGGAGAGAAATGGAGGGTTAGGCCAAGAAAAATAAATAAATAAATAAATGGGATGGGTTTCGGTAGATGTGGTTCGGTAAAAAGGAGGGGAGGATTTTTGAGTGGCTAAGGAGGAATAATGTTGGGTGTGATGTCTTCGGTGGAGAGAACAGCCAATGGTTATTTGGTATGTATTTTGGTAAGAAAGAAATTGAGAATTAAAGTGGTGTGACATAAAGGAAATTTCGGTGGAAAAGGGAGTCATCACAAAAGGATGGATTGTTATAATCTTGGAGTTGATTGATGGAGGAGAGAGAAAATGTGGTGAAAAAAAATATTTGGTGGAAGATGATTTTTTTTTTTGGTTCGGTGGTTAAGGAAACTTTCGGTGGTGAGGTTTAGAAAAGAAATGAAATTTTAAGAGATTGGAGATGGTGATGTCATGAGAGAAAAGAATTCTAAGGTTTTGTCAACTTTCTCACTTATCCACATAGATCCATCTATCCAGCTCAAAATCTGCAATCACAAAGAATGTATTTTCTAGGTACCCATTTGGTGGTGGGTCCTTTTGGGTTAGAAGAAACAGAATTGGTGTCACTTAGATCAATCTTTCTTTCGGACAGTCTTTGGCAAAATGAGAAGTATCACCACAGATATAGCATTTTCTATGAGGAAAAATCTTTTTAGAAACTTGATAATTTTCCTTACTTTTGCTCAAAGAATTTGATGAGGTATCAAAGATTTGGGGTGCAGCACCTAAAATTCCTTTTTCAACTTTTGGGAGGACCAAAGACTTTTCCTTTGAAAAGGACATTTTGAGACACACAGATCTGTGAAGAAAATCGGTAGGAGAAGACACATAGGTATATATATATATATTTTTATTTTTTTATTTTTTTTTTATAAAATTGGAGGATTTATTTTTGATAAAAAATCGGCACACAGAAACTTTCCTTTTTCAGAGTTAGAAAATATTTTGCATGAGTTAGAATAGAAGGATGCATCATCTAAAGACAATAGATAAAGAATTAAATGCTTCAATCTTTTTAGCATCAGAGAGAGATAGAAATGGATGTACATGTGATGAGGAGGAGAATCACTTAGCTGATACAAGAGCAGTTGAGGAGTCATTCGCTTTCAGATGTGGGTTCATCTGCCAAATCATGAGATTTAGCAGGCAGACCCTTTCCTCTTCTTTCATTTCTTTCCTTTTCTCTCTTGTATTTTTCCTTGTATCTTTCAGCCCGGTCAGAATTTGCAGAAGAGAGGTGTTGGCTGAACTTTTGGGAATCATATTTGGATCTTTCCGATTTTGAGGAAAATCGGCCTGAGGAAGCAGTTCTGGGTCTTTCAAAATGTTTACTTTTACACTCATAAGCAAAATGACCCTTTTTACCACAGTTAAAACATTCCTCACTAGATTTGTCCAAAGAAGAGTGTTTAGAGAGAGAAGAGGATGATTTTCTACCAAACTTAGATTTTCCAGAAGAGAGATGAGATTTGGATTTAGAGTACCCATCCAACATGGCCATTTCATCAGATAATTTATCAACTGAAATTTCCTCACATTCATCCTTAGCATCACTAAGATATGCCTCTGAATGATCATTGGGATCTTCTTGACTATCATGGTCAGAGTCAGATGGGTAGGTGATTTTTGGAAAACACTTAGTCTTTTTGGAAGAGTCACTTAGGAGAGCAAGAGAAGAGTTCTTTATAAACCTATGCAGTTTCGTCTGCTCATAGTTGAAAAGAGTTCCATAAAGAACAGTTAAGGGCATGAACTCAAGGTCCTTGGTAGTTTTGATACAAGTACATATATTTTCCCAAAAATCTGGAAGACAATCCATGAACTTGCACAAGACTTCCTCATTATCATAGACTCTGCCCAACAACTTAAGATCATTTAAAAGAGAGTTGAAGCGATTGTAGTAGCTAGGAAGAGATTCTCCTTTTTCAAAAGCAAAGAGTTCATAATTTCTAACAAGAGCAATCTTTCTGCACTTTTTAACTTCATTTGTACCTTCGTACAAAACACACAGAGTAGACCACATCTCTTTGGCAGTAGATAGATTTACCAGAGAGTGGTACACTTCATCAGGAAGAGAGAGAGCAATGATAGTTCTAACTTTAGAATCAAGAGACACAAGTCGTTTTTCCTCATCAGTATATTTCTTAGGATTTTTAAGAATGTAACGACCAGTAGCAGCAGATTTTTCTTCATCAGAGGAATCATCAGAATTATCTTTTTCCATGGTTTCTTTACCAGGCCTCTGCGTTTCATAGCGAGCCCAAACTCTGGGGATAATGGGTCCCTCTTTGAGAATGGTTGGATATCTAATATCCACTCCTTCCATGAACAGCATCATGCGGCTTTTCCACAAAGAGAAGTTGTTAGCATTAAACTTAGGAGGTTTTGAGATGGACCCATTTTCAGAAAAGTTATTTTGAAAAGAGTTTTCAACAGTAGAAGAAGAAGAGGCAGCCATCGCAGATCAAGTTTATGGAATTAAACTTTCTGCTCTGATACCACTTGTTAGTCCCAGATGGCTAACCAAGTATTGTAGAAGGGGGGGGGGGGTTGAATACAATACTCAAAATTTTCACAATTTTAATTCTTTATATTGAAAAACTTTCAACAAGAATTACACATAGAAACCTTAAGACTGTTGCGGAAAAGAACAGATAACTATTCTAACAATCTTACACAAAGTATACTAACAAAATAACTAAGAACACTTAGAACAAAGCTATAAAGTTTTTCAAGCAAACTGGAGATTCTTGCACTTAGAGAAATCTTCCAGTTTGCGTAGAATATCAAGAGCACACAGTAATCTTCAAGTCTCTCAAGATGTTAGTCTTTTCTGCATGGAGAGGTCTTCCTTTTATAGTGACAAGGAGTGTGCAAGCATTGAATGCTTGGGACACTTGTCATCTTCACACTTGCTGAGGATGTTGACTTCTGGAGAGTTGTGAAGTCCTTGTCACCTTTTACAAGGTACAGTCAGAAGAGCCCATGCATGAGAAAAGAACTTTATATGGAAATGGATAATAAGACAAAATGTCACTTTATCCATGTAGAAAATATCTTCTCAATTTGTCTTCTAAAGATTGCACCACCGAAGGAAACTTGGGATATGTGACACATCTTTGGAGAAAGCATCTTTGAAGCTTCTTTGAGGTCCCACCGAAATGTCACTTTGGGATATGTGACACATCTTTGAAGAAAGCATCTTTGAAGCTTCTTTGAGGTCCCACCGAAATGTCACTTTGGGATATGTGACACATCTTTGAAGAAAGCATCTTTGAAGCTTCTTTGAGATCCCACCGATGATAGCCTTGGGATATGTGACACATCTTTGAGATATGTGACATCATCTTTGGGATATGTGACATCATCTTTGGAGAAAGCATATTTGAAGACTTCTTTGAGATCCCACCGAAATTGGACTTCCATTGGTGGGATTCTTTGGCCGAAACAGAGAGAGATTTCGGTGGAGAGATGTCCACCGATGTGTGAGAACACCATCGGTGGACAATGACTTGTATGTGTTGAGAAAAGATCTTTCACTTCCACAATGAGAGAATCTTTAATCTTGACTTTGGTTGATCTTTGACTTCACCAAACATTTGCTATCTTGTACAAGCCATTACAAAGAACCATGCATCCAAAATTTCTCTAAGTATAAAATGTTTTTCAAAGTATAAAAGGAGATCATGAGGTCATCTTCAAATCTTGATGACCCAACAACTTGCATATATGCACAACCATACATTTGTGTAAACCTGCATATATGCACATATGCACATAAACAAAATAGCGTGTATCCATAACAATAATCAAACCAACATGACAAATAATCATATGCACAGTGTATGTGCATATATGCACATCAGTTGCATATATGAAGATAAAAAAAGTGCATATATGCATTTAAAACTGCATATATGCACATCACAAGCGTAAGTTAGACGTTTGACAACGGATATGACATTTTAACAATACTCAGAGAGCGGCCATTAATGTAAGCAAAATGAGAGTCCTTAAGCAAGAAAATTATATACAAATCAAAAAACGGGAACAAAATCAAGGATTTTCAGTATCATTTGAAACAAACAGTCGATTACCATTGACATCGTCCAATTCTAAACAGATACTCATAAATGCACAACTAACTCCTTCAAAAAATCATTAGAGAACATCTAAAACAAATATACAAAAAATCAAACTGTCCAAATATTGGAATGTTACGTTCGTGAATCGCTATTCCTTGACGATCTTCAGCTCCAAAATCTTCGTAAAAGCTATGAACCACTGTAAATTCGTCGACATTTTCTGTGGCGAAAATCAAAATTGCAAAGATTGGATTAGAGAAAAGGAGAAATCGTTTCGAGGATGGTTGGTTTTCTCTTAATTAACAGCATTGAGCGGGTGCCGTGAGTCTCTAGAGTCCAGGTGCTTTGCATCGCCATTTGGTAGTTTTGGAGACGATGATGATTTTGAATCCCAGAACGATCTCAGTAGCTCGTCAAAGGGTGGGGTTCGTAGCTCTTCAATTGATAAGGTGCTTGGTAGATTGAATGGTCTCTTTCTTGGCGTTGAACATGATGGTTCATCAACCTGCAAGCCACGGAGGCAAATGCACACACACATTACATTACAGTACTTGATTTTTTTGCAATCTAAATAATTGCAGCAACGGCGGATAACATAATCGAGATTGGAGAGAGAGAGTTATCTTGTCCTTAAATGTAGCGATTTAATTAATTGTTTCCTTATCTGATAGTTACCCAGATTTGTTAAATGACAATAATAACCCTATGCATATATGCTCCAAATGAAATCAGCAGTGGGTTTATTTTAATTATGAATTAAAAAATGTTTTTAATCTTAGCCATTGATTTTGATGATTAATGGTCCAGATTAGTTAATACAGTTAACACTAATTGAGTGGTTAACAAAAGAAGGGCCCTCTATATATGTATGTATGTATGTATATATGTATGTATATATGAGGGTAGAATCGTCTTTTTGTTTTTAGAGGATAATTAATAATTCAATTAATCATTTGGTTATTAAAAAAATCCCGGATATGTAGGGCTTAATCAATTAATGTTTAGGTAGTTATTTTAGTATGCATTCAATTTTCGTCATCTTCAATTTTTTTAAGATTTCTTCATGATTTCAGCATTTGTTTAAGGGTTGTAGCCTTGTAGGGTTTCTTTTGGTTAGTTGCAGGAAAAGCATTCATATCGATCTTTTTTTGCGTCAATATATTTTGAAGATGGCAGAAAAAGTTGCTGCAAAAAACAACGATTCACTTGTTCTCGATGAAAAGCCATTGTTTTGCGACGAATAGAATGGCATAGCAGATTTCCATAGATCGAAAATTGGGTTGATTTCTGGGACGATAGATCCAATGAAGGCGATTTTTGCTTCGATTTCGATTTCTGGGTTGATTTTCGATTTTCTGGTCCGATTTCGATTTCTGGGTTGATTTCTCGGGCGATGAAGACGGCGATGAAACCGATGAATATGATGGCCGGAGAAGATGATGAAGCCGATGAAGACGACGATGAAACCGATGAATATGATGGCCGAAGAAGATGATGAAGCCGGTGATGAAACCGATGAATATGATGCCGGAGAAGATGATGAAGCCGATGAAGACGACGATGAATCCCAGGATGAATATGATGGCAGGAGAAGATGATGAAGCCGGTGAAGACGACGATGAATCCCAAGATGAATATGATGGCCAGAGAAGATGATGAAGCCAATGAAGACGACGATGAATCCCAAGATGAATATGATGAATCCCAAGATGAATATGATGAATCCTTCTGCTGATGAATCCTTCGGGCCGGAGAAGAAGATCGATGAATCTCGATGGAGATGAAGATCGTGGAATCTCGACGAAGGCGAAGATGATTTCGATGAATCTGGATGAAGATCGATGAATCTCGATGGAGATGAAGATCGATGAATCTCGATGGAGATGAATCTTGATGCAGAAATCCGTGTATATTTCTGCTGGATATGATTTGAGGTGCAACGGATGATTAATCGGAAACAGATAAATCTGTTTTGTGATATGATGATGATTAAAAAAACTAATAATAAAGATGGAGAGGATTTTTGGTGATGATAATGATAAAAGATACCTTGCCATAATTAGTTGGTTTCTCTAATTATGTGGACGTTCTTTTCTTTTTACCATTCTTTCAATTATACCCTTTAGGGCCTAAAATATTCATTAAAAATTTAATTATTAATGTAATTAATATTATTAAAGACTGATATTCATCTTGATCGTTCATTTTATAATCAAAGGCTAGGATGTGGGTTGTAAGGGTTTCAACCTTTACGAGGGTTGCAAATAAAACGACCCATATATATATATATAGGGAAGAGTTCAATTGAGAAGTCTAAATATTTTGAGAAATAGAGAAGTAATAAAACACGGGAGTGTTCATATATGAACGTTCATATATGACTGTTATATGAACGTTCATATATAAACAGTCATATATGAACATTCATATATGAACACTCCCAACGTTCATATATGAACGTTCATATAACAGTCATATATGAACGTTCATATATGAACGTTCATATATAAACAGTCATATATGAACATTCATATATGAACACTCCCGTGTTTTTTTACTTCTCCATTTCTCAAAATATTTAGACTTCTCAAATGAACCGACCGCTATATATATATATATATATATATATATATAACCCATCCTATTGTCCCAAACACGGAATGACCAGTGTTTTTGAGGCTTTGTTACACCTATGTTTCAACTATTGATTGTCAACCAAAATAAAATATAAAAGTTCATTTGATATTAAAAATCTTACAAATTAAAATAGCAAAATGTTTAAATTTATAAAGTGTCACTATAACAAAATTTTATTTATAGTATGACATCAACTTTTAAGTGTACTAATAGAGTGTTTTATAAGACTAAATTTTTAGAACCAAAAGTAATACTATACTTTGTATCCTTATAGTTACAGATTAATCTTATATTATTAAATAAATAACATTAAAGGATAGAAAATGTAATGTATTAAAAATAACTCGTATTATTTATGATAGTTAATAATATAAAATTAAATCCAAAAGAGTTTGATATTTGACTCATTTGAACATACAACGAGACAATTACTTTGTAAAAGAAGAAACATATTTTTTTGATGTATTTTAGTTGAATATTTGTGTTAATATAAAAAAGAGCATTTTGGTTTATGGTACTGACTATTCTTGCACATTAAAAAAATATGCGTCCTATTTTAGAAAGAGGTTTTGGAATATGGTCAAAAATGAATTTATTGATGGGGTTGACTATTTTAGTTAACGTTCCCATTTTAATTTGTAAGCGAATAAAGTAGATGACTGTTTTTATTTTTATTTTATTTGTTGTTTTACTTGCTATGCAAGTTACATTATGTTCTTAACTAATAAGAACGTATTTAGCATATTTCCAAATGTGGACTTATTTAACATGTTTTGAAATGTTTAAGATTTATTTATTCCCAAAAAATTGTCCAAAAACCCTTATTTATTCTAAATTTCATTAGTTTTTTTCGAGTTTTTAGAGTTTTCCCTAGCATTTATCAAGCTTATAAATGGCGTGAGACGTGGCATAGTGGCGAGGCCAAGCATCAAGTCATAGGAGCCATGACGAGGTTATGACGTTTATCAACGCGTGACTTATGGCGACAAATCTCTATATCATATATAATATTATAATAAACAAGTTAAATTAGATTATATATTAAAAACTAACAAATAAGACATTTAAAATGTAATGAAAAATCAAATATAGTTTTACAAAAAACCGCACATTAGAAAATGGCGTACCACATGTATAACATGGCGTGAGAATAAGTCATAAGTCATGACACGCCATGACAACAATCGCGGCGAACCTTTTAGAACAATGGTATTTATATACCAGAAAATCACACATACATACAATTGAGGAAGTTATTATATTTAAATTTTACATAAGTTGAAATATGTGAGTAACCCAAATACCGAATGACGTTTGATTCTTTGATTATTTATTTAAAAACTCCAATAATGCTCACACAAGTTTTTAATTCCATAAAAAGATTGTTCAATTAATTATATTTCTTAGTCAAAAGTGTTGGCTACACCATAACTACGTGTTCGCTTTACTCTTGATGACCAACGGAGTAATGTTGACTAGAGACAACTTGGGGCATCTTATTTATTGAATCCCATTAGAACCTCATTTGAGGTTGAGTCTATCTATTTACATTTGTTTGTGGTTTTTTTCTTTTCTTCTCTTGTTTTATTACTTTGATCCATAAAGTAAAATGTCTTTTGAAGATGATTTCAAACACCTCAAAATTCAACTCAAAGATGTAAGGGCAGCCACCAACAATTTTGGGGACAAGCCAATCGGAACCGGTGGGTTTGGAAAGGTCTACAAAGGAGAACTCTTTCTCTCGGAGATACAGCGCATAGTCGCTTTTAAACGCTTAGATCGTCAATTCGGACAAGGGGATACTGAGTTTTGGAAGGAGATCACGATGCTTTCTAAATTGAGACATGAAAATTTGGTCTCTCTCCTACACTTTTGCAACGACGATGCTGAGAGAATCATTGTGTACGAGTATGCATCTCGTGGGAGCCTTGATCGCTATCTAGGTGACGCTAGTCTCACATGGCCCCAACGTCTCCAGATATGTCATGGTGCTGCGTGTGGATTAAACTACCTTCATGATCCGAATAAGACACAACAAAGAATTCTCCATCGCGATATCAAAAGCTCCAACATCCTTTTAGACGAGAATTGGAATGCTAAAGTTTCAGATTTTGGCCTATCAAAAATCGGCCCGGCTAACCAACCACATACATATCTTATTTCTAATGTTATAGGTACACCCGGGTATTGTGACCCGTTGTATTGGGAATTGGGCTTGCTATCAAAGGAGTCTGATGTATACTCGTTTGGAGTGGTATTGTTTGAAGTCATGTGCGGAAGATTATGTTATGAATATCATAATGGTAAGCTAATTAGCATTTTGGTGAATATGTGGAAAAAATGTTATGATGAAAAGAGACTAGATGATATTATCTATCTCAATCTAAAGGAACAAATAGATCAAGAATCTTTGAAGACGTTTTCAGCCATAGCAAATCGATGTTTAAATAGAGAACGTAGAGAACGACCAACGATGGTTGAGATCATCAAAGAACTTGAGGTTGCCCTTCAACAACAACAACATGTGAGTTTTCTTTAACATTTAATTAAGTGTCACACGTTACAACAAAATTGGGTTTATAGGATGCCAAAATGTTCTAAGCGTCCTAATAAACCGCTTTGTAGAACATAATTTATAGGACCAGAAAAATAAGCCCTCCTATCTAGAGGCGTTGTAATAAGTTTATAAGATGTTTTTAGGCATCGTAAAAAGTTTTTTAGGACCTCTTTATAGAAGAACGTCGTATTAGTTATTTTATAGGACACTAATGGAAAAGATGTCCTGTAAAAATAAGTGTCTTATAAAAAGATGGGTTTATAGGACACTATCTCAAACTTGTTATGTTCTATAAAATAGCTTATGTGATGTTTTGTATTAAGTGTCCTAAAAACTTGTTACGCTGCCCCAAAGCATCCTATAAACTTTTTACAACGCCTTTAGATAGGACACTTTAGTTTTGTGGTCCTATAAATGATGTCTTATAAAATAGTCTATTATGACGCTTAAAATTTAATGACGTCCTATAAACCCAATTTTGTTGTAGGGACATGTATAAATGTAATTTTCCAACACATAGGAATTCACAAAATATTTGTACAGGACTTTCACCGAGAAAAACCCACTATAGTCAAGAGACCAACGTCGTACAAATCCAATGAAGAGTTTCATTACCTAAAAGTTCAACTGAAAGATGTAACATCGGCCACCAACAACTTTGGTCCTGACAAACTAATTGGTCGTGGTCCATTTGGACCCGTGTACAAAGGAGAACTCGATCTACCGAAGGGACGAAGCATGGCCGCTTTTAAACGCTTAGATCGGAGTCTTGGGCGAGGGAATACTGAATTTTTGAGAGAGATCAAGATGCTTTCCAAATACAAACATGAAAATTTGATCTCTCTCTTGAGCTTTTGTGATGAAAGTGATGAGAGGATTCTTGTGTACGAGTACGCGCCTCGTGGGACCCTCGGTCGCTATCTAAGTGACACCAATCTCACGTGGATCCAACGCCTCAAAATATGTATCGGGGTTGCACGCGGACTGAGCTACCTTCATAATCCTATGGAGAATGAAAAACCAGTTATCCATAGAGACATTAAAAGTGCAATCATCCTTTTGGATGAAAATTGGACTCCTAAGGTTACTGATTTTGGCATGTCAAAAGTCGGCCTCCCTAACGAACCACAAGAAGATGTTATCGGTACGATTGGGTATTGTGATCCGTCGTATTGGGAGATAGGATTCCTATCAAAAGAGTCTGATGTGTACTCTTTTGGGGTTGTGCTATTTGAAGTCATGTGTGGGAGATTATGTTTCGAATATGGTAAAGGTAAAAAAATTGGGATTTTAGTGCCTAAGTGGAAAAAATACTACGAGGAGAAGAGACTCGATAATATTATCTACCATGATTTAAAAAAACAAATGAAACACGGTTCTTTAGATACGTTTTCAGCCATTGCTTATCAATGTTTGAAGAAAGCTCGTGAAGAACGACCACCAATAGCCGAGGTCGTGAAAGAACTTGAGATTGCTCTTGAACAACAAGTAAGTTTCTTGTAATAATTAATTTCCGTATGTTACATGTCATATCTTTTAAATATCGCTTATTGACGGAAAAGAGTTAATTAGACACAATATTTTCACAGGAACTTTTCGAAAAATTAACGAGGATTATTGATCTTGTGGTACCTCCTCTATCATACAAATCTCAAAGTCAACTACTAGTCTCGCTTCTTTCAAAAGGGATCCTTGTTGGAGATGGAAACAGGGTAATTAACTTTTTCTTATAATATATATACACACATGTGTGTATGTAGAGACAGGTTCAATTACAAACTTAAGTTTTATTGTGAATCGAAGGACAAAGGAGAGTGCATCAAGTGTCTCAGACATTCACTGAATATTCATCATGAATGGTGTATCATTAATCCTAAATAATGTAACATTCATCATGAATGTTGTAAAAAATCACGTTCATTATTTATGAGGAATGAGAACAAACAGGGACACATATCACACTCTCCTTATCCCAATTCACACCAGTTTGCAACAGAGTCTTTCTATAATATATGTGTGTGTTTTTGTATGTATAATCATTCCAAAGTATTGACCAATTCAAATTTGTAGAAGGGTGCTAAAAGGCATTTCCATGTGTAAAGGATTACTTGGTATTCCTTTTTCCATAGTTTTACTAATATCATTTAATTAATGATGTTTTTTTGGCAGTGGCTTTCAATAAACAACAATGGAAGAACTTGTGAAATGATATCTGCAGTAAATTGTGTCTTTGCAGACTTGCTTTTACATGATGCCTTAGAAAATTCAAGGTTAGCAGCTTTTATTGTATTTTTGGGAAGGGTGTTCTATGTTATGCCTAGACTAATCCTTTGGCAAATTATGACTGTAAGACATCAGCCCTGATTAAACCTCAGTGGTCACAATTGTTGTGTACGTCTGGATTAGAACCCTAGACAGATGGGATATTCCACCACATCTCCCAGGCTTAACCAGTATGCCACAACCCTTGTGGTTAGCAGCTTTTATTGTAGGTTGGGCTAAACGCGTTTCTATATATTGCTTAATGCACTCTTACCTACTAATTTTCTCTTCATACATATCAATACCAAGACTTGCTTTTTACATTCTCATCACATGATTTGACTTGATTCTGACATAAAAAGGGTGCATATAGCATTAGCGAATGAAAGAAATTTTAAAAACATGCGACTGTGATGTATATGCAGGTTTTCAAATGTATTAAAGGGTGTAATGAACAATGGCTTCAGAGTCGAAGTGAGAACACAATTTTTGCTACCACGCATAACATACGCCATGAATCTTGTCTTCAAACATAGCGGTATGGATCACGGGACACATATACCCTTCAAATTCAAATTTGACGCAGAATCACGCTATTCTAATTCATGCATTAGTCATGTGAGAGAAGATGGATGGCTGATGATCGAATTGTGCCAATTTACAAGCTACAAACAAGAACATGATTTTAAGATCGAGTTTTTGCCACTTGTTAGTATTAGTTCTTCGACCATTCAGTATTTTTTTGAAGGCATTGAATTTCGGCCAGTGGAATATGTAAGGTGACATATTGAATTTCTCTCTTGAACTTGCTACTACTAACTTCTTCGGGAGTTTTTACCCTAAAAAATACGCCACAAACCCTCGATTTCTTATGAGTTTTGGTGTTTAGAAGAGAACGAATGTTTTTGTATATTTCTTTATGATCGTGACTTTGGGATATACTATACATGATATCGATCCTCTTCCAACTATTTCCATGAGTATCGACTCTCATGAACAAATTTTGCTTTCGAAATTGTTTCCCAGAATTACATCCAAGTCCACCTCTTTCATTTAATGTCCAACTAGTCCCTGAACTTCTTATCTTCATATATAATACCACACTTGGCTTTGCTTTCACACCCGTGTTTCAATAAACCACAAACACACACTTATGTATGTCTAAACGAATAAGCTATATATGTCATTAAGTCGATACCAAACAACCCTAAACCTATTAAGTCGATACCAAATAACCCCTAGTCGAACAAATCACTAGCAGTTCTTTGATGACTTTGTCAACCATCACATATCCATATTCAAAAAGTGAAAGAACGACCAACAATAGCCGATATCATCAAAAATCTAGCTAGACTTGAATTGAAGCGATTCAAAAATGTTGGTATCCACAATACAAATCAAAACAAACATATGCTTAAAACTTCGTTTTCATATCAAATTTGATAGATCTAATCATGAAATCTATCCAAGCACATTGCATCAGGGTACGATGGATATCAAAAACAACGGTTTGACCTTTATGACAAACAAGATGATCCTGGTTTACAAGCACATGTTTCTCTCGGTCTATTCCGGACCATCCATATCGAACCTCTAGCTTCCGACTTCTCATCCAATGAGATGATGGAGCTCTTTTTGTCACCAGGTAGAACTCCTTGTTGCGTCTTCAAAGGATTATGAAAGTAATCAAATCCATTGACAATCCCAATGGATATCTTGAGACATCAGCACCCACGTGAAACTTGTGCAATACAAATCATTGTGCGCACAAGTTTCATGTGGTTCTAATACCTAAAGATATACACCGGGATTGTCAATGGATTAGATCACTTCCATAATCCTTTAGGGACAAAACATGGAGTCCTACATCGTGACATAAAGAGCTCCAACATCCTCTTGGATGAGAAGTAGGAAACTAGACTTTTTTTAAACCAAACAAAACAAACCCAGTATATCCCATCCGGAAGTAGGGTCCACTTAAAAAAGAAAATTAGAAACCAAATTATAAGCTCCTCGATGTTAAATGATAAAAGAAGTCTCATAAAATGTACCCATACTAGCGTCCAAGCTTTCTTAGCAACCATTTCTTTCGTAATGAAGCATCCAATGCCAAAAAGGTCTTTGCTTTTTTCTCATCTTCAAGAATATCACAACCGTCCAACAAAAGATCATCATCTATGTCGGGTATTGCTTGAAGTGCATTAACTGCTCTTTCTATGGCAGCGTACTTTTCCGTCTTTCCATTCACCAACTTCGAAACTACATTCGCCATATCAGTAAAAGCTTCCTTTATATCATCTTTTTGGGTTTTTTGCACTTTGCCGCAACGTCCTAAAGCTAATGGCATCTCTGTCACCCGCTTTTGCTTCTTGTCAAGTGTTTCGGTTTCTTTTGGCAGGATTTGAGGAGTTTTACCAATTTCAACAGTCTCGGTGCCTGTTTGAGTATCGGAATTTATTGTTAAGTTCTCTGAATAGAAGCCTTCATACATGGTGTTACCTCCAAACATGGTATGTAAATCTTTGTGGTGGCTCAAGACTTTGCCCTTGTATGAAGTTGCATATGGGTGTTCCTGTTGATCATCACACTTGTAGCTAAATTCACAACTGAAACTGTTCTCATGAATAATATAACCACAATATATACATCAAAGCCTCAATGATTTAAAAAGAGAAATGAAAAACATTAAGGGGTAGAAGGACAAAGAAAGAAAATCAAGGAAAGATCCTGGCTTTTTCAGTATTGACAACTTATTGTTCCTTTAAAAAATTAAAACATTTGACTTGATATATAGTTCAATGAAAATGTACGATTATTCATCATGAATGCATTGCATTTTCTTTATTCATGATATTCATCATGAATATCTATCACGATATTCATCATGAACAAAAGAAAAGGGATCTTACCTTGATATAAGCATCCCATGCCTCATCATTAGCATCAACCATCTGGCAAGTGTCATCCCACGAAAAACCATTTTGATTAAGAAGACATTCAACTTCATTAAACTGTTTCATGAAGTATGAGTATCGATTTCGTAGAGTCTGATTGTCATGTTGTAATCTACATCTTTCGTTAAATGATGTTGTAATCACCGCCCAAATTTCGTCATCAAAACCATTAACAATCTTATTCCCTTTGTGCCCCTGCTCTAGCAAAAGTTCAATAAAGCATTCATCCATTTCAGATGTCCAGTCACTATTTTCTTTTGTATCGGAAAATAACTGGCTTTCGTTACTTTCACCTACAAGAAGATAAAGCATAATATTGAAGACATAATTGTCATAAAAGTCCATATTCTTCCCAAATTTTGAAGAAATAAACACTTGACCTCTAAAAATAAGACATCTTTTTAACAAACAGAAACTACCATGAATTTTATACCATACATACATACCTATACTTGAGACAGCAGCAACATCTAAGGCTACATTGCGCGCCAAACGACTATATCGTCCCTTAGAACTATTTTCACCGTAAATAATACACAACATATGGTAATTAGGCACAGTTTTAACTCTGTAAGATCTTGCATCAGGATGTACCTGCATATATTTTACTTCAGAAAAGGAACAAAACTCTGACCAAAGAAGAAACAAGAAAAATTGTTCACCTCAATGTAAGCATCCCAAATATGATCTGCGGCTGCCACCGTTTCTCGTGCATCGTCCCAAGAAAATCCGGTCTCCCCCAAAAGGGTATTGATGTCATTATACTGCCTCTTCAAATGTTTGTATCTATTCTTCAAGACATCTTTATCATGGTTAGACGCAAAATTGGCATTAAATGACTTAGCCATGTCAATCCAAGCCTGAGCAACAAACGTCTGCCCAATTCTGTTTCCTCTATTCACTTGGTCTAGTAATAAGTCGATCAAATAACGGTCCATCGGCGGGGTCCAATACGTTCTGGAGCGTTCATTACCTACAACAATATTTAAAACCATGTTTACTGATTGTAATTTTTACTAACTAATATAGTTTTCTGACACGAAATAATTTTGTTATAAAAATTGGCAGAAAAAAAACAAGTTGAAGTTCTGCAAAAATTCACGCACCAGTCTTAGATCCTGCTATATCTTCATCAAGGTACTTATCCAAGTTATTACTTTGAGATTCATTAACGATAGCACTTCCAAATACTGATTCCAAATCTTTATAATTTGGCATAGATTTTGTTCTATAAGCTCGTGCTTGTGGGTGTGCCTGCAATTAACAATAACCACATTAATGATAATTGCAGAAGAAGAAAATGACGAATAAATTGCTGAATCATTAACAGCATACCTTTATGTAAGCATCCCAAATATCATCATTAGCAACTACCTTTTGCTCCTTTGAATCCCAGGAAAAATCATCTTGTTTGAGCAAAACCATGATATCAGTGTAATACTTGAAGAGTTTCTTGTACCGATGTCTTAAGACCCTTTTGGTATGTTGGGGGCCAAATTTTGCATTGAAAGAAGTGAGCATCTCGGTCCATGCTTCTTTGGAATATGAATTATCAAGTTTATTGCCTTTTTCTCGTTGGTCTAATAATAATCCGGTAAAATATTGGTCCATGGCTAATGTCCAATCCGTCCTTGAACGCTCAGTAGTTGACGGAGTTGGACTTCCAAGTCCATCACCTGAACAGAGTAAAAAATATTAAGTTCACCTGCACACACACAGTTCTGTATGCGTATGTGTATGCATATGTAGATGGGATATTCAGATATGATCAACCAAATGATAGTACCACATATATATAGGGTCAGGTTCAGGGGAAAACCTCAAAAAAATATAAAACTGAGGAACATGTTGGTAGACCTTCATCTTGACGATATGCACTTATGCATACAAGTAATTTGTAACATACTTTGGTTTTTATGCACATGTGCATAAAAACCAAAAAACAACTTAATTTACTTGTATACACAAGTGCATACCGTCCAAATGAAAGGCTAACAAGGTGTTCCTCGGCTTTCCATTTTTTTTAGGTTTTCCCCTGAAACTCCCTCTATCTATCTATCTATCTACCTATATATATAGGTAATTTAAAGTATGGCAACATATAAAACTCAAATCTTCAATTAGATATAGGAAAGATACTAACACACCTAAATTCACTCCATGGGCTTCATCACAAATATCCATATCATGACTTGACCGACTATATCTTCCATCAGCAGTTGTATACCCATATATCAAACATAAATCACTAAAGTTCTGCACTGCTTTGGTCTTGTATGGCCGTGCATCTGGGTGAGCCTGCAAATATTCACTATAGTAATTAGTAAGCCATGTGGGATCGTTCCACTTTTAGTAAGTTTTTAGATTATTGATAATATAGCTTTGCACCTTTATGTAAGAATCCCAAACATAATCATCTGCAACCACCATATGCCGAGTTTCATCCCAAGAAAATACACCTTGGCCAAGCATATTCTTGACATCATTAAATTGCTTCCACAAATTCGTATAACGACTTTTCAGTACATCTTTATCATACTGTGATCCAAATTTTGCATTAAAGACAGCAAGCATATCAGTCCATGCTTGTTTGTTAAATGTATGTCCAACCCTATTCCCTTTTTGTACATGTTCCAGCATAAGATCTATAAAGTAGCGCTCCATTGTTGGAGTCCAGTAAGTTCGTGAACGATCATTGCCTGTGGGAACTTGGCTACCCATTGTCCAGATTAACAACACAATTAGACCATATATCTGCAAAAAGCTTAAGTTAATTATTCATGTAGAAAACAAAAAAAGATTGATGATTATTAAGGGTCCAAAAGAGCACACAAAATTGCAATCATGAGCCCATCATCATGTAAAAGCTTAATAGTATATCATTCATGCACATATACAGACTCCATCATATATGCTGATTTTACATTTGATTCATTAGCCTAATCCATTTATCTTTCACACATTTTACTTGGAAGGGCCTAAAAATTCTTAGATTAAATCTTTTAGTGTTTACCAAAGTATTGTGACAAGCAGCTTAAACTTTGATATTTTGCAGGATCTCTAAGGTGGCGTTTGTTTTTTAAGAGGTGCTAAAGTCTGAAGTCTTATTTCACTTCTGATTGATAAGAGGTGGTGCTGAATTCTTAAATCTGAATCAATAAGACTGTTTGTTTTTGTAAACTAATAAATGTCTGAATTTGTTTAAATTATGTATTTGACCCATTAAAATATTATAGTGTTGAATTTATATATATAAATTTATGCATCATCATTACGAAATTTACATCTAAATTATAAAATTAGCATTCATTTAAACGAATACTTTTAATCGATAATAATATATTTAAATTTGAAAGTCACCTAATTATAGTAAATTGAGTTTTATTAAAATCCAAGTGAATGGATCGAGAGAAATGATCTATTAAGTTAATTCATTGAAAACAACAAGAGGCAAATAAGAGGTTGGTTTACCTCTTACCAGATAAGAGGACGATAAGTCATAAGTGGCTCTGAAAATTTGGAAAAAAACAAACAGTCTGAATGGCCCTACCTCTTAACGAATCAAACATAAGAGGCTAATAAGAGCTTTTTTCTAAAAAAAAACAAACAAGGCCTAAGCTTCTCCCCACATTTCCCTGCAATGGCACCCAAAAATTCTAACCTTGGTTTTGTTGCTATACACAGATGCATAGTAGTGACAACCCTTAATGTTCTAGTAACCATAAAACACATGAACATAACAAAAAAGAACCTGCTATATAAAGAACCATATGCACAACAAGTTAAATTACGAATTCATTACTTAATTCCATGCTCCCATCTTTTGATTCAGTTGAACCACTCAATGCAGTAAAAACTATACGATATAAACAATGACATTCTCACAATGTAAAAGGTATCATATCAATTCGCTAAACAATAGTCGGAATTAACGCCATCCCAAATTGTTCAATAATTAATCAGCAAACAGATGCAAAACCTTAGATTTATAGTTAAAGACACAAATCGCATACCTATTACACTCGAACAAACAATTTTGCACCAAATCCAAGCTACTGACAGTAAAAACTCACAAAATTCGACCATTTTCAAGCCACGTAATCGAATCAAAGAAATGGAGGAGTGGTAGAAAATGTTTCTAAGTATAAAAGAGAGAAAATTCTTACAAATTATGGTGTTTGTGGACGAGGAATAGATCTGTGATGAAGGGAGCGATTGGGGAAGTGAGAACCCTAGTCCCGAATAAGGAAGAGTAAAGGGGCCGTTGGTGTTTGGCTACGTTCGAAATTATATGGTGTTTAATTAGGGTTCGAATAATTTGGGCCATGTTTTGACCAAGGCTTAGAATATAGAACCATATCCCCCTTTTATTCATTTATTATTTTATTTTCGACTTAAAAGTAAAATAAACCTAATAGGAGGGGTGTGCAAAAAGCGGAATAGTCCGAAATCCGAACCCGAACTGAAAATAAGGTTTATGTGCAAAACCCGAATACTTCGAAATCTGAAAGCCGGCTTTTGGGGGATATTTGGGTTCAGATTAGGTTTGATCTTTGGCCACCGACCCGCCTGAAAACATGAAAATAATATACATATATCTTTTAAGTATTATATAAATATATTTATTTCTCTAATTATCTTTTGAAAACCATAAATTTTAGTTGGTCGAATGTTTTCTATTTCCAACTTGGTACCGATTTCATCGATCTCTCAATCGATTGAATTTATATATATTTTTGCATTATAATAATACTTGAACCCAACCGACATCAATCCGAAACCCGACCCACCTGAACCGGCCGAAGCAATCCAAAATCCGAAACCTAAACTTCGGGTCTTGATTTTTATATCCGAAATCCGATCGGTTTTTGATTTGCCAACCCGAAAATAATAAAATACCGGAAGATGTTCTTTTTAAGCCAACAAGTTTATTAAGCGAACACAAAGTAATCAAAAAGTAACAACAGTTTCTGCAAAAAAATAGAAACAAAATAAAGAAAAACATATAAGAAGCTTCATATCCAATCATGAGGAAGCAGTCGAGTCTGTTGATCACTACATCATCGAGTGTTTCAAGTATATTTAGAGAAAGAAATACTGTCTCTAAAGCCTCAATTCTATTTATAAATTCATTATTTAAGCTGTTATTTTTTGTGCATTTGCGGCCAAAATCTGAACTTTAGTTCGGGAATGGTGGGTACTGGACATGGAGTTGCAGTTCACAACAACGAATCGTCTTCTTCATCATAAATCGACACACTTCGAGTCGTGTGTGCAGCGTCTCTGACAATCTACCTCTTACATGGTTACCATAATGATGTCGTTTTCAGGAAGAAGTCGCTCACGGAAGATCTTTTATTTGTCGACATACAAGTTCGTTCCTTCGCGTGGGTTTTAAGAAGACTCCACAAGTGATCTATTTCATGGGACTTGTAGTTTACTTCACTCCAACTTATGCGGTTACGCCTACTCTTGATTAATCGCTTCTAGTTTTGTCAAAAATTGGCTCGAGTAACTAGTCACGTACATGTCTCATTTCTGATGTTGTAGGTACATATGGATATCGTGATCCGTTGTATTTACAGACGATCCTCCTATCAAAAGAGTCTTATGGTTACTATTTACTTATAGGCCCACGGTTACCGTTGATTCACTATAGTTGATCATTGGTCACAACTCACACGAACAATCAACCATCAATATCAACATTAAAATAACAACAATGAGAAGATGATGTGGCACAATGTCATTTGTGTATCCATATATCTTGAATTATCGTTTGAAGTTGGTTATCTTACATTGGTGGGAAAGATGACTTCGTAAAATGAGGTTTTAGTTCTCAAATCTTGAAATAAGGTTGAGTTTCAACATCCCACATTGATTATGATAGTTTGAAAATGGATGATGTGTATATAAAAAATTGACGGATGCTTTTGAAATCTATAATCATGGTTGAAATCAAAATGAACAAATGGTAAAAGAAATTATAGTGAAAACATGCAATTAAATATCATGCAAAACACAAAGTTAAAAACAAATAATTCATCTCACAAAATTAGTAGAAATGTATTGTGGATAACATTTATGTTTTATAGGCGTAAGATTATTGTTGATCCACTATCTTTGATCATTGGTCACAACGTCTCACACGAACAATCAATCATCATTATCAACATTAAATTAACAATCATGAAAAGATGATGTGGCACGATGTCATTTGAGTATCCATAGATCTTGAATTGTGGTTTGAAGTTGGTTATCATGCATTTGTGAGAAGATGACTTGGCAAAATGAGGTTTGAGTATTCCTCAAATCTTGAAATAAGGTTCAGTTTCATCATCCCACATTGGTAGGAAGATGATAGTTTGGAAATGGATCATGGGTATATAAAAGAGTAATTAAATCTATAATAAAGGTTGGAATCAAAACCAACCAAATGGTAAAAATGATAGTGCAAAACACACGGTTAAATATCATGCAAAACACAAAGTTAAAAACGAAATATTCATTTCACAAAATAAGTAGTAGAAATATATTGTGGGTGTTGATCCAAACCCTCAGTGATTTGATAATGACCCTCTCTTAAACACTTAGTGAAAATTGTAAGTAAACAATATGTATTAGAGTTTCACTATCGCTGATAAGTACTAAGACTTTACAGTACCGCTGATAGGAACTCTCGCTCTTTGAATCAGACATTCAGCGAACACTGTTCACCATAATGCTCTGAGCCTGTTCAGTCCTTATGGTAATCGCTGATAGTTAGTTGTTTACTTATGATCCCTGAAGACAAGTTTCACGTCAACATATGTTCTACGCTGAAGTCGAAGATCAAGCTCAAGAACCAGCGACAAGTCTACTAATGAACTGATGCGGATATCAGCGAAGCCAAGATTTGTCCATTCAACGTGAAGTATTAAGTAGAAGACTTCAGCAATCGCTGAACTTTATCATTCGCTGATAAAGATCTGACTCAACGAAAGCTGATCATGAAGTCTCCCTACATGTTACTATTGTCTTACCTCCCTTGCACGTCTCCGTACGAATTGTCAGAACGGACATCCCTTTTGTCTGAAATCGTACAACAACTCTGATTCTACACTGTGCACCGTGCGGCTACTAAGGTTGTCTACAAAGGTCAATGACATGCAACCACTCAGCTGCTGCCACGTGTAAAGTCATACTGCCATGCATTAAATGCATGCAGTATATAAGAAGAACCCTACTTCAGTTTTGAAGTGCACTGGCCATCTTCTTCTATCTATCTGTGTGTTAGAATATTATACTTAATATTCTTATCTCCTTTCTATCTATTTCTAGTGCAAGAAACTTAGTGTTCTTAACTTGTTTAGATTAGGTTAATCATTATCTTGTTCCGCAACAAGTTGTAAATTGTATTTGATTTATCAATAAACAATTTAGAAAAGTAAAATCGTGTGTTTGTATTCACCCCCCCCCCCCCTTCTACAAACTTGTATAGCCCTTCGTGACCAATAAGTGGTATCAGAGCGGATTTGTTTAATCTCATAAACAAGATCTGATCTATACTAAGATTTCTCTTCCTTGCTATTTCCTAAAATGGCTACCAACACAACCACAAACTATATTGACAACGGTTCTCTTGCAAAACCCCCTAGATTCTCCAGAGATAATTTTAATCTATGGAAAAATAGGATGATTCTCTTCTTAGAAGGTGTAGACCCTACTATGCCTTATTATCTTGAAAACGGCCCATATATTCCCATAAGAATTGATGCCGCAGTTCCAGCCACTAAGAATAGACCTGCTATTCCAGAAAGGCTGATTCCTAAGGAAATTCATATGTGGACTAATGAAGATAAGAAGAAAGTGGCTATCGACACCAAAGCCAGATCCATACTCTCCATGGCTCTTCCTGACGAAGTCTACCATTCCGTCATGAACCTGAAAACCTCAAAAGCTATGTGGGACACAATCTGTGTTCAGTATGAAGGTAGTTCTGAAGTCCAGGACTCTCGAAAGATCAACCTGGTAAGACAGTATGAAAGCTTCATTTGTGGTAAGAATGAAACTCTCTCTGAAGTACACCAACGTTTTAACTGCTTAATAATAGATCTGAAAACTGTTGGTAAGGAATATTCTAACTTTGAAGTGCTGACAAAGTTCTTAGAATGTTTACCTGAAAGCTGGGACAGTTATTCAATGTGTCTCAAGCTGTCAAAAGATCTTAGATCTATGACTCTTTCTACCTTATATGGCACGATGTTGAATCATGAGCAATCGAGTCATCTTAAGAAGAATCTTGTAAAAGATTCCAAAAGCACCCCTGTTGCTTTAATCTCAGAGTCACCTTCCACTCAGTGATCGACTATCACTGTCACTGAGTTGGAAACTAACTCTGAAAGATCATCAGACTCTGACGTTTCAGATAATGATGAAACTCTGGCATTCCTGGCTAATAAGTTCAGGAGATTTACTAGAAAGAGTAATTTCAAGAAGAACAAACCTCTTGCTATTACTGACAAGCCAAGATCATCAACCCCTGTTGATAAGGCTACTGCTACTTGTTATAACTGTGAAAAGATAGGTCATTTTACTAGTGAGTGCAGGTCAAAGAAAATCTCTAGATCCTCAGCTTTTCCCAAGAAAAACTTTATTCCCAGGAATAGAGATGAAAAATATAAAAAGCTGAAAGAAAGGTATGCAAAGCTGAAAACCTTTAAGAAGAAAGGCAAAGGCCTTATGGCTGACTATGATTGGGCTGCCTCTGACGAAGAAGAATCATATGACTCTGAAGATGACGATGAAGCCAATCTATGTCTCATGGCCAAACTTGAAGATGAGGAAGAAAATTCTGACATTCCCTCTACTTCAACCTCTACAACTCAGGTATCACCTTCCTTCTTTACCAATATTGCAAATATTGATGAAGTTGATAGTCTTCGAAAGATCGATCTCTTGACTAGAAGTTTATATGAAGCCATGAATGGCAAAACTGTTATTGAAAATCAAAACCTTGATCTCGCTGAACAGCTTAAAAACTGTCACCTTCAAATAGAAAAGCTTTCTAAAATTGAAGAAGATTTTAAAGATCAAGTGCATTTAAATCAGCTAGTCAAAATCGAACGCGAAGAAGCTATCGCTGCATTAAAAGCTGAAAAAGCTACTGTTGATGGATGGTATAACTCCTCAACAAAGATCACTGAGATAATCAAGTCTCAGATCCCTCTGAGTGACAAACGTGGTCTTGGTTACAAAGCTGATACTCAAGAACCAACCACTGCTCGTTCCATGCTCTTATTTGGAACTTTCGTGTCCTCAGTCGCTGACACTTCATCCTCTCAGTGTTCCTCTTCAAAACCTCCTATCCCTGAGGAAATCTCTACTTTAACTTCTAAAGGAAAAGAGAAAATGGTTTATCCAAAACCTACCTCTGTCTTTAAAGACAAAGGTAAAGGAATTGTTATTAACCAAAATCCTCAGAAGGGTACCTTTGTACCAAAGTTGAATGCTTCTAAAGCTTTAGTGACTTATCCCTCTGATTCAAAGAATAAGATCTCTGGATTTATTCAGCGTGGATATATTCAGCGATCTACTCCTAAAATTAAAGTGGAAATTCTTGGTAAGAAATCCGAAGAACTGAATGTTCCTCCTATTTCAAAAACCAAAAGCTTACTTGGTACTGGTCCTTCAAATTTAAAATCAAAAGCTCAGCATTCAAATGGTCCTAGAACTACTTTTAGTTATAGGAAATGTTATCACCGTGGACTTACTGATCATATTGCTAGTAAGTGACCCACAACCACCCAAGCTGAAAAGATAGCTAAGGTGAAGATCATTGCCCCCAAGGCAAAGAAGCCCACTGAGGTTAAGAAATTAACCAAAGTGAAGACTGACAAAACTGAATCTTCAAATGCTGCGAAGACTGCTGAACCTTCCACCTCCTCTTCTACCCCCACTGACAAGTGTGTACACATGGTTAAGTGGGTACCCAAGACAAACTAAGCTTCCTTTGTGATGCAGGTTAAGATGGGTATCTGGTATCTCGATAGCGGATGCTCAAGACACATGACTGGAAAGAAAAGCCTGCTCTCTGAATACAAGGAAGAAAAGGGTCCCTCTGTAACTTTCGGTGGAAATGGAAAGGAAATACCCGAGGGTTTGGTGTACTCTCTAATGATACAACAACCTTCAGAAGAGTCGCATATGTTGAAGGGCTGAAGCATAATCTTCTTAGCATCAGTCAGCTTTGTGACATGGATAACAACCACTGAGAACTCATGTTTCTTCTCAAAAGCCTCTTCTGATATCAACTGGTTATGGCATAAAAGGCTCTCTCATCTCAACTTCAAGACACTGAACACTCTTTCTTCAAAAGAGTTAGTCACTGGTCTACCTCAGCACTCATACGCCAAAGAATCCTTATGTTCAGCGTGTGAGAAAGGCAAGCAGACCAAAGCAAGCTTTAAGTCAAAGCAAGTTTCCTCAGTATCATCTCCTCTACAACTTCTCCATATGGATTTGTTTGGCCCTGTTAACAAACAATACATCGCTGGAAAGAAATATACACTGGTCATAGTTGATGAATTCTCTAGATATACATGGGTTATTGTTGGGTCATTGACCAGCATCTTTCTAAATCGAAACGTGGCGCTGGCTGCTACGCTATATGGAAATAAGTTGCGCCTTCTCCACCAGCAATTGCTTTTGGCGTAGTAGTAAGCGCTTGGATCCTAACATGTGGTATCAGAGCAGGTCACGGGTTCGAATCCCATGGAGTGCATTATAATGCCAAAGGCATGCTGTGCAGCCAAGAGTGCTGGCAGATGCTAGGGGGGAGGATTGTTGGGTCATTGACCAGCATCTTCCTAAAGCGAAACGTGGCGCTGCCTGCTACGCTATATGGAAATAAGTTGCGCCTTCTCCACCAGCAATTGCTTTTGGCGTAGTGGTAAGCGCTTGGATCCCAACAGTTATGTTTCTCCGTTCTAAGAGTGACACCCCTGAAGAACTCATCACCTTTGTTCGGAAGATGGAAACCCTGAACAACTTGACCGTTCGCTCAATAAGGAGTGATCATGGGACTGAATTCAAAAACAGTTCTCTTGATTCCTTCTTTGAGAGTAAGGGTATTTCTCACAACTTTTCTTCAGTGAGAACACCGCAACAAAACGGAGTCGCTGAAAGAAGAAATAGAACTATCATTGAAGCTGCACGTTCAATGCTCAGCGATTCTCACCTGCCTACTCAGTTTTAGGCAGAAGTTGTCAACAATGCTTGTTTTACGCAAAACAGGTCGCTGATAGTCAAAAGATTCAATAAGACAACCTATGAACTTTTTTGTTGGTCCCGAAAGGCCTATACAAGTTTGTAGAAGGGGGGGGGGGGTTGAATACAAACACACTATTTTACTTTTCTAAATTGTTTATTGATAAATCATTAACAATTTACAGCTTGTTGCGGAAACAAGATTAAGGATAAACCTAAATCTAAACAAGTTGGAACACTAAGGTTTCTTGCACTAAGAAAGATAAGGAGATTACTAATAAAATCCTATCTTGAGATAGATTTGAACTTGTCCAGAGTTAGCAAGTTACTTCAAATGAAGTGAGTTCATCTCTTTATATACTGCATGCATTAAATGCAAATCAGTATATACTTTACACGTGTCATCAGCTGGTTGGTTGCATGTCATTGACCTTGGTTGACAACCTTAGTAGCCGTAAGGATGAACAGTGTAGTATCAGAGTGGTTGTACGAATTCAGATATTCGGAGGTTCTTTTCTGACATTTCGTACAGAGGCGTGCAAGGGTGGTTAAGACAAAAGTACTTTGTACGGAGGACTTCATGATCAGCTTTCGTTGATTCAGCGATTATCATTTACTATTCAGCAGATGATAAAGTTCAGCGATAGCTGAAGTCTTGTACTTGATACTTCACGTTGAGTGGACAAATCTGAGTCTTCGCTGATCCGCATCAGTTCATTAGTAGACTTGTCGCTGGTTCTTGAGCTTGATCTTCGACTTCAGCGTAGAACCTTTGTTGACGTGAAACTTGTCTTCAGGGATCATAAGTAAACAACTAACTTATCAGCGATCACCATAAGGACTGAACAGGCTCAGAGCATTATGGTGAACAGTGTTCGCTGAATGTTTAATTTAAAGAGCGAGAGTTCTTATCAGCGGTACTGTAAGATCTTAGTACTTATCAGCGATAGTGAAACTCTGATACATATTGTTTACTTACAATTTTCACTAAGTATTTAAGAGAGGGTCATTATCAAATCACTGAGGGTTTGGATCAACATTTTTCATGGGAGAAAGCCTTCAATTAGCTTTCTTCACATCTTTGGATGTCAGTGTTTCATACTGAACAACAGAGATGCCCTTGGAAAGTTTGATCCTAAGGCTGATGACGGAATCTTTCTTGGATACTCTTCAATCTCTAAAGCCTTCAGAGTCTTCAATCGAAGAAGACAAACTGTTGAAGAAACTATTCACGTCACTTTTGACGAATCCCGTTCAGCGAATTCTCGACCTTCTGCTGATACTGAAGAACTGAATCAATGGATGTTTTCACATCTTGGTGATTCAGAAGATATTGCCACTCCTCATACTCATACCGTTGAAGATGATAGTCCTACTATCATCCCAAACATGCAGAATAGTGAAGCTGAAACATCATGGGTCTCAGATGTTCCTTTAAACACTATACCTGCTTCTGAACCAAATGTCTCAGACATTCCATCTACTTCTCAGCAATCAGTGAATGAGATGACATCTGCACCTACTCCTCTCTTGGCTGATATTCCAGAAGTTGTTGAAGCTTCATCTTCAGCTCCTCCAGTCCAATTTGAGTCAGCGACTTATGCTCCTGCTCAGCGATGGACTGTAAATCACCCAATTGATCAAATCCTTGGTGATCCAAACGCTGGTGTTCAGACTCGACGAAGTGCAGGTAATATTTGTTTATTTGTTAACTTTATTTCTCTGATTGAACCAAAGAAAATAGATGATGCCCTCAAAGATCCAAACTGGGTCAGCGCCATGCAAGAAGAGCTGACTGAATTCGAAAGAAACAAAGTTTGGAAACTTGTTCGAAGACCAACTGACAAGACAGTGATAGGCACTAAATGGGTCTATCGAAATAAGTTGGACGAACATGGAACTGTAACCCGCAATAAGGCTCGACTTGTTGCTCAGGGATACAGACAAGAGGAAGGTATAGACTACGACGAAACATTTGCTCATGTAGCAAGACTAGAATCTATTCGTCTATTCTTAGCATATGTTGTACACAAAGACTTCAAAGTATATCAGATGGATGTTAAGTCAGCGTTCCTAAATGGAAAGCTGAATGAAGAAGTCTATGTAGAACAACCTCCAGGATTCTCTGATCCTAAGCGTCCAGGTTATGTTTATAAACTGGATAAGGCACTTTATGGCTTAAAGCAAGCTCCTCGTGCATGGTATGACACTCTATCATCTTATCTCCTGATTGCAAATTTTGAACGTGGTCAGATTGACAAAACTCTATTTTTTAGGAAAGTAAAAGGTCATATCATTCTTGTTCAAATATATGTCGATGATATTATATTTGGTTCTACTAACCCTGACCTTTGTACTCGCTTCTCTGAAAGGATGAAAGCAGAGTATAAAATGAGCATGATGGGTGAGCTAACATATTTCCTTGGTCTTCAGATAAAACAAAATGAAAAGGGAACTTTCATTAATCAGGGAAAGTATGTTAAAGATATGCTGAAGAAATTCGATTTAACTCAGAGTTCAGCTATGAAAACCCCTATGGCACCACCGCTGACACTAAACAAGGATTCAAATGGAATACCTGTTAATGTCACGCTGTACCGTAGGATGATCGGCTCTCTCTTGTATCTTACAGCTAGCCGACCTGATATTATGTACGCAACCTGTTTGTGTGCACGATATCAAGCTGAACCTATGGAATCTCATATGATCGCTGTAAAGCGAATCTTTCGTTACCTTAAGGGTAATGTGAACCTAGGTCTTTGGTATCCCAAGGACTCAGGGTTTGATCTAATCGCCTATTCAGATAGTGATTTTGCAGGTTGCAAATTGGATAGGAAAAGCACCACAGGAGGCTGTCAGCTCCTAGGTGGAAAGTTGGTGAGTTGGACAAGTAAAAAGCAAAATTCAGTGTCCACCTCAACTGCTGAAGCTGAGTATGTAGCCGCTGGAAGCTGTTGTTCTCAGGTCTTGTGGATGAGAAATCAACTACTGGACTATGACCTTCAGCTCTCAAAAATTCAAATCTATTGCGACAGCACAAGTGCTATCGCTATAGCCAACAATCCAGTGCTACACTCAAAGACAAAACACATCGAAATCAGGTATCATTTTATCAGAGATCATGTGATGAATGGTGATATAGAACTTCATTTTATCCCAACTGACTATCAGTTAGCTGATCTGTTCACCAAACCTCTTGATGAGACAAGATTCAACTTTCTCATCAGCGAGCTTGGAATGCTGAACTTTGAAGAATAAAATCTTCAGTGGTTCACATTTGATCAGCGATAGGATAAAATCAACTTGTATAACCCACTCTATCATTCTCTCTCTAAACAAAAATTAACTCGCTGATATCAAGGTATGTTTTCTCTCTTACTCGCTGACGTTCGCCTAGAACTCAAAGATTTCAAAACATCTTGCATCGCTGAATATCTCTTCCTTAACAGCGATACTTTGAAATTTCTTAAACCAACGCTGATATTTCTATTCAGTGCTTCATATTTTCAAAAGTGTCCCTGAGCTTTCAAAACCTCAGAGACATCCTAAAATATGAAAGGACAGTTGTGACGTCATCGCAATGGATAAGCCCTAACACGTTCTTTTTCTGACACACGTTTGCACGTTTCGTTTACCGTCCAATCAAATAAAAAACACGTGTCCGTGTCATGATGAAAATCTTTTCCCGCTCAAGATTTTCTCTCTCTCTACTGTCTCTATATAAACCATTTTGGGTTTATATTTTTCTCTTTACGCGAAAAACTTCTCCTCCAAGCAAGAAAAAGATTTACTGTTGCATTTTGAGCTCTCAAATTTTCCAGAAACTGTTCATCTTCTTCCTTGACGAACCAGGTTAATACTCTTATTATTTACCTACATTACTTGTTTATGATCTTATTCTTTGCTTTTAACAGATCAAACAAAAGAACTTTTATAAAATGAAATCATTTTCTGTTCATGATTTTATGAATACAACCTTCATGGTTGTTCTTCAAGTTTATATCAAAACTCGTAAACTTGTTCTTCATATGTTTTTATCAGTGGTACTGTAAGATCTTAGTACTTATCAGCGGTACTGTAAGATCTTAGTACTTATCAGCGATAGTGAAACTCTGATACATATTGTTTACTTACAATTTTCACTAAGTATTTAAGAGAGGGTCATTATCAAATCACTGAGGGTTTGGATCAACAATCTCCCCCTATTTGATTATGACATAGCAACAAAGAAAATTGCTATTTAATGAAAACATAAGGATAAAAAGAACTCATAAAATATTTGTCCCTTTTACTGTTTTCTGGGATCTTTTCAGTACTGATGGAGTAAAGTACGTTCGCTGAAATCTTTCTTTAAATCTTTGAATCAGGTTACAATGAAGAACAGAAAGATTACAAGTACAAGCGAAATAATTTACAAGTACAGAAGGATAACTGATACAATAGAGAAAAAGGCGATTATATCAGTTTTCAAAAGGTTCTTCCTTAATGAGAAGTTCATCAAGGGTCGTCTTTTCAGTGGGGATCATCCAGTCAGGAACCGTTACACCTCGTTTTCTTTTGTTCAGCGCTTCTTGAAAGATCAAGGGTTTTAGGTGTCGTGCCTGAATGTCTTTTCTGAAGTCACACCAGTAGATAAGATCTCTAAGCTGTTCGATTGGAGTGATTGGAAGCTCAGCGATCCGTTGAAAGCATTTACGTCCGTCGTAGTCAAGAAAGAATATTCCATAAGGATTACTGATGACTTTACCAGGGACGAAAAGTTCACATGGTGGCAAAGAGATGTCAAGGGCAGATAGATCAGGACCAAGCACTTCAGCGCGAGAGAAACCAATTCCAGTTTCATTTCATATGACAGGACCTGAGTTTGAATCTTGACGTTTCTTCTTTGGAGAGCCCCCTTTTCTTTTCAGCTTTAGATCAGGAACAGGAGGAATATCCACACAAGAAGATATCAAATCGATCTGTCTGTTTATCAGCTTTTCGAAATGATCCTTGTACTTAGATTGTGATGATTGGATAGCTAACCTCATCTCCAGCCATTCAGAGAGACCATACCTTTTTACAGTGTCAACGCGAAAGGTTTCAGTTTGGCCATCTTCTCTGAACAGTTTGATGTCAACAATAGGTACTCCGATAGAGGTTCTTCCAGAGATGAATACCTTGTTGATCTTTGCTGGACGATATCTGAAGTGAATTTTCTCTTTACACCAGATCAGGGTGGTCTGAGAAACTTCAGTTTTCTTTTCCACGATCTTCTGGGCTTCTTCCCAAAGTTTTCGTTGGATTTGAATGGGAACACGCTTCAGTTTGGGATCTTTGACAGATTCTTGAGTGAGCTTGATGGCGTATTCTCTGTCTTTCTCTTCAGCTTCCTTCCTTTCAGCGATGAGGCGTTCAGCTCTAAGGTGTTCCTGGTATTCAGCTTTTGAGATTCTGAACTTAGGAGGAACTGAAGGCAGTTGATCAAGCCTTAGAATAATTCGCTGATCCTCGAATCGCTTTATTATTTCTTCTCTTCTCTTTTGATCCTCTTCACTCAGCCTTTGAGGAGCTGAGGAAGGTCTGTTTCTGTGTGAGAGAGGTTGTTCTTCTGGTTCATCAGTCTCAGAGATCAAATCCAAGACTAAGATTATTTCATCAGCAGCAGCTGGCTTTATTTGTGAAGTCGCAACAGTAGAACCTTCAGCGACATCCTCAAACAGGGGAGAGGACTAGCTGAAACGCAACGATATTACAAATAAGAACTGGGTAGAAGAACTTAGGTAGAAAAGATAGAAAAAGAATGTGGATGTGTAGAGAGGATGTGGAGTAGAGAACTGATTGTGTATAGAGATGTTCAGGGAAGGAATATAAGTAAAGTTTAGTGTACCTGACAAACCGGCTTTTCAAGCAAGATCGCCAGATTTTCATCTTCAGCGAGGCCTTTGCCTTTGCTTTTCTCAGCGCCAGAGGCTGAGGGCTTTGTCTTTGTCTTCTCCCCTGGTAGTTCTTTTATTGAGATTCCTTTAAGAGCTTTGGTTCGAGGAGCAGGTTTGACGATAAAGAAATCATCGTCATCTTCATCGTCATCATCATTATTCCTTGGAGAGGAGGATGGTTCATCTTCAGGGATGTCGATGTCTTCATCTTCTTCTGCTTCGGATTCCTCAGCATCTTCTTCGAGTTGCTCCCCCTCAGATACAGAAGCGAGCTTCTCGGTTCCCTCAGGGTTTTCATCTCCCTGAGGTCCAGCGGTTAGATCTTCATTCCTCTCTCCCCTGATAGATTCATCATGGGAAAGGTCTTCAGCGCTCTTGTTCAGATCTTCAGCGCTTTTCTCAAGATTTCAAGCGCTCTTCTCCCCGGTATGTTCAGCGCTCTTCTCCCCCTCTTTTTCATGATGACCGGGGGAGGAATGGGCAGACTAAGCATTGGTGTTATCTCTGTCTTCGGGGCCAGAGATTTTCACACAACCTTCAAGCTTTGCTATTCTGTCTTCTAGGCCAGAAATAGCAGGCGTGATTTTCTTCAGCTCTGTGCGATCCGCCTCTGTGAAAGATTCCAAAATAGGGACAGGGGCAGGAGCAGGAGCTGGACTATTTGCCTTGTGGACCAGCGTCTCGATCATCGTCTTCATAGAACTAACGTCGGTCTTTACAGAGCCTAAGTCAGTCTTGACCTCTGACATATCACCCTCGAATTTTCCAACCGATGTCTTCAGCGTTGTTACTTCGCTGGACATGGTCGAAACTGAGTTTTTGAGGCTGGTGTAGTCAGTGTAGATGTCAGAGAGCACCTTGGCAAAATCGCTGAGCGTCTTATCAAGGCTCTTGATGTCTTCAGTGGAAGCTTTCTTCTCCACCACCGTTGTCAGCTTTGTCAAATTCCCTCCAGCGTTTGTTACAGCTGTTGAGTTGTTGGAGAGTGTGGTGGTGAGACTGGTCAGCTTTGTTTCCACGGACTTCAGAGAGGCGTTGATGTCTCCCAAATTAGGACCTGTAACATATAAGTACTTGTGAACAAAGGAAAGCTCAGAAGTTTCAGGTTTAGTTACAGTGTTTAAGGTGGGATTTGTACCTGCAGGAGGATTGATGAACTCGTCAAAGTTGCAAGTTCCTGAATAATGTTCCATATCCTCTTCGAAAGTACGGTGAGGTATGGTGATCTCTGCAGGTCCTTTCTTCATCATTTGTTGAGAAGCGTCAGCAGTGGCTTTTGGAATGATGGCATCTCCAGTGATCTTTGGAGGAGTGTCCAAGTGAGTGGAGGGAGAAGCGAAGGTTAAGATTGGGGTTCGGGTTCTGAGTTCAGCGTTGGAATCGCTGACAATCACTTCATCAGTCTTTTGAGAGACTGAGGGAGGTTGGGTAGTTTCCAAGTTTCTAACCTCAGCGTTTGGAGACGCTGAAGTCTGGATTGGAGGGATGGCTTGAACGGGTGTGGCAGAGCGTACCACGGAACTTTCCTTCAGCTCGTTAGAGTGAGCTGAGGAGTCTTCAGCATGGAAATGCTGGGGTTGCTCCTTGGTTTTCTTGATCCTTTTGGAATCAAGTTGGGTGTGTGAGGGTTTCCTTTTCTTAGAAGGAGAGGATTTTGTGGCCGGGGTATCAGCGATAGGTCTTGTCGCTGAAGGAGCCACAGAAAGCGGAGAATTTAGAAGAGTGAGAAGAGTAGAGAGACGTACCTCATTGGCGACAGGCTTGAAGTCGAGAACCTTAGGGCCAATCTGAGAAAGTTTCAGATCACCCTCTTCAGGATAGCTGTCCTTTAGGCCATATTGAAAGATGGCGCTGGTGAATCGTGGGTAAGGAACCCATGCTGGTCTGTCAGCGGCAGAATCGACACGTTGAATCAGGTCATCATAAATAATGGAGGCCCAGTCAATGTGTAGACCTTTCAGCAGTGCGTATCCCATGGACTGCTGAGGTTGGGCGGCTTGATCAGAAGATCCGGATTTCGCTGTCATGCAACTGATCAGGTGAGCGAAGATGAAATTCATCTCGCTGGGCATCTTGGATTTCTTTATTAGCGTCAGTTTCTTCTCAGGCTTCTTGTCCCTTCCAATATCCCAGATATAACCCATTGCGTCAAGGAAAGCAATGATTGCTTCTCTGTCAGCATGCTTTTTATGGTCAGGGAATGGAACGAAGGGTTTTTCTTTGGTAGCATTTGGGAAGTTCAGGGCTTTTCGGATTATGGCGGGGGTTATCTTGATGGTGCCATACTCAGTATCGCTGAGTATGCAGTCGATGGTTTTGGATGGATCTTTGGCAGAGGTTAGCTCAGTGTGTCTGGCAGAGTACCAGAACTGGGATAAGAGCCGCTGACTGGCAGGAGGTGTTATGGTCAGGGCTGTGTAGATGGGGCTGTTCTTCAGAAAACTTACATCATCGTCCAAATGTGATACTTGCTTCCGAGGAGGAAACTCGAGAAGAGCTGAGAGGTTGTTGGCCTTAGTCCAATCTAGTTGATCCAACTCGAACTTAACCTGAGGGGCTTTGAAGATATCCATTTCCTCAGAGTCAGCGGAGATGGACTCAGCGGTAACATTCAACTTTGAAGTTGCCATTTCACTGTATTATCAGTTCAACCAAAGATGTTAATAAGAATTATCTTAATGTGGAAATAAATTTCCATTAAGATTTTTCGAATTTTGTCCATTTCATTCAGACAAAAATGTCTTAATGAAGATTAGGGTTTTTCTTGATTTTTGAAATGAAATGTAAAACCCATAAAGTCTTGTATTCCACTTTCTAAAAGAAAACTGGATACGAATGAAGAACAAGTTTAAGATTTAGATTTAAAACTTTAAGAACAACCATGAAATGGTTGTGTTTATAAAACCATGAAAGAAATGATTTTATTTTTGAGTTCTTTTGTTTGATCTTGTGTAAAACAATGATAAGATCGAAAACAAGTTATCTGCATTTGAAAAGTAAGAACATATTAACCTTGAAGTTTTGATGATGAAGATGATGAACAGTTCTTGAGGTTTTTGAGAGCACAAATGCAACCGAGGATTCTTTCTTGCGAAGGAAGATTTGATCGCGTAAAAGACAAATATAAACAAAGAGTTGTTTATATAGGGATTTTTAGAGAGAGAAAACCTTGAGTGGGAAAAGGTTTTCATCATGACACGGACACGTGTTTGCATTTGATTGGAAGTTTGAACGAAACGTGCAAACGTGTGTCAGAAAGAAATCGTGCCTAGTGTAATCCTTTGCAATGACGTCACAACTGTCCTTTCACATTCTTTTAGGATGTCTCTGAGGTTTTGAAAGCTCAGGGACTCTTTTGAAAAACATGAAGCACTGAATAGAAAATATCAGTGAAGATTTAAAGAACTTTCAAAATATCGCTGTTAAGGAAGAGATATTCAGCGATGTAATTTATTTTGAAATCTTGCATTTACATACGATTGTCAGAGAGAAAACATACCTGGATATCAGTTTAACCAAGTTTATTCAGAGAGAAGATGATGAAATGGATTATATAAGTTGATTTTATCCCGAATGCTATACAAGTTTGTATAAACATATCGCTGATCAAATGTGAACCGCTGAAGATTTTACTCTTCAAAGTTCAGCATTCCAAGCTCGCTGATGAGAAAGTTGAATCTTGTCTCATCAAGAGGTTTGGTAAATAAATCAGCTAACTGATAATCAGTTGGGATAAAATGAAGTTCTATGTAACGTCCCGAAAATTACAAGCAAATTTAAATTTTTAAATAAACAATTCATTGATAACAACTCATTAAATGATCCCAACGTTTCGTTTGCAAACACATAACTAATATCTTTATAAAATAAAACCAGCGGAATAAACGTTTAATTATCAAAATCATAAAGCAACCATCTCTCCTCGCGCGCCAGTGTGTACTCGTCACGCCTTGGAGCCGCCCGTACCTGAAACCACAGTTTATTGGGAAAGGGTAAGCACGAAGCTTAGTGAATTCCAACACATGCGCAGATAGGAATTATATACACATCACCCCTATCCGCACATAAGCAACAACATCACAGTTACATAAAACGAGTAAACATCTACAAGTAATTATGTATCCAACACCTCAGTACCATCGAGGCCTCGGTCCCACCGAATTGTAATGTATCCAACACCTCAGTACCATCGAGGCCTCGGTCCCACCGAATTGTAATGTATCCAACACCTCAGTACCATCGAGGCCTCGGTCCCACCGAATTGTAATGTATCCAACACCTCAGTACCATCGAGGCCTCGGTCCCACCGAATTGTAATGTATCCAACACCTCAGTACCATCGAGGCCTCGGTCCCACCGAATTGTAATGTAACCAACACCTCAGTACCATCGAGGCCTCGGTCCCACCGAATTGTAATGTAACACATTTATACCAAGCATTCAAACCAATCAAATATTACACACCACAAACAACTAGTTCACACCACAAAGACAATAGTACATACAAACTATTATGACATGCATACAACCCCTAACTACACAGTGAGAGAACTCACCTCGAATGCGCGCCCAGCTTAATAACACAATTCAAGCTTCACAATTACGGTCACTTCCCATCACCTAAATGCATGTTAAAACGTGTCAATACGAGACCCGGACCCTATGACACGACACACGCTTAAACCGTCACTAAAACTATTTTTCCGTTCTCACTAAACAGGTCTGTTCGGGACCTGTTTCGACCCCTTTAAACCCAGAAAATTCCCAATATTATTTCGTGACCAGAAAGTACTCTGAGTTAGGGTTCCAAGGACATATTATACGCCTCCTAACGATTTTTCTACAATTTACTACGGATTTTACAAAAACAGTTTCCGAAACAGCGAAATTCAGCACCTTTCAGTATAAAACGACAAATCGACCCATGCTACGTCCCGAACTGGGTTTTGCACAAAACACAGAAAAGTTTCTAGACTCAAAAAGGAAACTTTTGACACCGGTTTCACCCCAAACCGAGTTACGAGCAGAAAGTTATGATTTTCGCGAGATCAAGGCAGATTCCAGAAGTTTTCACATGAAATGACGAAACACCGAACTTGCGACCACTTTTTCGCCTAGTTAGAGACTGAACCAGTTTTTCGCTAAAACACGGAAAACGTGCTCGACCCTGAACTTGAACCGTGGGCGCCAGTTTCGGCTCAAACGGAGTTACGACGGAAAAGTTATGGTTACATGAAAACTGGACAGAAAACTAATTTTCACATCAAAATGGCGATTGTAATTACGGTTACGCGATTATGGTTACGGGTTAGGGTCTAGCTAACAATGGTTTACGAAAGCTGGACAACACCCGGCACCACCCACTGCCACCTCCGGCCGTGGTGGTCACCGGCGGCGGCGGCGGTATTTCCGGCGACTCTTATATACACGCACACGCACGCACACCCTCACGCACACCACTCCATCCTCACACCACCGCTCTCCTCACTCCCGATCATCCCACGCAAGAATGACACATACACCCACACAACCCGCCGCCCACCCACGGCCACCACAGCGGCGGCGTGCGGCGGTGGTTGTTCCACCGGAAAAACGAAAAGGAAAGCGAAACGAAGAAACGACTTACCTTGCGACGTCTACCCTCTTCCCCTCGACTTCTCCGACGAAAGGTGGTGTTGGCGGCGACCTCCGGCGGCAGCAGCGACGATCCTCCGGCGTCTCTCTCTCTCTCTCTCTCTTCGTTTCTCTTGTTCTCTTCCTCTCTCTCTTCTCGCTATCTCTCTCTCTCGTCGTTCCTATCTCACTGCCGCACACAAGGAAACGAGAAGAGTCGCTAGTAGGGTTTAGGGAAATAGTTGGTTGCTTGATTCATAAGGAAAGAAGAAAACGAGAAGGAAATTTCAGCAACAAGTTCCATAAATTGCACCCTTAGCCCCTCAACTACACCTTATCTCACAATCTACACCAAAAGACACGAATGCTAACATTTTGGTCCTTTTTGACACCAAACCACTAACCAAAACAATTAAAGATAAACATTTTAAATTATCAAAATTAATTAATAAACATACCGGGACACGGGCTTTACAACTCTCCCCCGCTTGAATTAGACTTCGTCCTCGAAGTCTATGCCCGTGAATAGCTCTGGATAGCTCTCCCTCATCTCAACCTCAGGTTCCTAAGTCCACTTGAAACCTCTTCTAAACTTCTCGAATACTATTCTTACTAACGTACTCTTTCTAAGACACTGGGATTATGATCGGCAGAACACCCCGACAATTGAAATCATTCCTAGCCAAGCGACTACGGTTGTCCCCCAACCTTAGATATTCCATACATCCCGGGTCAAATCTCAAGCTCTAACCACTCTAAAGCTGCTCACCAGTATACCCTACAGGATACTCGATTACGATCCCTCCTATCATTAATTGACGATTAACTTCTACGAATTCTAATAGGCTCCAAAGATTTTCAATAACTTATATTTAACAAAACATCGACCCCTTGCCGAACATCGGTCCCACCGATTACAATAACAAACATCGGCCACCCGCCGAACATCGGTCCAACCGATTACCGTAACAATCATCGGCCACCCGCCGAACATCGGTCCAACCGATTACAATAACAAACATCGGCCACCCGCCGAACATCGGTCCAACCGATTACAATAACAAACATCGGCCACCCGCCGAACATCGGTCCAACCGATTACAATGAATCACATAAGCGTGGTATTATCCTAGACACTAACACAAATAGATATCCCCCACAACCAAATCAACTAACACACACGTAGGTCATTCCACCATAACCATTCATCACAAGTGATCATTTCAGGGTTACTACTACCATCACCATGATTATCTTAAAATCGGCTACAACTCTCCGATTATACTAAAGGTGTTTGGCCTCAAGCCCAAAAGTCGACACCTAAATATACCACCTACCTCAAAGTGGTTGATGCGCATTTATTCTCATAATAATAAAGGGCATCAATCCCTTAACCGATACTATTCGGCCTACAGTACTAACGCGCGTGGAATACCTACCTTCGACCGATGACGTATCATCCACACTTGCTCTACGAAGCCAAGTCACACCGTATCGGGGATACACCTTGACGTCTACTTCTCAGGTAACGCCTCAAGACCCAGCACACCGGAACTACCTCCCAGGTAAGTGCCCACAACTATATCCTCCTAGTACTTACTGGAAAGTCTAGGTTAAAACACATGAATACCGGGGTCCCACCCCGAGATACCCAACCGACCATTACCAACGACTGACTATCGTGTCTAAGGATCCAAAGCAAACAGCCTACCAACAACATGCCTATTCCTGATTGACTCACTCACCCAAACATGCAAACACTCAACGTGCAAAGAAAGTCAAACGGTGCGACAAAAACAACTCATCAACTAGACTCCACATCGAGCCATTAACACCGGGCAATAGGCCCATGACTAACTCTAAGTCAAAACCGAGCAAAATGCTCCACGCTTGCTAGACCCATAGGTTGGAAAATGCGTTTAAACAAAGTTTAAGCAAGCAATACTCTGAAATCAACCTTAGTCCCAGACTCAACACGGGTTAAACAAAAGAGTTTTCCAAAAGGACTCACACCCTAAAATTCTCGAAATGACACATGACACTTAAAAGCACATTTCCCCAAATGGTTTACAAAATCATTTACAAAATATTTTCAACATCAGGATTTTCATCTCAAAAAGATCGTATGCAATAAAACTACTATTACCTGATCGATAGTTACGCAAAACTGGACACGCTCGTCCCACATAGGAAAATCATGTTGAAAATCGTTCCATTGCAGTTCAGTTTACTCACACAAAAGCAAAGCGTAATAAATAATTTCTTTAAAATGAACCGCCTCGATTCCAGTATGGATTAACTCACGTCGTGCACTTAAAGTAACCGCTTGACCTTAAACAGGGTCCGACAAAGGTGTGCACATAATTCAAAATAAGTTTCACGACAATTGATTCAAAAATTCTTCTTTTTGATCATAAAATGACGTGGCACAGGGTTCGCCACCAATTTTTCGCGCGTCAGCTAGTCACACAAAACGATGACACGGTTTACAAATATATTTTTGTTAAAACACAACTGTCTCGTGTAAGTTTCAAACTTGAAGACAGAAACCAATCCGCTTCTAATAATTGGGAATAACGACTGAAACCTCATAAAATCTCAAACTGGGGGCAGGCATGCAAGCTTGTAACACTTCCTCAAGTTTCGTACTTGGGACATATAACATCAAAACATCATAGTTTAAAAAAATGTATTTATCGAAAATGCTCAAAATACTCGTTTCCTCCAAAGCAAAAGTTTTTAATTTCCCCAAAAAAATGATCGGTAATTCTGAATTAATCGAATGTCAAAAATCTACGCATTTATATTTCCAAAATATAACACCTTGTAATCGTATGCATGATGTTCACAACATTAAAACACTCCTTGGATCAAATGGTCTTTCATTTCGACAAAAAGGAACTAAAACATTTTCATGCACGACTCGTTCATCAAAATGTCGAGAACAAAGGTTACCCCAGTATGCATACCCCTAAGTCGATAAATCGCATTTTCAAGGAAATGTCAATAAAACCTTTAGCTGACTAAAAAGCGCACTAAACAACTCCTTATGCAATGTTACCAAAATTCCTCCATGCATCACTTATGTCACGCATGAATCAATCCCCACACTGAACTATTTGCAATAAAACACTTAGTAATACAAACTCTCGAACGAAAAGTTAAGCGACACCGGTATTCCAAACTCATTTTAAACAAATCACCAAAATAGCCTTTATACAGACATCGTGGAATGTAACTTTTCGTCTCAACTCTAACACATGTGGAGGAGTTCCAATGTTAGAGTCTCAAGCCGTAGTCACTTACCCAACATCTTAACCACCTCAAAACATGGATAACATCGTACCCGAAGGAACCGTTGGAAAATAAAAAAATGAAACAATCTTTTACAAAGTTTTCAACTCCCGTGATAAAACGGTTTCAAGCATTTTCAAAACTATAGTTCGAAATCTTGTGTGTGCTAAACATTTCCCAAAGTTTCAAAACACAATCCATATAAGGATTGGAAACACAAGGATTAGTTAATGCAATCCTATTTTCAAAATAAACTATGTGCATGACTCAGTCGACATTCAACGTCTCGACTCATGCTCCTCTCCACCTTTCCAATCCACTATCGTCCTCCGGACATTTAAACCTCTTAGGGCAAGCTGAAAAATTACGTCAAATAATCCCTACGATTTTTCCTTAAATCCAAGTCGGCTCTATAAGCCTATGACTCTAGCACAATCTTCCATCTTGGCCCGAACTGATCTGCTTACAACAAATATCATCCTTATCGTCACTCCAAGTGACTAATACTATAATCGTCTTTCTATTCCAACGACTACTAGTTTAGGACCTTCATCACTACCCCCAACGATCATCACCTCAAAACACTTCGAGTACACACCTGTACTAGTAGGTTTACTATAGTTGTTCCTACTTGTGATGGCTATTCTGGGTAGATAATACAACGCGTTATTAGCACATAACAACGCACACTAACAACACTCACGCCCAACTCCTCGGATTCCTCGTGACTTCCCCGACTCGAGCATTGATCTTGTGCTTCCGGTAGTAGGAGCTCTACTACTACCTTCCACACCTATCATCGCTCGTTCCGAGTCTCATCCCGAGGGTCCAAGTAGTTTCTCGCCGAAACTTTACACATAAAATAATTTATCCACACATGCCAGTTCAAGAACATATCCTAAACAGGCAACTCATACAACTACTGTATATATAAAACCATCGGTCTCCCCGATCAGACAACCACAATTGTATACATAATAAACCATCGGTCACCCCGATCATACAACAACAATTAAATATATAAATAACCATATGCCTGCACCAGCATATATATACATCCACCCTTCCTAGCTCCCTAGGAATTTCCTCTTATCCCACTACCCTTGCTACTACCGAATCCCTACTAATTATGACGAGTGACCTCGCGAATACCCGATTATATGCAGTGCGAAATAAATAGACAGTCGAATACAAGACTCTATCCTAGAACGGTTGGACTCAAACAAGAGCTGCGCAATAGAACTAAATCGAATATTCTAAGGCTATAAATCTCTTACTGCATACAACCTAGAGGGCATCCACTTAGTAACCTATCATAATTCGCATAAATTTCTAATAGCAAGTAGTTCAACATACAACATAGTGTCCACAACAGGCAATCTAGCATGCATACTCTATGATCTAGAAAGCAATAAAACACTAAGTACTGTACCTTTTCCCCTGGCTCCGGCTGACTGTACACACTGCGCCATCGATCACCGTTTCCCAAACGGGTTTTCCTTTCTTTTATTTTCCAAAAAAGATTTAATAAAGAATTTGAAAATTTCCCAGCCGCAACTTGAGACCAAACACACCGAGGTGCGTTTGATTCACTCAAGCTGTGCTCTGATACCAAGTTGTAACGTCCCGAAAATTACAAGCAAATTTAAATTTTTAAATAAACAATTCATTGATAACAACTCATTAAATGATCCCAACGTTTCGTTTGCAAACACATAACTAATATCTTTATAAAATAAAACCAGCGGAATAAACGTTTAATTATCAAAATCATAAAGCAACCATCTCTCCTCGCGCGCCAGTGTGTACTCGTCACGCCTTGGAGCTGCCCGTACCTGAAACCACAGTTTATTGGGAAAGGGTAAGCACGAAGCTTAGTGAATTCCAACACATGCGCATATAGGAATTATATACACATCACCCCTATCCGCACATAAGCAACAACATCACAGTTACATAAAACGAGTAAACATCTACAAGTAATTATGTATCCAACACCTCAGTACCATCGAGGCCTCGGTCCCACCGAATTGTAATGTATCCAACACCTCAGTACCATCGAGGCCTCGGTCCCACCGAATTGTAATGTATCCAACACCTCAGTACCATCGAGGCCTCGGTCCCACCGAATTGTAATGTAACCAACACCTCAGTACCATCGAGGCCTCGGTCCCACCGAATTGTAATGTAACACATTTATACCAAGCATTCAAACCAATCAAATATTACACACCACAAACAACTAGTTCACACCACAAAGACAATAGTACATACAAACTATTATGACATGCATACAACCCCTAACTACACAGTGAGAGAACTCACCTCGAATGCGCGCCCAGCTTAATAACACAATTCAAGCTTCACAATTACGGTCACTTCCCATCACCTAAATGCATGTTAAAACGTGTCAATACGAGACCCGGACCCTATGACACGACACACGCTTAAACCGTCACTAAAACTATTTTTCCGTTCTCACTAAACAGGTCTGTTCGGGACCTGTTTCGACCCCTTTAAACCCAGAAAATTCCCAATATTATTTCGTGACCAGAAAGTACTCTGAGTTAGGGTTCCAAGGACATATTATACGCCTCCTAACGATTTTTCTACAATTTACTACGGATTTTACAAAAACAGTTTCCGAAACAGCGAAATTCAGCACCTTTCAGTATAAAACGACAAATCGACCCATGCTACGTCCCGAACTGGGTTTTGCACAAAACACAGAAAAGTTTCTAGACTCAAAAAGGGAACTTTTGACACCGGTTTCACCCCAAACAGAGTTACGAGCAGAAAGTTATGATTTTCGCGAGATCAAGGCAGATTCCAGAAGTTTTCACATGAAATGACGAAACACCGAACTTGCGACCACTTTTTCGCCTAGTTAGAGACCGAACCAGTTTTTCGCTAAAACACGAAAAACGTGCTCGACCCTGAACTTGAACCGTGGGCGCCAGTTTCGGCTCAAACGGAGTTACGACGGAAAAGTTAGGGAGTGTTTGGTTCGCGGAATGGAATTCGATGGAATTGGAATTCATCAAGGAATTTGACTTTGAAGGAATTGGAATGGAATTTGATGGAATTTGACCACGCATTTTAGTCGCGTTTGGTTGGATGAAATTTTTAAAGGAATTGGAATCTTTTTGTTTGGTTCACCGAATTCAATTTTGGAATTGGAATTGGAATTGGAATTAAATATCAACAAATGTTATATTATGATTTTTCTATTATTATTTCTAAATTATAAATATGTTAAATTATTTAAATTACAGTTCATTTAAAAAAAGAAAAATTATCATTTAATTAAATTAATTAAATAAATGAAATGAAATAAAAAAAGAAAAATACGTTAAAGTATCATTGGATTAAGGCAAGATTCCATCGAGATGAAATGAAATCCATTGGTTTAGCTGTGGAATGGTGAATTCAATCAATTAAGGATTTTGTTGGAATCTGAAGGATTCCGTCACTTGCATTCTGTGAACCAAACAGTGTCATGGAATTTGGTCAATGGAATTGGTCATTCCAATTCCTTCAAATTCCTTTCAATTCCATGAACCAAACAGCCCCTTATGGTTACATGAAAACTGGACAGAAAACTAATTTTCACATCAAAATGGCGATTGTAATTACGGTTACGCGATTATGGTTACGGGTTAGGGTCTAGCTAACAATGGTTTACGAAAGCTGGACAACACCCGGCACCACCCACTGCCACCTCCGGCCGTGGTGGTCACCGGCGGCGGCGGCGGTATTTCCGGCGACTCTTATATACACGCACACGCACGCACACCCTCACGCACACCACTCCATCCTCACACCACCGCTCTCCTCACTCCCGATCATCCCACACAAGAATGACACATACACCCACACAACCCGCCGCCCACCCACGGCCACCACAGCGGCGGCGTGCGGCGGTGGTTGTTCCACCGGAAAAACGAAAAGGAAAGCGAAACGAAGAAACGACTTACCTTGCGACGTCCACCCTCTTCCCCTCGACTTCTCCGACGAAAGGTGGTGTTGGCGGCGACCTCCGGCGGCAGCAGCGACGATCCTCCGGCGTCTCTCTCTCTCTCTCTTCGTTTCTCTTGTTCTCTTCCTCTCTCTCTTCTCGCTATCTCTCTCTCTCTCGTCGTTCCTATCTCACTGCCGCGCACAAGGAAACGAGAAGAGTCGCTAGTAGGGTTTAGGGAAATAGTTGGTTGCTTGATTCATAAGGAAAGAAGAAAACGAGAAGGAAATTTCAGCAACAAGTTCCATAAATTGCACCCTTAGCCCCTCAACTACACCTTATCTCACAATCTACACCAAAAGACACGAATGCTAACATTTTGGTCCTTTTTGACACCAAACCACTAACCAAAACAATTAAAGATAAACATTTTAAATTATCAAAATTAATTAATAAACATACCGGGACACGGGCTTTACATTCTATATCACCATTCATCACATGATCTCTGATAAAATGATATCTGATTTCTATGTGTTTTGTCTTTGAGTGTAGCACTGGATTGTTTGCTATAGCGATGGCACTAGTGCTGTCGCAATAGATTGGAATTTTGGAGAGCTGAAGATCATAGTCTAGTAGCTGATTTCTCATCCACAAGACTTGAGAGCAACAGCTTCCAGCGGCTACATATTCAGCTTCAGCTGTGGAAGTGGACACTGAGTTTTGCTTCTTACTTGTCCAACTTACCAGCTTTCCACCCAGGAGCTGACATCCTCCTGTGGTGCTTTTCCTATCCATTTTGCAACCTGCAAAATCACTGTCTGAATAGGCGGTTAGATCGAATCCTGAGTCTTTGGGATACCAAAGACCTAGGTTCGCTGTACCCTTAAGATATCGAAAGATTCGCTTTACAACTTTCATATGGGATATCTTAGGTTCAGCTTGATATCGTGCACACAAGCATGTTGCAAACATAATATCGGGTCGGCTAGCTGTAAGATACAATAGTGAGCCGATCATCCCACGGTACAGCGTGACATTGACAGGAACACCCTTTGTGTCCTTATCAAGTATCAGCGGTGGTGCCATAGGGGTTTTCATAGCTGAACTTTCAGTTAAGTCGAATTTTTTCAGCATATCTTTAACATACTTTCCCTGATTTATGAAAGTTCCCTTTTCAGTTTGCTTAATCTGAAGACCAAGGAAATATGTTAGTTCACCCATCATGCTCATTTTATACTCATCTTTCATTCTATCAGCGAAACGAGTACAAAGCTCAGGGTTAGTAGAACCAAATATAATGTCATCAACATATATTTGAACTAAAATGATATGACCTTTCACTTTTCTAAAAAATAAAGTTTTGTCAATCTTACCTCGCTCAAATTTTTCAATATGGAGATAAGTAGAGAGAGTATCATACCACGCACGAGGAGCTTGCTTTAAGCCATAAAGTGCCTTGTCCAGTTTATAAACATAACCTGGACGCTTAGGATCTGAGAATCCTGGAGGTTGTTCCACATACACTTCTTCATTCAGCTTTCCATTCAGAAACGATGACTTAACATCCATCTGATGTACAGTGAAGTTTTTGTGTACAACATATGCTAAGAAAAGACGAATAGATTCAAGTCTTGCTACTGGAGCAAAAGTTTCGTCATAATCTATGCCTTCCTCTTGTCTGTATCCCTGAGCAACAAGACGAGCTTTGTTGCGAGTTACAGTACCATGTTCGTCCAACTTGTTTCGATAGACCCATTTAGTGCCTATCACCGTTTTGTCAGTTGGTCTCCGAACAAGTTTCCAAACTTTGTTTCTTTCGAATTCAGTCAGCTCTTCTTGCATAGCGCTGACCCAGTTTGGATCTCTGAGGGCATCATCTATTTTCTTTGGTTCAGTTAGAGAAATAAAGTTAACAAATAAACAAATATTACCTGCACTTCTACGAGTCTGAATACCAGCGTTGGGATCACCAAGAATTTGATCGATTGGGTTATTTATAGTCCATCGCTGAGCAGGAGCATACGTCGCTGATTCAGTCTGAACTGGAGAAACTGAAGATGAGGCTTCAACTACTTCTGGATTATCAGCTAAGAGAGGAATGTTTTCATTTGTCACTTCATTCACTGATTGCTGAGAAATAGATGGAATTTCTGAGACATTTGGATCAATTGCAGGTATAGTGTTTATAGGAACAGCTGAGACCCAAGATGTTTTAGCTTCACTATTCTGCATATTTGGAATGATAGTAGGACCATCATTTTCTACGGTGTGAGCATGAGGAGTGGGAATATCTTCTGAATCACCAAGATGAGAAAACATCCATTGATTCAGTTCTTCTGTATCAGCGTTCGGTTTAGAGTTCGCTGAACGGGATTCGTCAAACGTGACGTGAATAGTTTCTTCTACAGTTTGTCTTCTACGGTTGAAGACTCTGAAGGCTTTGGAGACTGAGGAGTATCCAAGAAAGATTCCATCATCAGCCTTAGGATCAAACTTTCCAAGGGCATCTCTGTTGTTTAGTATGAAACACTGACATCCAAAGATGTGAAGAAAGCTGATTGAAGGCTTTCTCCCATGAAAAAGTTCATAGGCTGTCTTTTTGAATCTTTTAACTATCAGCGACCTGTTTTGCGTAAAACAAGCAGTGTCGACAGCTTCTGCCCAAAACTGAGTAGGCAGGTGAGAATCGCTGAGCATTGAACGTGCAGCTTCAATAATTGTTCTATTTCTTCTTTCAACGACTCCATTTTGTTGCGGTGTTCTCACTGACGAAAAGTTGTGAGAAATACCCTTACTCTCAAGGAAGGAATCAAGAGAACTGTTTTTGAATTCGGTTCCATGATCACTCCTTATTGAGCGAACAGTCATGTTGTTCAGAGTTTCCATCTTCTGAACAAAGGTGATGAGTTCGTCAGGGGTGTCACTCTTAGAACGGAGAAACATTACCCATGTGTAACGAGAGAATTCATCAACTATGACCAGCGTATATTTCTTTCCAGCGATGGATTATTTGTTAACAGGGCCAAACAAATCCATATGGAGTAATTGTAGAGGAGATGACACTGAGGAAACTTGCTTTGACTTAAAGCTTGCCTTGGTCTGCTTCCCTTTTTCACACGCTGAACATAAAGACTCTTTGGCGTATGAATGTTGAGGTAGACCAGTGACTAACTCTTTGGAGGAAAGAGTATTCAGCGTCTTGAAATTGAGATGTGAGAGCCTCTTGTGCCATAGCCAGTTAACATCAGAAGATGCTTTTGAGAAGAAACAAGAGTTCTCAGTGGTTGTTGAGTCCATGTTTATTACATAAACATTTTCCAAACGATAACCGCTGAGAGCTATCTTCTCCTTTTTGTCAGAGACAAAGCAGGATTCCTTAGTGAAAATCACTTTGTTATCCATGTCGCAAAGCTGACTGATGCTCAGAAGATTATGCTTCAGCCCTTCAACATATGCGACTCTTCTGAAGGATGTTGTACCATTTGAAAGTACACCATACCATCGGGTATGTCCTTTTCCATTTCCACCAAATGTCACAGAGGGACCCTTCTCTTCCTTGTATTCAGCGAGCAGGTTTTTCTTTCCAGTCATGTGTCTAGAGCATCCGCTATCAAGATACCAGATACCCTTCTTAACCTGCATTTACAAAGGAAGATTAGTTTTGCTTGGGTACCCACTTCACCATGTATACGCGTTTGTCAGTGGAAGTAGTTGGAATGGGTTCAGCAGTCTTCGCAGCATTTGAAGATTCAGCTTTGTCTTTCTTCACTTTGGTCAATTTCTTGACCTCAGCGGTAGGAGTCACTTTGACCTGAATTGCAACTGGGTTGGTCTTCTTGGACTTGGGTGCTATCTTCACCTTAGCTATCTTATCAGCTTTGGTGGCTGTGGGGCACTTACTTGCAATATGATCGGTAAGTCCACAGTGATAACATTTCCTATAACTAAAAATAGTTCTAGGACCACTTGAGTGCTGAGCTTTTAATTTGGAATTAGAAGTGCCAGCACCAAGTACACTATTGGTTTTTGAAATAGGACGAACATTCAGTTCTTCAGATTTCTTACCAAGGACATCTTCTCTGAGTCTAGGAGTAGGTCGCTGAACTGATCCAGAGGTCTGATTTCTAGAACCAGATGAATGAATCACTAAGGCTTTGGAAGCATTCAGCTTAGGTACTAAGGTACCCTTCTGAGGATTTTGATAAATAACAATTCCTTTACCTTTGTCTTTAGAGACAGAGGTAGGTTTTGAATAAACCATTTTCTCCTTACCTTTTGAGGAGGTAGGAGTTTCCTCAGGGATTGGTGTAACCGACGAGGAGTACTGAGATGATGAAGTATCAGCGACTGAGGATACGAACGTCCCAAATTTAAGCATTGAACGTTCAGTGGTTGGTTTTGGAGTATCATATTTATAACCCAGACCACGTTTATCACTCAGAGGAATCTGAGCCTTAATTATCTCAGTGATCTTTGTTGAGGAATTACACCATCCTTCAACAGTAGCTTGTTCAGCTTTTAATGCAGCGATAGCTTCTGCTCGTTCGATTTTGACTAGCTGATTTAAATAGACTTGATCTTTAAAATCATCTTCAATTTTAGAAAGCTTTTCTATTTGAAGGTGGCAGTTTTTAAGCTTTTCAGCGAGATCAAGATTTTGGTTTTCAACCACAGCTTTGCCGTTCATGGCTTCATATAAACTTCTAGTCAATAGATCGATTTTACGGAGACTATCAGCTTCATCAATATTTGCAATATTGGTAAAGAAAGAAGGTGATACCTGAATGGCAGATGTTGAAGTGGAGGGAATGTCTGAACTTTCTTCCTCTTCTTCAATCTTAGCCATGAGACATTGATTTGCTTCATCATCTTCAGAATCAGATGATGAGGCTTCTTCATCAGAAGCAGCCCAATCATAGTCAGCCATCAGGCCTTTTCCTTTCTTCTTAAAGCTTTTCAGCTTTGCATACTTCTCCTTCAGCTTTGAGTATTTATCATCTTTATTCCTTGGAACAAACGATTTCTTTGTAAAAGCTGAAGGTCTTATGATTTTCTTTGACCTGCACTCATTAGCGAAATGACCTGTCTTTTCGCAGTTGAAACAAGTAGCAGTAGCCTTATCAACAAAAGCTGATGTTTTAGGCTTGTCAGCTATGGAAAGAGTTTTGTTCTTTCTAAACATTTTCTTCTTGGCGAATCTCCTGAACTTTTTAGTTAGGAGAGCCAAGGATTCATCATCATCTGAAGAATCAGAATCTGATGACCTTTCAGAGTTACTTTCTAACTCAGTGATAGTGACCGAAGGTCGCTGAGTAGAAGGTTCCTCTGAGAGTAAAGCAACAGGAGTGCTTTTGGAATCTTTTACAAGATTCTTCTTAAGATGGCTAGATTGCTCATGATTCAGCAATGTACCATATAAGGTTGAAAGGGTCATTGATTTAAGATCCTTTGACAGCTTGAGACACATGGCAAAATTATCCCAGCTTTCAGGTAAACATTCTAGAAACTTTGTCAGCACTTCAAAGTTAGAATATTCCTTACCAACCGTTTTTAGATCTATAATTAAGCAATTAAAACGTTGGTGAACTTCAGAGAGAGTTTCATTCTTACCAGAAATGAAGCTTTCATATTGTCTTACCAGGTTGATCTTTCTTGAGTCCTGGACTTCAGACGTTCCTTCATACTGAACACATATTGTGTCCCACATGGCTTTTGATGACTTCAGGTTCATGACGGAATGGTAGACTTCGTCAGGAAGGGCCATGGATAGTATGGATATGGCTTTTGTGTCTATAGCCACTTTCTTCTTATCTTCATCGGTCCACATATGTATTTCCTTTGGAATCATCCTTTCAGGAATAGCAGCTCTAGTTGCAGTGGCTGGAACTAAAGGATCAATAGTTACAGGGATGTGTGGGCCGTTTTCAAGATAGTAGGTCATAGTAGGGTCTACACCTTCTAAGAAGAGCATCATCCTATTTTTCCATAAGTTGAAGTTATCTCTGGAAAATCTAGGGGGTTTTGCAAGAGAACCATTGTCTATATAGTTTGTGTTTGTGTGGGAGGCCATTTTCAGATAATAGCAAGGAAGAGAAATATCTTAGATTAGATCTTGTTTATGAGATTAAACAAATCTGCTCTGATACCACTTGTTGGTCCCGAAAGGCCTATACAAGTTTGTAGAAGGGGGGGGGGGGTTGAATACAAACACACTATTTTACTTTTCTAAATTGTTTATTGATAAATCATTAACAATTTACAGCTTGTTGCGGAAACAAGATTAAGGATAAACCTAAATCTAAACAAGTTGGAACACTAAGGTTTCTTGCACTAAGAAAGATAAGGAGATTACTAATAAAATCCTATCTTGAGAGAGATTTGAACTTGTCCAGAGTTAGCAAGTTACTTCAAATGAAGTGAGTTCATCTCTTTATATACTGCATGCATTAAATGCAAATCAGTATATACTTTACACGTGTCATCAGCTGGTTGGTTGCATGTCATTGACCTTGGTTGACAACCTTAGTAGCCGTAAGGATGAACAGTGTAGTATCAGAGTGGTTGTACGAATTCAGATATTCGGAGGTTCTTTTCTGACATTTCGTACAGAGGCGTGCAAGGGTGGTTAAGACAAAAGTACTTTGTACGGAGGACTTCATGATCAGCTTTCGTTGATTCAGCGATTATCATTTACTATTCAGCAGATGATAAAGTTCAGCGATAGCTGAAGTCTTGTACTTGATACTTCACGTTGAGTGGACAAATCTGAGTCTTCGCTGATCCGCATCAGTTCATTAGTAGACTTGTCGCTGGTTCTTGAGCTTGATCTTCGACTTCAGCGTAGAACCTTTGTTGACGTGAAACTTGTCTTCAGGGATCATAAGTAAACAACTAACTTATCAGCGATCACCATAAGGACTGAACAGGCTCAGAGCATTATGGTGAACAGTGTTCGCTGAATGTTTAATTTAAAGAGCGAGAGTTCTTATCAGCGGTACTGTAAGATCTTAGTACTTATCAGCGATAGTGAAACTCTGATACATATTGTTTACTTACAATTTTCACTAAGTATTTAAGAGAGGGTCATTATCAAATCACTGAGGGTTTGGATCAACATTTTTCATGGGAGAAAGCCTTCAATTAGCTTTCTTCACATCTTTGGATGTCAGTGTTTCATACTGAACAACAGAGATGCCCTTGGAAAGTTTGATCCTAAGGCTGATGACGGAATCTTTCTTGGATACTCTTCAATCTCTAAAGCCTTCAGAGTCTTCAATCGAAGAAGACAAACTGTTGAAGAAACTATTCACGTCACTTTTGACGAATCCCGTTCAGCGAATTCTCGACCTTCTGCTGATACTGAAGAACTGAATCAATGGATGTTTTCACATCTTGGTGATTCAGAAGATATTGCCACTCCTCATACTCATACCGTTGAAGATGATAGTCCTACTATCATCCCAAACATGCAGAATAGTGAAGCTGAAACATCATGGGTCTCAGATGTTCCTTTAAACACTATACCTGCTTCTGAACCAAATGTCTCAGACATTCCATCTACTTCTCAGCAATCAGTGAATGAGATGACATCTGCACCTACTCCTCTCTTGGCTGATATTCCAGAAGTTGTTGAAGCTTCATCTTCAGCTCCTCCAGTCCAATTTGAGTCAGCGACTTATGCTCCTGCTCAGCGATGGACTGTAAATCACCCAATTGATCAAATCCTTGGTGATCCAAACGCTGGTGTTCAGACTCGACGAAGTGCAGGTAATATTTGTTTATTTGTTAACTTTATTTCTCTGATTGAACCAAAGAAAATAGATGATGCCCTCAAAGATCCAAACTGGGTCAGCGCCATGCAAGAAGAGCTGACTGAATTCGAAAGAAACAAAGTTTGGAAACTTGTTCGAAGACCAACTGACAAGACAGTGATAGGCACTAAATGGGTCTATCGAAATAAGTTGGACGAACATGGAACTGTAACCCGCAATAAGGCTCGACTTGTTGCTCAGGGATACAGACAAGAGGAAGGTATAGACTACGACGAAACATTTGCTCATGTAGCAAGACTAGAATCTATTCGTCTATTCTTAGCATATGTTGTACACAAAGACTTCAAAGTATATCAGATGGATGTTAAGTCAGCGTTCCTAAATGGAAAGCTGAATGAAGAAGTCTATGTAGAACAACCTCCATGATTCTCTGATCCTAAGCGTCCAGGTTATGTTTATAAACTGGATAAGGCACTTTATGGCTTAAAGCAAGCTCCTCGTGCATGGTATGACACTCTATCATCTTATCTCCTGATTGAAAATTTTGAACGTGGTCAGATTGACAAAACTCTATTTTTTAGGAAAGTAAAAGGTCATATCATTCTTGTTCAAATATATGTCGATGATATTATATTTGGTTCTACTAACCCTGACCTTTGTACTCGCTTCTCTGAAAGGATGAAAGCAGAGTATAAAATGAGCATGATGGGTGAGCTAACATATTTCCTTGGTCTTTAGATAAAACAAAATGAAAAGGGAACTTTCATTAATCAGGGAAAGTATGTTAAAGATATGCTGAAGAAATTCGATTTAACTCAGAGTTCAACTATGAAAACCCCTATGGCACCACCGCTGACACTAAACAAGGATTCAAATGGAATACCTGTTAATGTCACGCTGTACCGTAGGATGATCGGCTCTCTCTTGTATCTTACAGCTAGCCGACCTGATATTATGTACGCAACCTGTTTGTGTGCACGATATCAAGCTGAACCTATGGAATCTCATATGATCGATGTAAAGCTAATCTTTCGTTACCTTAAGGGTAATGTGAACCTAGGTCTTTGGTATCCCAAGGACTCAGGGTTTGATCTAATCGCCTATTCAGATAGTGATTTTGCAGGTTGCAAATTGGATAGGAAAAGCACCACAGGAGGCTGTCAGCTCCTAGGTGGAAAGTTGGTGAGTTGGACAAGTAAAAAGCAAAATTCAGTGTCCACCTCAACTGCTGAAGCTGAGTATGTAGCCGCTGGAAGCTGTTGTTCTCAGGTCTTGTGGATGAGAAATCAACTACTGGACTATGACCTTCAGCTCTCAAAAATTCCAATCTATTGCGACAGCACAAGTGCCATCGCTATAGCCAACAATCCAGTGCTACACTCAAAGACAAAACACATCGAAATCAGGTATCATTTTATCAGAGATCATGTGATGAATGGTGATATAGAACTTCATTTTATCCCAACTGACTATCAGTTAGCTGATCTGTTCACCAAACCTCTTGATGAGACAAGATTCAACTTTCTCATCAGCGAGCTTGGAATGCTGAACTTTGAAGAATAAAATCTTCAGTGGTTCACATTTGATCAGCGATAGGATAAAATCAACTTGTATAACCCACTCTATCATTCTCTCTCTAAACAAAAATTAACTCGCTGATATCAAGGTATGTTTTCTCTCTTACTCGCTGACGTTCGCCTAGAACTCAAAGATTTCAAAACATCTTGCATCGCTGAATATCTCTTCCTTAACAGCGATACTTTGAAATTTCTTAAACCAACGCTGATATTTCTATTCAGTGCTTCATATTTTCAAAAGTGTCCCTGAGCTTTCAAAACCTCAGAGACATCCTAAAATATGAAAGGACAGTTGTGACGTCATCGCAATGGATAAGCCCTAACACGTTCTTTTTCTGACACACGTTTGCACGTTTCGTTTACCGTCCAATCAAATAAAAAACACGTGTCCGTGTCATGATGAAAATCTTTTCCCGCTCAAGATTTTCTCTCTCTCTACTCTCTCTATATAAACCATTTTGGGTTTATATTTTTCTCTTTACGCGAAAAACTTCTCCTCCAAGCAAGAAAAAGATTTACTGTTGCATTTTGAGCTCTCAAATTTTCCAGAAACTGTTCATCTTCTTCCTTGACGAACCAGGTTAATACTCTTATTATTTACCTACATTACTTGTTTATGATCTTATTCTTTGCTTTTAACAGATCAAACAAAAGAACTTTTATAAAATGAAATCATTTTCTGTTCATAATTTTATGAATACAACCTTCATGGTTGTTCTTCAAGTTTATATCAAAACTCGTAAACTTGTTCTTCATATGTTTTTCTAGAATTCCTTCTTCAAATGAAAACTGGAAAACACATAATCTCTACGTTTTGTAACTCTTTCTCAAAACAAGAAAAACCCTAATCTTTCTCAAAGGGATTTTTGGCTGAATGAAATGGACAAAATTCAAAAACATCTTATTGGAAAACATTTCCACATTAAGACTATTTGTTTTGTTGATCTTTGGTTGAGCTGATTACAGAAATGGTTGCTCCTTCTACTGGTATTCCAACTGCTGAGAACACTCCTGCTGCTGAGGAACTTGAAATCACCAAGGCTCCTCAGGTCAAGTTCAGACTTGAGGATGTCTCTTTTACCAAATCAAACAACCTCCATGCGCTGTTCTATTTTCCTCCGAAAAAGCAAGTCAAGCATCTAGACGATACTGTGAATTTTCTGAAAACCTGTTGCCTCTCTACAGCCTTGACCATAACACCCCCTGCTCATCAGTTACTATTATCTCAATTCTGGTATACCGCCAGACACACTCAGCTACCATCATCCAAAGACCCTACCAAACTACTTGATGTCATCCTCTGTGACACTGATTTTGGCACCATCAAAATCAACCCAACTATTATTCGAAAAGCACCGAATCTCCCTATTGCCACCAAAGATAAAAAATTTGTTCCTTTTCCTGACCCCAAGAGACATGCTGATAGAGAAACACTCATTGCATTCTTTGATGCAATGAAGTACGTTTGGGATCAAGGGGGAGATGAAAAAACCGAGAAGAAACTGACTGCAATCAAGAAGTCAAAGATGCCCAGCGAGATGAACTTCATCTTCGCACACCTGATAAGCTGCATGACAACGAAGAGTGGCTCCTCTGATCAAGCTGCTCAACCTCAGCAAGCCATGGGCTATGCATTGCTTAAAGGTCTCCATGTTGACTGGGCCTCGATAATCTACGACGATCTTGCGCTCAGAGTAGATTTTGCTGATAGACCATCATGGGTTCCATACCCAAGATTCCTCAGCGCCATCTTCCAAACCGGCCTTAAGAATAACTACCCAAAAGTAGGAGACCTGAAACTCTCTCAGGTTGGCCCTAAGGTGCTCGACTTCAAGCCCCTGCCAAACGAGGTACGTCTCTTTACTCTCTTATCTATTCTCAATCCTCCTTCTTCTACTTCTGCAGCTCATTCAGTGGAAATCCCCACCGCTGATACCCCAGCTGCAACCTCCACTCCTTCTAGAAAAAGGAAACACTCATCTTCCCAACTTGGCTCCGAAGGGACCAAGAAAACCAAGGAGCAACCCCCAAAGCATTCCCATGCTAAAGCTCCTCAGCTCATCTTGAAAAGCTGATGGATAGTTCCGTGGTACGCTCTGCCACAGCTGAACAAGCCACCCCTTCCATCCCAGCTTCAGCGTCTCTAAACGCTGGAGTTATAAACTTGGAAAAGAACCCACCTCCTTCAGCCTCTCTACAGACTGAAGTGATTTTCAGCGGATCCAACGCTGAACCCCGTACCCATCCAACCGTCTCATCCTCCATTCCTCCCACCTCTTCTTTGGTCACTCAATCTATTCCCCTATTCCCCTCAATAACCGTCATCCTCAGCGACACTACTGCTGAACATTTTCAGTGGATGATAGGAAACACCACAGGACCTGCAGGTACTTCCAGTCATCTAGGAAATATTGAAGACGACTACGAAACGTTTTCAGGACATCGAGGTTTCGACAACTTCGCCATCCCGCCTGCAGGTATACACAAATTCCCACACCCTTCTCTCTCTCAACCCCAAACTTCTGAGCTTTCCTCTGTTCATAAGTTGATAACTTTTTTAGGTCCTAATTTGGGGGATATCAACACCTCCCTGACGGCCCTGGAAACAAAGGTGGAGTCTTTCAACAACACTCTAACTGCCAACTCTTCAGCGGTTACAAACGCTGGAGAGAACTTGAAGACTTTGACCACTGAGGTCGAAAAGAAAGCCTCCAAAGCTGATCTGGAGAAGGTGGATGGTAGCATTGCTAATTTTGCTACCACCCTCGCTGAAAACTCAACCGCCACAATCACTCTCTTATCAAACTTCACCTCTCTGTCCAATGAAGTCACATCATTGAAGACAGAGGTTGGTTCTCTTAAGGGTGAAGTTTCCACGATCAAGACTGAGGTCTCTGCGGTCAAAGAGATTGTTCAGAAAGTGCTCGATCGCCTAAACACCCCAACTTCTTATTTCACTCAGGCCGATCGAGATGATCTCAAAAAGATCAGTCCTGCTATTACTGGCCTAGAAGACAGAGTAGCAGCGATTGAAAACTGCATAAGAATTACTGGCCAAGAAGATAGTAATCCTAAGGCTGCTGCTGCCGCTGAAAAGTCCGTTACCTCCCCCAACCATGATGTGGAAGAGGGGGAGAAGAAAAATAAAGAAGACCTTCCCCATGCTGAAGGGGAGTGTATTGAGACTGAAGCTGATGCTACTTCTTCAAAACCTCAGGGAGTTGAAAACCCTGAGGAAACCGAGAAACCTCCCTCTGAATCTGAGGGGGAGCAACTCGAAGAGTAGAACATTGAAGCTGCTGCTGATGTAACCTCACCCTACGCTGAAGAGGTTGAATCTGATGAAGACGAAGCTGAAGACGATGAAGCTGTCGACATCTCTGATGATGAACCATCTTCTTCTCCAAAGGATGATGATGATGACGATGATGATGATGATGACTCCTTTATCGTCAAGCCTGTTCAAAAGACTACAACTCTCAAAGGGATTTCGATAAACGAACCATCAGGGGAGAAGACAAAGCCTGCAGCGTGTGAAGCTGACAAAGGCAAAAACAAAGGCCTTGCCGCAGAAGACAATCTGATGATCTTGCTTCAAAAGCCAGTTTGTCAGGTACAATACCTCCTATTCCCTTACACTTCATCCCTCCTCTATCCCTTCTCAATCTCAATCCTTCTATCCATAAAACCTCTATACACTTAAACCCCATTCTTTCTCTATCTCTTTCTTCCCCAACTCTTCTTACTTAAACGATCGCTGTGTTTCAGCTAGTCCTCTCCCCTGCTTGAGGATCCAGCTGAAGTCTCTACAGCTGCACCAGAAATAATCTCAGTCTTGGATTTAACCACTGAGACTGATGAACCTGAAGAACAGCTGCTCTCTCACCAAAACAGACCTTCCTTGGCTCCTCAAAAGCTGAGTGAAGAGGATCAAGAAAAGAGAGATGCAATGATCAAACAGCTTGAAGATCAGCGAATCATCCTGAAGCGTGATCAACTTCCTTCTATTCCTCCAAAGTTCAGGATCTTAAGGAAAGAATACAAGGATCATCTAAGAGCTGAAAGATTGCTCGCCGAAAAGAAGGAAGCTGAAGAAAAAGATAAGGCTCTTGCCATCCAGCTTGTCCAACAATCGGTGAAAGACCCCGCGTTGAAAAGAACTCCCATTGATGACCAACGTCAGCTATAGGATGATGCCCAAAGGATCGTTGAAGAAAAGACTAAAGTATCTGATACGACTTTGAAATGGTGTAAAGAAATGCTGAATTATCGATCTCGACCATCCAAAATCATCAAAGTAAACATCAGAGGAAGACTGTTCGTAGACGTTCCTGTTGTTGAAGTTGATGTATTCAGTGAAGACAAAACCAAACAAACCTTTTATGCTGCTACTTTAGAGAAGTTTGGTTTCTCTGAATGGTTGGAAGTGAAATTAGCCATTCAGGGATCGCGCTCAAAGTTCAAGAGCCATGTCGAAAAGATTTTAAATACTCAGATCGACTTGGTTTATTCTGCTGTGGATATTCCTCCTTCCACTCTTCTTCCTCCTCAACAAAGAAGAGTCTCTGCAAAGGAAAAGAAAGTCTCAGACTCAGGTCCTCCTATACGGAATGAAACATGTATTGGTTTCTCTCGTGCTGAAGTTCTTGGCCCTGATGCTGATCTCTCAGCGCTTGACATCTCCCTACCACCTGGTGAAACTTTCATCCCTGACAAAGTCGTAAGTGATCCCTATGGTATATTCTTTCTAGACTACCAAGGAAATATTCACTTTCAACGCATCTCTGAGCTTCCGATCACTCCCATCGAACAACTCAGAGATCTCATATACTGGTGTGAAGTCAAACGCGACATTAAGGCACATCACCTCAAGCCCCTGATCTTTGAAGAAGCAAAGAACAAAAAGGATCAAGGTGTCACTGTCCCTGACTGGATGATTCCCACGTCAAAGACCCTCGATGAACTTCTCATCAAGGAAGAACCTTTTGACGGATAGGATCGCCTTGTAATTCTTTCTATCCTTATCTGTCTATATCTTTTGTACTTGTAATTTTATTTGCTGTACTTGTGATTTTTCTACTTCCCTCAGCAACCTTTACGAAGTTTAAAGAAAAATTTCAGCGAATGTACTTTACTCCATCAGTACTGAAAAGATCCCAGAAAACAGTAAAAGGGACAAATATTTTATGAGTTCTTTTTATCCTTATGTTTTCATTAAATAGCAATTTTCTCTGTTGCTATGTCATAATCAAATAGGGGGAGATTGTTGATCCAAACCCTCAGTGATTTGATAATGACCCTCTCTTAAACACTTAGTGAAAGTTGTAAGTAAACAATATGTATTAGAGTTTCACTATCGCTGATAAGTACTAAGACTTTACAGTACCGCTGATAGGAACTCTCGCTCTTTGAATTAGACATTCAGCGAACACTGTTCACCATAATGCTCTGAGCCTGTTCAGTTCTTATGGTAATCGCTGATAGTTAGTTGTTTACTTATGATCCCTGAAGACAAGTTTCACGTCAACATAAGTTCTACGCTGAAGTCGAAGATCAAGCTCAAGAACCAGCGATAAGTCTACTAATGAACTGATGCGGATATCAGCGAAGCCAAGATTTGTCCATTCAACGTGAAGTATCAAGTAGAAGACTTCAGCAATCGCTGAACTTTATCATTCGCTGATAAAGATCTGACTCAACGAAAGCTGATCATGAAGTCTCCCAACATGTTACTATTGTCTTACCTCCCTTGCACGTCTCCGTACGAATTGTCAGAACGGACATCCCTTTTGTCTGAAATCGTACAACAACTCTGATTCTACACTGTGCACCATACGGCTATTAAGGTTGTCTACAAAGGTCAATGACATGCAACCACTCAGCTGCTGCCACGTGTAAAGCCATACTGCCATGCATTAAATGCATGCAGTATATAAGAAGAACCCTACTTCAGTTTTGAAGTGCACTGGCCATCTTCTTCTATCTATCTGTGTGTTAGAATATTATACTTAATATTCTTATCTCCTTTCTATCTATTTCTAGTGCAAGAAACTTAGTGTTCTTAACTTGTTTAGAGTAGGTTAATCCTTATCTTGTTCCGCAACAAGTTGTAAATTGTATTTGATTTATCAATAAACAATTTAGAAAACTAAAATCGTGTGTTTGTATTCACCCCCCACCCCCCTTCTACAAACTTGTATAGCCCTTCGGGACCAACAGTGGGTAACATTTATGTTTTATAGGTGATATCCCTCAAATTTTAGAGTTATTTGTCATCAATTTTAAACCCATTTTAACCTTTTTCGTACCCATTTGAGCCTTTCTACTTCTCTTGGTGTAGGTTGTTCCAAAATGTTGAAAATAACCAAAAAGATCAAAATGTTGCGTTTGGTGTACCATTGTGGCCACAGCGTCAGTACTGTGGCGAGTGCTGTGCAATTCCGATTTTCTGCAGATTTGGAGAGCATTTTTGTGCAAGTTGCAGACCCGCATGTTGGGGTCAATGCTGAGTTTTGATCAAGTTTAGAGACATAATGTGGACAAGGGAGATGGTGCCAAAAGGTGGGAAGAAGACAACCATGAGAGGTCACTTTCTCCTCTCAAGTCCCTTTCAACTTTTTCTCCTCTCCTCCACTATATAAAGGAAGCTTGGCTTGGCATTTGAAGATCATCTTATCATCAAAAGCTCTCAAAAACTCAGTGGAAAAATAGTTGTAGCATTTACATTTCAGTATTTTAGTTTTTGTAATTTGTTTTCAAGTATTTACTTTCTGTTACCCACTGTGGAACACTTGTGGCCACAGTGGTACGTTCTCGTTTACGTTTAATGCAATTCCAGTTTACTTATTTCTTCTACTACATTATGTTTTCTGTTCTTATGAGTAGCTAAACCCCCCCTTTGTGTGCGGGTGTAAGCCAAACCCGAGAGGGTAAAAATGTAACACTTGGGTGTTACTACATTTAGTTATTTTTTCGGTTTAGTCATTCGAGTTGGAACATAAATCAAACGCGGACAAGCTGATCACGTGTACGTGTTAATATTAGATCTTAGACCTCGAGAGGGGCGGATCCGAAATACGGCTTGAATGATGCAAGGAGGTTTGAGAAAATCTTCAATAATCACATAGAGATATGGGTTGTTGCATAACCGAGCTAAGGTCAAAACGCCGGTCGAATAGGTGTGACATAGAGATATGCGCATCTCTTTATATCCGGCAAGACTAAGATTTTCGAGATCTACTTAGTAAGGTTGGTAAACCGAAAGATAGCTTATGTAGAAACTTTATAATAAAATCGTTATTACAACCTTTACGACGTAGCTTCGAGAGGAGGAAATCGTGTGGGACAAATTTTGACCGATTTTATTAACCATTTAAGTTATTAAATAAATACTCTTGAGGGGAAAAACTTACACCCGTACCCGCTTTTTAATTAATCACGTTAATTTTATAATTAATTATTTGCTCAAAACCAACTCCAAACAAATTATTAAAAACCTCAACTTTGCACCGGAAGTTCGTAGAAATCTCCGATTCTTGGTAGTCCAATCCCTGTGGATACGATATTGGGTTCTTACCATTATATTACTTGTGAGCGAACGCAATACGTGGTGTATACTTGCGTCATTATTGTGCACATTTTACGTGTGGATATTTTTCTATCAAGTTTTTGGCGCCGTTGCCGGGGATTGACACGATTTTCATCCCAAGATATTGATTTCTACCCGAGCCCGAGTCGCGAGTTTCTTTTTGTACTTCTCCGTGTAGTATGCCACGGCTACAACACGGTGAACTTTTGCCTCTAGATCCCGAAATCAAAAGAACCGTTAGGAGACGTCGAAGGGGTAGAAGATGACGAGGTAATCGACAACCTCCGGTAAACAACACTATGGGTGACGTTGACCCACCACCGCCATCGGTGCAAACCACGGTTGGCATTGCCGATGACAAAGATAGAAAAATACGGGACTACGCTACCCCCGAATTTTCTCAATTAAATTCGAGAATTTTAGTGCCCGAAATCGAGGCCTTGAATTTTGAACCTAAACCGTTAATGATTTCCATGATCCACACGATGGGTCAATATGGAGGTCTACCATCGGAGGATCCACACATACATTTAAAATCTTATTTAGAAATTGTGGATGCCTTTAAAATTCAAGGTGTTGATAAAAATGCCTTAAGGCTTATGCTCTTCACTTTTTCACTAAGGGATAGAGCTAAAGCTTGGCTAAATTCTCAACCGCCCCATTCCATAGCAACATGGACCGAATTGGCGGAAAAATTTCTGAAAAAATACTTTCCTCCAACAAGGAACGTTAATCTCAGAAATGAAATTTTGTCGTTTCGCCAAGGGGACGGCGAGGCAGTATCGGATGATTGGGAGAGATTCAAGGACCTTCTTAGGAAGTGCCCCCACCATGGAATCCCTTGTTGCATCCATTTGGAAACCTTTTATAATAGGCTTGCAAATTCTGCAAAAAATGTTCTTGATGCAACGGCCGGTGGAGCATTTACAGGTAAGACTTATAACGAGGGTTTTGACATTCTTGAAAAGATTGAAAATAATAACACCGAATGGTCAAACCCACGTGCAACTACAGCTCCCACCAATAGTACACCGAGAGTACATAAGGTAGATGCCATCACCGCTTTAAATGCTCAAATTGTTGCTTTAACAAACTTGGTAAAAAATAATTTGAACTTAGGAGATAAAAACCAAGTGCATGCCATAAACGCTAATGTGATGAACGAAATTTGTGCATTTTGTGGTGAGAATCATGCGTATGAAAGCTGTCCAGGAAACCCTATCGCCGTTAATTTTGTGGCTAACAACTCGCGAAATAGTCCATATTCGCAAACGTACAACCCGAATTGGCGAAACCACCCCAATTTTTCTTGGGCTGGAAATCAGGGACTACAACCCCAGGGGTAAATTCTGGAAGAACAGGCCGCAAAATCCCCCGGGATTTCACCATAGTGGGCAGTCCCCACACCCTCACCACAATGGACAAACTTCGCATCACAACGGGCAGAACTCTAGGCAACAAGGACCGACCGATATTGGATATTTGGAATCAATGCTTAAGGGTTTCATTAACCAAACCAATGCCACATTACGAGGTTTTGAAACCTAACTCGGTCAATTTGCTAACGATCTTAGGGGGCGACCGCATGGTACCCTACCAAGTGACACCGAAACCCCTAAGACGAACGGTAAAGAGCACGTCAAGGCCGTCACCTTAAGAAGTAGCATGGATCTTGTGGACATCCCCATTTTACAAGAGGAAGAAGAAGTAACCCACGCTTTTGACCGATGTCATTTTCCCGGGTTATTTCATTCAACCTCAAAAGAGCCACAAACTCACTCTACCCCTGTTGTGAGTGAGCCTGCTACTCCAGAGTCCCCAACTCCTAATGACACAACCATAACCATTGACCACAGTGGTGACATTGTGGCCACATCCCGAGACAGAAAATCAACGACTAAGAAAGTTGTAGAGCCTGACCTTAGGGACCTCCCATTTCCTGGTAGGATGAAGCAAAAGAATGTGGATGTCCAGTTTAAGAAGTTTTTGGACATCTTTAAACAACTCCACATAAACATACCTTTGGTAGAAGCTCTCGAGCAAATGCCAAACTATGTTAAATTTCTTAAGGACATCCTAAGCAAGAAAAGACGCCTAAGTGAGTTTGAAATGGTAGCTTTGACCAAAGAGTGTAGTGCCCTCCTCACATGTAAGATCCCGCCTAAACTCAAGGACCCGAGAAGTTTCACCATCCCATGTTCTATTGGAGGCCAAGAAGTAGGACATGCCTTATGTGACCTAGGAGCTAGCATTAATCTTATGCCGTTGTCCATTTTCACAAGCTAGGAATAGGAGAAGTCCGCCCTACCACCGTAACGTTGCAATTAGCGGATAGGTCCATCGCTTACCCGAAAGGTAAGATTGAACACATTTTGGTCAAGGTTGACAAATTTATTTTTCCAGCTGATTTTCTGATCTTAGACTATGAAGCCGACAGAAACGTCCCCATAATTTTGGGACGACCCTTTCTTGCCACGGGAAGAACCTTAATCAATGTCCAAAAAGGAGAGCTCACTATGAGGGTTAACGACCAGCAAGTGACCTTCAATGTTTTTAAATCCCTGAGGTTTCATGGAGAGATAGAGGATTGTTCGGCCATTAGTGAAGATTTAAGTTTGACTCTGGACCAATGTGGCCACACCCTCTCCACTGTGGTGGCAGAGGACGACCTGGACTGTAGTAACTTGTAATTCCTATTTCATAAGGTGATGAGAAATGAGGAATAAGCATAAAGTAAATTGTAATTCCCATTTCGTGTTGTGAGTAGAAATCTGGGAATAGGCATAAAGTAAATTGTAATTCCTGATTTCTATGGGAAGGTAAGAGATAGGCATAAAATAAATTGTAATCTCTACTTCCACTCCAAGAAATAGGCATAAAGTAAATTGTAATTTCTTGGACATGAGCGATGATCTAGAATCTGTAATGATTCGTAGTAGGCTCTCGAATGTGATAATATGACTTTCTGAGTGTTAGTCATACTCATGAAATTGGGTATTTTTCCGTCATGGTAAGATGTGTAGACGTACGGTAAGAATGATGGCAAACCAGGTTTGTTTATACACTTTGTTTACTTGAGTTTCCAAAGCTGATAAAGTTTTAATTTGAAAATGGATGTTCTCACTAGGCGTAAGCCTAATCGTTTCAAATTAAATTTTCTTACCAGGTACGAGCTCGGGGAAGTAATGGGAAGAGGGACGAGTGTTTTTGGTATTCAACTTTTGGAGATAAGTGGAGAAGTTAGCATATACGAGGATGCTTTTGACGAATGGCCTAGACAACCAGTTTAACCTAATCGTAGCTGTCAGGATTAGATTAATAGGTTGTTTTGATAATTCGAATTGTGTATATGAACCCTCATAGTTAATTCTCCATTTATGTATGAAGGTTTGGATGAAATTATGATTAACTCTGATAATTTTAAGGTTTAAATTTGCCCTGGTTTTTAGGGTGTTACAATACACTTTTAGTGTTTGTTGAGATTATGCAAAGTTTATGATATGTTACGTTTTGAAATTGTGAACGTGTGATTTGTGGATTTTGGTCAATCTCGACCTTATGAACATTTTGGGAATTGTAAACCTTTTGATTTTGGGCCGAAGGCCAATTGAGAGTCAAGAGACAAAGATTTTGGGTAACGATGTATTTTGGTTTATGTTACTGTGATGGCTCGCGTATTTAGACAAACATTTATTTTGCCTCTAATGGCTTGATTTGTACTCAAATGGGTCTGTGGGGTGTTTGTCGATTTTAGTAGCTCGAGATGGAGCTTTGGATGTGTTATGCACTTAATTGCGTTTTATTTGAGAATATGCCCTTTTGAGTGTTTTGTCTCATAAGTGAATACCATTTGACATTTATGCACTCTTGGTACTTTTTGGGTTTTATAATGTAACACCCTCAAAATTAGAAAGAGCAACTAAATAAAATTTTCAATAAAATAACCAATTAAGGATAAAGTTCTTTCTACAAACCATTCTTGGAATTACCTCAATATAAAAGCGTTTTAATTTCAACAATCAAAACCTAAGTCAATCGCCAAGGCTACAAAAGGTTGGGTGTTACTCAACCCCAAAAATCAAGTTGCTATTCTCCAAATGCGGAAGACTTCACCAAGCTACTTACTTCTTGAGCACACACCTAGCTCTCCACTCTTCACAGTGTCACTAGAACTACATCCCAACCGAAACCTGTTGCATATGCCGACAAATAAAAAGGTTAGGCTAACGCCTAGTGAGTTCAAGAGTTTTTATCACAGTTTTATAATTCGTAAGACGAGAGGGGTGCAATTTAAATCGTGAGTTCAAAAGGATTTACTTTAAATGCAAACCACTCATTTTCCAACGCACACAAATCACGTGATGAAAGCTCTAATATAAAACGATTATCAAAGATGGACTCAACCCAAAACTTGCTTGAAAAGTGAAATAGTATTTGATTTCCATAATTATAATAACATGAATAAATCTCTATTATTCAAAACACCCCAAATACGGATGGGGCATAAATCACAACCCATAAAATATGGAAAGCAATCCATATAAACATAATACGTCACCGAAAACATGGATAAACATAAATACCTAAACAACACCTTTCGGTGACGGGGGAGACCCGATTCCATTGTATGTGGCGGAACACAAAGTTAAACCGCATAACTATGTTATTGAACTACACCTTAGATCGTGACTCTATTGTCTGCTTTAATAAGCTCCAACTCGAGTCGGACTTTATTGCCTGCTATAATAAGCTACACCTCAAGTCCCACACCCAGCAACGGGTGGCACCACCATATCCTTTATTACCTGTTGTGCCCAGCTACACTTCAAGGATACACGATCTTATTGCATGTTCATTCTCTAGTAAGTTACACCTCAAGGTTTCCATTGAACTTTTATTGCCTACTTACTAGCATTCAAGAATTGAAGTATCGGCTCCTTACTTGATAACCCATGATGTTCAACCCTCATGCACAAGAGTTAGAACATCAACCACGAAATTCCGGAGTACAACCCAAAGTGGTTCCTCTCCACAAATTTATTTTTCCAGCTGATTTTCTGATCTTAGACTATGAAGCTGACAGAAACGTCCCCATAATTTTGGGACGACCCTTTCTTGCCACGGGAAGAACCTTAATCGATGTCCAAAAAGGAGAGCTCACTATGAGGGTTAACGACCAGCAAGTGACCTTCAATGTTTTTAAATCCCTGAGGTTTCATGGAGAGATAGAGGATTGTTCGGCCATTAGTGAAGATTTAAGTTTGACTCTGGACCAATGTGGCCACACCCTCTCCACTGTGGTGGCAGAGGACGACCTGGACTGTAGTAACTTGTAATTCCTATTTCATAAGGTGATGAGAAATGAGGAATAAGCATAAAGTAAATTGTAATTCCCATTTCGTGTTGTGAGTAGAAATCTGGGAATAGGCATAAAGTAAATTGTAATTCCTGATTTCTATGGGAAGGTAAGAGATAGGCATAAAATAAATTGTAATCTCTACTTCCACTCCAAGAAATAGGCATAAAGTAAATTGTAATTTCTTGGACATAAGCGATAATCTAGAATCTGTAATGATTCGTAGTAGGCCCTCGAATGTGATGATATGACTTTCTGAATGTTAGTCATACTCACGGAATCGGGTATGTTCCCATCATGATAAGATGTGTAGACGTACGGTAAGAATGATGGCAAACCAGGTTTGTTTATACGCTTTGATTACTTGAATTTCCAAAGCTGATAAAGTTTTAATTTGAAAATGGATGTTCTCACTAGGCGTAAGCCTAATCATTTCAAATTAAAAAAATTTACCAGGTACAAGCTCGGGGAAGTAATGGGAAGAGGGACGAGTGCTTTTGGTATTCAACTTTTGGTGCTAAGTGGAGAAGTTAGCATATGCGAGGATGCTTTTGATGAATGGCCTAGACAACCAATTTAATCTAATCATAGTTGTCAGGATTAGATTAATAGGTTGTTTTGATAATTCGAAAATGTGTATATGAACCCTCACAGTTAATTCTCCGCTTATATATAAAAGTTTAGATGAAATTATGATTTACTCTGACAAATGTTAAGGTTTAATTTTGCCCCGGTTTTTGGGATGTTACATCATCAAAACCTAAGTGGTGAGTTCATCCTCCTAGCTTCTAAACTTTCATATGAGTTTTAAATGCTCCATTGATGACTTATTAGTGTTTATGTTTCTCAAATTTCGGTTTGGATGATTTTGGGGAAGTTAGGTCAAATTGGAGTTTTGGTCAAAATGGAGATTTTGATATAAGATGTTTGGGGAATGATTCTAAGTGCTTGGAAATGTATATTTACGTTTGGAAAACTTTTGATCTAGGGTTTGAAGGAATTGCTTGTGGATTCAAGTTTCTTCAAGGAGCTCTTATTGGGGTAAAATCTAGATTTAGCCTAAATCTAGCAAGGTGAGTTCAAGTTAGTTTGTGAAAACGTTGTATATGCAAAAATGTTTATTTTAAAGTGTTTATGTGTGTTTTCATAAAATTATCAATTGTTGAGTTATTTAGTGGGTTTTGATTATTTGAAGTGTTGAGCTTTACAAATCTTGTAAAACACCCACATTTGGGATTTTTGGGTAATTGATAAATAAATCACGAATGAAAGTGTTTTGTTAATTTATTGCATAAGTAGAGGTTGTTTGGTAAAAATACATGTAACATCTCGAATTTCAATTATATTATATTTAATATGAATGAGATCGAATTGTAATTTAGTCTAAGTTTGTGGACTATTTGTAAATATAAGACGCAAGGGTTAAATTTTGTAATTAACCAAAGTTTAAGCTACTTTTAGGAATTACAAATCTTTGGGGTTGATTTGGTCTTTTGGAATAAGTGGGGATTGTTTAAAAGAGTAGGTTGGCTAAAATTAGAAGGTATCTCAAATTCTGAAAAAGTGAAGTCGGTGTTGAGCAGGAGAAAGAGAGAGGAAGAACTGAGAAATTCGATCTGTTGCGGTAAGGGTTTGAAATCATCTTCCTTATTTTCTAAATCAGATTGGTAATTGAAAGTTGGAATCACTTTCAAATAGGTATTGAATAAGGGGAAAGAAGGAATTCGATTTCTGGATTTTGGTTTTGGGTCAAGCTTCATCAGGTGAGTTCATCTCTTTCCAAATGCTTTTATTTGAAATTAAATGAGATGATTGGTAGCAAACTGTCTAAATAACATGATAAACATGTATTGAAATGCAATCGACCAAGAAATTGAACCGAGATGAATTTTTAGAGTAAAATTGACCTGCCAATCGAAGTCCCGAATTCGTGAGATCCGGTATGGGATCCGGACACAGTGAGATCCGGTATTGGATCCGGACTCGGTGAGATTCGGTATGGGATCCGGACTCGGTGAGATCCGGTATGGGATCCGGACTCGGTGAGTTCTGGTAAGGGATCCGGTTTCAAGTTAGGATCCGATTTCGATTTGAATTCCGGTCTCAATATAGAGTCCCGGTTCCGGACAGTACCGGACTTGGTAAGAGATTCCGGATGGTTCCGGACTTTGAGTCCGGAATACTTTTCCGGATGAACTTTCAGATTAGTCCCGGATTTGGGTTTCGGATAAGTCTCCGAAGGGGGGGGGGGACAATTGAAGATAAGGATACGATAGATTATCTAGTATTCTTAGAGTTGAGACTATGATATGAGATGTGGCGTGATATGTTGTTATGCATATACGCTAGTAAGTGTAATGGATCCATAGGCACTGGTAGAAATTGTAACGTGGAATAGGCATAAAGTAACTTGTAATTTCCGTTGACCTGAAATGAGGAATAGGCATAAAGTAACATGTAATTCCTATTTCGTAAGGTGACGAGAAATGAGGAATAGGCATAAAGTAAATTGTAATTCCCATTTCGTGTTGTGAGTAGAAATTTGGGAATAGGCATAAAGTAAATTGTAATTTCTGCTTTCTATGGGAAGGTAAGAGATAGGCATAAAGTAAATTGTAATCTCTATTTCCACTCCAAGAAATAGGCATAAAGTAAATTGTAATTTCTTGGACATGAGCGATGATCTAGAATCTGTAATGATTCGTAGTAGGCTCTCGAATGTGATAATATGACTTTCTGAGTGTTAGTCATACTCATGAAATTGGGTATTTTTCCGTCATGGTAAGATGTGTAGACGTACGGTAAGAATGATGGCAAACCAGGTTTGTTTATACGCTTTGTTTACTTGAGTTTCCAAAGCTGATAAAGTTTTAATTTGAAAATGGATGTTCTCACTAGGCGTAAGCCTAATCGTTTCAAATTAAATTTTCTTACCAGGTACGAGCTCGGGGAAGTAATGGGAAGAGGGACGAGTGTTTTTGGTATTCAACTTTTGGAGATAAGTGGAGAAGTTAGCATATACGAGGATGCTTTTGACGAATGGCCTAGACAACCAGTTTAACCTAATCGTAGCTGTCAGGATTAGATTAATAGGTTGTTTTGATAATTCGAATTGTGTATATGAACCCTCATAGTTAATTCTCCATTTATGTATGAAGGTTTGGATGAAATTATGATTAACTCTGATAATTTTAAGGTTTAAATTTGCCCTGGTTTTTAGGGTGTTACAATACACTTTTAGTGTTTGTTGAGATTATGCAAAGTTTATGATATGTTACGTTTTGAAATTGTGAACGTGTGATTTGTGGATTTTGGTCAATCTCGACCTTATGAACATTTTGGGAATTGTAAACTTTTTGATTTTGGGCCGAAGGCCAATTGAGAGTCAAGAGACAAAGATTTTGGGCAACGATGTATTTTGGTTTATGTAACTGTGATGGCTCGCGTATTTAGACAAACGTTTATTTTGCCTCTAATGGCTTGATTTGTACTCAAATGGGTCTGTGGGGTGTTTGTCGATTTTAGTAGCTCGAGATGGAGCTTTGGATGTGTTATGCACTTAATTGCGTTTTATTTGAGAATATGCCCTTTTGAGTGTCATGTCTCATAAGTGAATACCATTTGACATTTATGCACTCTTGGTACTTTTTGGGTTTTATAATGTAACACCCTCAAAATTAGAATGAGCAACTAAATAAAATTTTCAATAAAATAACCAATTAAGGATAAAGTTCTTTCTACAAACCATTCTTGGAATTACCTCAATATAAAAGCGTTTTAATTTCAACAATCAAAACCTAAGTCAATCGCCAAGGCTACAAAAGGTTGGGTGTTACTCAACCCCAAAAATCAAGTTGCTATTCTCCAAATGCGGAAGACTTCACCAAGCTACTTACTTCTTGAGCACACACCTAGCTCTCCACTCTTCACAGTGTCACTAGAACTACATCCCAACCGAAACCTGTTGCATATGCCGACAAATAAAAAGGTTAGGCTAACGCCTAGTGAGTTCAAGAGTTTTTATCACAGTTTTATAATTCGTAAGACGAGAGGGGTGCAATTTAAATCGTGAGTTCAAAAGGATTTACTTTAAATGCAAACCACTCATTTTCCAACGCACACAAATCACGTGATGAAAGCTCTAATATAAAACGATTATCAAAGATGGACTCAACCCAAAACTTGCTTGAAAAGTGAAATAGTATTTGATTTCCATAATTATAATAACATGAATAAATCTCTATTATTCAAAACACCCCAAATACGGATGGGGCATAAATCACAACCCATAAAATATGGAAAGCAATCCATATAAACATAATACGTCACCGAAAACATGGATAAACATAAATACCTAAACAACACCTTTCGGTGACGGGGGAGACCCGATTCCTTTGTATGTGGCGGAACACAAAGTTAAGCCGCATAACTATGTTATTGAACTACACCTTAGATCGTGACTCTATTGTCTGCTTTAATAAGCTCCAACTCGAGTCGGACTTTATTGCCTGCTATAATAAGCTACACCTCAAGTCCCACACCCAGCAACGGGTGGCACCACCATATCCTTTATTACCTGTTGTGCCCAGCTACACTTCAAGGATACACGATCTTATTGCCTGTTCATTCTCTAGTAAGTTACACCTCAAGGTTTCCATTGAACTTTTATTGCCTACTTACTAGGATTCAAGAATTGAAGTATCGGCTCCTTACTTGATAACCCATGATGTTCAACCCTCATGCACAAGAGTTAGAACATCAACCACGAAATTCCGGAGTACAACCCAAAGTGGTTCCTCTCCACAAATTTATTTTTCCAGCTGATTTTCTGATCTTAGACTATGAAGCCGACAGAAACGTCCCCATAATTTTGGGACGACCCTTTCTTGCCACGGGAAGAACCTTAATCGATGTCCAAAAAGGAGAGCTCACTATGAGGGTTAACGACCAGCAAGTGACCTTCAATGTTTTTAAATCCCTGAGGTTTCATGGAGAGATAGAGGATTGTTCGGCCATTAGTGAAGATTTAAGTTTGACTCTGGACCAATGTGGCCACACCCTCTCCACTGTGGTGGCAGAGGACGACCTGGACTATAGCAACGAGATTTTAGAGGACTTAGCAGCCTTTGAGTAGTTGGATTTTAAGGATAAAACAACCCAACTGCCGTCCATAGTCCAACCGCCCGATTTGGAGTTAAAACCATTACCTAGTCACCTTAAGTATGCTTATCTTTTGGAAGACGACAAGATCCCCGTGATCATTTCATCTAAGTTAAATCATGAACAAGAGGAGAAACTGTTAGAGCTTTTGAAGAAGCATAAGAAAGCACTAGGTTGGACCATAGCCGACATTAAGGGAATAAGTCCTTCGTTTTGCCAACATAAGATTATTTTGGAAGATAATAGCATTGGCAAAGTGCAACCTCAAAGGAGACTTAATCCCATTATGAAGGAAGTGGTTAAGAAAGAGATTTTGAAGTGGCTAGATGCGGGTATAATTTATCCGATATCTAGTAGTAGTTGGGTGAGCCCGGTCCAATGTGTTCCAAAAAAAGGTGGCACCACGGTGATCACCAATGAGAAAAATGAGCTCATCCCATCTAGGACCGTGACCGGTTGGCGTTTTTTTATGGATTATAGGCAATTGAATTTAGCAACGAAAAAAAATCATTTTCCATTACCATTTATAGACCAAATGCTTGATAGGTTAGTGGGAAAAGATTTTTTTTGCTTCCTAGATGGGTATTCGGGGTATAATCAAATTCATATTGCACCCGAGGATCAAGAGAAAACCACTTTCACTTATCCATACGGTACATTTGCGTTTCGACGAATGCCCTTTGGTCTATGTAATGCGCCCGCCACTTTCCAACGGTGTATGATGTCTATATTTTCGGATATGATTGAAGACACCATGGAAGTGTTTATGGATGATTTTTCCGTTATTGGTACATCGTTTGATAATTGTCTTGATAATCTCAAAAAGAGTTTGGAACGTTGTGAGAAACATGACTTGATTTTAAATTGGGAAAAGTGTCATTTTATGGTCCAAGAAGGAATAGTTTTGGGACATTTGGTTTCCTCACGAGGTTTAGAAGTGGATAAATCAAAATTAGAAGTTATAATGCAATTGCCCGAGCCCACCTCGGTCAAGGGTATTAGAAGCTTCTTGGGTCATGCCGGCTTTTATCGAAGGTTTATAAAAGATTTTTCTAAAATTGCAAAACCTTTGTGTAATTTGTTGCATAATGACCAAAGTTTTGACTTTAACCAAGAATGTAAAGACGGTTTTTCAAAAATCAAAACCGCACTTGTTTCGGCTCCAATTGTAATAGCCCCGGATTGGTCGTTGCCTTTTGAGGTAATGTGTGACGCTAGTGAGTGGGCCGTAGGTGCCGTTCTCGGACAAAAGCGACAAAAAATATTTCATCCGATATACTACGCAAGTAAAACTTTAATTGATGCTCAAATAAATTATACAACCACCGAAAAAGAATTACTTGCCGTAGTTTTCGCTTTTGACCATTTTCGGTCCTACCTTATTGGCACAAAAGTTATCGTTCACACCGACCACTCCGCAATTAAATATCTCATCACCAAGGCCGATGCCAAGCCTCGGCTTATTCGTTGGGTCCTACTCCTCCAAGAGTTTGATATTTAGATTGTTGATCGAAAGGGAGTTGAGAATCAAGTGGCGGCTCACCTCTCTCGTTTAGAGGGTGTGATCTCGAGTGGGGGAAACCATGCAATTAAAGAATTTTTTCCCGATGAGCAAATCTTGGCGATTCAACACTTTCATGAAGAAAAATGTCCATGGTATGCGGACATAGCCAACTACCTTGCTAGTGGGCTACGGCCGTATAACCTTAGCTCACAACAATTCAAAAAGTTTCTTCATGAAAGTAGGAAATACCTTTGGGACGACCCTCACCTTTTTAAGTTGGGAGCCGATCAAATTTTAAGGCGTTGTGTCTCCGAATCAGAAATGCCGCACATTTTGCAAGAATGCCATGCGTCGCCTTACGGAGGTCACTTTGGTGGCCAACGCACGGCGGCAAAGATTTTACAAAGCGGATTTTATTGGCCATCGATTTTTAAAGATTCATTCGAGTTTGTGAAAAAATGTGATCGTTGTCAACGCACCGGAAACGTGTCTCAACGTAATGAAATGCCTCTCAATAATATTTTAGAAGTGGAACTCTTTGACGTTTGGGGCATTGATTTTATGGGATTGTTCCCGATGTCGTTCAATAACCAATTAATATTGGTTGCGGTCGATTATGTTTCCAAATGGATTGAGGCACTTGCTTGTCCACACAATGATGCTAAAACGGTGATAAATTTCTTACAAAAAAATATTTTCGCCCGTTTTGGAACACCTCGAGCTTTAATTAGTGACGAGGGAACACATTTTATAAATAAAATGTTAAGTGCGGTCCTTAGCAAATATAACATCCAACATCGAGTTGCAACCGCTTACCATCCGCAAACGAACGGGCTTGCCGAGCTTTCTAACCGTGAAATTAAATCTATTTTAGAGAAAGTCGTCAAACCCCACCGTAAGGATTGGTCGCTTAAGTTGGATGATGTGCTTTGGGCATACCGCACCGCTTTCAAAACACCTTTGGGCATGTCACCGTATCGGCTAGTGTTTGGAAAAGCTTGTCACCTTCCGTTAGAACTCGAGTACAAAGCATTTTGGGCCATAAAAGAATTAAACATGGCCGAGGACGCAGCGGGAAATAAACGAAAATTGCAACTTGTTGAGCTTGAGGAAATCCGACACAATGCGTACGAGAATGCGAAAATTTACAAATAAAAAACCAAGCTTTGGCATGATCGTCGCATTAATCACCGGGATTTTTCGGAAGGACAACAAGTGTTGCTTTTTAATTCTCGTTTAAAATTATTTCCGGGAAAACTCAAATCCCGTTGGTCCGGCCCTTTTAAAATCGCAAAAGTGAACTCTTTCGGCACGGTGGATTTAATAAATCCACAAGATGGAAGTACATTTCGTGTAAACGGTCATCGTGTTAAGCACTACCTCCCCGAGGAAGTGCCTAACAACATTGCAAGCGAAATCTGAGTTGTGAGGGTTAGGAAACACCCATGTAAATATTAGGATTTAGAATTTTTAATTTTAAGTATGTTATTTTCGGTTTGTTTGTTGAATGGGTGTAGGTGATTCCATTGTGGTTGCAGTGTGGTGAGAGAGGAACCATAAGTCAAAGTGAAGAATCAACCCCATACATGCTTTGCATGTTGGACAAAAGGAAACCTCAAGACCAAATATTGGTCAATGGTTGACTTCTCTTTTTGTGAAATTGTTAAAACCTCTTTTGTACACTAAAAGCTACTGGTTTCATCAAAGTACCTACATTCCCCTTTTTAGAAAAAGACAAAAGCAAACAAAATAAAAGAAGAAAATCAGAAATCAAGAAAACAAAAAAACAAAAAAAAACAAAAAATATTAAACCCTTCTATTTTTCTTATCCATCGGCCGTCAAATCCACCACCCATCTCTTTTTCTTTTACTTTTTCTCTTCCCAAAGAAACATCATAACCTACTCTAATCTAACCCTAGCAAAACAACCCTTCCAAAACCACCCTTCCAAAACCACCATACTTTTCAAAAAGAACAAAACAAAAACAAAAACAAATAAATAAATAATTCCTTCCACCTTTTTCTACCTTCTAGCCGTACCTTACTTCCTTCACCTCCTATTTTCTTTTCACATTTTCCTATCACCATCATAACCTATCCTAACCTACAACTAAAGAGCTAAAAACCACTCTCTCTCTCACCTTTCAAACCAAAACCCAGTTCACTCTCCCCCCATAATCAAAAGACCCTTTTCATAAAACTCTTCACCCCCACTTCATCTTCTCCATAAAACCCTTTATCCCCCATAACCACCCATCACCTTCTCCATCGCCACCACCATGGCACGACATAAATCGCTTACTTCCGGACCAAACCCACCACATCGCCACCGCTTCGCCGCTGCCCATCGCGCATCGCCGACCACCGTCGCCACCACCACTGCGTCCAGCGCCACCGTCGCCGCCGCCACTGTGTCCAGCACCACCGCCGCCGTCGGGTCTAGCACCGCCACCGTCGCCGCTGCCACTGTCGCCGTTGCAATCCAGCAAGAACCCACCGCCAGCGCCGTCGACACCACCAGTGATGATCCATTACCATCCACGACGAACTCTTCGCCGGGAAGACCCTTTCCTTTTCTCGATCTTCGGGTACCCACATCAACCTATTCCCAACCACCCTCTTCCGACCCAAATGCTTCCTATTTTATGTCGGAAGAGGACACTCACGTGACCATTACCTATTTTCACTCTAACATCACCTCCCCACCTATACAAACTGATTCTACCACCTCTCCGACCATCACCATTATCCCCAACACTACCACCCCATCCAACCCACCACTCTCATTTAGCCCACCAAAATCCATGCCCGAAGTTCGTGATTTTGATTTAAATAAAATGGGTGACACGGAGTTGCCGGGATATGACACCGACATTGCCCGTTATTTTGAGAACGAAAGCCCTGACGTAGTGGTGACATAAACCGTGGATGAAAAAGGTAAAGGAAAACATCACATGCAAGAACCACCAACTCGACGTATGACTAGGAGTGCCACTGCTGCCCGCGGTGGCCACTGTGGTGGCGGTGTGTCCACATCGGCTGCTGCGACCCAACCGGGTTCTGAGTCCTCCTCACACGATGATTCTTCGGACGAGGACCCGGCTGCTTTTCAGACCCGTCATGACCAGAAACAGCCACGCACGGCCACCGACATGCCCTTTGACCCGGAAGACGAGACCGAGCTTGCGGAACCATCCAGACCATCCCGACGTCGCCATCCGCGTGTTGCACGCCCTCGATCCTTCGAAGAGAGGTACAATATTGTTATCAGCAAATCCCCTTTGATTGAGCGAGGTTTCGACACCGCTCTGACCCGGACATATGATTTTATCGAACCACACTTGACCGCCCACGGGTGGTCAAACTTGATTGGTCAGCCTTGTTTTGTGAATATGACTGTGGTTCGGGAGTTCTACACTGCTATTACTGGGTCTTCGGGCGATATCTCCAATGTTAGGAGTGTTCGTATTACCTTCGATGGTGCCGCCATTAATGCGGCTTTGGGTCTCGCAACACCCACGGAGTGTCCTTATAGGCGAATGACACAGCTTACTACCCCCGCTGAGGACGAGTCCATCGCCTCCGCACTTACCATACCCGGTTTTGGGTGGACAGTGGACCGTAACCATACTGTTATACGCTCCGGCTACTTGACCACCGAGGCAAGCTTATGGTTTCTCTTTCTCCGTCACAATCTGATGCCGACCGTTCATGACAGTACGCTTTCGCGTATTCGCTGCATCCTATTGTATTGCATTCTTACGGACTGGCGGGTCGATTTGGGGTCTATCATGCACTTGATGATACGGGACGCCGCATCCCGTGCCAGTGCTCGTCTTATTTTTCCGGGTCTGCTTACCCGTTTATTCCAGGCTAACGAAGTGCAGGTTTACCCGGATGATGATCGTCAATTCCATTCCTCGACTATTGATGAAGGCTCCGTAACACGCATGAAGCGTTCTTTTCGTTACGGAACCGGAAGACAGCCTACTACGCATCCCATGGCAGCGTCTACTTCTCGTGTGCCCCCGACTGCACCGCCACCTCCATGTCACGTTCCCGACGCAGTTTACGGCACCGAGAATTGGCTGCAGATTCTGAATTTGCAGTTGGAGACACTCTCACAGGCTGTCCAGGGTTTAGAGAGTGCTCGCGCGACCACATATACACGTCTCGAGCAGCTAGAGTCACGGTCCGTGGCTTTTTGGGCATACACCCGCGATCGTGACCTCTTGTTTGCCCGACACGCACTTCCTACAGGTACCGCTCTGCCCACCTTCCCGGCCATCCTTGATCCTCCGGCATCTCGCACTTTGACCAGCACCGTTCCTACTTCAGCACCCGACACCACTGTTGAGGCCGGCCACAGTGGCCAACCGCCACATCCATGATCTTACGGTTTTTGAAATATTTTGGAACAACTGCTTTGTCTTTCCTCTTTTATTTGCTTAACTTCTCTTGGGTACCTTTTGTGGCTTGTTTTGTTACTGTCCAATGACCGCACTTAACCCATATTTTGTGATATTTTATGCATGGTCATATTATGATGTTACCTTCTTTGTTGCACTAATCGTTCACTTGCAGGTGCTTTTAGATCTTTAGTTGCATGTTTCTTCTTCGTTTGAAAGGACGTAGGCCATCTTTCATTCTTGGCCCATACACGACCCTTGTCGCCTAGCCGATACACAACCCGACTCTCCTTCCCCGCAATAAGGACATCGCTAACTTTATGTTTGGGGGGGGGGGGGAGACTTTGTTAAAAAAAAAACCACAATATTTTTAAAAGAAAAGTTTACAATTGTTACGTCACATATTTATTCACACATTGTAAACAACGAAATTTTGGGTCCATTTTCGAGAAAAGTTATATGGCTATCAAAAGAGCAAAAGTGGAAAATTTAAGCCACACAAAGCAAAAAGAAAAAAAATGCTCAAAACAACCCTTTGGATCAAGCCCCACAAAAAAAATAAGTTTGGGGGAAAAAAGGTATACCCATGAGTCAAGAAAAACCACAAACACTAACCCATCCAAGTCCTACCGATCAAACGAGGAAACGTCAACGAAGGAAATAAGCGCACCGGCAAAACTCCAAGGTAATGCATCGTTATCGCAACCTCTACCTGTGCAAAACAACCATTCTTTTTTTCTTTCGGCAAAATTTTCGGTCAATTTCGTTTTTTTTTCTCTTTTTACTTGAGGACAAGTAATATCTCAAGTTTGGGGGTGTGATATCCCTCAATTTTTAGAGTTATTTGTCATCAATTTTAAACTCATTTTAACCTTTTTCGTACCCATTTGAGCCTTTCTACTTCTCTTGGTCTAGGTTGTTCCAAAATGTTGAAAATAACCAAAAAGATCAAAATGTTGCGTTTGGTGTACCATTGTGGCCACATCGTCAGTACTGTGGCGAGTGCTGTGTAATTCCGATTTTCTGCAGATTTGGAGAGCATTTTTGTGCAAGTTGCAGACCTGCATGTTGGGGTCAATGTTGAGTTTTGATCAAGTTTAGAGACATAATGTGGACAAGGGAGATGGTGCCAAAAGGTGGGAAGAAGACAACCATGAGAGGTCACTTTCTCCTCTCCTCCACTATATAAAGGAAGCTTGGCTTGGCATTTGAAGATCATCTTATCATCAAAAGCTCTCAAAAACTCAGTGGAAAAATAGTTGTAGCATTTACATTTCAGTATTTTAGTTCTTGTAATTTGTTTTCAAGTATTTACTTTCTGTTACCCACTGTGGAACACTTGTGGCCACAGTGGTACGTTCTCGTTTACGTTTAATGCAATTCCAGTTTACTTAATTCTTCTACTACATTATGTTTTCTGTTCTTATGAGTAGCTAAACCCCCCTTTGGGTGCGGGTTTAAGCCAAACCCGAGAAGGTAAAAATGTAACACTTGGGTGTTACTACATTTAGTTATTTTTTCGGTTTAGTCATTCGAGTTGGAACATAAATCAAACGCGGACAAGCTGATCACGTGTACGTGTTAATATTAGATCTTAGACCTCGAGAGGGGCGGATCCGAAATACGGCTTGAATGATGCAAGGAGGTTTGAGAAAATCTTCAATAATCACATAGAGATATGGGTTGTTGCATAACCGAGCTAAGGTCAAAACGCCGGTCGAATAGGTGTGACATAGAGATATGCGCATCTCTTTATATCCGGCAAGACTAAGATTTTCGAGATCTACTTAGTAAGGTTGGTAAACCGAAAGATAGCTTATGTAGAAACTTTATAATAAAATCGTTATTACAACCTTTACGACGTAGCTTCGAGAGGAGGAAATCGTGTGGGAAAAATTGTGACCGATTTTATTAACCATTTAAGTTATTAAATAAATACTCTCGAGGGGAAAAACTTACACCCGTACCCGCTTTTTAATTAATCGCGTTAATTTTATAATTAATTATTTACTCAAAACCAACTCCAAACAAATTATTAAAAACCTCAACTTTGCACCGGAAGTTCGTAGAAATCTCCGATTCTTGGTAGTCCAATCCCTGTGGATACGATATTGGGTTCTTACCATTATATTACTTGTCAGCGAACGCAATACGTGGTGTATACTTGCACCATTATTGTGCACATTTTACGTGTGGATATTTTGCTATCAATAGGCGCACGATTATTCTTGATCAACTATCTTTAATCATTGGTTACAACTCACACGACCAATCAATCATCAATATCAACATTAAAATAACAACCATGAGGAGATAATGTGGCACAATGTCATTTGAGTGTTCATAAATCTTGAATTATGGTTTGAAGTAGGTTATCCTACATTGGTGAAAAGTTGATAGTTTGAAAGAAGATGATGCACATATAATAAATAACACCAATGAAGGGATAATCTGACATAATGTCACTTGAGCATTCATAAATCTTGAATTGTGGTTTAGAGTTGGCCATCCCACATTGGTGGGAAGATGATAGTTTGATAAAAGAGGATGGATATATAAAAAGAATGATAGATGTAACACCCGTAATTTTCGGGTAAGTATAATTTCAAGTCGGTGTAGAAATCGATCTTTCAAGAGAAATAGAAGAAATAGGATTTGGATTGAATCCTAGATTTTATAGTATTGTTGGATGGCGAATTCAAATACGAATCCAACGGGTCTTTTCGGAGCAAAAACGGAGCTAAAACGAAGAAGTTACGGCCAAAACAGTGTTCGGTACCTTATGGTCGAAAGTGTCATGCGAAAGTGACACTGGCACTTTAGCATGTCACTTTCGCAGAGGAAAATTGACCCTCGGTACATTTTGGGCGACAGTGACATGCTAAAGTGGCCCTGTCACTTTCACATGTCACTCTCACGGGCGGGTGCAGTGCATAAAATCCGATTTTGAGCATCTTTCTTCATTTGGTCATATCTCTCTCATTCTACTCTATTTTTTAAGATTCAAATTGCTATGGTTTCGTTTTTGAGAGATTTTTTAGGATAAAGTGTTAGTTTTGGGAAGATCCAAGGGTATTTGGTGGTGGAGTGAAAGCAAAGATCAAGAGTTCACCATCATCACCTCCGTCTTCAAGAAAATTAGGGTTTTCATCTGTAACACCTCGAATTTCCAATATGTATATTATTTATTATGAATGGGGTCTAATTGTAATTTAGTTTAAGTTTTGGACTACTTTGCAAATGTATAACTCAAAGGGTTGAAATTCCAAATGACCAAAGTTTAAGTGAATTATGAAAAATGGAACTTGAGGGTTTGTTTGGTCATTTTTTAAAGATGGAGTATACTTAAGATGAGGGTAACTAGGAATTGAGAAAATATCTCAATCTTCTGTGTTGGAGTCAGTCAAGAGCAAGAACAAAGAGAGAGAGAAGAAGAAAATCAATCTGATTTTAATTGGTAAGAATTGTGAATCCTTTTCAAATCCCAACTGATTAATTAATAGTATGAGTAAAGATTGGTTTCTGGTTTGGTTGTAAACCTTGAATTCAGGTTTGATTTTGGATTGTGCAGAAGAAAGTGGGTCTAAGAACTTCCAGGTAGGGGTGTACAAAAAACCGTCAACCCGCGAAACCCGACCAACCCAACCCGCTAACAACCCAATTAAACCCAACCCGCCGAACCGTCGAGCCGCCGAACCGCCAAACCGCTAATTATAAGGGTTGAAATTGGGTTAGGAAAACTCAACCCAACCCAACCCGCCAACCCGCCGCTAAAATAAAAAATATTATATATATATATATATATACACGATACTTGAAGGTGTAACCCAATTTTTTTTTAATAATTGTTAACTAGTATAATTCATGAGGCCCAAATTACTCTATAATAACAATCCAAAATACTTACCATTGAACAAGGGTTGCATCTTAGGATCATAATTGTTAGATAGTAAAAGATTGGTACAAATCTTTGTGGAATCACTTAATAAACCAATGTAAGAAGTATTTGGATAGTGTGTGCGATAAGAAACAAAAATTGCTTAGCTTCCGGTGTCGTTTAATAAAGAGAGATACCGAAAAGTCGTGGCTAGCTTTGTGGTTAAGGACGAATAACTTACGCCTTGAATTGGATGCTACAATTTACGCTTTTGAAGTTTAAGACTAAAGAATTTTAATATCTATTTGGATGCTTGTAATAACTAATAACTTTGTTGGGTATATTTTTAGATTAATTTGTCGTATTTCAATCGTGAAATTTATGTATACTATCAAACCGCTCAACCCGCCTAACCCGTCTCAACCCGCAAGGGTTGGGTTGGGTTGGGTTATACTTTTGAATGGGTTGGGTTGGGTTGAGATTTTCCAAACCGCCATAATTGGGTTGGGTTGTAAAAATGTCAAAAACCGCCCAACCCAACCCGCGTACACCCTACTTCCAGGTGAGTTCATCTTCTTCCAAATGATTTTAATTGAAATTGAGTAAGATATTTGGTAGCAAACTGTCTGAATGATTTGGTAAATATGTATTGATATTGAATCGACCAATAAATTGAACGAAGACGAGCTTTTAAAAGTAAAATTGATGTGCAGTTCGAAGTCCCAGTTTCAAGATCCGGTTTGGGATCCGGTTTCATAGGATTCGGAATTGAGTAGGATCCGGTATGTGATAGGATTCGAAATTGAGAGGGATTCGGTAGGTGATAGGATCCAGAATTAAGAGGGATCCGGTAGGTGATAGGGATCCGATATGCTATAGGATCCGGAATGGATTTGGGACCCGGTCTCATTTGGGTCCCGGTTCCGGGTAGTTTCGGATTGTACCGGATTCGGGAATGTTCCGGATAATAGATTTTCCGGATATAGTTCCGGATGTGTTATCTGGATAAGTTTTTCTAAAAAAATTCTAAGGGCACTGCCCCCATCCGCTAACCGGGTAGCGGAACCCCCGTGCTAAGTCACCGAAGGGGGGACATTTGAGGATAAGGATACGATTGGTTATCAAGTATTCTTAGAGTTGAAAATATGATACGAGATGTGGCGTGATATGTTGTTATGCATATACGCTAGTAAGTGTAATGGATCCATAGGCACTGCAATATTTGTAACGTGGAATAGGCATAAAGTAACTTGTAATTCTCGTTGACCTGAAATGAGGAATAGGCATAAAGTAACTTGTAATTCCTATTTCATAAGGTGATGAGAAATGAGGAATAAGCATAAAGTAAATTGTAATTCCCATTTCGTGTTGTGAGTAGAAATCTGGGAATAGGCATAAAGTAAATTGTAATTCCTGATTTCTATGGGAAGGTAAGAGATAGGCATAAAATAAATTGTAATCTCTACTTCCACTCCAAGAAATAGGCATAAAGTAAATTGTAATTTCTTGGACATGAGCGATAATCTAGAATCTGTAATGATTCGTAGTAGGCCCTCGAATGTGATGATATGACTTTCTGAATGTTAGTCATACTCACGGAATCGGGTATGTTCCCGTCATGATAAGATGTGTAGACGTACGGTAAGAATGATGGCAAACCAGGTTTGTTTATACGCTTTGATTACTTGAATTTCCAAAGCTGATAAAGTTTTAATTTGAAAATGGATGTTCTCACTAGGCGTAAGCCTAATCATTTCAAATTAAAAAAATTTACCAGGTACGAGCTCGGGGAAGTAATGGGAAGAGGGACGAGTGTTTTTGGTATTCAACTTTTGGTGCTAAGTGGAGAAGTTAGCATATGCGAGGATGCTTTTGATGAATGGCCTAGACAACCAATTTAATCTAATCATAGTTGTCAGGATTAGATTAATAGGTTGTTTTGATAATTCGAAAATGTGTATATGAACCCTCACAGTTAATTCTCCGCTTATATATAAAAGTTTAGATGAAATTATGATTTACTCTGACAAATGTTAAGGTTTAATTTTTCCCCGGTTTTTGGGATGTTACATCATCAAAACCTAAGTGGTGAGTTCATCCTCCTAGCTTCTAAACTTTCATATGAGTTTTAAATGCTCCATTGATGACTTATTAGTGTTTATGTTTCTCAAATTTCGGTTTGGATGATTTTGGGGAAGTTAGGTCAAATTGGAGTTTTGGTCAAAATGGAGATTTTGATATAAGATGTTTGGGGAATGATTCTAAGTGCTTGGAAATGTATATTTACGTTTGGAAAACTTTTGATCTAGGGTTTGAAGGAATTGCTTGTGGATTCAAGTTTCTTCAAGGAGCTCTTATTGGGGTAAAATCTAGATTTAGCCTAAATCTAGCAAGGTGAGTTCAAGTTAGTTTGTGAAAACGTTGTATATGCAAAAATGTTTATTTTAAAGGGTTTATGTGTTTTTCATAAAATTATCAATTGTTGAGTTATTTAGTGGGTTTTGATTATTTGAAGTGTTGAGCTTTACAAATCTTGTAAAACACCCACATTTGGGATTTTTGGGTAATTGATAAATAAATCACGAATGAAAGTGTTTTGTTAATTTATTGCATAAGTAGAGGTTGTTTGGTAAAAATACATGTAACATCTCGAATTTCCATTATATTATATTTAATATGAATGAGATCGAATTGTAATTTAGTCTAAGTTTGTGGACTATTTGTAAATATAAGACGCAAGGGTTAAATTTTGTAATTAACCAAAGTTTAAGCTACTTTTAGGAATTACAAATCTTTGGGGTTGATTTGGTCTTTTGGAATAAGTGGGGATTGTTTAAAAGAGTAGGTTGGCTAAAATTAGAAGGTATCTCAAATTCTGAAAAAGTGAAGTCGGTGTTGAGCAGGAGAAAGAGAGAGGAAGAACTGAGAAATTCGATCTGTTGCGGTAAGGGTTTGAAATCATCTTCCTTATTTTCTAAATCAGATTGGTAATTGAAAGTTGGAATCACTTTCAAATAGGTATTGAATAAGGGGAAAGAAGGAATTCGATTTCTGGATTTTGGTTTTGGGTCAAGCTTCATCAGGTGAGTTCATCTCTTTCCAAATGCTTTTATTTGAAATTAAATGAGATGATTGGTAGCAAACTGTCTAAATAACATGATAAACATGTATTGAAATGCAATCGACCAAGAAATTGAACCGAGATGAGTTTTTAGAGTAAAATTGACCTGCCAATCGAAGTCCCGAATTCGTGAGATCCGGTATGGGATCCGGACACAGTGAGATCCGGTATTGGATCCGGACTCGGTGAGATTCGGTATGGGATCCGGACTCGGTGAGATCCGGTATGGGATCCGGACTCGGTGAGTTCTGGTAAGGGATCCGGTCTCAATATAGAGTCCCGGTTCCGGACAGTACCGGACTTGGTAAGAGATTCCGGATGGTTCCGGACTTTGAGTCCGGAATACTTTTCCGGATGAACTTTCAGATTAGTCCCGGATTTGGGTTTCGGATAAGTCTCCGAAGGGGGGGGGGGACAATTGAAGATAAGGATACGATAGATTATCTAGTATTCTTAGAGTTGAGACTATGATATGAGATGTGGCGTGATATGTTGTTTTGCATATACGCTAGTAAGTGTAATGGATCCATAGGCACTGGTAGAAATTGTAACGTGGAATAGGCATAAAGTAACTTGTAATTTCCGTTGACCTGAAATGAGGAATAGGCATAAAGTAACATGTAATTCCTATTTCGTAAGGTGACGAGAAATGAGGAATAGGCATAAAGTAAATTGTAATTCCCATTTCGTGTTGTGAGTAGAAATCTGGGAATAGGCATAAAGTAAATTGTAATTTCTGCTTTCTATGGGAAGGTAAGAGATATGCATAAAGTAAATTGTAATCTCTACTTCCACTCCAAGAAATAGGCATAAAGTAAATTGTAATTTCTTGGACATGAGTGATGATCTAGAATCTGTAATGATTCGTAGTAGGCTCTCGAATGTGATAATATGACTTTCTGAGTGTTAGTCATACTCATGAAATTGGGTATTTTTCCGTCATGGTAAGATGTGTAGACGTACTGTAAGAATGATGGCAAACCAGGTTTGTTTATACGCTTTGTTTACTTGAGTTTCCAAAGCTGATAAAGTTTTAATTTGAAAATGGATGTTCTCACTAGGCGTAAGCCTAATCGTTTCAAATTAAATTTTCTTACCAGGTACGAGCTCGGGGAAGTAATGGGAAGAGGGACGAGTGTTTTTGGTATTCAACTTTTGGAGATAAGTGGAGAAGTTAGCATATACGAGGATGTTTTTGACGAATGGCCTAGACAACCAGTTTAACCTAATCGTAGCTGTCAGGATTAGATTAATAGGTTGTTTTGATAATTCGAATTGTGTATATGAACCCTCATAGTTAATTCTCCATTTATGTATGAAGGTTTGGATGAAATTATGATTAACTCTGATAATTTTAAGGTTTAAATTTGCCCTGGTTTTTAGGGTGTTACAATACACTTTTAGTGTTTGTTGAGATTATGCAAAGTTTATGATATGTTACGTTTTGAAATTGTGAACGTGTGATTTGTGGATTTTGGTCAATCTCGACCTTATGAACATTTTGGGAATTGTAAACCTTTTGATTTTGGGCCGAAGGCCAATTGAGAGTCAAGAGACAAAGATTTTGGGTAACGATGTATTTTGGTTTATGTAACTGTGATGGCTCGCGTATTTAGACAAACGTTTATTTTGCCTCTAATGGCTTGATTTGTACTCAAATGGGTCTGTGGGGTGTTTGTCGATTTTAGTAGCTCGAGATGGAGCTTTGGATGTGTTATGCACTTAATTGCGTTTTATTTGAGAATATGCCCTTTTGAGTGTTTTGTCTCATAAGTGAATACCATTTGACATTTATGCACTCTTGGTACTTTTTGGGTTTTATAATGTAACACCCTCAAAATTGGAAAGAGCAACTAAATAAAAATTTCAATAAAATAACCAATTAAGGATAAAGTTCTTTCTACAAACCATTCTTGGAATTACCTCAATATAAAAGCGTTTTAATTTCAACAATCAAAACCTAAGTCAATCGCCAAGGCTACAAAAGGTTGGGTGTTACTCAACCCCAAAAATCAAGTTGCTATTCTCCAAATGCGGAAGACTTCACCAAGCTACTTACTTCTTGAGCACACACCTAGCTCTCCACTCTTCACAGTGTCACTAGAACTACATCCCAACCGAAACCTGTTGCATATGCCGACAAATAAAAAGGTTAGGCTAACGCCTAGTGAGTTCAAGAGTTTTTATCATAGTTTTATAATTCGTAAGACGAGAGGGGTGCAATTTAAATCGTGAGTTCAAAAGGATTTACTTTAAATGCAAACCACTCATTTTCCAACGCACACAAATCACGTGATGAAAGCTCTAATATAAAACGATTATCAAAGATGGACTCAACCCAAAACTTGCTTGAAAAGTGAAATAGTATTTGATTTCCATAATTATAATAACATGAATAAATCTCTATTATTCAAAACACCCCAAATACGGATGGGGCATAAATCACAACCCATAAAATATGGAAAGCAATCCATATAAACATAATACGTCACCGAAAACATGGATAAACATAAATACCTAAACAACACCTTTCGGTGACGGGGGAGACCCGATTCCATTGTATGTGGCGGAACACAAAGTTAAGCCGCATAACTATGTTATTGAACTACACCTTAGATCGTGACTCTATTGTCTGCTTTAATAAGCTCCAACTCGAGTCGGACTTTATTGCCTACTATAATAAGCTACACCTCAAGTCCCACACCCAGCAACGGGTGGCACCACCATATCCTTTATTACCTGTTGTGCCCAGCTACACTTCAAGGATACACGATCTTATTGCCTGTTGATTCTCTAGTAAGTTACACCTCAAGGTTTCCATTGAACTTTTATTGCCTACTTACTAGCATTCAAGAATTGAAGTATCGGCTCCTTACTTGATAACCCATGATGTTCAACCCTCATGCACAAGAGTTAGAACATCAACCACGAAATTCCGTAGTACAACCCAAAGTGGTTCCTCTCCACAACGCCGGGACACAAAATGTCACAATGGCATACTTCCCAAAGTGAAAATACCAAGGCTTTCCACTTATAAAGATATGACCGACTCATATGCCTATGGATCCAATGCATTACGGCCTAAAAGTACATGACTCCACTTTAACGACACATGCACTCAAAACATGTACTCTTCAATTATAATGCAATTAATGCAACTGACGACCAAAGCTCCACATTCAATCGTTAAAATCCGAACAAAATGTCTTCAAGACTCATTAAAGTCATAGACCGAGCCATAAGCTCAACCAACACCAATTAACCACTCATGAAAACCGAATAATGCATTAAAACGTATATAATCCACGTTTATGCGAAATATGCTTTAGAGACTCGAATTACTCAATACAACTCTTAATTTAAGACACGTCATTTTCCAAAGTTCACATCAAAGTACATTTATACACAAAGATTTACAAATGCAAGATAAAGCATTTAAAATAACAATACTTAAGGTTTATCCATCAAAATACCCAAAATACGTCTTTTCTCAAACCGAAGGGTTTACATCTTCTAAAATGTTCACAAGGTCGGAAATAACCCAAAACCGAATGACCCACACGTTCATGCTTTAAAACGTACAACCGCATAAAATTATGCACATTTCCAACAAAACACTAAAAATGTATTTTCACTAGATAACCTCCAATCATGCATTAAATATCAAAACGCTTCCATTTATACATATTTTATCAAGTTATCCAAAAATCCAAAAAATGGTTATTTTGCAAGATTTATAAAATCAAACATTCCAAGTAATCAAAATCCACCAAATAATTCAACAATGACTATTTTCATGTAAAAAAACACAAAACACTTTAAAATGAACATTTTGGCATGTACAACGTTTTCACAAATCAACTTGGACTCACCTTGCTAGATTTAGGCTAAGGGGGTTTGTTTATCTCTTAATGGTTCCATTAAGAGGCAACCTCTGAATCGCAAAGAGGTAAATCTTGTTTGGCAAAAAAATGTCTACCTCTTAATGGTTCTAAAACCCTCTGAATGATTTAGCATCATGTGCCTCCCTTAACCATTCAGCACCCTGATTTCATTCTAAACAATTACTAAATAACCATATTTCATTTTCACTATATCGTAAAAGTCTCTTAATCATTCTGACCACTTAATCATTCTGCACTAAACCATTCAGCAACGGCCAAACAACCCCTAAATCTAGATTTTCCCCCAATTTGAGCTCCTTTGAAGAAACTTGAATTCCCAAGCCAAATCTTCCAAAAACCTAGATCCATAAGTTTCCAACCATCAATAATCATATTCAACCATATAAAATCGTTCCCAAGCATTTTCATCAATAATCTCAACTTATACCCAAAACCCTAATTTCCTAGATGAAGAAAAGAGATGGTTACCTCAATCACAACAAGAATCCACCAACAAAACACCTCTAGATCACCAACAAAACACCTCTAGATCACCAACAAAACACCACAAGCTCCAATTCTTCCAAATGGACGAAAAGGTTGGATGAAACCCTAGAAAGCTTTGGGTGAAGAAGATGAAGTGAAAGGGTTTCAAGATTTATTTCACAAAACCATGGTAGATGAAGAAATCACTTGAAAATCTCGATTCATGTGGCTAAATGGCTCAAAATCGACCTTGAGGGCTTAGGGTTTTGGTTTGGGAGAGAAATGGATGAGGGGAAGAAGTGGGGAAATGAAAAATGGGGTTAAAATGATGAAAATCACGTTTATATGCTTCAGGTACCCGGCGGCTAAAGTGACGTGCGAGAGTGACAGTTGTCACTTTCGCTGGGCACTCTCGCCATGGTCCCATGACTCTTGGCACAAAACCGGCGAGAGTGACATGCGATTGTGACAAGTGTCACTTTAGCCGAGGTTGTACCGAAAGTTGTTTGGCCATAACTTCTTCGTTTTAGCTCCGTTTTCACTCCGGAAATGACCGTTGGATTCATATTTGAATTCTCCATCCAACAAGACCATCAAATCTAGGATTCAATCCAAAATCCTATTTTTCATATTTATCTTAAAAGTTCCAATAAATCGGGATGTTACATATAAACCATTGCGAATTATATACATTATCAAGTTATAAAGTATTTGAGTATATATGTATATATGGTTTGACTTCATTGGAAAGTAGAAATGAAGGGGTTTTGAGCTAGTCATGCCTTGGAGCATGTATTTGCATAATGTGGGTTAGATACACGTTATTTGCATACGTTGACTTTTAACAAATGGTCATTTGATCTTTTGAGCGTATGGCTCTGTTGGGTCTTGAGGACATTTGTCCGATTTTGATAGCTCGATGTAGAGCTTTGGTTATGATTTGCATGTATTGCATCTATTTTGGGAATTACATGATTTGAATGTGTTGTTTATTCTTTTGGAGTCATGTATAAACTTCTAAATTAAATAAACTTGTTTTGGATGGTGAGATCCCAAGGTAAAGATCCGGTTTGGGTTGAACTTGGTGGTTTTAGGCTAAAGATCCGGTTTGGGTTGATGCCTCAATAGACTAAAGATCTGGTTTGGGTTGATGTCTCCGTGGAATAAAGATCCGGTTTGGGTTGTGTGAGTTCCAGTTTGATCAGGTAACAATAAATCAATGAGAAATAAAATGAACAATTGATGATTTCAACTTGCCATCCCTCTCATATTCATGATTCAAAATAGTTACAAAAGGTTTGAATGAAATTCTCAACTATCTCTCCAAAACAATTAAGCTCACTAATGAATCTCTAGAATGGCTAATCAATTGCTAACCTAATTCTAAGGCAAACATCACCTTATATGCTTAGGCCTATTAGCATTAAGGCCCAAGCCCATTAGGCAATTAAGCCCAAATAACACAATTAAGGCTTTAACAAATAAATAATTAAACTAATTAAGCACTATATAATTATTTATATATCTTTCTAATATGTAGGACATTTATGGTCCTAACAATCTCCCCTAAAGATATATAAATAAAAATCGGTCTTGAAATCTTCAAGTCTTGATCTTCTCTTCCTTTGGAATCTTTGAAACACTTTGGTGTTGCTTGTCTTCATGTCTTTTGACGCTCCCCCTTGAATAAAGCTCTTGAATTTGATTTCAGCTTTAAAAGAACTTGTAGAACCAATATGCTTGATGGAGGAAATAATTTGAAGCGAACACCACTTGATAAGGAATGAGAAGAATTTTAATCAAATACTCCAAACTGTAAATCCAACGGCTTTTCAACCTCGGATTTAATCTTGGCAATCTCATCTTCAATCAGAACACATTCAATCAGAACACAGTTACTCCCCCTTGGCCTTTGCATCTTTACTCCCCCTCGGCCTTTGCTAACTCCCCCTCAACTTGATATTCGGTGTCTTTGAATCTGTACCCTTTCTCCCCCTCATGATGAGTAGGAGCATCCGGAGCATCATGCACGTTCAAAGACAATACTGAAGAGTAGCAAAAATTCCAGATAAAACGTTTAGTAACCAGACTTGGGTAATCAACTAACACAGAAACACAAAAGTATTTGTTATCACAACAATTTAAAAAATTGTGTGGGTTATGTTCAGAGTTGGCAAAGGGGTATCTCTGATAGGACTTCCAGTAATCACTGAAGAAAATTTAAAAATTTAACTTCTCAAACTGTTCCGACAATATCATGAAGATATGCAAATGGAATCACAAAGACTCGTGCATGTGTGAAAGAAAATAGATTATATCGATTTGGCTCAAATTATTGATTTAACTCGGGACGCAAGTTAAAATCAATTGACACAGTGATTAGAATATGAAGTTTGGGGACCAGAGCTGGTGTCATCCTTTTTCAATATCTAATACCTCCGAGTGAGGAATAGATAGAGTATGTGCTAAATCTCCGTGAATATTTGAAACAAGCATCTGTTGTGAAATACTTGAGTGGCTGGGTGGGGTGACACAAGTTATCGACACTGGGTCCATGTCTGCTTCAATATTCATCTCCAAAGAACGAGAATGAATAGATTGTGTGGTTACCCGGATAACTGACTCGGTTTGGTAAGGACCAATTTATTCTTTTAAGTCGTGTCACAGCCTCACCATATTCTTTTCTCTCCAAACTCATCTATCAACTAGACCCCTCATTGTTGTCTATAAGGGATGTGTTTCTTGGGTAGGTCCTTTCGGTTCTGGATTGACCATAGAAACAGTGTAAGTCCTAACACTCCTTTCATGCATCGAGTAGAACAGTTTAGTAAAACAGTGAAGTACGAGTTCTAAACTGAAGTATTTAGAAGTCATTACATTTAAGAACGAGCCCTGATTTGAGATGATCAGAAGTTCCAGTTTGATCAGGTAACAATAAATCAATGAGAAATAACATGAACAATTGATGATTTCAACTTGCCATCCCTCTCATATTCATGATTCAAGATAGTTACAAAAGGTTTGAATGAAATTCTCAACTATCTCTCTAAAACAATTAAGCTCACTAATGAATCTCTAGAACGGCTAATCAATTGCTAACCTAATTCTAAGGCAAACATAACCTTATATACTTAGGCCTATTAGCATTAAGGCCCAAGCCCATTAGGCAATTAAGCCCAAATAACACAATTAAGGCTTTAACAAATAAATAATTAAACTAACTAAGCACTATATAATTATTTATATATCTTTTACATTTATGGTCCTAACAGGTTGATGTCTCACTAGACTAAAGATCCAGTTTGGGTTCATGCCTCAAATGACTAAAGATCCGGTTTGGGTTGATGTCACAATAGACTAAAGAGCCGGTTTGGGTTGATGTCTCCTTAGACTAAAGATTCGGTTTGAGTTGATGTCTCCGTGGACTAAAGATCCGGTTTGGGTTGATGTCCAAAATTGACTAAAGACCTGGATAGGGTTGATGTCACATGTTTTTCCATCCATGAAACATGCTTGTAATTTATAATTGTGGTTTAACTTGTGTATCCACCACATTCGATGAAATCGGGTCTCCCCCGTCACCGAAGGGTGTTGCTTTGAGTATTTCTTTTATCCATGTTGTCGGTGACGTATTATATTTATATGGATTGTTTTCCATGATTTATGGGCGGTATATTATGCCTCATCCTTATTTGGATGTTTCGATTAATGGAGTTTTATTTACGTTAATATTATTTGGAATTTAATATTTATTCACATCTTGAGTGGGTTTTGGAATTGAGTCCATTATTGAGAAATGATTTTCATTGGAGCTTTCGTCACGGAATTTGTGTGAGTTTGGAAAATGGGTTGTTGATATATTTAATACAAGTCCCTTTTTGGGAAATCATGATTTAAGTTGCATCGTTTCTATCTAACGAATTATTTAATCATGATGTAAACTCTTGAACTCACAAGGCGTTAGCCTAACCTTTTTCATTTGTCGGCATGTGCAACAGGTTCAGGATGGGAATAGTTCTAGTGACACTATGAAGAGATGAGTGCTAGTAGTGTGCTCGAGAAGTGTTTTGCTTAGTGAAGTCTTCCGCATTTATTTTGGGATTAGCAACTTGTATTTGGGTTAAGTAACACCCGAGTTTATTTGGTTGTGACTTGAGTTATTAATTGTGCGAGTTGTTACGTTTTAAATTTCAAGGTATTTCCAAGGATGGTTTGTAGAAGGATTTTTTTTATCCTCATTTGGTTATTTTATCTAAGTTTTTAGTAGTTGCTCTTTCCAATTTTGAGGGTGTTACAATAGATGCTTTTGAAATCTATATCCATGGTTGTAATCAAAACTAACCAAATGGTTTATAGTGCAAAACACAAACTTAAAAACAAACTATTCATTTTACAAAATAAGTACTTGAAGAATAGTGTGGGTAAAATTTATGGTTTATAGACAAATGGTAATTGTTGATCCGCTATCTTTGACCATTGTCACAATTCACATGGATCGTAGCATAATAATATTTTTCAAAATATCTGTAAACTGAATCAAAATCAATGATTATGTTTGGACATTGTGTCATGCTATTAATTAATGAAAGGCATTGGCCAACTATTATGCTTATAGATTATTCTGTGTTATGTCTAAACGTAATAACAACCATAAAATAATGTATTTTAAAATGTCTCTACTCAAGTATTAATTTGGGTTTATGTTGAATTAATACGACACAGCCAGTATATATGTAGGGATTCGTATGAAAATATAAAATCCACATATGGGACAAGATGGGATCTTGTTTACCGGACATGATTCGCTATGAGAATGTTTCATTGGATGTCATATGAGTGTCAACCTTTTCTCATGTGATCGTTGTACATATAGTTCTTTGACTTGAGATCGTAGAGTTTGCTTTGTGTGAGTGATGTACTTTGATAACCAATTTTAATCATTTCGTAACTGGGTGACAGTATGGCTGTTGGGTATATCATATATCATTTAGTAGTACTAGCATGGATTAAGATATGATTTATTCAATCCTCTTATATGACGACAGTGATATCCATGGTCCCTCGATTGAATAGTACTGAGGAAATGTATATTTCACAAGTTCCTCCTTATTTCCTCCAAAGAGTTGGAGACTGCATACATTTGGGAAGGAAGCGACTCTTCTCTATTAGCATTGTACGTCATTTGGATTTAGAACATTTGTGTGGATACATGGAGGCAACAGACCGAGTTTGTTGTTTAGATTTAGATACGACATCAAATGGTTGCTTCTCGTACCGGTAAAAATTCAAAATACTCATCATAGTCCGTTTCATATGGATGCTTGGAGGAGTACAATTATTTTCTGTTGAGTGTATGACTTCCGTATTGCAACATATATGTATGCATGTATTTATTTTTGTACATATCCATGATGATTCATAACGTAACTGTTGATCAATTGTCACAACTCACATGACTGAATCATTGCATTATAAGGTCTTTCAAAATATTAGGTTTTGAAAACTAAATCACAATATTTTTTGAATAAAGAGTTGGTTTAATGGGCTAAAATGAGGTCTTGAATAATAAGATTTATTTTTGAATTCAGAAAATGTAAAATGCACATAGTTATGTATCTATTATGATTCATTGTTTTTTAAGTTCAAAAGGAACATTTAAATATCCTTAAAAGTTGATTTCTAGGTGGTTGAAGACCCTTACAATAAAAGACATGACGAGATTTCAAAAAAGGTACGACGAGGATGGGATGACTTTGTGGCAACTCATAGGGTGTTCGATCATTTTAGTCGATCATCGTTTCACAAAAAAGACGAACGAATACATCAATGTACTAAACACAAAATAACTAATGAGCATGAAGTGACAACTTTTAAGAATTAGAATTCTTATTTTTTTCTCATTTTATGGTTTGTATCCTACACCGGATAAATAAATAATTAAAAAGGTAACATGGATGTAGGTACAAAAAGTAAGAGCGCACCCCCCCCCCCCTTTCGAGGAGGTATTGCAGTTGTTTTCGAACCCTTCGAGAGAGAAACCGAATAAAATGTTGTTGTCTGTGATTTGCCTTGCGGCCTCATGGGTCATCTGGAGGAGTAGAAAAGAAAAAGTCTTTCGACGCAGTCCACTTATGAAGTTGCTAACAGTGTCCAGTTCTATTCCTTTTTGTGGGTCAAGAACATAGTTAAGACGGGGGAGGAAATTAGGTGGGAAAGGTGGTGTTGTAACCCTCTTTTATGCTTCTCGGATGCTTTGTAAGCTAGTGTCTTGCTAATTTCAGCTTTATAAAGTTCGTTTCTTGCTATTAAAAAAAAACCAAAGCATAATGTAATAACTTCTGAGTGTTACAAATCTATTTTTTCTTCTTCTCATTTTATGGTTTGCATCCTACAATGAATGATGAAATGAAAGAAGCAAAGAGATGTATGTACAAAAAGGGGGCACAAACTCACAATAAAACTTAAACATCTTTATCGATGTTTTACCAAGAGCAAGTTTTCTATCTGTTTTTATATAAGTTTATTTCCTGACAAAAGAAGTTATCATCTTTGTGCAACACAATTGTTTCTACTAAAAAAAGGAAATAATAAGTTTTAAATGTATTTTGAGAAGATTATTGTTCTCTTTCGATATTAGGAATCTCATCAAATTCTTTTATTAAAAAATAAGAACTTTTTATAGGAAACTCAGATTCAATTCCAATTTCATTTTCAATTTCTTTGGCTTCAATAATAGCATAAGTAAGTTAGTTTCCATGTATTTCTCAAAATAACAAACCAATGCCTCCAAATTTTTCACCGCAACATCAAGTAGCATATCTTTACATTGTAATTTCCAAGCAATTTTAAATATATTACAACAAAAACAAAAAACTTTATCCAACGCTTTTGAATAAAGCAACCATTTTCTATCATAAGACTCGTCATTTCGCAACTTATGGACATAATGTTCACAAGAAAAGTGTTTACCTACTTTATCTTTGGAAAACTGATGTTGGTTTCCCTTATAGGCCCTTTTTCAACAAACACATATTTCATTTTTGAATTTAAGTCCTCCCAAATCCTTGGATCAAAAATATTCAAACTAAGTTCATCATTACACGGATTTCATCATCTCTAACTTCACCGGACAGACTTTCAATGGCGTTTCAGTATTTTCAACAAAATCATCAACTAATTCTTCAATTGGATTTTCAATATTTTCAACAAAATCATTAGGATTCGTTTTCAGAAACATTTTCATGCCTAACAAAATATTTATCTAACGATCTATGTAAAGATTGAGCAATTCTTGTTGTCTTTTTTTTTTCTTTTTCTTTTTGCACTTGATGGTTGTGATCTATAAAACATGTTTAATACTAGTCGAGCATGGAAGGATAAAACCTGGATTAAGATCGTGCCTATGCACTAATGCTCCAAAGACAAAAATAATAAATCCCATGTTGATGACCTAATGCAGTAATGCTTCAAAGTGATGTTGATGACCTAATTTTTTTTGTTTTCTTCTTGATGGGTGTACATCCTGTCACACAAAGCATTTGAGCTTAGATTTTCAGCCATTTTTGGTACCAAAACCAGTAAATCACTAGAAGCCATTGATTCTTAAAAGTTAAAACTAGGTTTTTTTTCAGCATTTGATTCTTAAAACTATGTTTTTACCCCAGTTTCCACCATCATCAATAATTCAATAGTAAATAGTCGAGTATCAATTGGAAATACAATGAATTTAAAAACAAAAATAATACACGGGACTTGGGAAGAAATACAATCGCAAATCGCAATCGAGACCTGAACCAATCTTTCACATCCACACGACCACATACCATAGTTCCAGTCTTCCAGATTTGAAGAAATTAAATAGAATTTGTCAATTGCAATCGAGCTTTGAAGGATTACGATTTGAGAAACAATAAAACAATGAAGGATAGAGAGTTACCTTTGCCAAAATCAGTCGCATAATTGGTGAATCGTGTATACGGGATTTCGGGTATGTATAGTGGGCAAGCAATGCATCGAGCCATAGCCCCATAGACCGCCGTGGGGCAGGAAAAGCTTCTTGAGTCTGGCTTCATTATCGTTAATCGTCTGACTCTGAACCGGAACGCCATCTTTGAAAGTCAGAACAGTCGAAGTGTCAATACACGAGAAATTTAAAGAACGGTAGAAAATCGCCAAAGCCAATTGTATATTGGTATTGTTCACGTCCTAAATTATTAAACCTAAAAGGCCAAAACTAATAATGTATGAAAACTTGATACCTCTATAGGCTTTGATGTCATGTGTGACCGCACGGGCTGTACGGACTCAGGGTTGGACTTGGTACAATGAAACTTACATCTCTATCAGTGTTTTACTAGGAACAAGTGTACTATCCATTTTTATAAGTTTATTTCCTAACAAAAAAAACTGCCATCTCTGTGCAACGCACAATGCAGAACACTAGTGATTAATTATTTATGCACCCAAGGTTCACTTTATGAACATTTATAATAGAGGAAATAGTGGTTGAAAACATGTTGCATTTGTCTCATTGTTAGGTCATTGGCCAGCATCTTCCTAAATCGAAACGTGGCGCTGGCTGCTACGCTATAAGGGAATAAGTTGCGCCTTCACCACCAGCAATTGCTTTTGGCGTAGTGGTAAGCGCTTGGTCCTGACACTCACCAATGTACACACTGTAAACAATCATGGTTCACCATGTGTACATGCATACAATGGTAGTAATAATGTCATGTTTAAACACGTATGCACACATTGTGAACAACCATGTTAAGTTGTTAACTATGTGCCAACCCATTTGTATGTTAATCAATAAGCCAGAAGGACCCTTGTTTCAAATTGATGTGCACACTGTGAAGACAGAGTGTATTTCATCTAAAAAAATGTAAAAAGTGTTAAAAGAAACCACCATATATGATCGTCATTTGTGTTTCAACATTCATCTTCTGGTATGATTCACCATTTAGTTTAACTGTGTGTGTATGTTACGTTGTTAATGAGAGGAGATAGAAAAGACAAGACTTTTAAAATGTCGATAACGCTCTTTAGTTAGATTTTTTATTTGTAATAACTAAAATTACTAATTTCATAATTTAACCTTTGATTTAATATGAATTGTGGTTTACATTAGATCTTACGTATCTCGCAAATTGGATTGATCTCAAATGCCGATCCCTATACACACACACACACACACACACACACACACACACACACACACACACACATATATATATATAGGGGTGGTTTCATTTGCAAACCACTCTTATATAGAAAACTATGAAACCCAACTATGAACCATAGATTAAATAAATCAACGGCTAAGATGCTTTTGTGCTAATTATGGTATTAATAAAATTAATTTAATATTTTTAATGAAAAAAAATTAACGAAAGGGCACTGTTGTACATTCTCATCTAATTTCAAAATAGGAAAGTGGATGTCATCCATGATCATCATCGACCATCATAACCCATAACCATAGTCAAGTTTAATACCCTAGTAATAGAAGATGGTATTCATCAAAATTCAACATGTACCGTTGAAAAATAGGATGAAATCAATTGGGTATTAGCTGTATTGATGAAAAAGATTTGCTATGATGGTGAAATAAAATGTAATCTTATCAAACATGAAAGATTAAACGAAGATGAAACGGATGAATGAAGATGAAACGGAGATGCAAGAAGAAGAAACAGAGATGCACAAAGATGAATGGAAATGAACCGGAGATGGAACGGAGATGAAACGGAGAACCTGAGATGAACCGAAGATGAAACTGTGATGAACATAGATGAACCGGAGATGAAACAGAGATGCACGGAGGTGAAACGGAGAACCGGAAATGGATCGGAGATGAAAAGGGGTTGTTTGTTTACTTCTTAATAGTTCCATTAAGAGGCAACAATTGAATCACTAAGCGGAGAATATTGTTTGGTAGAAAAAAATGTCTGTCTCTTAATGTCTCTTAATGGTTCTAAAACCCTCTGAATGATTTTGTATCTTGGGTCTCCCTTAACCATTCAATGCTCTAAATTTAATTCTGAACAGTTAGCAAACAACCGTATTTCATTTTGCACTGTATTATAAGATCCTCTTAATCATTCTGACGACTTAATCATCTTGCCCCAAACCATTCAGCGACTGCCAAATAGCTCACAAGTGACGGCAAAAGATGATACCAACATATTAAGATTATAAAGTAATCAAAACCTAGATTGTATATAAAATTTAGCCTAATCTTATTATTTTCATAACAAAGATGTAATGGTCATATGCACAAACTTCAATCATGAAATTGATACATCTTAGAACGAACTAAAAGTATATTGACGAAAATTATCAAAAACATATGATATTACTTTATTACAATACAAACTATTAACACCTACTTATCTTATTCTTATGGATGAACTTAGAATCCTAAGTTTGATGCCCTTTTAGTCTAAACGAATTTTAGGCAAATGTGTGCGACAACTACTCATCAACATTTAAAAAAGAAGAAGTTGGCAACAATCTTAAAACCATATGTTAAATTTGGTTTCCTAACTATGCTCGTCAAGTTACTCTACAAATGTTAGTAATTTGTTTTTGTAGAATGCACGATTTTAATTCAACACTTATTTAAGATTGTAAAGGGACGATTTTAATTTTGTAACAAATTTAATTGAAATCTCATATATATCTATGAAAAAGAAGAAACATTCTACTATATATTTCAAGTGAAAATTAGAAGGGTGCGCCAATTGTGCTGGTAGTGTAAACTCAAGACACACAATTAAGAACCACATTACCATGCTAGGGTAATAGACATTCCCACATAGAAAATAAAATTAATATCAAGTGGGGTCGATGACTCACATATCAAATATTAAACAGATAAAAACAAATACACTTGAGCTTAACAAAAATGTTGAGATTCAAGAAAATGTATACTTATCCCATTGTTGGCTCTTTATTTTTGTACTCATCTCCCTCTTGCAACTTTCATTTTATCATCCGATGTGGGATCCAAAGAATAATTTGAGAAAACAAATGACATTTTCTTTTTGTATCCACCTTCCTCATGCCTTTTTCATTATCTTATCTAATGTGGGATGCAAATAATAATGTGAGAGAATAGACGGTATGGAGATATTTTCAAAAATTAAAGTTCATCTTTATGAACAACCATTCTACAATATTTGATTTGTAAATTAGAGGGTTGCGCCAAGCCTTGGTAGTAGTTTAAGACCAAGACGACGCATAAATAATCATTTCATCAAGCTAGTATAATGGGCATGCCTCATAAAAAAATACCAAGTAGGACGATGACCAAGATATTGGATATTAAACTAAACATATATTATACTTTATCTTAACCAAAAGATCGAGATTCGGGAAAGATATGTTTTTTCTATTGTTAGCCATTCTTTTGTACTCACCTCCCTTGTAACGTCCCAGTTTCAAAATCAAGCAATATCATAGATTAAACATTCGAATTACATAAATAACTTGTTCATAAACATTCTTTTCACTAAGCTAAGCAAAATTGACAGCGGAAGTCTCTATTCCACAGCCGAGAGCTCTATCTAATCATCAGTCAAAAGACTTGGAGTCGCTCTAAGTTCCAAATCCTTCCTGCAATCTCACAGTTCTTACTAGAAGAACCCGTAACACGCTTACCTGAAAATGGTTTAGTTTTGAAAAACGAGGGTTAGACCAAAAGGTCTAGTGAATTCCCTCCGAAAGCAACATGTAAAACGGTATGATAACATTTATAAAAGATTCATCGAAAACCTTAACATTTCATCAAGCATGGTACTGCACTGTGTATGGGATCACATAAACATTCCGCGATCGGGGCCCTAGTAGGACCCTTCTCGCCTCTTCCGGAGCCTACGCAGACTCCCCTTCCCGGAGCCTACGCAGACTCCCCTCTACTCGAAATAGGAGGAAACGAATTCCAACCTACCAGTCTGTCATACCTATCCAAGGGACCATCAGGTCCCGAGGATCACTCTCTGACCCCACAGTGCAGACCGACTCCACATAACACATAATTCATTTCATAAAACATGCACTTTACATCTTTGTAAAATCATCATTTCCATTTCATCATATCCAGTAAGCTTTCTCAAGTAAAACGTACAGTTCATGGAAAACGTGCGTAACAGTTATATACATTTCATGTTCGTAAATGAAACCATAATCAGTTAAAACATTTAACACTTTACGTCGTAAAAGGTTTAGAGAACTCACCTTCGGTTACGCATAACACACTTCTTAAATATCCTCAAGTTACACCAAACGAACACCTAAGGACATTAGATTCATATCAGTTCAGACGGTCTGACCCTACTGTACAATCGACACACTTTCCGGACGATAAATCAATCCGGATACCACAACGGTCCGGATACCACAACAGTCCGGATACCACAACAGTCCGGATACCCGAACTGTCCGGATATCCCGACTCCCGGATACCCAAACTGTCCGGATCCTAGACCATCCCGGATGCACCCTTTACCGGTTACCAATATCCGGAAACCTCATGCGACTCTACCCGGACACAAGCATCCTATCCGGAAACTACTGAACATCAAGAATCTCCAACGTCCGGAAACCTCGACTGTCCGAAAACCAAAAGTCTAAAAGTGATCATTTACCCATTTTCAGCCATTAATTTGATTTGACAAACCTAAGGGTTCATCCACTAATCCTAAACAACCACTTAATCCACTTTCTTATCATTAAATCGATTTACAAAGCCAAAACCCTTAAAACCCACTTTTAAGAAGAAAATGGTTGAAAACCCATTGAATCATCATGTTTAGACTTAAGAACCCAAACCAATTAAGAAAGGAACACTATAACAACAAGGAATACGAATTACCTTACTGATTTCTTCTCTGATTCTCCTATTTCTTTGATTTCTTCCCCAGAACTCTTTTCTTCTCCCTTTTCCTTTCTCTTAGCCGCCAAACCCCAAAACCCCAACAAATACTGATTTCTAAATAATGAGTTGCCCTAGGGAATTGAGCCTTTAAGTATCTTTACATAAATAACACATTAGCCCCTTAACTTATCTTTTAGATTCTTGCACAATGAATACCAAACTTACAAACTTGCACACGAAACCCGGTTGTTACATCCCTTTTGCCACTTTCATTCCATCATCCGATCTAGGATGCAACAATATTAGAAAAAACTTGGCCTCTTTTTTTTGTACACACCTCCCTCATGCCTCTTTCATTCTTTCATCCAATTTAGGATGCAAACAATGATATGAAAAACTAAAAACAATATATAATATACTTGATCTTAACTAAAAGGCCAAAAACCGAGAAATGTATGTTAAACTATGAAAAACATATACTATACTTGATCTTGACCAAAACATTGAGAATAGAAAAAGATAGGTTTGTTCTAGCTTCCATGTTAGCCATTTCTTTTGTACTTGCCTCCCTCTTGCCACTTTCATTTCATCATCCGATGTGGATGCAAACAATATTGAGATAAAAGAGTCGACCCTTTTATTTATGTATCCACCTCCCTCATGCCTATTTCACTATTTTATTCAATGTGGGATGCAAACATGAGAAAAAATAAAATATGATTTCTATTTTTTAAAGTGTCGGAGTTGCTACCTTATTCTTTATGATTATTTTATCAATGGTTTCTCCTCATCCTTTATATATCCAACTCTTCTATTGATATATCAATATGGGATACAAAAAAAACCCAACCACAACACTTCTATTGATATATTATTTTTTACCGTTGTATATTGATATATTGATCTTTCAACATGCAGGCTAAAAATAACTATTTTTATTAAAAATGTTGGGGGGGGGGGAGGGGGGGGGGGGTTAAAAATGACATAAATAGCTAAATGACCCTTTTAGTTTTCAAATGTTTCTCCTCATCCTTTATATACCCACCTCTTCTATTGATATAACACATTTCTTAGCAATATGGGATACTCAAAATTTAACTACAATCCACCATTTGAGAATACTCAATTCTCATGGTGCCACCTAAACTCTTCTTGGTTTTCTCTTTTATATATATAAAGATTGATTTTTTTTTGCAAAAAAAGTGTTAGACTTATTTAAGCCAACAACATGACTTGCTAGAAAAGAATGACTCCTCCGTTTCATATACACATTTTCATCTTTCAATTCTTTTTTATCTCACCAATGTGGGATAAGTTAACTTAACCAATTTCAAGATTTAAAGAAAGTATTTTGTAAGAAAAGAGTGTTTACTCATTTGAGCCAACAACATGATTTGCTACAAAAGAATGTATTCCTCATTTTATAAACACACTTTCAACATTCACTTTTCCTTCTTCAAACCAATGTGGGATAAGCAAACACAACCACATTTCGATGATTGAGGAATACTCAAAATCTTATGAAGCCAAGTCATTTTTCTTGGTTTTTCTTTTAATATAAAATATTGATATTTTTTCTTTATAGATTAACTTTTTTCAAAAAGAGGGTTGGCAAAAATAAACCAACCCCATGACTTGGAGAGTTAGCCAACATGAACCAACAACATAAGTTTTAGAGGATTAGCCAAGAGGTCCCAACCCAATGGTTGAAACATAGACGTCTCAACCTCCTTTCATATACCTAACATCAATTGTCAATTTTCCATCTCTCCATCAATGTGGGATAGACAAAAACCATTCTTCATCCAAGAAGTATAGAATACTCAAATCTTAGAGTGCCACATCATTATCATTGGATCTTACTTTTATATATATAAAGATTTTAAATATTCAATCAAAAACTATTTTTATAATAATAATCTATATGATTTTTCTTCTTCTAATATGAATACACATTTTTTATATTATTATCTGATTAGAATAATATATAAAAGACTATGTGTGTGTGTGTGTATATATATATCTATATATATATATATCGACAAATAAAAAGGGTTAAGATTAATTCCTAATAAGTTCAAGAGTTTTCATCATTTATATAAAATGGTAAACTAAAAGAATTAATGCTATTTAAATCACGATTTCTAAAATGAAATGTACTAAATATGAAAGCAATATCTTCCCCAAACCCACCATTTTCGTGATGAAAAACCCCCATATAAAACATTCATTCAAATGTGAATTTGAAACTCAATACTCACCCAAATGTGAATAATGATTAATGCTCAAATACTGAAATTCAAATAAAACTACATTATCCAAAATGCCAAAATATGAGTAAGACGCAATCCCTAAAATTATAACTAATGAAGAACACTCCATACTCAAAACGTCACCTAAAAACATGGACAAAACTCAATACCCAAAACAACACCTTTAGGTGACGAGGGAGATATGTCTGCCATGGATTTTAGCGAAACACAAAAGTAAGCTACATTCCAAATATAGAGCTCATATTAGGACCAATGGCCATGAATTCTCCGACCTGCAATATATTATGTGGATATGGGTCCCCGATGATCCGAGTCATACTCATTCATTAGGATTATGTAACACCCCGATTTTTGGAAGGTATCGGTCTTTTATGATAAATAAGAAAAATAGGATTTTGTATTGAATCCTAGATTTTATGGTCTTGTTGGATGGGGAATTCAAATACGAATCCAACGAGCCTTTCCGGAGCGAAAACGGAGCTAAAACGAAGAAGTTATGACCAAAATAGTGATCGGGAAATAAATCGGGAAACCAGGGTCATGTGGACGTCCGCATGGTGCTCGTGGACGTCCGCATGGTGTGGAAGTCCGCGTATGCTTCCGCGGAAGCAGCAAAAAGTTGGTCGGGTGCTCGTGGACGTCCGCATACTCCACGCGGACGTCCGCATCGCGTCTGATGAGCATAAATGCGAGATTTTAGCCCTAAACTTCATTTCACCCCCGTTTTTGGCGATTCAAATTGCCATGGTTTAGATTTTTAGAGCTTTTCAAGGATAAAGTGTTAGTTTTGAAGTTCATTGGAAGATTCAAGGGTGTTTGGTGGTGGTAAGTCTCTCATTTCTCGCTCTCGAATCTCTTCCTCTTCTCTCCAAATCGTTTCCCCTCTTTCCCTCACAAACCCTAACTGATTTTGGAGATTTTCTTGGAGATTAATGTGTTCCTTCTCCATTTTATGCTATTGATTTCATTTATTGATGCAAGAGCAAGTTTTATCCACAACACTAGAGATTTTGGGGTTTTCTAGGTTTTCATCAAAACCTAAGTGGTGAGTTCATCCTCCCAGCTTCTATACTTTCATATGAGTTACAAATGCTCCATTGATGGCTTCCTAGTTTGTATGCTTATCAAATATTGGTTTGGATGATTTTGGGGAAGTTAGGTTAATATTGGGGTTTTGGTCAAAATGGAGATTTTTATATAAGATGTTTGGGGAATGGTTTTAAAGTGGATGAATATGAACACTCATGGTTGGAAACTTATGGATCTAGGTTTTTGGAAGTTTTGGCTTGAGGATTCGTGTTTCTTCAAAGGAGCTTACGTTTGGGGAAAATCTAGATTTATCCTAAATCTAGCAAGGTGAGTTCAAGTTGATTTGTGAAAACGTTGTACATGCCAAAATGTTTATTTTAAAGTATCTATGTGCTTTATATAAAATTATCAATTGTTGAGTAAATTGGTGGGTTTTGATTAATCAAAATGTTGAACTTTACAAATCTTGTAAAACACCCACATTTGGGGATTTTGGTCAATCTCGACCTTATGAATGTTTTTTAGAGGAGTAAACCTTTTGTTTGGGCCAAAGGCCAATTGAGAATTAAAAAGGCGAAGATTTTGGGTAACGATGTATTTGGTTTACGTAACCGTGTGGGCAAAGCGTATTTAGCCAAACATTTATTTTGCCTTCAAGGGCTTGATTTCTACTCAAATGGGTCTTTTAAGTGTTTGGCGGTTTTAGTAGCTCGAGGTGGAGCCTTGGATGTGTTATGTGCTTAATTGCGTTTTATTTGAGTATGTGCCTCTTTGAGTGTTTGACCTTATATGTGAAGACCGTTTGATGATTTTGTATTCTTAGTACCTTTGGGTCTAACCAACTACGTCGGTTTATATGCATTGTTGAATTATAAAAGATTGGCGTATACGTACACACACACACACACACACACACACACATATATATATATATATATATATATATATATATATATATATATATATAGGGGTGGTATTTTTTGCAAACCAGTATATTTGTACAAACTCGTACAAACCATACCTAGCTTCATGATTTTGTAAATTTGGCTTCATGAATGTATATATATATATTTTGGCTTCATGAATATATAATTTGGCTTCATGAATATATAATTTGGCTTCATAAATATATCATTTGGCATTTTTAACTAAATTTTTTACAAAAATAAGGGTATTTTAGGGCTCCACCGAAAAAAATTAGTTAAAAATGCCAAATGATATATTCATGAAGCCAAAATATATATATATACATTCATGAAGCCAAATTTACAAAATCATGAAGCTAGGTATGGTTTGTACGAGTTTGTACAAATACATTGGTTTGCAAAAGATACCCAGCCTATATATATATATATATATATATATATGCATATATGATTTGACTTCATTGGGAAAGTGGAGATGAAGGGGCTGTGAGATAATCAAGCCACGGAGTATGAGTTTGCATGATGTGGGTTAGATGCACTTCATTTGCATGAGTTGATTTTGATAAACGATCATTAGATCTTTTGAGCTGATGGCTCAGATTTGGACTCTGTTGGGTCTTGAGGGAGTTGCTGGTTTTGATAAGCTCGACGTGGGCTTGGGTTATGTTTTGCATGGATTGCATTGTATTTGAGAATTACATGATTTGAATGCATTGGTTATTCTTTTGAGGTCATGTATAAGTTTCTAATTTAAGTAAGCTTGTTTTGGATGGTGGGATTCCAAGGTAAAGACCCGGTCGGGTTGAACTTGGTGGTTTTAAAGACTAAAGATCCGGTTTGGATTGATGTCTCCGTGGACTAAAGACCCGGTTTGGGTTGATGTCGCACTAGGCTAAAGACCCGGTTTGGGTTGATGCCTCACTTGACTAAAGATCCGGTTTGGATTGATGTCACATTAGACTAAAGATCCAGTTTGGATTGATGTCTCCGTGGACTAAAGATCCGGTTTGGATTGATGTCTCACTAGGCTAGAGATCCGGTCTGGGTTGATGCCTCAATAGACTAAAGACCAAGTTTGGGTTGATGTCTAAAACTGACTAGAGACCGGAATATGGTTGATGTCATGTATTTTCCCATCCATGAAGCTTACTTGTGTTTATTAATTGTGGTTTAATTTATGTGTTCGCCGCATTCGATGAAATCAGGTCTCCCCCGTCACCGAAGGGTGTTGTTTTCGGGTAATTGTTTATCCATGTTGTCGGCGTCGTGTTATATGCGTATGGATTGTTTTTCCATGATTGATGGACGGTATTTTATGTCTCATCCTTGATTGGATGTTTTCCACTATTGGAGTATTATTCGCATTGATAATTATTTGGGAATTTATTATTTATTTACCTCTTGAGTGAGTGTTGGATTTGAGTGCATTGCTGAGAAATGATTTTCATTGGAGGCTTTCCTCACAGATTTGGTGTGCGTTTGGAAATTGGGTTGTCGGTGTATTCTTATACAAATCCCATTTTCAGAAATCATGATTTACGCTAAACTCTTTTGTCTAACCAATTGTTTGATCATGATGTAAACTCTTGAACTCACTAGGTATTAGCCTAACCTTTTTATTTATCGGCATGTGCAACAGGTTCAGGTTGGGAATAGCTTTAGCTACACTGTGGAGTGATGAGTGCTAGTAGGGTGCACGTGAAGTGTTTTGCTTAGTGAAGTCTTCCGGACTTATTTGGGATTAGCAACTTGTATTGTGTTAAGTAACACCCGTCTTGAGTTGTTAATTGCAGAAGCCGTGATGTTTAACTTTTGAGCTATTTTCAAGGGATGGTTTGTAGAAAGGATTTTATCCCATTTTGGTTATTTTATTGAAATTAAAGTTAGTTGCTCTTTCCAAATTTAAGGGTGTTACAGATTACATTTACGGTCAATGGCTAGTATCCAACTCCACATAACCATATAAGTTTCCCCCGATAACCCAATGTCTCAACTAGTTACAAACGGGAAACATCTCAAATAAACAAAACCGACTCCTATGCCTATGGATCTTGCATTTACAGTCTATAACATTACATGACTCCAATTGAATGACCAACACACTTAAAACATGTAATTAACAAAATAAATATGCCATAAATGCCTATAACTCAAAAAGCAATTTAAATCGGACTAATGTCCCCAAGACTCTTTTAAGTCAAAACCGAACCTAAAGTTCAACAAATCAATTGACTATTTTACAACAGTCATAATATGCGATAACACGTAATTAACCCACGTTTATGCAGACACATGTTTCAAGGAAATGAACAACTCACAAACACAACCTTAGATTGGGATAAATTATATTTGTAAATGAAATCATATCATTTATACTTAACACTACATAACACGAGAATATGCATTTCCCCAAATCACACACTAAAATGTATCTTTACCGAATGACCTTCAGTAATAAGATAAATCATTAGTAAAAACATACACTTATGTTTATTTATCAAAACACCTAAAAAACCCAAATACAGGCTTTTTGTGATATTTATAAAAACAAATGTACCAAATGTACAAAACTCAACAAATAATCCAACATTTGATAAATAACAATTAAAACACATAAATACTTTAAAATAAACATTTTTGGCATGTTAGTTTTCACAAATCAACTTGAACTCATTTTGCTAGGTTAAGTTAAACCTAGGTTTCAAATCCATCCCTAACTTCCAAAATGATGAAGACTTTATATCCATCAACACCCACCTTTTGAAACTTTATCTAGGTCACAACAAAATCCTAGAAATGCACCAAAAGTAATCCCAAACTCATATTCATAACAAACCGTAGTCAAATCCTCTAATCATCCAAAATACCCGCAATTGGTCAAACTTCAAAACATAGGTGATACATCAAAACAAATGCTCTAGGAGTTTAAATGAATGGTTTTAACAAGAATAAGGTTTAGAAGGTTAAGATGAACTTACAATTCGGTTTTGGGAAACCCCCCCAAAACTATGTCAACAATAGTGAGAGATAGTTGGAGAAGATGAAGATCTTGAGTTTTCATCTACAAAGTTTGAATCTCTAGCTTTTAATCTCTTAAAACTCTTAAAGAGTTTGATTTTGGAGGAGTAAATAATGCTTGAGCCAAAAAATGAGAGGGGAGACTAGGTAGGTGAGAGTTGAAATGAGGGAAATGGGGAAAAGAAGACAAAAACTGGATTTTAAAGGGTTGCAGGTCTTCCCTGCTTCACGTTAAACATTTCTAGAAAACCTTCTGCCCTTTCACCTTCACTGGCGTGAAGTATTTCTTCACTGACGTGAAGAAATGCTGCTAGAAAAAAGTTTTCTTATCTTTTTAAAACAAAACTTAACCACTTCATAGTATCGATTAATATTTATTCTAAAGTCAAAGATGCATTTAAAACCCCACAATATATGTACAAAAATCCTGGTATTGCATACTCCACTAAATTTAACAAATTAAATTTTTTCCAAATTATTTAAAAAAAATCATCGGCGGGTTTTATTTTAAAAAATATAAAATAAAATCCATCAGTAATCCAGTTGTAAGGAATTAGTTTTTTATTTCAATAAAATGAAAAAAATAATTAATTTTAATTAATCAAATTTACTGATTATAGATTAAAAATATAATTAACTAAATCCCCCCGATAATTCGTCGGTATTTTTAACTAATTATTTTTCAAGGAAAAATAAATAAATAAACTTATCCACCAGAAAACCCACCGAAATATATTTTATATATAAAAGATAATTCACCGATGGATTACTAGCGGGGGTCAACGGATATTGACTTTCTTAATTTTTGTTGGTAATCAGCCGTTGAATTACCAACTGAAAATCCATTGAAAATATCCGTCCTAATTGCTCATTCTTTTAGTAGTATACCGTACCCATTAAAGTGTCAGCGAATAAATGTGTAGATAAGATTTTATCATCTAACAAATTTTAGTAGTATACCCTACTCGGATTGGGTTCACGTGAGACCAGCCTGTTGTCGTGAGACCCGTGAGACCAAATTTTTACACTTGAAACTTCACAGCAAAACATTGTGAAGATAAAAAAATCCGAACCTTCACAGATAGCAAAAACACAGTGAAGGTTACCTTCATAGTATTTTGTTGTGAAGTTTCAAGTGTAAAAACTTGGTCTCACGGATCACACAAAAACATGCAGGTCTCACATGATCCCAAGTCTACCTTACCATATTTGTTATACGTCTCTCACATATATTTTTGTAGTATTGTTGTCGTTGGTTCTTAATAAATAAGGAGTTATATAATGCACCGATTCTCAATCAACTTAGAGGGGACTGGAGAGTGTCTAGAAATCACGTGATGTCTATATATATTTATGCCTATTAACTGAAAATTCAAGACATTTTAAAGTATAGTTAAAAGTACAACAGTGTTATAATCTATATATTCTATTGCATTCCAATGAAATAATATAATTAGTGATTCAAGACGTTTTAAGATATATATGTACAACAGTGTTATAATCTATATATTCTATCGCATCCCAACGAAATAATATAATTAAATAATAACAGCACTATATAAACGCCAAAAAATTAATAATTAATGACATATTATTTAAAAAAAATTGTAACATAAAAATTAATGGGACATATTTTATGAAATATATATGTGTACTCTTACATAAAAAAAAGAGTATATATGATTGTCGAATATTATACAAAATAACAATATACTAGAAATATACTTGAAATATTTTATTTGATATTAAGAATGGTATAAGGAACACATATCCCCTTACAGGTAATAAAAGAATAAGAGGTTCTCGTATCTTTATATAACGAAGTGTTGAATAATATATATATATATATCTTATCTATTTACAATTGCTTCTAGCTAGAGATCATTTTCTTCTTCTTCTTCTTCTTCTCTCTCTTGTTTCATTTCATTTCTTTGATTGATCATTGATACAAACTGTTAGAATAGTAGAGTCGATTGATAGAGAGACACACGAGATTGCTGAATCGGCCGTTTTCATATAATGAGAGAGTGTTTACAAGTGAAGTGTCTAACCTAATAATGAAACCCTAAGAAACTATTTATACAAAGAGAAGTTACACATAATTACAGAAAGGACCCTCAACTATACATATTGACATTAATACTCTAACATCCCCCCATCAAACTTAAGTAGGGGAAGAATGAGACAAATTGAGTTTGGAAACAAGAGCCCGAAAACGCCCTGGAAGATGAGCTTTGGTGAAGATATCTGCAGTCTGATCAATGGTGGAGATTGAAAAAAGTTTAACCGTCTTGCGAAGAACATGTTGACGAGTAAAATGACAGTCAATCTCGATGTGCTTTGTACGCTCATGAAAGACATAATTGTGAGCAATCTGAATAGCACTAGTGTTGTCACACCATAATGGTGTTGGGGAAAATTGATGAGCGCCCATATCAGATAGTAGCCAACGTAGCCATACAAGTTCCTGAGTAGTGTCAACTAAGGCTCTATATTCCGCTTCAGTGCTGGAGCGAGCTGTCAGTGATTGTTTCTTGCTGCGCCAGGAGATAAGAGAGTCCCCAAGAAAGAAACAATAGCCGGTAGTTGAACGACGATCGGTTATGTCACCATCCCAGTCAACATCTGAGAAGGCACGAAGCTGTAAGGATGAAGCGGATGAGAAGTGAAGTCCATGGAACATTGTCCATTTGAGGTACCGAAGTATACGAAGAACAACGGCATAGTGGTCTGAGCACGGGGCAACCATGAATTGGCTAACTATATGAACTGCATAGGCAAGATCTGGTCTAGTAACAGTTAGGTAGACCAGAGATCCAACTAGTTGACGGTACCGTGTGGGGTCTTTCAGCGGGGTTCCGACATTCGGAGCAAGGTGCAGATTTTGCTCAATGGGTGTAGATGCAACTTTGTTGTCCGTGATCCCAGTTTTGGACAACAGATCTGAAATATACTTGGCTTGACAGAGATAGATGCCGGAGGAGTCTGATAGAACTTCAAGTCCAAGAAAGTAGTGTAGTTTCCCAAGGTCTTTCATCTCAAAACATGAGCTGAGAGATTGTTTGAGATGATTGATACCTGTAGTGTCACTGCCGGTGATGATCATGTCATCAACATACAACAGAAGTAAGATAGTACCTGCAGCAGTAGTCCGAGTAAATATGCCAGAATCATAGTTACATGGAGAAAAACCCAATGAGATGACAGTGTTGCTAAACTTTTCGAACCAAGCACGAGGAGCTTGTTTGAGGCCATAGAGGGCTTTTCGAAGTCGACATACATGTCCCTAACGGGAGGTCACACCTGGAGGGAGTCTCATGTAGACTTCCTCTTCGAGATCGCCATTCAGAAAAGCATTCTTGACATCCATCTGATAGAGTGGCCACTTCTTGGTGGCAGCTATGGCGAGAAGGCTACGAACGGATGTGACACGAGCCACAGGAGCAAACGTTTCCTCGTAGTCAATGCCATATTCTTGATTGAAGCCTTTTGCCACAAGTCGTGCTTTGTATCGATCAATGGATCCATCAGACTTGGTTTTGATTTTGAAGACCCATTTGCAACCAATGGGTGACTTTCCCGGTGGGAGAGGAACAAACTCCCATGTATTTGCTTTGTCAAGTGCCTGAAGTTCCTCTGTCATAGCTTGCTTCCAAACAGGGTTAGACTCGGCTTCCTTGAAGGAAGTTGGTTAATAGGTGGACAGTAAAGTGGCATAACAATGATAATCACGAAGGTGAGAAGGAACTTGTCTTACCCGAGCGAAGCGTCGTGCTTCATCTTGTGGTTGAGAGGAGCTAGGATCCATAGACTCAGCAGATGGCTCAGAAGTAGTACTTGGAGTTGGTGCAGATGATTGATCGTGATCAGATGGCACAGGTGGGTCAGGTGAAGGTTCAGATGGAACAGATGAAGGTTCCGGTTGAGAAGAAGCGGAAGGAGGTGGAACAGATGGTACAGAATAAGACTCAGATGGAGGTGAGTTGGAAAGAGGTGGGACAGATGGTGAGGTCAGCATGGAATCTAATTGGAGGGAGTCCAAAGAGATAGAGTTATCAGTGAGGAAGGAAGTGGAAGGATTGGGTATGTCTTGAAATTTGGACACTGTTGAGAAGGGAAGATGTTCCCAGAATGTGACATGACGGGATATACGTAGTCTTTTAGAGACTGGATCCCAACAACGATAACCTTTGTGTTCAATACCATAGCCAAGAAAGCAGCATAATCGAGAATGAGGTTCAAGTTTGGTGTGTTCATGAGGTTGCAACTGAACAAAGCAGGCACAACCCCATACTTTTAGGAGGTCATATGCAGGGGAGACCCCATGGAGCATTTCATAGGGAGATTTTTGATTGAGGATGGGAGTCGGGTGACGGTTGATGGTGTAGACAGCCGTGAAGGCAGCTTCGCCCCAAAAACGTTCTGGACACTTGGCTGAGATTAATAGAGTACGAACAGTATCGAGGATGTGGCGATGTTTACGTTCAGCACGTCCATTTTGTGGAGAGGTGCCTGGACAGGAGTATTGAGAAAGAGTACCCTGAGATCGAAGAAAAGAGAGGAGAGAAGATTCTTTGTATTCCATAGCATTATCTGCTCGAAGAATCTTTATAGGTTTGGAAAACTGGGTCAGGATCATATGGACGAAGGTGATGTAGATTTGGGGTAGTTCGGAGCGATGTTTCGTGAGATATATCCATGTAAAACGTGTGTGATCATCGATAAAGATAACGAAGTATCGATAACCACCCATGGATGGATGTGGTGCTGGTCCCCAAACATCAGAGTGAATGAGGTCAAAAGGGGAAGCAGAATTAAATTCATTTAGTTGAAAAGGTTAGGCATGATGTTTGCCAAGTTGACAGGATAAGCAAGTAACGTTTTCATAAGAGGTGTTGCCCAACGGTCCTGAACTAGCTAACAGTTTTATCCTAGCTAGAGATAGATGTCCTAGGCGTTTATGCCATAATTCAAAGGAAGGGGTACTGGAAATAGAGGCAACATGATTCGAGGATTGTAAGGGGAGACGGAGGTAGGCCACTTCAACCATCCGACCAACTTTACGGCGTACTCCAAGGATCTGCTTGGTCTTGGGATCCTGCACAACACAACCAGTAGGATGAAACAAAACAATTAGGCCGGATTCAATAAGTTGAGTGATAGAAATCAGACTCAGAGATAAGTTTGGAATATGTAGCACATAAGGTAATTGAAGGTTGGTGGTAGATACAGTTCCACTGAAAGATACGGGTAAACGAGTGGCATCCGCAGTGCGGACTGATGAGTACATGCTGGAGGTTTGCTTTGAGATAAACCCGTCAGCCTTAGGTGTCATGTGGTTACAACAACCAGAGTCAAATAGCCAAGGATTGCCTGGTGTTGAGACATTGCACTGAGAATTCATACCCATAGAACCTGTCATGAGTTGCTCTATTTGGTCTTGGTTTTGTCGTAGGAGTGCCACAGAATCAGGTGAAGAGTTGGTGTTATGCATAGGTGATGAGTTGGTGTTATGCATACCCATAGAACCTGTCATGAGTCGCTTTATTTGGTCTTGGTTTTGGCGCAGGAGTGCCATGAGGTCAGGTGCTGAGTTGTTGTTATGCAGTGCCTGAATTGGCGGTGTAGAGGAGTCTGGAGTGATTGATGCAGCAAAGGACTGAGTACGCAGTTGCCTTAGATTACCGGAGTGCCGTTGATTACCTGAGTTCCTTGGATGTTTTAGACAGTCTGACCCATAGTGTCGTGGATGTGAGATCCCACACCAACGACATTTTCGAATTGGGCAGTTGAGAAGAAGATGAGAAGTAGAGTGACAAAACGTGCAGTCACTGTATTGAGACTGGCTATTGAGAGCCATCTGACGACTAACTGAAGAGGTTCTGGTAGGTTGTCACGGCTAACTGAAGATTGTGATAACTGAAAGTGTCGCAAGTGAGGGTTGCGATTAGAGACTGATATCGCAAGTGAAGGTTGCGATTTGAGGCTGATATCGCAAGTGAAGGTTGCGATTTGAGGCTGATATCGCAAGTGAAGGTTGCGATTTGAGGTTGATATCGCAAGTAAGAGTTGCGATTTGAGACTGATATCGCAAGTAAGAGTTGCGATTTGAGACTGATATCGCAAGTGAAGGTTGCGATTTGAGGCTGATGTCGCAAGTGAAGGCTGCGATTTGAGGCCAGTCGCAATGGTCGGTTGCGATATAGAGGCAAGTCGCAATGGTCGGTTGCGATATAGAGGCAAGTCGCAATGGTCGGTTGCGATATAGAGGCAAGTCGCAATGGTCGGTTGCGATATAGATGAGTCTGTGGGTTGCGATATAGATGAGTCTGAAGGTTGCGATATAGATGAATCGCAAGGTGTTCTTGACTCGAGTTTTCAAAACAGGTCGGTTTTGGCTGAAAATTGGTACGCAGGTTCGTGACACTATTCTGGGCAACTTTATAACTTGGTGTTTTGTCAAAAAACTAGCAGAGAATGGTTTTCCGGAGCAAAAAGGAGTGCAGCAAAATAAAGAGAAAAGTAATAAAATGCAGATCTGGAAGATGGCTGAGGATACTTACCTACAACTCTGATACCATGTTAGAATAGTAGAGTCAATTGATAGAGAGACACACGAGATGGCTGTATCGGCCGTTTTCATATAATGAGAGAGTGTTTACAAGTGAAGTGTCTAACCTAATAATGAAACCCTAAGAGACTATTTATACAAAGAGAAGTTACACATAATTACAGAAAGGACCCTGAACTATACATATTGACATTAATACTCTAACACAAACAATGTCTTTCGAAGATGATTTTCTAAACCTCAAAATTCCCCTCAAAGATGTAATGGAAGCCATCGGAAATTTTGACAACAAGCCAATCTGTTAGCTTTATTAGCCCCTAATTTATATAAATGTTTTATAAAGAATAGTGTCAAGGACTTATTTGTATTTGTTGAGTGTCAAGGGCTAAAATTGTAAATAACAAATTGTTGTATTGGTTATAAAGTCATGTTTTAGAGTAATTTTAGGTTAAGCCTCTATTTTCAATATTCATACATACGCAGAAAGCAAGAGAGCTTCAAAGAGAGAATGTTCATCAATCTTATCAAGTAAACTCTTCTCTTTATCAATCAATACAAAGATTATTGCTATTATTATTGTTACTTGTTATATCTGGGTTCCAACAATTGGTATCAGAGCCAAACAGATTCGAATTTGTGCTTCAATCCATTATTTTTTTATCAATTTTCGGAGTTTTATTTTGCTGCACTCTGTTTTGCTTCGGAAAACCACTTTCTGTTGGTTTTTGGACAAAACACCAAGCATTAAAATTTCTTAGAATAGTGTCACGAACCTGTGTACCAAATTTCAGCTCAATCCGATAAGATTTGAAAAATTGACTCAAGTGCACAAATTCTACTTCTCACAAAGTATCTGTTAACGATCATTTTTTTCAAGTAACAATATGTCAAGACTAAAATTTAGTGCTGATGCTGATTTTCATTATTATTCTAAACTCAGTACTAATTTTCGCAAAATTATTCCTAATCTTGAGAAAGAGTTGGAAGAAAGGAAAAAGAGCATTCTTATTGATTCTGATAAAATTACCAAGCTAGAAGAGGCAGGTAAACTCTTAACCAATGAGAATATTGAACTGAAAAGGAAACTGTTGGTCCCAAAATGGCTCAACAAGTATTGTAGAAGGGGGGGTTGAATACAATACTCATATTTTTCACAAGTTTTAATTCTATTATTGAAAATCTTTCAATACGAATTACACATAGAAAACAAAAGATTGTTGCGGAAAAGAACAGATAAACTATTCTAACAATCTTACACAAAGTATACTAACAAAATAACTAAGAACACTTAGAACAAATCTATAAAGTTTTTCAAGCAAACTGGAAATTCTTGCACTGAGAGAAATCTTCCAGTTTGCGTAGAATATATAAGAGCACACAGTAATCTTCAAGTCTCTCAAGATGTGTGTCATTTCTGCATGGAGAGGTCCTTCCTTTTATAGAGACAAGAAGTGTGCAAGCATTGAATGCTTGGGACACTTGTCATCTTCATACTTGTTGAGGATGTTGACTTCTGAAAAGTTGAGATGTCCTTGTTACCTTTTACTAGGTACTGGAAATAGGACCCATGCATGAGAAAATAACTTTATATGGTAATGGATAATAAGACAAAATGTCACTTTATCCATGTAGAAAATATCTTCTCAATTTGTCTTCTAAAGATTACACCACCGAAGGAAACCTGAGATATGTGACATCATCTTTGAGATATGTGACATCATCTTTGGAGAAAACATCTTTTAAACTTCTTTGAGATCCCACCAATGATAGCTTTGAGATATGTGACACATCTTTGAGATATGTGACATCATCTTTGGGATATGTGACATCATCTTTGGAGAAAGCATCTTTGAGACTTCTTTGAGATCCCACCGATGATAGCTTTGAGATATGTGACACATCTTTGAGATATGTGACATCATCTTTGGGATATGTGACATCATCTTTGGAGAAAGCATCTTTGAGACTTCTTTGAGATCCCACCGAAATTGGACTTCCATTGGTGGGATTCTTTGGCCGAAACAGAGAGAGATTTCGGTGGAGATATGTCCACCGATGTGTGAGAACACCATCGGTGGACAATGACTTGTATGTGTTGAGAAAAGATCTTTCACTTCCACAATGAGAGAATCTTTAATCTTGACTTTGGTTGATCTTTGACTTCACCAAACATTTGCTATCTTGTACAAGCCATTACAAAGAACCATGCATCCAAAATTTCTCTAAGTATAAAATGTTTTTCAAAGTATAAAAGGAGATCATGAGGTCATCTTCAAATCTTGATGACCCAACAATCTCCCCCTATTTGATGATGACATCCATACTTAGAAAAACATGAGTAAGACAGTGAATAATGCATGTTGACCCTTCTTTACTCTTTTGGGTTCTTTTTCACACAGTCCATTTTTTATTTTTTTGTGTATGTATATATGATATTTACATATGAGAAAAAATAAAAAGGTATAGCTGTACAAATAATCGAAAGGAAAAGGAAAGAAGTATAAACAATATGAACATAGTGAATATTACTTGCATCTTTGGAGGGGCGAGTTGAAACTGGTGTCTGGCTTGAGGATTCTTCATTTTGATCAGCAACCTTAGGATGCTTCTGCCCATCTGTTGCATCTTGGCATCTTCAGCCTTTCCTGTTTAGCATCATCAACCTGTCTTTTATTTGCTCCCCCTCAGTTAGTTCAGTCGGTCTTTGTGTTACTCCCCCTCAATTAGATCCGCCCGGACTGATGTGCTCCCCCTTGACCGGTCCGCCAATTTCCTCATTTTTTTTTTATTTTTTTTGAGTTGGTCGCTGGATATGAGTACTGAGGGTTGATGTTGCTCCCCCTCAGATGAATTCTCCCCCTCAGCGGCCGACGCAGGAAAAACACCAACAGAAAATGAAAAATCGGCCGTAACCAAGACTACTACTAAATTTTTTTTTTGCTTTCCCACCGAAAATGAAGGAGATTCCACCGAAAATTGGCTATTTTCGGTAGGAAAATCGGTAGTTTTTTTTTTTGCTTTCCCACCGAAAATTAAGGAGGTCCACCAAAAATTGGCTATTTTCGGTAGGAAAATCTGTAGGATTTTTTTTTCCACCGAAAATTGGCTATTTTCGGTAGGATTTTTTTTTTTTGAAATATCATTCCCACCGAAAATTTGCAAGAGTTAGACAAAAATTCGGTGGAATTTCTTGAAGAGGTTGAAGAAAATCTTCTAAGACATCTTCAGCAGAGTGTGGAGAAAGTCTTCTAAGGCATTATGGAGAAAATTTTCAAAGTGAAGAAAAGATTGGAATTGCATCTTCCAATTTTTGATGACCCAAAAAGATTGAGTTTGAGGATTTGGGGTGACATCTGCAGAAGAGTTTGTAGTGAGTGGATTTTATGAAAGGAGAGAATATGGTGTGGTCGGTGGATGGGGAGAGGACACACAGAAGGTTGGTTCTTTGAGAGAAAAGAGGTTGATGTGAAGGAGTTTCTCACCGATGCAGGTTTGTTAGAGTAGGATGTGGAGAAATTTGAGAGAGAGAAAATCTTTAAACAATGGCACATAGGAAGTTGGGTTAGGTGAGAGGAAGAGTATATGAGAAGCTAGATAAAATTGGTGGGGAGAGAATCGGTAGAGGAAATGGTAGAGGTTTACAACTTTGGTGAGATGAGATCATGGTGATGACATCATTAAAAGAAAAAGGTGTCTACCATGCATGGGGGTGACATCATTTGGAGGGGTTCTTTCCTATCTAGATACATAGGAAAGGAGATTTGTGAGAGAAGAATAGTGTTCACCAATGAGAATTCGGTGGAAACTTAGGACACATAGTTATTGATTATTGCACATGCCAAGTTGACTTATTATGTTGCATGATAATCTTGAAGATTTCTTCAAATTTCTCACTTTGATATTTTTGCACATAGATCCATCTGTCCATCTCAAAATCTGCAATTACAAAGAATTTATTTTCTAGGTACCCATTTTATGGTGGGTCCTTTTGGGTTAGAAGGAAAAGAATTGGAGTCACTTAGATCAATTCTTTCTTTCGAACAGTCTTTGGCAAAATGAGAAGTATCACCACAGATATAGCATTTTCTATGAGGAAAGATCCTTTTAGAAACTTGACATTTTTCCTTACTTTTGCTCAAAGATTTTGATGAGGTAACAAAGAATTGGGGTGCAACTCCTAAAATTCCTTTTTCAAAATTTGGGAGGACAGAAATATTTTCCTTTGAATTGGACATTTTGAGGCACACAGATCTGGGAAGAAAATCGGTAGAGGAAGTCACACAGGTAGTTTTTAGAAAGATTTGAAGAATTTATTTTCAAGAAAGAATCAGCACCCAGAGACTAGCCTTTAAAAAATATTCCATATTTTAAGTCTTCAGATGTGTCGGCAGAATTCATGGACACATATCCAAAAGAATTTGAAATAGGAGGATTCATAAAAGATAGATGAAACACATAGTATGTACCTGTGAAGAGTAGGAAAAGCACTTAGCTGATACAAGAGCAGTTGAGGAGTCATTCGCTTTCAGATGTGGGTTCATCTGCCAAATCTTGAGTTTTAGCAGGCAGACCCTTTGCTTTTCTGACAAGTTTTTCATTTCTTTCCTTTTCTCTCTTGTATTTCTCCTTGTATCTTTCAGCCCTGTCAGAATCTGCAGAAGAGAAAGATTGGTTGAACTTTTGGGAATCATATTTGGATCTTCCCGATTTTGAGGAAAATCGGTCTGAGGAAGAGGTTCTGGTTCTATCAACATGTTTACTTCTACACTCAGAAGCAAAATGACCCTTTTTACCACAGTTAAAACATTCCTCATTAGATTTGTCCAAAGAAGAGTGTTTGGAGAGAGACTTAGATTTTCTAGAAGGGTGGTAGGATTTGGATTTAGAATACCCATCCAACATGGCCATTTCATCAGATAATTTATCAATTGAAGTTTCCTCACATTCATCCTCAGCATCACTAAGATATGCCTCCGAATGATCATTGGGATCTTCTTGACTATCATGATCAGAGTCAGATGGGTAGGTGATTCTTGGAATACACTTAGTCCTTTTGGAAGAGTCACTTAGGAGAGCTAAAGAAGAGCTCTTTATATACCTTTGCAGCTTCGTCTGCTCATAGTTGAAAAGAGTTCCATAAAGAACAGTAAGAGGCATATGATCAAGATCCTTGGTTGTCTTTATACAAGTACAGATGTTTTCCCAAAAATCAGGAAGACAGTCCATAAATTTGCACAAGATTTCCTCATTGTCATACACTCTACCTAACAGCTTTAAATCATTAAGAAGACTGTTAAAGCGGTTATAGTAGTTGGAGAGAGATTCTTCTTTCTCATAAGAAAAGAGTTCAAATTTTCTAACAAGACTAATCTTTCTGCTCTTTTTAACTTCATTTGTACCTTCGTACAAAACACATAGAGTGGACCACATCTCTTTGGCAGTAGAGAGATTTACCAGAGAGTGGTACACTTCATCAGGAAGAGAGAGAGCAATGATGGTTCTAACTTTAGAATCAAGAGACACAAGTCGTTTTTCCTCATCAGTATATTTCTTAGGATTTTTAAGAATGTAACGACCATTAGCAGTAGATTTTTCTTCATCAGACGAATCATCAGAATCATCTTTGCCAACAACTTCCTTACCAGATTTTTTGCTTTCATAGCGAGACCAGACTCTAGGAACAAAGGGTCCCTCACTTAGAATGGTTGGATATCTACTATCCATTCCTTCCATGAAAAGCATCATCCGGCTTTTCCACAAAGAAAAGTTGTTAGGATTAAACTTGGGAGGTTTTGAAATGGAACCATTTTCAGCAAAATTGTTTTGACCAGTGTTTTCAACAGTTAGGGATGAAGATGAGGCAGCCATTGCGGATCAAGTTTATGAATTAAACTTTCCGCTCTGATACCACTTGTTGGTCCCAAAATGGCTCAACAAGTATTGTAGAAGGGGGGGGGGGGGGGGGTTGAATACATTACTCAGATTTTTCACAAGTTTTAATTCTATTATTGAAAATCTTTCAATACGAATTACACATAGAAAACAAAAGATTGTTGCGGAAAAGAACAGATAAACTATTCTAACAATCTTACACAAAGTATACTAACAAAATAACTAAGAACACTTAGAACAAAGCTATAAAGTTTTTCAAGCAAACTGGAAATTCTTGCACTGAGAGAAATCTTCCAGTTTGCGTAGAATATATAAGAGCACACAGTAATCTTCAAGTCTCTCAAGATGTGTGTCATTTCTGCATGGAGAGGTCCTTCCTTTTATAGAGACAAGAAATGTGCAAGCATTGAATGCTTGGGACACTTGTCATCTTCATACTTGTTGAGGATGTTGACTTCTGAAAAGTTGAGATGTCCTTGTTACCTTTTACTAGGTACTGGAAATAGGACCCATGCATGAGAAAATAACTTTATATGGTAATGGATAATAAGACAAAATGTCACTTTATCCATGTAGAAAATATCTTCTCAATTTGTCTTCTAAAGATTACACCACCGAAGGAAACCTGAGATATGTGACATCATCTTTGAGATATGTGACATCATCTTTGGAGAAAACATCTTTGAAACTTCTTTGAGATCCCACCAATGATAGCTTTGAGATATGTGACACATCTTTGAGATACGTGACATCATCTTTGGGATATGTGACATCATCTTTGGAGAAAGCATCTTTGAGACTTCTTTGAGATCCCACCGATGATAGCTTTGAGATATGTGACACATCTTTGAGATATGTGACATCATCTTTGGGATATGTGACATCATCTTTGGAGAAAGCATCTTTGAGACTTCTTTGAGATCCCACCGAAATTGGACTTCCATTGGTGGGATTCTTTGGCCGAAACAGAGAGAGATTTCGGTGGAGATATGTCCACCGATGTGTGAGAATACCATCGGTGGACAATGACTTGTATGTGTTGAGAAAAGATCTTTCACTTCTACAATGAGAGAATCTTTAATCTTGACTTTGGTTGATCTTTGACTTCACCAAACATTTGCTATCTTGTACAAGCCATTACAAAGAACCATGCATCCAAAATTTCTCTAAGTATAAAATGTTTTTCAAAGTATAAAAGGAGATCATGAGGTCATCTTAAAATCTTGATGACCCAACAGAAACTATTTGAGTCTGAAAAGTTTTGTGAAAAGAAGAAAGAGAAGTTTGACAAAGATAAGACTGTTTTTGAAAAAGAGAAGAAATAACTTGAACTTAAATGTTTAAGTTTTTCTAAACTGATTTCTGATTTTGAAAAACTTGTGATTTGTGAAAGAGAGAAGATTGAAAAGGAGAAAACTACTTTTGAAACAAAATCTATGGAATTTTCTTGTAAATTTTCAAAATTACAGAAAACTCTTGAAAAGGAGAGGAAAGAGCATGATTTTGAAAGAAAAGAGTCTGAAAAGTTGAAGGTTGAAGGATTTCAAACAAAGTGTTTGAAAGATGATTTTGAGAAAGAAAGAAAGGTTTTTAAAGCTGAAATGTCCAAATTGACAAAAAGACTTTCTCTTTTGTCAACTAAGATCATGTTGGAGAAGAGGTATAAATCTGATCTTCAAAAGATGTTTGATATGAATTTAAAAGAAAAGGAAGTTTTAGCTAAAAGGATTAAGGATTTTGACTTAGCAAACTCTTGTGCTGATCAATCAGTTAATCAAGTTTTTAGAAGAGTAAAAATGGTTTGGATAGTCAAAGGCTCTTCACTAGTTCAAAATGTTCGAAAGCCATATGTTTCTGTTGAACATAACAAGATCAGCAAAGCACTTCATGAAAATCCTAACAAAATAGGACCCATTTGGAAATGGGTACCAAAAATTGTTTGATCTGTCTTGCAGGTACATGGACTCCTTAATACATCTGTTAAGGACTCAGGCTTCAAAGTTCAATATGGACTCTTAAACACTCAGTTTAAGACTCATCCGTCAAAGGCAATTGATTTCGGTGCACAACAATCAAGTAAAATGACAGCATGCTGGCAGATTTGCGATGCTGTAGTAAATTGATCATATCTCACTGATTAAGACTCCGATTGATGCGATTCAAAAGGCCCTGGATTCCTAAGACATAGATGAACAATTTTTGTGTTTTGAGAATTCAGAGATTCGAAATTTATAAGGGTCATATGCATCGTTGAAGTAGACAACAGTGTGCTGATGGAAAGCTGATGGACAGATCTGCGCGACTGTGGTAAATCAACCATATCTTTATCGTACGAGCTCGAAAAGAGGTGATTCAAGATGATATGAACATCTAACAAACAAATTCAAGTTGTTTGTGTTTTGAGTTTTTGCAAAATCCAGAGGTAAAATGGTCTAAATTAGTGTCAAAGTAAGTGTAACACTTCTGTTAAGCTTCTGCAGCACGCGACCAAGCTTCTGCCGCACGCGACCAAGCCTCTGCCGCACGCGACCAAGCCTCTGTCGGCCACGACCAAACCTCTGCCGAGCAGAGACAACCTCTGCCGAGCAGCGACCAACCTCTGCCGAGCCGCGACGAAACCTCTGCCGAGCCTTTGTCAAGCGTTTGTCAAGCCGCGATCATTCTTTGTCGACCACTCAGACCAACTTCTAGCGACAACATAAGTTTTGGCTAAGATTTTTGCGACCACCCTCTGTGGTACTGTTCACCATAGAGACTCTGTGAAACCCGACAGAGCCTCTGTGGACTGAACCTCTGCGACCGAACCTCAGAGCCCGTAGCCCAACGTCTTAGTACTTGTTGTCAGCTTTGCGCACCTGTCGTATTTTCAACAGAACTCCCTCCTCGAAGCTCCAAATTTGATGAGTCCAGTTGCGTTGAACTCGTAAGACAAAGATGAAACTTTTTCATGTTTTGAGTTTGGTCAGAATCGGTGTTCTTCTTGGTCAGAATCTCTGCTAAAGTCAGTATACATCTGCTGGACATAAAGTTGTGTTTGACAAAAATCATCATCAGAGCTCTGTCGGCACTACGAGCAACCTCTGCCGCACAACCTCTGCCGACCAACCTCTGTGGTACTGTTCACCACAGAACCTCTGTGAAATCCGACAGAGCCTCTGTGGACTGAACCTCTGCGACTCAACCTCAGAGCCCGATTTATGTTTACTTGCTATCAGCTTTGCGCTGCTTCAGAAACATGCACATAACTTTTGACTCGGTGCTCCAAATTACTCGATTCCAGTTGCATTGGAAAGATAATTCACAGACGCACGGCTTTGATGTTTTGAGTTTTCTTAAATTATGTGTGCTGATATGCCAAAATCAGCTTCAAAGTCTGCTGTAACGTGCTGGACCGAAAGCATTGCAAATTAATTCATGCTCCTTCCGCTTTCAAGAACGGTGTTCTCATTGCTTCTACGTAATTCAGTGTAGGACCAGTACTTCAGATATGTTCAAATCAGAGTTTTTGGCCGGTAATTTCTAAACTCTGATCCCCCGCACCTTGTATTTTTTTTAAGTGGAATTATATGTGTTGTTGGATATTCCTAACAAATGTGGAATCATCAAAGATGATTACCAACACTTTCTGATTCTTATAGGATATCTGATTTCAAATTGAGCTTAAATGAAATTTACTGCTCAATTTGAGAGGGAGAAAACAAATCAGATCTGACCATGTTCGTGTAAAGGTAAAATTTCTAAACCTTTAAACTCATCATTTTTAGAGAAAGGCCATCTTTAGAATGATAAAACCTCTTTCAAATGGTCAAACCACTTCTACATGCTAAAATGCTTTATCTGCTATAGAAATTTGGATTTTAAATGCTTTTCTGAGACTACAAGTAGTCAGTGTGTGGAACAATCCAACCTCTAGGACAACAATTTCATGGGATCAATGTGTGAGCTTTATAGAACTTCTATGGATCACTTAAACCTGTGTTTCCTACCCAAGAAGTAAACCTTGAGTGGTTGAGAGGTGAAGGGTCTACATCAAAGAGTGGGGGAGATAACTCATCTGAGTTTTTCTCATCGTGCTTAAGAGGTAAAATTTAAAAAGAGAGTTTCGTTAGATGTGAGCTACATGATAAAAAGAAAGAGGGTGTGAGAACAGAGTCAAAAGAAATATACAACTCTGCACTATCTTTTTCTGAGCCGGGCAAGCCACATTACTGATTTATCACGACTCTTTGGTGATTATCATTGAAACATGCAATTAGCCTATGCCAACTCTTGAATTAACCCCACCAGCTACTCACTTCCTTCTCCACAAGGAACTGTTTCACTTTTCCACGGGGAAGCAGCACATATGCTATCTGATCTTTCTTTGGAAGGTTAGATATTGAAAAGAAGGAAAGTTGCCCCACCTTCACACTTCACTCATGCACATTGAGTCTGTGGAAACCTGTTATGTCCAAACAGTTTACACACTTTTGAGCTTAATAGATAATATTCTATTTTCTTCCACACAATATCACGAATCTTTGTGATTCCACATGCTTATCTATGTGATATTGCCAAGAACAGTTTGAGAAGTTTATTTTTTAATTTACTTCAATGATAACTGGAAGTCTTGTCAGAGCTTCATCATTGCCAACTCTGAGCATAGGCCACACAATATTTTTAATTGTTGTGATAATAGTTGCTATTGTGCTTCTATGTTAGATGATTACCCCTGGTTACTTATTCTTTAATGCAGATTCTCATGAGTCGAATATGCTTGCTACTCAACCATCTTATCAGTTTATCTACCAACGACTATTACTCAAACTGGTTATACAAGCTTCCGCACTTTAAATCGTTCTCTGATTGTTTGAGTTTAATCTATGGGAGATAACTGGGATCTGAAAAGCAAAGCAACATTCAAGGGGGAGTATGCAACGATCAAGGGGGAGTTAAAGAAGAAATTGAAGCAACTGACATTGTGGAAGATCAGGAAAAGAAGACTCTCACAAGACTTGAAGACTGACACTCCAACGCCTCTAAAGAAAGCAAGGGGGAGACTACAAGATGATGCTTTCTTTATAAAACATTAGGGGGAGATTGTTAGCTTTATTAGCCCCTAATTTATATAAATGTTTTATAAAGAATAGTGTCAAGGACTTATTTGTATTTGTTGAGTGTCAAGGGCTAAAATTGTAAATAACCAATTGTTGTATTGGTTATAAAGTCATGTTTTAGAGTAATTTTAGGTTAAGCCTCTATTTTCAATATTCATACATACGCAGAAAGCAAGAGAGCTTCAAAGAGAGAATGTTCATCAATATTATTAAGTAAACTCTTCTCTTTATCAATCAATACAAAGATTATTGCTATTATTATTGTTACTTGTTATATCTGGGTTCCAACACAATCGGAACCGATGGGTTTGGAAAGGTGTACAAAGGAGTCCTCCAGGGCACATAACTCGCTTTTAAATGCTTAGATCCCGAGCATGGGCAAGGAGATACTGAATTTTGGACGGAGATCAAGATGCTTTCTAAATACAAACATGAAAATTTGGTCTCTCTCCAACACTTTTGCAAGGAGAAGGCTAAGAGAATCCTTGTGTACGAGTATGCATCTAATGGGAGCCTTGATCGCCATCTAGGTGACTGTAAACTCTTATGGTCCCAACGTCTTCAGATATGTCTTGGGGCTGCACGCGGGTTAAAATACCTTCATTATCCGAACAAGGGCCAACAAAGAGTTCTCCACCGAGATATTAAAAGCTCAAACATCCTTTTAGATGACAAATTCAACGCCAAAGTTTCTGATTTTGGTCTATCAAAAATTGGTCCGGCTAACCAATCATGTACATATCTGGTTTCTAATGCTATAGGTACACCTGGGTATTGTGATCCATTGTATTCACAAACGAGCATCCTATCAAAAGAGTCTGATGTTTACTCTTTTGGAGTGGTATTGTTTGAAGTAATGTGCGGGAAATTATGTTATAAATATCATAATGATGCGATAATCATTTTGGTGCATCATTGGAAAGAGTGTTATGATAAAAATAAACTAACAAATATTATCTATCATGATTTGAAGAAAAGGAAAGATCGTGAATCTTTGAAGACGTTTTCAGCTATAGCAAATCGATGTTTAAATTTACAACGTGAAAAACGACCAACGATGGTCGAGATCGTCAAAGAGCTTGAGCTTGCACTTCAACAAGAGGTGAGTTCTTTAATTTTACCATTAAAAGTATCACATATTTAGATGCAATTTTTCAACAAATAGGAATTGACAATTAATATGTTTTTACAGAACTCTTGTCAAGACAATCCCGATGTAGTCGAGACTCCAACGTCCTATAAATCCAACAAAAAGTTTGATGACCTCAAAATTCCCTTCAAACAGATATTATCGGCCACCAACAACTTCGATGAACCATTTTTTATAGCACGTGGTGGGTTTGGAAAGGTGTACTGTGGAGAAATATTTCATTCGAAGGGACAAAGCAGGGTCGCTTTTAAGCGCTTAGATAGTAGGTTCGGGCATGGTGAGACTGAGTTTTTGCAGGAGATCACGATGCTTTTAGAATACAATCATAAACATTTGGTCTCTCTCTTATGCTTTTGTTTTGATAATGATGAGAGAATCATCGGATACGAGTATGCATCTCATGGAAGCCTTGATCGTCACCTAAGTAATCCAGATCTCACTTGGACCCAACGCCTAAAAATATGCATTGGGGTTGCAAGTGCACTAAACTACCTTCATGATGACCCCATGGAAACACGACAAAGAGTTATTCATAAAGACATTAAAAGTTCGGTGATCCTTTTGGATGAAAATTGGGCTGCTAAAGTTTCTGATTTTGGCCTATCGATAAACATCCCAACTAACCAACAACATACATATCTCGAGACTGATGCTGTTGGTACGCCTGGGTATTGTGATCCGTTGTATATGGAAAAAGGCCTACTATCAACAAAGTCCGACGTGTTCTCTTTCGGAGTTGTGTTATTTGAAGTCATGTGTGGGAGACTATGTTTCGATATTAATATTGGTTACCATGCCAGTTTACTGTCTAAGTGGAAACAATCCTATGATGAGAAGAGGCTAGATGAGATTATTCCCCCTGATCTAAAAGAACAAATGGAGCCAAGTTCTAAAAAGACATTTTCAGCCATTGCTTATCAATGTTTGAAGAATTCTCCTCAAAATCGTCCACCAATGGCCAAGATCGTGATAGACCTTGAAATCGCTCTTGCACAACAAGTAAGTTTATTGTATTTATTAAAACTTCCCCATGCATATATATATATTTTCATTTTGAAGGGTGTCCTAGGCTATGCCTATACGAATTCGTTGGCAAATTATGGTCGTAAGACATCAGCCCTGATTAAAGCACAGTGACCACAAGTTGTGTACTCTTGTATTCGAACCCCGGACAGATAATATCTTACAAGTCATCTATTTATAAAAATCACTCATTAATGTATTTTTACAGGAGCTTTTTGAAGAATTGAGGAGGATTGTTGATCTTGTGGTACCTACTTCATCGTTCACACCTCAAATTCAACTATCCTTGCTTCTTTTGAAAGGGACCCTTGTTGGAGATGGCAAAACGGTAATAACTTTTTATTTTTAAATGTTTATGTTTATGAAATTTAATTATATCCATTATTCGGAATTAGGAACAGATTGAAAGCGAATAAAAGAGATTAAATATAATGTGACCCATTGGAGATGTCCTAATATGGTATATAAGTAAATTGATTATGTGTTTATTTTGCAGTGGCTTTCAATAAATAACAATCGAGAAACTTATGAAATGATAGCTGCCATAAAATGCATCTCTGGAGACTTGCTTCTACATGATACCACAGAAAATTCAAGGTTAGTGACTCTCTCTCTCTCTCTCTCTCTCTCTCGGTAGTCGGTACGCATAATTTATTGGATTTAATTTACACTTGTTTATATATTCTCATGATTTAATGGATCCATCCACTTGTATTTAATTAACCAACATCTAATTTTGTAAATATTAATTATATATATCGGTGTGCATAACTAACCCCATTCTTCTATTTGTTGATCAACTCATTGTCTCTCGGGATAACTTCCAAATCGTTTTCTCAACCAATATATTTGAAATAGTTAACAAATTAATGCTCTTTTTGGCAAACAAATACATTTGAAAATGCTCCTGGTGAATAGTTCCTAGTAACACTTTCCACCATGTTTTAATTAATTGCTTCATCCGTTACTTATAGATAGTCTAATTAAATTCAGATTTTTTAATAAAAGAATTGTTTCAAGAAGCCTTCCATCTAACATTTGAGGAGGTATCTAAAAAGTAAAAAGGGAATAGGAAATTCAGAAGAAAGAAAACATGCATGAGCATTAATTCACAAAACTACAGGTCCTGAAGGTGATAAAGAGTAACCTTGAAGACTAACAAGATCGATTTCTATGCTTGATCGATGTTGTCGATGGTCTCGAGCTCAGTCTCGAACTCTTTCAGGTGCTGAGGAGGATGAGTATATAACCTGCACCAATTATATATATTTCCAGTTTAAAACATAACATTAGACAATTAGCAACCACCAACCAGCAAAAACAAATACTTTGCAGGGTGCTTACATCCCTAAAATATATATCCTTTCCATCTTTTCCAACCGTTCCTTCTCAAAATCAATATCAACCTGGGAAACAAAAGTGACATCGGGTTGCAAAAAGTACATTCAAAATTTCATCAAATATGTTTAAATTTCATGATTGAAAAGTTTATTTTTATGGACTAAACTTTCTTTTCACGGGGCATATTTTTCTGCTCTCCTAATTGTAACACCCCTATTTTTGTAAGCATATTTTGGGGTTTTAAATGTATCTTTGACCTTAGAATAAACCATAGTGGATGTCTTGAGTTGGTTAGATTTTGTACAAAAGAATTAAGAAAACTCATTTTCTAGCAGCCTTTCTTCGCACCAATGAAGAAAACCTTCGCGCCCGTGAAGGTGGGCAAAATGCTTTCTGGAGGCTTTTCTTCACGCTAGTGAAGACGCCAATAAAGCAGACCAGCCTTTTAAATACGTATTTTCTTCCATTGTTACCTCATTTCACATCTCCTAATCATTTCTCTCTCAACCAAACTTGGTCCTAACACCCCTCTTTCTCCAAATCGATTTCTTCAAGAGCATCAAAGAGCTTGGCAACTAGAGATTCAAGTTGTGGGTTGAAACTCAAGATCTTCATCTTTTTCGTCATCTTCATCTTTTCCACCTCTCTTCACCATTGTTGACCTAGTTTTGGGTTTTCTCCAAAATAAGTTGTAAGTTCATTCTAACCTATCTAAAACTTCTTTCTTGCTAAAATATTTCATTATTAACTTCCTAGAACACTTATTTGAGGTATCATCCATGTTTTGAAATTTTAACCAATTTTGGGTATTTTGAATGATTATAGGATTTGACTAAGGTATGTTTTTTCTTCTTTCTTCATCACTTAATGTCAACACTATATTTCTTTGCACTTTGTTATTGTATGTAAACTCTATTTACTTCACTTAACAAACGTTTCTTTGCACCGTTATCATCCCTGTTCCGAATCTTTTAGAATAGGATTATATATATATATATACTCACACATGCACTAAGGATCGTGTTAGAAGAAGAGTTAAGGTGAAAAGATAAGAAGGAATGTGGACCATCATTTTTAATCTCACCCCACTCCATGAATGACACTTGATACAAGAATCGATCTTGGTGCACTCGATGCATCTCATCCTAATGTGCATTCAAGGTTGGAGATGCCTTCTTACCATTCTCACCATAACTTTCATTCTCACTAGAACTAAACTCTATATATAATATAGGGACATATTTTTTTCTTTCCACCTTGAGCATCAGAAACCTCATGACAGACCCTACTCATCTGGTCGTCTCATTACATTTTTTTGCTTTCTCACATTAAAAAACATTTTTTTCTTTTTTGTATGATTAATTTAACTAAATAAATATATCTTTAAATTAAGTCAATGATGATTTTCATCCGATGATTTTGTTCCACCTTTATAATTATTTAATTAAATTTACTTTTATGTATATTGAACTATTGTAAGAAATAATTTATTGAAAAATAAGGAATAAGAGATTCGATTCAATTAGCAATAGACATTTTGAATAAGTTAAACATTTTTACACACACACACACATATATATATATATATATAGATTAAATTAAATTAAATGAAAACCACAAATATATTACAAACCCATGAAAACTGATATAAAAATATTATTTTACATGAAATATTTTCATCAAATGTTTGGATTTAAGATATTTGGTTCACATATATTTGTTTCATAATATGATAGTTTCACATAGATTTGTTTCACTATGTGAATATTTTTACGTCTATTTTTCATTTCACTAGGTGAATAAAAAAAATCACATGTAATCTTTTCACAAGGTGAACACCAACATATGTGAAACAATATCTTAAATCATAGGTTTTAATGAGAAAAAAAATCATGTATTTTTTATATTGGTTCTTACAGGTTTGCAACATATTTGTGGTTCTCATTTGATTATCGCCATATATATATATATAGTCGGGTTCAAACGAGAATAATACCTATTTAAAAAAATAAAAAGAATAATTATGGGTATCAATTAATTAAATAATACCTTAAACAAAACTTTCTTAAAAATTGCCTAAAATGGCATATATGTCATTTGTTGTTTATATATTATATATAGAAACTCATTTATTTCTATAGATTATGTAATAAATTTATATAAGGTATTTATTTCTGATTTTTTTTTATAATTTTCGTGATTTAATCATGATTTTATTTATTTACTTATTATTTTTTACAACATTAAAATAAGTGTAATTTAGTTTTTTATTTTAAATATTCATTTTATTGAATTAGTTTATTTAAGAAAAAAATCATCAAAAATCACATGCATCAACAATTATTGACATTTTTTTCTTAAAAAAGACCCGCTAATTTTCGTCAATGTATCATATGTGATACTGATCATAGTTGAAAAAAAAGTTATTTACAACATTACAAATGATATGTGTAAATTATGAATTACGTTTTGAAGTACATGTGATCTTATACATTATAAATGGGTTTTGCTACACATCACCATATAATTCTGTTTTAGTTATTTTTCATTTTCAATGTTTAATTTGAACCATTGTTTTACAAAGTTTAAATCACATATGATTAGGAAAACATTTTGAAAAGAGGTTAATTCATTGTGAATCACATGTGATTCTGATGAAAAAAATTATGAATTACGTTTTAAAATACATATGATCTTATATATTTTAAATGTGTTTTGCTATATATCAAATATGATTCTGTTTTCATTATTTTTCTTTTTTAATATTTGATTTGAATCATTGTTTTCATATTTTAAATCATACAGGAGTAGGAAACAATTTTGGAAAAAAGGTAATTCATTACCACTCACATGTGATTTTTATAAAAACTATAAAAATATAATTTTTTAAATATTGCTTTAAATAAAAAACGAATGCTTTAAATGAAATATAAATACACTTATTTTAATAGAATTAAATAAAAAATATTTTATTAAATAAAAAATTAAATCATATTAAATTCTCATGTAGAAGTAGAATATTAAATAAATACCTAAAATAACTTTTATATAATTCAATTAATATATATATATATAGGTTCCTTTAAATGTAAACTTTTTTTCGTGTAAACCGTGTAAACTTTGTAGTTTCATAGGTTTTTTTGATGAAATTTTTTCATATCATTCATTTCTTGACGAATTTTTTTATGAAATTTGTAGTTTCATAGGTTTTTTTCATTTTTATGAACTGTTTCATACATTTTTCGTTTTCACCTATGAAACTACAAATTTCGCAAAAAAAATTCGTCAAGAAATGAATGATATGAAACAATTTCATAAAAAAACTTCATCAAAAAAACCTATGAAAACAAGAGTTTACACGGTTTACACGAAAAAAAGTTTACATTTGAAGCTCCCTCCCTCTCTCTCTCTCTATATATATATATATATAGGGAGGTTCATTTGTTAACCTCCGATTTTGTATTAACTTTATTAACTTCATCTTAGTCATTCATGAGAATAATCAGGTAACAAGATTAAACCATAAGCTCATTGTATATTGATTGAGAAATGTAGAAGATGAGATTTAGGAACAATTTCTCTTGGAGGAGGCCACACACACACACTCTTGGTGGCTAGACACAAAATGACCTCTCTCCACACAAACCCTAACAATTGGGTTTATATACCCTTTGACCAAACCTAGCTATTTTGACTTTGACCTTTGACTAATATTGACTAATTACAATTAGTCCTAAATCTTGAATACATTGTGTACTAACAATCTCCCCCTATGGATTCAAGATTTAAAAAAATATGACGCTAGTCTTCAGCACTTTAATCTTCAGATAGGCTTTATCTTCAAGAATCCACTTTGGTAGCTTTAAATCTTCATTAGGCTCTTCCGAAACAAATAGTCAACAAGTCTTGAAACACGAACTTCAAATCTGTGAAAGGTTGATCAAGGTCTTCAAACAAAATCTTTTTATCTTCAAATCACTAGTCTTTTGGCAAATTTCTTCAGTCTTTGAATTATGAACGAGATTTGAGGTTTAACGGGCTTTGAGCTTTAAGACATTCTTGAATAATCTTTAAGCACGAACTGTCTTTGTATCTTCACGCATTTGATCTATCGAAAACACTTTAGCTTGAACTTCTTTGACTTTGACAAATATCTCCTTGACTCTCGGAAATTGAAATATTCTAATTATCTTCCTATTTTCTTCTGTTTGATATTTCTCCCCCTTTTTGATGATTGTGAGCATCATGATCATCAAAATTCTTGTTCAGTTTCAGCATTCTCTTTGAGTACCAGAAACAATCTCCTCCACTTGATCTGTTTATCCGTCAATTCCAAAAAATGTTTATCCGAATCTTTTCAAATTCAGATAATATGAAAGTTGTAACCCTGAAACAACGGATGAATCAGTTAAAATGCCTGTAACTTGCACAAAGCCACTTAGTACAACGGATGTACTTTGGAAATGAGCTTTTTGATGTTCACTCCCCCAGGGCTTCCATTCAATAATCGAAAAACACGAAGGAATTTCTATGAACGTTATGACAAGAAAACATATTCCTTGTGTGTACGTGCAAGTGTAGAAATGATTGAAGCAACTTATGCTTGAATATAGTTAGGCTCAAATTGTGTAAACTGTTGAGACAACAACAAGTTTTCCACGGACTCAATGTGCATGAATGAAGAGCGAAGGTGGGGCAAACTTCCTTCTTTTCAATATCCAACCTTCCGAGTGAAGATTAGATAGATAATATGCTGCATCCCCAAGAAAATGAAACATTTCTTTGTTGAGAAAGAAATGAGTAGCTGGTGGGGTTTAATGCAAGAGTTGGCATGGGCTAGTTGCCTGTTTCAATGACGGTCACCAAAGAATGTGAACCAATCAGCAATGTGGCTGCCCGACTCAGAAAGTGGCTGGTGCAGAGTTCTCATATTCTTTTAACTCTGTTCTCACACCCTCTTTCTGTTTTTAATCCGCTCACTTCTAACCAAACTCTCTTTTTCATTTTACCTCAGCACAATGAGATTACTCAACCGGATGAGTTATCTCCCCCACTCTTTGATTTTGACCCCTCACCCCTCAATCACTCAAGGATAACTTCTTGGGTAGGAAACACTGGTTAACGTGGATCCATAGAAGTTCTATTAAGCTCTCACACTGATTTCCATGAAATGTTGTCCTAAAAGATGTGTTGTTCAACAATTTATCTTAGACAATTATAAATCTCAGCTTTTTGAAAACATTGTCATCAAAATGTATGCTCCTCAATAAAATATCATGAAATATTTAAGCATTTGAACTTTGAAGATTTCTCAGAACAAGGATATTGAAAGAATGAAATGAATTCGAAACACTTGTTTGAGAATCTGACAATGTATCAATCAGATCAAAATATGAAAGATATTCATTAACGGTTAGGGTATCAAAGAATTGGATCTTTTGTTTATATGAACAAATATAAACAATCTTTGAATGAAACGGTTATGCTCTTACGCTGAAATGAATATGATGCTCAACAAACTTTGAATACTAGCGGGAGTATTACCATCGAAAATTGTTTCATTTTGTGACATGGTAATAACAAAGTCAATAAAAAGCTGAACCGGTGTGTATGAATACTTTAAAGTATATAGACAAGATAATACGCAAGTATTAATCTTTGGAAACACACGGTCAGAAACAATGATATAACAACCCGAGATATACATGAAAAACATTTAAAATCACACTTCTAAAATTAAAAAATATGTTTGAACTATAGAAGTGGTTTGAACATTTAAGAACAGGTTTTTCATGCTTGAAAGTCGTTCTTCTTTCAAACAATCTCAGATTGTGTAACGTCCCAAAAATTACAAGGAAATTGAAATTTTTTAAAACATACATTTCATTATAAAACAACCATAATTTAGTAATCCACGTCTTAATTAAAATTAACGTCGTTGACTCAAACCGTCAACAAAGTTTATGCAGCGGAAAATTACATAATTAAATTCAAAGGGTTCGAAAGTGAAAGTTTAACAATCTTTGATACTCTGCGCTTGATGTGTGTACGGTCACGCCCGACTGCCGCCCGCACCTGAGATAACAACATATTGGGAAAGGGTAAGCTAAACGCTTAGTGAATCCAACCACACACGTAGGTAGCAACCCCACGCATATCACCCCTACTCGCAAGTAGGCAACATCACCATCACCACGAATATCAAACCACATAATGATTAATATATAAGTATGAACCCCGGTCCCACCGAGTACACAAAATACATTAATACAAGCTCAGTCCCACCGAGCCCTCGGTCCCACCGAATAAAGATTACTGTACTAGCTTAGTCCCACCAAGCCCTCGGTCCCACCGAGTAAAGATTACTGTACTAGCTTAGTCCCACCAAGCCCTCGGTCCCACCGAGTAAAGATTACTGTACTAGCTTAGTCCCACCAAGCCCTCGGTCCCACCGAGCCCCTCAGTCCCACCGAGGTGTACACATGCATAAATATTCCACATACGAATTCAACAAATCACAACCAGTTATCACATCCCAACTAGTTCATATAAGCACATAAATACACGTAATAACACGTAACACAAAAGAACGACATACATGAAATTCCTAACTACGCGGTGAGAGAACTCACCTCAAGCTAAGCAATGTGCTCACGAATCGCAGCACCAACACGGCAATCTTCTTCACTTTTTCCCACCTAAATACGTATAAAAAGTCAAAGGAAAGTCCCGACCCATAACACGTTTACTAGTTTTCAAAAGACTAAACATTCCAGCTTTTTATTAAAAAATACGGGTCTGTTCGGGACCTGTTTTACCCTCTTAAACTGATAAATATAGAAATCAAAATCCATAATTACGAAGTTCTAAGTCTTACGATTTCAGGGACGTATCGCACGCGTCCTAACGATTTTTCTATAATTTACTATGGATTTTACAAGAATGCTTAGCAGAACAGCGAACACCCGGACCTTTCAGTACAACATGGCAACTTCGCCCTAGCTATGGTCCGAATTGGTCTTTCCGCAAAACAGAGGAAACTAAATAGACTCCGAAACGAAACTTTTGGCACCAGTCCCATCCCAAGCCGACATTCCAAGCAAAAGTTATGCATAAAACAAAACAGGGACAGAAAGCTGGACGTTTTTCGGACCAGGCTGTATAAACAGCCCCATACGGCCCAGCTACAGGCTTAAACAGATTTTTGGCAAAACACGAAAAACTTTCCTGACTCGATTAGTGAACTTCGGCCACCGATTTCATTTCAATCCGAGCTACGAGTAAAAAGTTACGGCCACGACAAAACAGTGGCAGAAAATCGTCATTCACATAAAATGACAAAACACCAAACTTGGGACCAGTTTTTCACCTAGTTAGAGGCTGAACCAGTTTTCCGCTAAAACACGGAAAACGTGACCGACCCCGAACTTGAACCGTGGGTACCAGTTTCGGCTCAATCGGAGTTATGACGGGAAGGTTACGCACGATTGAAGAATTGGACAGAACACTAAAAATTACATAAAATGATAACTATTGAATTTTTACACCATTAAGCCATGTCTTAAATCAAACAGACCCGGAAACCTACAAGCTTACTGAGACAAGGGCCATGCCACGCTGGGCAGCATCCGAGCACCACCCACTGCCGCCTCCGGTGGCGGTGGTGGCTGGCGGCGGCGACGATGGTTATGGTAACACCCTCCGATGAAACCTCCCAACATCACCCACTTCCGACTTAACCGCAACTAACACTCGCACTCCCCCACACAACCACGCCACACGCACCCACTGCCACCACCACAGCGGCGGCCCCACCGCCGGCAGCCGTGGCTGCGGCGGTGGTGGTGGCGGTTTACGACGGTGTTTAGACAACAAAAAAACAACCGAAAAAGATTAAACGGGACTACCTCACCGCGTCTCCTTTCTCTTCTTTTCCGACCAAAACCCGACGTCTTCTTCCTCTCTTTTTCCGGCAACCACGCGGCGGCAGCCTCCTCCCTCTCTCTTCTCCGGCCAAACCCTCTCTCCCTCTCTCTCGGTTTCTCCTTCTCACGGCTAAACACCAACAAAAAGAATGGGAAGATGGCAAGGGTTTTTGGGGAATGTTTGCTAAGCAAGAAAGGAAACCGTAGGGGAGGGAAGGGGTCGGTCATTTGGCCGATCCCTTGCCCAAGTTACCACCTTGTACAACTTTGGCCCCTAGACTCCTAAAGCATGTCCAAAATGTCCCAAATTAGTTTAGGATTTAACATAACGACCATTGACCCACTAGTTAGTTCGATTTAGCTCCTTGACACCTAACCCCGATAAATAAAAATATTATAAATAATTAAATAAAAATGTACCGGGGCACGGGCTTTACAACTCTCCCCCACTTGGATTAGACTTCGTCCCCGAAGTCTACACCCGCAAACAGTTCCGGATGATTCTCTCGCATCTCCGCTTCAGGTTCCCAAGTCCACTCGGAACCCTTTCGGTGTCTCCATTGAACCTTCACCAAACCAACAACCTTGTTCCGCGAGGTTCTCGTCCTCCTATCAAGAATAGCAACTGGCTTTTCCACGTAATTAAGCCGCTCATCGATCTGAATATCTTCGAGCGATACTACTGCAGACTCATCCATCACACACTTCCGCAATTGCGAAACGTGGAAGGTGTTGTGAATCAAGTTCAGTTCCTCCGGTAGTTCCAACCGGTAAGCCACTTTCCCCACGCGGGCGATGATCCGGTAAGGCCCAATATAACGAGGCCCTAGCTTCCCCCGCTTACGAAACCGGATCACCCCTTTCCAGGGTGAAACCTTCAACAATACATAATCACCCACCTGAAACTCCAAGTCGGATCGCCTTTTGTCGGCGTAGCTCTTCTGCCGACTCTGTGCAGTAACCAAACGATCCCGCACCATCTGAATTGTCTCGGTCGTCTTCAACACGATATCAGTACTCCCTAATACCCGATGCCCAACCTCGCCCCAACAAACGGGCGTCCTGCATTTCCTACCGTACAACAACTCGTATGGCGGCATGCCAATACTAGAGTGGTAGCTGTTGTTGTAGGAAAATTCCGCCAAAGGTAGGTACTGATCCCAACTACCTCCAAAGTCGATGACACAAGCTCGAAGCATATCCTCGAGGGTCTGAATGGTTCGCTCGCTCTGTCCGTCCGTCTGTGGATGAAAGGCCGTGCTAAAGTGTAACCGTGTACCCATCTCTGACTGGAACTTCTCCCAAAACCGAGAGGTAAAACGAGTGTCCCTGTCAGAGACAATCGAAACTGGCACCCCGTGCCTGGCCACGATCTCACGTACAAACACCTCCGCAAGCTTTTCCGCCGAGGAGTTTTCCTTGATGGCCAAGAAGTGAGCACTCTTGGTCAGACGGTCAACGATCACCCAAATGGCATCGTTCCTACGGGGAGTCCTTGGGAGTTTCGTTATGAAGTCCATGGTAATCTCTTCCCATTTCCAAACCGGGACCTCCAACGGTTGCAATTTACCATGAGGTCGTTGATGTTCCGCTTTGACCTTCCGACAAGTCATACATACCTCAACACATCTAGCAACATCCCGCTTCATGTCGGGCCACCAGTAACCTTCGCGCAAGTCCCTGTACATCTTTGTAGCCCCCGGGTGAATCGAGAACTTGGACTTATGCGCCTCATCCATTAGTACCTGCCGGTTCCCACCGATGAATGGAACCCAAACCCTACCATGTCGAGTCAACAACCCCCGACTATCACGAACAAAATTCGAGATTTCCCCCGACACTCTTTCCCGCTTTGCATTTTCCTGCAAGACATCCACCTCTTGAGCGCTTCCTATCGACTCCAGGATAGGTGTGACCACTGTCAATCGCCGACAATAACTCCTCAGTGGCTCACCGACCGGATGTCGGCTGAGTGCGTCCGCGACCACGTTCGCCTTACCCGGGTGGTAAAGTATCTCGCAGTCATAATCCTTAACCACATCGAGCCACCTTCGCTGACGCATATTAAGGTTCTGCTGATCCATCAAGTACTTGAGGCTCTTATGGTCAGTGTAGATCGTACACTTGACACCATAGAGATAGTGCCTCCAAATTTTAAGGGCAAACACTACCGCTCCCAACTCCAGGTCGTGAGTCGGGTAATTTGCTTCGTGAGGCTTCAGCTGTCTAGAAGCGTAGGCTATGACCTTGCCGCGCTGCATAAGCACGACACCCAAACCCTGATGTGAAGCGTCACAGTATACTACCAAGTCCTCCATGCCCTCGGGCAAGGTTAACACAGGAGCCTCACACAAACGCCTGCGTAGCTCCTCGAACGCCTTCTGTTGTTCCTCACCCCAACTGAAAGCCGCAGATTTCTTTGTCAATCGCGTCATGGGTAACGCGATCTTAGAGAAATCCTGAATAAACCTTCTATAATACCCCGCTAATCCCAGAAAGCTTCGCACCTCAGTAGGAGTCTTCGGCACCTCCCACCGCATCACAGCTGCAATCTTAGCTGGGTCAACCATAATACCATCCTGATTCACGACATATCCTAGGAACTGGACCTCTCGTAACCAGAATTCGCACTTGGAAAACTTAGCGTATAACTTCTCTCGCCTCAATACTTCCAACACTTCTCGAAGATGCATCTCGTGCTCCTCCTTGGTCTTCGAATACACCAGAATGTCATCGATGAACACAATCACCGAACGGTCCAACATCGGACTACACACTCGGTTCATGAGGTCCATGAACGCTGCAGGTGCATTGGTGAGTCCAAAAGGCATCACCACAAACTCGTAATGACCGTATCGCGTACGGAAAGCCGTCTTTTCCGTGTCCTTACTCCTGACCCGCATCTGGTGGTACCCCGACCGTAGATCAATCTTGGAGAACCATGAGGCCCCCTGAAGCTGGTCGAACAAATCGTCAATCCTTGGCAAAGGATAACGATTCTTTACCGTAAGCTTATTCAGCTCTCGATAGTCTATGCACATCCGTTGTGATCCATCCTTCTTCTTCACGAATAAGATAGGTGCTCCCCACGGCGAACAGCTCGGTCTAATGAACTCCTTTTCGAGTAGTTCTTGCAGCTGGGCGTACAGCTCTTTCATTTCTGGTGGAGCCAGGCGATAGGGTGCCTTGGCCACCGGAGCAACTCCCGGAATCAAGTCGATGCGGAACTCCACCCGTCGCTCGAGAGGTATCCCCGGTAACTCCTCGGAAATACGTCAACAAACTCCCGTACCACGGGCACATCCTCCGCAGTCTTCTTCTTCTCGTCGACGCGCGTGTCGACCACACACGCCAAAAATCCCTGACTACTGTGTTGCAAGCATCTTCGAGCCCTCGCGGCCGAACGTACCGCTGAGGTCCGCCTGGGCGAGTCGCCCTGAACCAGCAATTCTCCCCCGCTTGGGGTTCTAACTCGCACTTGCTTGCGACGACAACCAATCTCAGCATCAAAAGCATCCTACCACTCCATGCTCACAATCCCGCACCACGATCGGAAACAAAACAATAAGAAAATCTCACACTAGAGATTTCCAGAGTGCATCCCCGATACACGTCAGTGACCGTCAAGGTCCTATCATCAGCAACCTCGACTACGAGAGGACATCCTAACCGTCCTACGACTCGGCCCAACCTCCTGCTAAAAGCGCGAGACACAACGAATGAGTAGTCCCGCTATCAAACATCACTACAGCAGGCATCGAGTTAACTAGGAGCGTACCTGTCACTACTTTAGGCGTAGCTTGTGCCTCATCCACTCCCAGTTGACGAACTCTACCTCGAGCCACCTTCCCAATAGTATGCGTCACCTCAGTCGCAACCATCTTACAAATCCGTTCAGCCGTAAATCCAGTGCCATCATCTGAATCAGCAGTGTTATCCCTCCTTGTGATGGCCATTCTCGATAAATATTACAATGATTTATTGGCACCCACTAAACCCCGCTAATTACGCTTACACTCAACTCCTCGGATTCTCCGTGACTCTCCCCGACTCGAGCACGGATCCTGTGCTTCAGATAGTAGGAGCTCTACTACTACCCTTCACACCTATCCTTACTCGTTTCAAGTCCTGTCCAAGAGTGTCCAAGTAGTTTCTTACCAACAAATAAACCCATATGCCCGTACCAGCATATGCATACACTCTTCCTAGCTCCCTAGGAAACATCATATCACCCCACTACCCTTGCTAGGACGGAAATCCCACTAACCCTGACGAGTCGTCTCGTGAATGCACGGTCGTATACAGTGTAAAACCAGATAGACGTTCGAATAAGAGATTCTATCCTAGAACGGTTGGACTCAAACAAGAGCTGCGCAATAGAACTAAATCTAATATTCTAAGGCTATTCAGTTCCTACTACATACCACCTAGAGTGCATTCGCTTAACAACCTATCAAAGCTAGCATGAGTTCCTATAAGCGATAAAACCAGCATACGGTACCATACAGTTCACATAAGCAATTTAGCATGCATACACTATTCCTGAAAAGCGATAGATATACTAAGTTCCTTACCTTCCCAGTTGGCGTCGGCTGACTGTACACACTGCGCCCACGATCACCGTTTCCAAACGGGTTTTCTCTTTTCCTTTAAAAACAAAATTTTTGATAAAAGAATTTAAAGATCTCTTAGCCGCAACTTGAGACCAAACACACCGAGATGTGCTTGATTCACTCAAGCCGTGCTCTGATACCAAGTTGTAACGTCCCAAAAATTACAGGGAAATTGAAATTTTTTAAAACATACATTTCATTATAAAACAACCATAATTTAGTAATTCACGTCTTAATTAAAATTAACGTCGTTGACTCAAACCGTCAACAAAGTTTATGCAGCGGAAAATTACATAATTAAATTCAAAGGGTTCGAAAGTGAAAGTTTAAAAATCTTTGATACTCTGCGCTTGATGTGTGTACGGTCACGCCCGACTGCCGCCCGCACCTGAGATAACAACATATTGGGAAAGGGTAAGCTAAACGCTTAGTGAATCCAACCACACACGTAGGTAGCAACCCCACGCATATCACCCCTACTCGCAAGTAGGCAACATCACCATCACCACGAATATCAACTCTGGTATGCCTTTTTCTTTATTATTTTTATTAATTTCTTTTTAAAATCTTCTCCCTAGCTTGGTGTTCGTTAGCAGAATTAGACGAAATGGGACAAAAAGTTAACGGGGTCAACTCGTTTTGGGTTTTATGTAAGGAAAGGAAGTTGAGGGGCCATTTGGGTCAATGCACCAAACTTATGCATGGGACCAGCCATATGACCGATCCCCTTCCCTCATCCCCTTTCGTTTTCCACTTAAGTAACTCCCAAAAGCCTTTTCCCCATTCCCCCTTGTTGTGTGTTCGGCCAAGAAAAAAGCTAGAGAGAGAGCAATCGAAGAGAGAGAGAGAAAGAAAGAAATCGAGAGGGAAAGAGAAAGAGGTCGCCGGCGAGAGGAGAGGGAGGGAGAGCACGACGGCAACCACCCTTCGCCGCTGTCACTACCGCCGGATGAGTGTAGAAAACGTCGCCGCTTCGCCGTTCCTTTTCCTTTTTCTTTTCATTTTCCGGCGAAGCCACCACCGCCGCACGCCGCCGCTGCGGTGGCCGTGGGTGGACGGCTGTGGTGGTGTGTGTGAGTGGGTGCACGATTAGGGTGATCGAGAGAGAGAACCCTAAGACCGCTGTAGTCTTGGCCCGAAACCGCCTAGTCGTTTTGCAAAACCATCTTATGATTTCATGTGAAGTTAGTAATCTGCCACTGTATTACGTAAGCCGTAACTTTTTACTCGTGGCATGGATTGGGGTGAAATCGGTGCCAAAAGTTCCCATTTTGAGTCTAGTAACTTTTCTATGTTTTGTGCAAAAACCAGTTCGGAACGTAGCTTAGGCCAAATCGTCGTTTTGTACTGAAAGGTTCTGTTTTCGCTGTTCTGCGAACCGTTTTTGTAAAATCCGTATTAAATTGTAGAAAAATCGTTAGGAGGAGTATAATATATCCTTGGAACCCTAACTCATATAACTTTCTGGTGATGTAATGTGATTGAGGATTTTCTGTGTTTGGGGAGGTCGGAACAGGTCCCGAACAGACCTGTTTGGTTAGACAGAAAAGTAGTTTTAGCGACAGTTGTTCGTGCGTCATGTTTTAGGGTTCGGACCTCGGGTTAATGCGTTTTAACATTTGAATAGGTATTGGGAAGTGATCCCGGATTGGTGGAGCTGGAACTGTTGTTCGTGAGCTAGGCGCGCTTACGAAGTGAGTTCTCTCACCGCGTAGTTAGGAATTTCATGTGTAACGTTATTTTGTGTTACGTGTTATTACGTGTTATTACGTGTTTACGTGAACTAGTTGGGATGTGATAAATAGTTGTGATTGTTGAATTAATATGTGAATGGTATGTGTTTTGTGTACACCTCGGTGGGACTGAGGGGCTCGGTGGGACTGAGCTAGTACAACTATATTATCTTACTCGGTGGGACCGAGGGCTCGGTGGGACTGAGCTAGTACAACTATATTATCTTACTCGGTGGGACCGAGGGCTCGGTGGGACTGAGCTTGTATTAATATATTTTTGTGTACTCGGTGGGACCGAGATTCGTATTTATACGTTAATTATTATGTGGTTTATATTCGTGGTGATAGTGATGTTACCTACTTGCGAGTAGGAGCGATATACGTGGGGTTGCTACCTGCGTGTGTGGTAGGACTCACTAAGCGTTTAGCTTACCCTTTCCCAATATGTTGTGATTTCAGGTGCGAGCGGCAGTCGGGCTTGACGGTACACACAAAGCGCGGGCGCCGAGAATTGTTGGAATTTACACTTTTAAACTTTTATATTTTATTTATAATATTTCCGCTGCAAAAATTCTTTTGACTGTTTGAGTTGACGATATTAACTTTAATTGAGTTACGGTTTATTAAAAATGTGGTTGTTTTATAATGGAATATATGTTTTAGAAAATTTAATTTTCCTTGTAATTTTTGGGACGTTACACACCGAGCCATCGGTCCCACCGAGTAAAGATTATTGTACTAGCTTAGTCCCACCAAGCCCTCGGTCCCACCGAGTAAAGATTACTGTACTAGCTTAGTCCCACCAAGCCCTCGGTCCCACCGAGCCCCTCAGTCCCACCGAGGTGTACACATGCATAAATATTCCACATACGAATTCAACAAATCACAACCAGTTATCACATCCCAACTAGTTCATATAAGCACATAAATACACGTAATAACACGTAACACAAAAGAACGACATACATGAAATTCCTAACTACGCGGTGAGAGAACTCACCTCAAGGCTAAGCAATGTGCTCACGAATCGCAACACCAACACGGCAATCTTCTTCACTTTTTCCCACCTAAATACGTATAAAAAGTCAAAGGAAAGTCCCGACCCATAACACGTTTACTAGTTTTCAAAATACTAAACATTCCAGCTTTTTATTAAAAAATACGGGTCTGTTCGGGACCTGTTTTACCCTCTTAAACTGATAAATATAGAAATCAAAATCCATAATTACGAAGTTCTAAGTCTTACGATTTCAGGGACGTATCGCACGCGTCCTAACGATTTTTCTATAATTTACTATGGATTTTACAAGAATGCTTAGCAGAACAGCGAACACCCGGACCTTTCAGTACAACATGGCAACTTCGCCCTAGCTATGGTCCGAATTGGTTTTTCCGCAAAACAGAGGAAACTTAATAGACTCCGAAACGAAACCTTTGGCACCAGTCCCATCCCAAACCGACATTCCAAGCAAAAGTTATGCATAAAACAAAACAGGGACAGAAAGCTGGAAGTTTTTCGGACCAGGCTGTATAAACAGCCCCATACGGCCCAGCTACAGGCTTAAACAGATTTTCGGCAAAACACGAAAAACTTTCCTGACTCGATTAGTGAACTTCAGCCACCGATTTCATTTCAATCCGAGCTACGAGTAAAAAGTTACGGCCACGACAAAACAGTGGCAGAAAATCGTCATTCACATAAAATGACAAAACACCAAACTTGCGACCACTTTTTCACCTAGTTAGAGGCTGAACCAGTTTTCCGCTAAAACACGGAAAACGTGACCGACCCCGAACTTGAACCGTGGGTACCAGTTTCGGCTCAATCGGAGTTATGACGGGAAGGTTACGCACGATTGAAGAATTGGACAGAACACTAAAAATTACATAAAATGATAACTATTGAATTTTTACACCATTAAGCCATGTCTTAAATCAAACAGACCCGGAAACCTACAAGCTTACTGAGACAAGGGCCATGCCACGCTGGGCAGCATCCGAGCACCACCCACTGCCGCCTCCGGTGGCGGTGGTGGCTGGCGGCGGCGACGATGGTTATGGTAACACCCTCCGATGAAACCTCCCAACATCACCCACTTCCGACTTAACCGCAACTAACACTCGCACTCACCCACACAACCACGCCACACGCACCCACTGCCACCACCACAGCGGCGGCCCCACCGCCGGCAGCCGTGGCTGCGGCGGTGGTGGTTGCGGTTTACGACGGTGTTTAGACAACAAAAGAACAACCGAAAAAGATTAAACGGGACTACCTCACCGCGTCTCCTTTCTCTTCTTTTCCGACCAAAACCCGACGTCTTCTTCCTCTCTTTTTCCGGCAACCACGCGGCGGCAGCCTCCTCCCTCTCTCTTCTCCGGCCAAACCCTCTCTCCCTCTCTCTCGGTTTCTCCTTCTCACGGCTAAACACCAACAAAAAGAATGGGAAGATGGCAAGGGTTTTTGGGGAATGTTTGCTAAGCAAGAAAGGAAACCGTAGGGGAGGGAAGGGGTCGGTCATTTGGCCGATCCCTTGCCCAAGTTACCACCTTGTACAACTTTGGCCCCTAGACTCCTAAAGCATGTCCAAAATGTCCCAAATTAGTTTAGGATTTAACATAACGACCATTGACCCACTAGTTAGTTCGATTTAGCTCCTTGACGCCTAACCCCGATAAATAAAAATATTATAAATAATTAAATAAAAATGTACCGGGGCACGGGCTTTACAGATTGAGTTCAGAAGATATTTACAGTCATCAGTATTATCTCCCCCTCAAATTATGATCGACTGATTTAAGAATCGGATAAGCTCCCCCTCAAAATATGCAAAGATCTTAATTTGACAATATTAGCACATGTAACAATCAAAGGCTATTTTTTTAAAGATTAAGAGCGAGTGCTGATCTGATATGATCAGAAGTCAATGTTGCTTTGAAGTACGGGTTCTAAACTGAGGTGTTTAGAAGCCATTATCTCATTGAAGTCCGGGTTCTAAACTGATGTGTTTAGAAACCATTAACTCATTGAAATCCGGGTTCTAAACTGATGTGTTTAGAAACCATAATTGTGTATGCTCCCCCTACAAAGAAGCATAAAAAGATATGTCAATAAGCACAAATATAAACCAAACAGTTTAAGAATTTCTCCCCCTGAAATTATGCATATGGTTTCAGCACAGGTACTCTTCTTCAAATTGCACACTTCTCTTCTGTTTTCGAGACGGGTGATTCCTTTACAAAACTATAGGGGGAGATTGTTAGGACACAAAATGTCCTAATTATAAGATAGTTTTGTAAAGGGGTAATTAATAGTAATATGGGCCTGGGTCATGTTATAAGGGCTTGGGCTTAACTATGTAACAAGGGGGTATATATTGATAAGTGTGTGTAATTAGGGTAAAAAGGTAGCCATTGCAATGTAGCCTACATAGTGTGTATGTGTGTGTTCTAGAGAGAGAACCATTCTCTCTTTAGGATAGCTCTTCCACATTGAATAATACACCACATTGATTATTCTACCTTCTTGTTACCAATCTATCAATATATGAATCGTTGCCTTGTTGAAATGGGACTAACAAGTGGTATCAGAGCCAAAATCGAAGGAATCAATCATCGATACGATCATTCTGCAACGATTCATCGTCAACAGCCCCATCTCGGTATGAAACAGTTATTTTTTCGGATTTTTTTTGTTGCACACACTGTTTTGGGATTGAAAAACACATTTCTGGTTGTTTTTGGACAAAACTCGAAGTATTCAAGTTGTCCAGAATACCAGTGCGCACCTACGTACCAATTTTCAGCCCAAACAGATCATTTTTTAGGATTAGACTTAAGATTATTTGAATCTTTAACCATATCGCAACCTTAAGTGTTCTTCATGTTCATCCATGTCGCAATGGTCATATTTTCATGCATATCGCAATCCACTGCTCATGAACAGTACCAAATCGCAATGGTCTATTGCGACTTGGCCTCCAAATCGCAATCGTCTATTGCGACTTGCCCCAAATCGCAATCCACTACACTTTGAACAGTACCAAATCGCAACCTTCAGTTGCGACTCGGGTGAATTTTTACCTATTGCGACTTCAGTTGTTGCGACTTCAGCTGTTGCGACTTCAACTGTTGCGACTTCAGCTATTGCGACTTCAGCTGTTGCGACTTCAGCTGTTGCGACTTCAGTGCGTTGCGACTCTGGGTTGCGACAAGTCTTGGGTTGCGACATTATTTGGGTTGCGACATTGTATGTGGTTGTGACATGGTTTGTGTTGCGACAAAAGGGTTAAAAATGTGTAATCGCGACTGTTTCTGGAGATCAAGATGGTATCCTCGCCCAAGTAATCACCCATTCAACATTTATGAAGATGTTTTTTCGTGCGCTCGGTCGAGACATTGAATCCGATTTGTCAAGGTTGAAATATAAAGAGTAAGAGCATATTTCAAAGGGGAGCCTAGACTACATTTGAAGAATTGCATGACTACGGTTTTCTAAAGAAATCAATGGGGAGAAGAACTGAAGATCTTTCGAGATGGGTGATTCCTTTACAAAACTATATGGGGGGATTGTTAGGACACAAAATGTCCTAATTATAAGATAGTTTTGTAAAGGGGTAATTAATAGTAATATGGGCTTGGGTCATGTTATAAGGGCTTGGGCTTAACTATGTAACAAGAGGGTATATATTGATAAGTGTGTGTAATTAGGGTAAAAAGGTAGCCATTGCAATGTAGCCTCCATATGGTGTAGTGTGTGTAAACTAGAGAGAGATCCATTCTCTCTCTAGGTGTTCTTTATCAATAAATCACCATTTATCCTTATCTATCTTCTTGTTACTATCTCTATCAATATATGAATCGTTGTCTTGTTTAAAATGGGACTAACAATTCATTTTCTTGTTAATGGTTGAGATTAAAACCATTTATTAATTAATTAAGAAATTAAGTCGTGTAATTAATTCTTCCATTGAACACAAATGAAGAGGGTAATTTTGGAATTTGACACAACCTACCTTTTTCCATTAATTAAGTCGTATAATTAATGTTCCTATAGTTGAACATATTATTTCCTATGTTCAATCCAATGTTCCTAATTGTTCAATTATATGTTCATATTTTTTCAATTATCTGTAATTAATGTTCCTATAGTTGATATGTTCAATCCAATGTTCATAATTGTTCAATTATATGTTTATATTGGTTCAATTATATGTTCATATTTGTTCAATTATATGTTCATAATTGTTCAATTATATGTTCATAATTGTTCAATTATATGCAAACAACAGATTGTTCATATATGAGCAACTTAATGTTCATTCATGTTTGATTACTTCGAAATTACATGGTGTTACTTACTAGTTAATTACTATTCCATTTAGAGCATGTAATATTGATGTCACATCATGTATGATGTGCAAATATTACAAATATTAAGGCTATGCATGAACAAAGATGAAATATAAGCCTAAGTGAACCTATATGAACAATATATATTTGTTATATTTGTTCATGTTCAAATGAACATCTACGTCTACTCTCTCTTCAACGTCGTTGAAAACACCTTGATCACTCATGTTCATGATGCAACAATAGGAATTCAAACACTAATTTGATAGAAAAGACTACAAAATATTTGAGAAATAATAATATAGCTAGAATCAAGGAGATTTTGATTTTTGTAACTCTCTTAATAAATCAATGTAATAAAACAAAAACATGAAATTCCATCCATACCCCTATTTAATGGTTATATATAAATTTGAAACCACCAACTAAAATGGATTCCTATTGGTTGAATGAAGTTAATAACGTTAACACAAAATAGGAGGTTAACAAATGAACCCAACCCTATATATATATATATATATATATATATATATATATATATATATATATATATATATATATATTGAGTTCATTTGTTAACCCTATATTTTATGCTAACTTTGTTAACCAAAAATCTTAGCCATTGATATTAAAATTGACGGATGAGATCAAAAGTACTCATCACATTAATTATAAATTAGGTCATATGTAATATTTAATGAAATGAACATGAGTGTTAGGGGTATTTGTGGAAATTGGGCCATGTGTAATAATTAATGAGTTCATTTGATGTTAACACATCGGTTAACGATGAACAACAAATGTTCAAATGTTCAATTTATCCACACATGAACAATTTATCCACAAATGAACACATGAACTATTAACCCATATGACCAGATTACATGAAGATCTGATAATTTGTTTATATGAATTATAAACCCATGCATGAACACACATGAACTATAAACTTATACGACCAAATTAGATGAAGATCTGATAAATTTGTTTAACACATGTTCATAATCAAATTGTTCATAAATGTTCAACTTCAAGTTAATAATCACGATGATCATATACACACATACAACAGTCCTTTTGTTAGCATTCATGTAAAAGATGAACTCACATAAACAATTTATCCACACATGAACTATTAACCCATACGACCAGATTACATGAAGATTTGATAAATTTGTTTACATGAACTATACACCCACACATGAACACACATGAACACTCTCCTCAACATCGTTAAAAACACTGTGATTCATAATGTTGTTATCTATGTTCATGATGCAACAATATGGATTCATACACTAATTTGATACTAAAACTTACAAAATATTTAAGAATTAATAATATAGATTGAATCAAGGAAGATTTGATGTTTGTAACTCTCTCAATAAATGAATGTCATAATACAAATATATGGATTTCCATTCATACCCTTATTTAATGGTTGGATACACATTTGTAACCACCATGTAAAATGGCTTCCTATTGGTTGATTGGAGTTAACAAAGTTAGCACAAAAACTGAGGTTAATAAATGAACCTAACCCTATATATATAAGACCGAACTTCTAAATGGTTCAAGTCAAACATTAATGCTATTTTGTTTGACCCAATTTTAATATGTGGTCCCAATTAGGTGAAACAAAGCTTCAAACAAAAGGTTGGATTGTTCACTTCATTGATTTGACTTCACTTTACTTAAGATTAAAGAGAGGGGTCGAGCAGGCAGTAAAGGATCATTTAGTAGACAACAAGCTAGCAACAAACACCTGCTCCTATTAAAATGAAAAGCATCAAGTTGAACTTGAATTGAAGAAGCGAGCCTCTATCAGAGAAAGGAAAGTCGTTGCACATTAGCGCATATGTTTTATCGCTCGTTAACACCCTTTCTTCAGTTGGCTGCGCATTATCTATTCATCTCTTTTTTCAAATGGAGATTTAGGGATCTCTCTTGTTCATAGATTTTGAAACCAGATCTATCCCCGGAAGAACCAACTCTTAAATAGTGTAAGCAATGGAAGGTTCTCACCTTGTCCCCGACATTGTTCTACGACAATGCCCCATGGGCGAAAGGGGGCACCATTCTCTTTCTTTCTTCAATCTATTTGATCAGGACAAGTGGGTTTGTTCGTTTCGTCCTCCTATCTACACAATTCTCTCTCTTCGTTCATAATCATGTTGTGCGAAAGGTATTTGTAGACGACCGACCGTGAAAAGGCTCTTCCCCCCGTAGGGAGGGCTTCCTTCCCCACCATTCCGGCCTATTATTGATAGGGATTTTACCGATGCTGAAGGTAGCTTGCTTACCAAGCCACCCACTTGAGAAGCTGGTTGCTAGAAAGAAGCGACGAGGAAGCGAAGCTATCTACGACGCTTTGCTTCCCCCCCTGTAGTCATAATACTAGGCTCGTCACTACTTTGATTAAAAAGGTAACCGATGGTTCCCGAATCTCTCTAGTTTCCGCAATCGTAACAATTTTTCTGATTACATAAACCTTTTTTAATAGAGACACGGTCTAAAAAAGTGAAGAATAAGCAACCATTCTAGAAGCAGTATCTTCCCGCCTCCTTCATTCCTACAGCCTCCTTCGGTAAGAAGGTCCCTTCCTTTTTATAAAAAAATGTCTGATTGGTCTGCTCAGCAAACGTACAAAGTGGACCGCTGTTTGGCTGACCCCCTTATTCCCATTCGGGTTGGGTTGACCCAGAAGTACAGTAAGAGGGAATAGAACCGCTTGAGAGTCTTCTGAAGTTCACACTCGGGTAAAGACGATTGGCTTTGGAAACAGAACACGAACCAATTTTAACCATTTTGGCTTCTTATTGAGCGTAGGGAAATCAAGGTTTATGAGAAAGTCACCGAAGTTTCTATGATGTTCTACCTTTGCGTAGTCTCGGTCCACAGTGACAGTGGAAGTCTTCTTACCTGAGCTTCGTTAGACTCAACATAAGTGTAAGGTGTAAGTGAAGATAATAGAAGAGATAAAGTCCGCCCTTAGCCTAGTCTATATCCACAACTGACGCAACCCCGTACCTACGTCTCACTACTAATTAATTAATTAATTAACGACTAAACTTTTTCATAACCTGAGCATTCCTTAAGCAGTTGACCTTACTTCGTAACCTTAGCCTCCCTTTCTTTATAGTTAGACTAAGTGACTTTGTAACTGAAACCTACTTTTTTTTCTTACTGTAGCATAGGCCTTCGCCACTTCAAACGGGCGCTTCGCCCATATTTTTTGTTAGAAAGAGTGGGGCCTTACTTATTCAGGGGGTGGGGGAACCCATGGGAAGTGGGGACGAACGTCGAATCGACATCTGAAATCGCCAACATGAAGACATATGAAATCTTTAATCTCGTATAGAAAGAAAACGAACCACTTCTATTCTTGGAGCCCACAAAGCGGTATATGAAGAATGGATTTTTGGTCCCTTTCGTCAAGTGGTTACGACATCGTCTTTTATACGGGTTCGATTTTTGTAAGGGATACGTACTTATTCCCAGCCGCTTTTAGTTAGTGTTCATTGTTGAGTGATCGCTCGTTATCTGGCTGGAAAAGGTGGTCCGGAAGCTTCTGTAACAACCCGAGTTTTCTAGTATGTATTGAAAGTTAGTGGCCAATGTCTAATAATGTAAAGTTAAGTTAAGGGGCCTTTGTGTAATTTATGGAGGGTATAAAAGGGTGCCAATCCCTAGGTTTAAGGGAATTGACTCATTTGTTGTGGGTGTTGGCGGTTGGAAGAAGAGAAAGGAAGAGAAGAAAAAGAGCATTTTGGGAGAAGTCATGGTTTAGGAAGAAATCAGTGAAGGTAACCATCCAAAACGTTTTTATCTGATTGTTTCATATTTCCTTCTCTCTTTTGGTCTAAGAAATGGGGGTGAAAACATAAGGGTTTGTTGTGTTCTTCACCTAATCACCATTATAGGAGTAAAATGGGGTTTTGGTTGTTAGAAATCGTTTTAGAGGTTTAAAGTGGAAATAAATGGGTGTTTATGGTTAATGGATGAACCCAAGTGTTTGTCTAATCAAGCCTATAGCAGAAACCTCGATTCTAATCATTTTGGGAAGTTGGTTTTTTCCCAGTTCGCAAGTTCCCGGACGTCGCCCCGTCCGGATAGTAATGTCCGGACAGTGGAGGTTTCCGGATGGTGCTCATAGGTATCCGGGTGTCAAGGGTTTCCGGGTAAGTGACAGTTCAGGTTTCCGGATATGATGTCCGGAAAGTGTGTGTGTCCGGAATGTAGTATGTCCGGAAAGTGTGTGTGTTCGGAATGTAGTATGTCCGGTAAGTGTAGTTATCTGGTAAGTATGGTTATCCGGTAAGAGTTATCTGGTAAGTGGAGTAATCCGGTAAGTTGTCCGGAAAGTAGTGATTGACCGGTAAGTTATGTATCCGGTCAGTTGAGTCTGGGTAGTGTCCGAAAAGTTGGTATTAAGGTCTGAGCAGTTTATTATTCATCCATTTCTCAGGTAACCCGATTGTAAGTCAGAAGCAAAGTAAGGCAAGATGATTAAACGCACCAGGTGAGTTTTTCTAACTAAAATACGTGATTTTACGTGTTTTCCAAAGAAAACGATTATGTAGAAATGTCATGTTATTTTACATGATTTTTACTTAAATGAAAGTTGAATGTTTTCCTGATATGGTTCGTTTACGAGCATGAACTGTTTTACAACTATTAAGCATGTTCTCCATGAAATGTACGTTTATTTTAATGGATGGCTTTTAGCAATATGAAATGATGTGGAATGATTTCACGCTTGTGATTTACGTTATGCTATAGTGTATGTCATGTGAGGTCGGTTTACACAGTGGGATCAGAGTACCTTGGGATTCGATAATTCCTTGGGCATATGAGGTCAGCTTGTAGGTTGGAATTTGTTTCCTTCCTACTCGGATAGAAGGGGGTCCACTTGGACTCCGGTGTAGCCGAGAGGGTGTCCGTTAGGCCCTAATCGTGGTAGCTTATGCGATCCTTGAACCATGTGTTGAACCTTGAATGATGATTATATGAAGAAGGTGAACTGTTTTAAATAAAATGATTTTATAATGTTGATATACGCTGTTTATGGAGGGGACTCACTAGACCTCGTGGTCTAACCCTCGCTTTTCAAAACTAAAACCCTTTTCAGATAAGCAAATAGTAGGAGGCTCAGGTAAGTGAGCAAGAGCAATATATAGTACAAATGCAGATAGAGACAGTGCAAGTGCCTCTTGTAGAAGCTAGATTATTCTCAGTTGTGTATAGGTTGTTTCCGCCAACCTTAGATCGAGATTGATGTAATGAAATTTTGGGACCCAGTTTTGTAATGATTATGAGTTATTGTTATGTATGTCCTGTTGTGTTTTTGGGATGTTACTGCTTCCTCTCTCCCAACAAGCAATATGAGATCACCACTTCTCTCGGACTTCCTTTACTTCGTAACCTTAGAATTAGATGTCCTTTCATAAATTCTCGAACCTCCAACATATAGAATATCCATGCAAGCGTTCTTTCTCTACTCCCCTCAGCCACATAGTCATCTTTCCCCCCTTTTTCTATTTTCTTAGGCATTGAACCCCACCGCTCCATGGGGTGCAGAGTGGTGTCCTTCCCTCTCTAATTCCTAATACATAGTTCCGTATATGGAGCCTAAAGCTTCAACCATGGCATATCAGTAAGTAGTAAGTTGGCCTAGTCTCTGGCCTAGCCTTCGCCTTCTTCGGTGGTAAGTTGAAGCGTTCAACGGTTCTTTAGCCTACCACTTTTCTCAAGGTTGAGCTTGTTTAATTAAAGATAATGCTATGCTGCCCTTCCCTTGTTCCAGAGAAAGCGAGGACTTTCTTTTAGCTATCGACCTAAACAAAAGAGATTAGCCTCTTGATCGATCGATTGATTGGATCGAATTATGAAGGGCTTGATTGAAGTGTGAGATTAGCCCAAGACTAAGGCCGAGCAACTAGCTGCTGCAGGATTAGGCATCTATGTATCTCACCACGCTCCCTACTTCTATAAAGGCCGGCAGAAGGAAAGCTCGTTACCGCAACGATCGTTCACCCCTTCGGTTTCTTCCATTCAAATAAAAAAGGTAGTTTTTTTATTATTGGAAAATAGCATATTGAAGTGAAGCAAAGGCATTATTGAAGGAAAGAGATGACGGGTCGGTCAAGTGCATTCACGATTCGATTCCATCCTCGATCTCACCAAATTTATATTTAAAAGTTTGTATTTTTTCTTTACTTCTAAGTGACAAGGGGGTGACAAAGTTCTCTATGTCGTCGTCTCATTAACGAGCATAGATTGATAGAGATGGCTTTTGTATCGGTTAATCTATATCCCATTCTTCAGGTATAGTTTTCTTTGATCACATATCGACAGTTCTTACTCCCCTTTTCGTCATAAGGCATGGTCTGATTCTGAACCAGTCGTGTTTTTAGGTCCTTACTAAGCATAATTCGTAAAGTATGCAATGGCTATTTGAAGACTTTTTAAAAAATTTATAGCAAAGAAAAAACAATTAAAAAAGCTCTTACGAGGTAATTATGAGTTAAACTACTCGTGTTAGCATAGAAGTCAGCCTGCTGGTTCCATTGTGCTACTAGGTTTCCAAACCTTCCCCTTAGCTCAATAAATACCTTTCTAACTCAAGAGATGCTAAAGCTATTGTTAGTTAGTCTTTCTAAGTCGGAAATAGGGATTTGGGAAAAGAGAAACTCGAAAGTACTTGACTTCAGTCCCAGTACTGAAAGACGTGACTTCCAGAGTGGATTTAGGAAGGAAAGACTTCGTTTACTTTCTGTAAATTTCTTATGTAAGAACTAGTAGAAAGAAAGGAATTTTGAACTAAATAAAGCAGCATTGATAGATCGTTGAATGATAATGCTTTAGTGGTAATCGTCTTAGCAACTGGCTATAGACGTGACTAAAAGCCGCCGATAGAGGAGAGACAATCTTTCATGAGAGAGGGACGAGTGTAACATGTAACACCCTCAAATTTGGAGCGAGCAACTAACTTTAAGATTCAATAAAATAACCAAAATAAATAAAATCATTTCTACAATTCCTTCCTTACAATACCTCGGAATTTAAAACATCGTAAGTCCACCAATATATAACTTAATCGGGTGCTACTTAACAACACACAAGTTGCTAGTCCAAACAAATGCGGAATGCTTCACTAATCAAGTCACCTCTCGTGCACACTACTAGCACTCGCCACTTCACAATGTAGCTAGCACTACCCCAACCTGAGCCTGTTGCACATGCCGACAAATAAAAAGGGTTAGGATTACGCCTAGTGAGTTCAAGCATTTTATCATGACTATATAAAATCATAAATCGCAAGTTAGTAGTTATAGTCATGATTCAAATAAATCTTTACGTGAAAGCTTGCTACAAAGACTATCATTTCCAAAAGGTTTCCCAAACGGCATAAATGACTCATTTTCCAACGCACTCAAAATCCATGGGGACCATTCCCTAAAATGTAAAGCGTTTTCCAAAATGAGTTACGAATTCCCAACCCACTCAAATACGTGAATAAATCTAGTTTTAGGCAAAATCTTCAAATACGGTTGACAATACATACTCAACCCGTAAAACATGGAAACCATCCATTTAAATATAATATTTCATTGGAAACATAATACGAAGCAAAACTCACGCAACGTAAAATGTATTAAAATCCAAATACCATAAAATAGAACTCCAGCAGTTAAAACATCCAATAAGAATGTAACGTAAATCCGTCCATCAATCATGGAAAATCAATCCATATGCATGTACTATAGCCTCAACAATGTGAATGAATAAAATACTCGAAATTAACACCCTTCGGTGACGGGGGAGACCCGATCTCATCGAATGTGGCAAACACATAAATTAAACCACGATTAAATAAATGCAAGTAAGCTTCTTGGATGTGGAAAACGGATGACATCAACTATACTAGGTCTTTAGTCAATCCTCGGCATCAATCATACTAGATCTTTAGCCCATCTTAGACATCAACCGTACTAGGTCTTTAGTCCATCTCAGACATCAACCATACTAGGTCTTTAGTAACTAACTTTAAGATTCAATAAAATAACCAAAATAAATAAAACCATTTCTACAATTCCTTCCTTACAATACCTCGGAATTTAAAACATCGTAAGTCCACCAATATATAACTTAATCGGGTGCTACTTAACAACACACAAGTTGCTAGTCCAAACAAATGCGGAATGCTTCACTAATCAAGTCACCTCTCGTGCACACTACTAGCACTCGCCACTTCACAATGTAGCTAGCACTACCCCAACCTGAGCCTGTTGCACATACCGACAAATAAAAAGGGTTAGGCTTACGCCTAGTGAGTTCAAACATTTTATCATGACTATATAAAATCATAATTCGCAAGTTAGTAGTTATAGTCATGATTCAAATAAATCTTTACGTGAAAGTTTGCGACAAAGACTATCATTTCCAAAAGGTTTCCCAAACGGCATAAATGACTCATTTTCCAACGCACTCAAAATCCATGGGGACCATTCCCTAAAATGTAAAGCGTTTTCCAAAATGAGTTACGAATTCCAAACCCACTCAAATACGTGAATAAATCTAGTTTTAGGCAAAACCTTCAAATACTGTTGACAATACATACTCAACCCGTAAAACATGGAAACCATCCATTTAAATATAATCTTTCATTGGAAACATAATACGAAGCAAAACTCACGCAACATAAAATGTATTAAAATCCAAATACCATAAAATAGAACTCCAGCAGTTAAAACATCCAATAAGAATGTAACGTAAATCCGTCCATCAATCATGGAAAATCAATCCATATGCATGTACTATAGCCTCAACAATGTGAATGAATAAAATACTCGAAATTAACACCCTTCGGTGACGGGGGAGACCCGATCTCATCGAATGTGGCAAACACATAAATTAAACCATGATTAAATAAATGCAAGTAAGCTTCTTGGATGTGGAAAACGGATGACATCAACCATACTAGGTCTTTAGTCAATCCTCGGCATCAATCATACTAGATCTTTAGCCCATCTTAGACATCAACCATACTAGATGTTTAGTCCATCTCAGACATCAACCATACTAGGTCTTTAGTAACTAACTTTAAGATTCAATAAAATAACCAAAATAAATAAAACCATTTCTACAATTCCTTCCTTACAATACCTCGGAATTTAAAACATCGTAAGTCCACCAATATATAACTTAATCGGGTGCTACTTAACAACACACAAGTTGCTAGTCCAAACAAATGCGGAATGCTTCACTAATCAAGTCACCTCTCGTGCACACTACTAGCACTCGCCACTTCACAATGTAGCTAGCACTACCCCAACCTGAGCCTGTTGCACATACCGACAAATAAAAAGGGTTAGGCTTACGCCTAGTGAGTTCAAACATTTTATCATGACTATATAAAATCATAATTCGCAAGTTAGTAGTTATAGTCATGATTCAAATAAATCTTTACGTGAAAGTTTGCGACAAAGACTATCATTTCCAAAAGGTTTCCCAAACGGCATAAATGACTCATTTTCCAACGCACTCAAAATCCATGGGGACCATTCCCTAAAATGTAAAGCGTTTTCCAAAATGAGTTACGAATTCCAAACCCACTCAAATACGTGAATAAATCTAGTTTTAGGCAAAACCTTCAAATACTGTTGACAATACATACTCAACCCGTAAAACATGGAAACCATCCATTTAAATATAATCTTTCATTGGAAACATAATACGAAGCAAAACTCACGCAACATAAAATGTATTAAAATCCAAATACCATAAAATAGAACTCCAGCAGTTAAAACATCCAATAAGAATGTAACGTAAATCCGTCCATCAACCATGGAAAATCAATCCATATGCATGTACTATAGCCTCAACAATGTGAATGAATAAAATACCCGAAATTAACACCCTTCGGTGACGGGGGAGACCCGATCTCATCGAATGTGGCAAACACATAAATTAAACCATGATTAAATAAATGCAAGTAAGCTTCTTGGATGTGGAAAACGGATGACATCAACCATACTAGGTCTTTAGTCAATCCTCGGCATCAATCATACTAGATCTTTAGCCCATCTTAGACATCAACCATACTAGATGTTTAGTCCATCTCAGACATCAACCATACTAGGTCTTTAGTAACTAACTTTAAGATTCAATAAAATAACCAAAATAAATAAAACCATTTCTACAATTCCTTCCTTACAATACCTCGGAATTTAAAACATCGTAAGTCCACCAATATATAACTTAATCGGGTGCTACTTAACAACACACAAGTTGCTAGTCCAAACAAATGCGGAATGCTTCACTAATCAAGTCACCTCTCGTGCACACTACTAGCACTCGCCACTTCACAATGTAGCTAGCACTACCCCAACCTGAGCCTGTTGCACATACCGACAAATAAAAAGGGTTAGGCTTACGCCTAGTGAGTTCAAACATTTTATCATGACTATATAAAATCATAATTCGCAAGTTAGTAGTTATAGTCATGATTCAAATAAATCTTTACGTGAAAGTTTGCGACAAAGACTATCATTTCCAAAAGGTTTCCCAAACGGCATAAATGACTCATTTTCCAACGCACTCAAAATCCATGGGGACCATTCCCTAAAATGTAAAGCGTTTTCCAAAATGAGTTACGAATTCCAAACCCACTCAAATACGTGAATAAATCTAGTTTTAGGCAAAACCTTCAAATACTGTTGACAATACATACTCAACCCGTAAAACATGGAAACCATCCATTTAAATATAATCTTTCATTGGAAACATAATACGAAGCAAAACTCACGCAACATAAAATGTATTAAAATCCAAATACCATAAAATAGAACTCCAGCAGTTAAAACATCCAATAAGAATGTAACGTAAATCCGTCCATCAATCATGGAAAATCAATCCATATGCATGTACTATAGCCTCAACAATGTGAATGAATAAAATACCCGAAATTAACACCCTTCGGTGACGGGGGAGACCCGATCTCATCGAATGTGGCAAACACATAAATTAAACCATGATTAAATAAATGCAAGTAAGCTTCTTGGATGTGGAAAACGGATGACATCAACCATACTAGGTTTTTAGTCAATCCTCGGCATCAATCATACTAGATCTTTAGCCCATCTTAGACATCAACCATACTAGGTGTTTAGTCCATCTCAGACATCAACCATACTAGGTCTTTAGTCCGTCTTCGGCATCAACCATACTAGGTCTTTAGCCCCTCTTAGACATCAACCATACTAGGTCATTAGTCCATTTAAAACCACCAAGTTCAACCATACTAGGTCTTTACCTTGGAAACCCACCATCCAAAACAAGCTTACTCGACTTAAATATAAATACATGACCCCAAAAGAATAACCCATGCATTCAATCATGTAAACATCAAATATAATGCAATTCATGCAATTCAAACCCCAAGCCCATGTCGAGCTTATTAAAACCGGGTGGATGCCCTTGAGGCTCAACAGAGTCCAAAACCGAGCCCTCTGCTCAAAAGATGTAATGATCATCTATCAACATCAAATCATGCAAATGAAATGCAATTAAGCACATAACACATCCTAGACCCCACCAGAGCATGTAAATATCAACAACATGCAATAATATGCAACACAGTGCAATAAAAGCAACCCGTAAATAAGACTCCACATCGAGCCATTTAAACCGAACAAACGTCCCAAGACTATCTCAAAGTCAAAACCGAGCAAAGTGCTCCAAGCTTGCTAGACCCATAATGTCGGTCATCATCGCATAAAACGCGTTTAAACGTTGTTTAAGAAAACACGTATCCCAAAATCATCATTAACCCCAAAACTCAACACGGGTTAAACAAAAGGGTTTTCCGAAAGGACTCACACCCTTAATATTCTCAAAATGACTCATAACACTAAAAGTGCATTTTCCCAAATGGTTTATTAAAATCATTTACACTAACATGATTAAACCATCAATTAAGCCTCATTTTGAGCAATTAATCTTTTAAAGACAATTTTGGCTTCTAATCATCTAAATATTCAAAAGCCCTAAGTATGGGTGTTTTACACATTTATGAAGATAAACACTTCAAAAAGAGTTAAACCATCAAATAACTCACCATAGACATTTTCAAGTAAAACACACAAATATTTGGAAAATATCATTTTGGCATGTACAAAGTTTTCGCAAAGTAACTTGAACTCACCTCTGCTAGATTAAGCTAAATCTAGATTTTTCCCAAACGTATGCTCCTTTGATGAAGTTTGCATCCTCAAGCCAAAACTTCCAAAACCTAGGTTTATGAATTTCCAACCATCAATACTCAAGTCTAACCATAAGGAATCATCATCCATTCAACATATACCAAAATACCCAATTTATACCAAACCCTAGTTTCATTCATGAAGAAGATGAAGATTATTTCAACCATCCACCTTCAAAATCGTCCAACAACATCCCGAAGTAGAAGAAAGATGAAATCAACAACAATAACAACCATTGAGTAGGGAGAGATTACCTTAACCATTCGAATCTTCGAAAAACGAGCTCCTACTCTCCACAAAAGTTCCAAGCTCCCAAATGTCCATCAATGGAGGAAGAGGGTTTGATTTGGTGAAGAAATGAGGAAGGAGAGGGGGAGGGGTTCTAGGGTTTTTAGTGAGAGGGGCGATTTTTTAGAGAGAGGGTTGGAATAGATAATGAAAGAAAGCTGCAAGCCGTGGGTTTAAAACCCTCTGAGCCCGACGGCGAGAGTGACATGCGAGATTGCCACTGTCACTCTCGCGGGGCACTCTCGCCCGCTACCCAAAATGCTCACGGTACACTTTAGGCGAAAGTGACACTGCGAAAGTGACCATGTCACTCTCGCGAGTGTCATACTCGCTGGCCCTCCCAAAACCCTCGGTACATTCTTGGCGAAAGTGACACTACGAAAGTGACCATGTCACTCTCGCGAGTGTCATACTCGCTAGACTTGTACCGTGTCCAAACTTGGCCAATTTCTCGAGAGATCCAATTAGCATCACGTGTTCCACACTCCAAAATGAAACCTTGTCCTTTTAATACTTCTAGACGGAATCATTTACAATTGGAGTTAGGATTTTCGGGGTGTTACATAACACCCTAAAAATTGGGATAAATTTAAACCTGAATAAAATGCGGAAATAAACGTACTATCATAAAGCCATCACCCAAAAAGGGGGAAATAGTATAGCGTACACAAGTAAAATCTGAGAGATTAAAGTAGACAACCTACTAATCTAAATTGATATAATTTAGATTAAAGACGGATGTCCTCATCTCATAACAAAATAATAATTCTACACATCAAATGTATCGCCATGGCTATCAAACTCCAAAAATGCTATCTCTCGACTCTCGACTTTCCGCTCAAACCCGAGGAGCCCCATCGCTAGCATGACGTGACATACATGCCAATTCAAGTAAAAGTGTTAGGCTAGAGCCTAGAGAGAACAAAACAATTAAGATAGAATGATAACAATTTAAAGGATTAAATAATCTCAAATACTTGAATATATCTTTCAAACCTCTTTGTTACCAAAAGAATGTCTTCATGTCCAAATGTACGTTACGATGACGGGGGAGACCGGATTTCCATGGAACGTGGCGGAACACAAAAGTAGACCACGATTCTATGTTTAGAGCTAGGCGAGTAGAACATTGGTCATTGAGTTCAACCACCCACGGTCTATAGTTCAAGTCCTCTAATATACTACTATAGGCTCTCGCTAGAACAATTTACTATGGGTCTTACGGTCATCAAGTTCAACCACCCACAGTCTATAGTTTGAGTCCTCCGGAGATGGTTGCCCATATCTAGCCAAAGTGGGTGGTAACCAACCACCCACAATCATCATATAACATTTATTTTGTGCCTATGAATGCATTGCACTAAACCAAATAATTAACACGATAGCAATCATGGCAAGATGATATTCCATGAAATAAGTTAAGCTTAAACACCAAATAATTCGCATAAATTAGCTTTCTCATTACCACATTTGGTTTCCAAAGTACATATTTTAGTCATGGAGTTCCAACATGCCAAGATACCGTTTTCATCATCAAGTCAACATAATAAACCCATATTCATCAAACCTTTACCCAAAATAGTTAAGATTTCCAAAACCCTAGATTTTGACCCAAGGTCATTAAACTCGTGAAATTTAGAATAAATAACCTACATAAGTAGAACCATGGGGAACCCTTAAGATATATGTATTTGTCTTTATAAACCCCTTATATTTCAACAAACCCTAAAATGCCCAAAAATTAGGTTTTAGATGGAAATTCATCCAAATCAAGAACAAGTAGAGGAGAAACATTTAAAAGGTTAGAAAACACGATTATTACTTGTATGAGTTTAGAAAATGAGAATGAACTCACCTTGGAGGGTTATTAGTCAAAACCCTAAAATGAGGATGGTGAAATCTCTAGAGAAAAGAGTAAGTCTTGAACACTAGCACCACTTAAAGACATAGAAATGTCCATTAATGAACATTTGGAAGGTATCTTGGAGCAATTAATGAAAGAAGAATTAGATGGTGGAAACTTACCAAGGATAGGAGAGAAAAACGTGGCTTGAAACCTAGTAAATGAGACTTTAATTTCTCTAAAAACCCGGTTGCACTCCATTTATATATGCAGGTGGTCCCTGCGAGTATGACATACGATAGTGAAAAATGTCACTATGGGCGGGCACTCTTTCCCTCTACCCCAAACCTTGCGGTACATTCTCCACGAATGTGAAACGCAATAGTGCCACTGGACACAATCGGCGGTATGGTATCGAGCCCAATCTTGGGGTTTTTTCTTATATGCTTCGATGATCGGGATGCCAAACAAATTATCAATATTAATACAACTAAAATGTAGCTTCAAATCCAAGATACATGTAATATGTATTATAAATTTTGGGGTGTTACAACGAGCGAGTGAGAGATTGGGAAAAAGAGGTAGGCGGTCATTTAGGGGCCTTGTTAGCGAGCCATCATTCTTCCCTAAGTTTCCAGAGTTCGATCGAAGCGAGCAAGAAATAGAGGAATCATCGCTCATAAATGTGAATTGAGAAAGCAAACCCTGATTCTTTTTCATCTCCTAGGGAAAGACCAATTGAGAAAGTAAGCTCAGTTGATTGTTGAAGCTGTAGCTCTGGATCGAGAGCAGGATGCTTACCGAGGGTATTAAGAAATGGGGGACGGATTTTTTTTTATAGAGAAAGGTATAGGAGAATGGAAGACCAAAGAGACCCAACTCACGCCGTACCAAGAACTTTCCATTGAACTAATCAAGTACTTTAGGGGAATCACCTTCACCCATGTTCCGAGAATCTAAAATCGCTTAGCTGACTCGCCAACCCTTATGATATTCATACTCAGCCGCTCTAGTACACATGCTAGTACACCGAAGAACATAGTCGCTTGCCATCGACATCCAAGCCACAGAGAACCCTCCGCTGAACGTGACTCATTTATCGTCTTGAGTGAAGACTATCGGGAGTTGGAACATGATGAACAATCAGCGGTCAAGACGATGAATATTATGAGGACGATGGGAACCATGGTATTATTCTTTCTACAATTACCTCAAGACGGGTTATACCGGAGTACTCCACTCGTGGTCAGAGGAGACCCCGTAGGGAACTTTCCCGACGATTTATGATCTTGGGAGATGTCTGTTAAGTACATTTTATGCATGCATCATAATAGTTTATAATTGCATTTTTCGTCGTGTTTAGTAGTTTGCATATAGATTTTATTATATTTTTAGTTAATTTTTGATTAATCAACGTTGGAGACTTCGCTATGGTATTTTTGTGGTTTTGTTGTGTTTTTATAGGTAGTTTGTGCCGAAATATAGAGATGGATGATGATGGATCTTTGGAGCATTCGATCAATATTTAATGTGGTGGAGCAATTCGAGAAACATTGACCAAAGTTGGATCGAGATTGAAAGAAACAATTTATGAAAAAGAAAGAAAGTAAGAAGATCACTTTCAAAAGTGATGTAAAGTTGAAGGGCCTTCATTGAAAATATGTTAGTTTTAAGGGAAATTAATTAAAATACCCCAAGTCAAACCAACTGTTACCAAAATACCCTAAAATTTTTCAACTTTGCAAAAATGCCCAAAATACCCGCGATGGGGTCCCACGATCGCGGGATACGCTGACGTGGCACGTATTTTGGGGCCAAATGCCCCGCGAAGCCCCTCAACTTTGGCCGTGGTGCACTTTTGGTCCCTGCCCGCGATCGCAGCCCGCGATGGCCCAAAAAATTAGAGTTTTGGTCCCTGAAATTTTACACTTTTGGTCCCTGAAAATTTACACTTTCAGCCCCTATACTTAGACGAATTTTGCATGCTTTTACTGTTTTTTTCCACACTTATTGCAATTTAAAGACCGATTTGTGGTTGAAATTCATTTGCATGTTTCAATCAATGTTAAATCAATGTTTTTGGAATACCAGTTTGTGGATGAAATGAGAGATTGGTTTTCTGATATGTTGGTTGTTTCATTGATAAATAGACGTAAAATTCAAGCCATAATCCCCACACAACGATTTCATTGTTGGAATATTTCTTTCTGCAATATTTTGTGTTTGAGATACTACTGAAAAAATGAGTACATCTGTTGCAAAAGCTAAGCTATATTTCTGTTTTGATGGTGAATGGGTGCAAGATAACAATGAGTGGAATTTTGCTTATAAATCTAAGCATGGTGTAAAAGTGTCAGTAAACTACACTTATCAGAAGTTTGTTGCATACGCCATGCAAAAATGTGGAATCAACTCTTCTGATATTTGCAAATTAGTATTTAAAAATGGCGATGGGTCATTTGTGGATTTATCCAACGATAGGGATATCTCTACTTTTCTGCACCTTGCAGTCGATTCAGAAAGACCCCCATTACTCTTTGTATATCCCGGCGTATCCGACGGTGACGACGATGGTGACGACGACGGTGACGAGGAGGGTGATTCTCAACAAATAGAGCATCCTGATTCTCAACAAATAGAGCAGCCTGATTCTCAACAACAACAACCACCACAACCACACGAATGGCGTACTGCTGGAGTTGCTGATGACGAAACCCACGCTTTCAGAACGGGTAATTCTGAAATAGACAGATCAGACACCGATAATGATGATCACGAAGAATATACCCCTAGTAGAAAATCATGTAGTCAGATAAATGACTTTTTTGATATGCCCCCTATTCTTCCAGACTCCCATACCCAGACACAAAGCTACGAACCTACACCTTATATTCGCAGTGAAAGTTTAACAGCAGGTCAGATATTCGATTCGAAGGATCTCTTAGCAAGTCAGATCGGACTCAAGTTCTTGGAAGAGGGTTTCCAAAGCCGCGTGCGGGCATCTGACAAAAGCAAATACGTAATTGAATGTGCTAGAGAAAAGTGTGAGTGGAGGTTGTACGCGATTCACACGGGTCCCAAAGGAGGGGCGATAATGATTAGAAAGTTGCACGACGTACACACTTGTACGAGGACGCAACTTAATCCCCACCACAAACAAGCCGGCAAAAACACTTTAGGTGCGATCCTGAAAAACAAATTTCTTGATGTTAGCAGGTCATTGCGTCCAAAGGACATCGTCCACGACGTTCACCGGCAGTTCGGCGTCACGATTGATTACCACCAAGCGTGGCGTGCACGCTGCCATGCACTGTTTATGGTGAGAGGCACGTTCGAGGAGTCGTATGAACGACTCCCAACATATTTATATAATTTGCAGCTGCAGAACCCTGGTACTGTCACGCAGCTACGGACCGATTCACGTGGACGGTTTGAGATGTGCTTCGTGGCCCTTGGACCCGCGGTACGTATTTTAACACGTCATATGTTTACACATTATAAACTATAACATTTACACATTATAAATTATAACATTTTAACCTATGTTTTTGCAGATCCGCACATTTCTGGAAAATCTACGTCGTGTCCTGATAATAGACGCAGCCCATTTAAAGGGCCGTTACTTGGGTATGATGTTCCTGGCGGTTGCCATGGACGGGGATAACTCCATCGTTCCAGTAGCTTTCGGCGTAGGCAAGTCCGAAACCGGGGACGAGTGGACTTGGTTTCTGTCCATGTTGAGACAAGCTATCGAAGACCCGCAAGGGTTGGTGTTTATGTCTGACAGGGCTCCTTCTATAAGCGCCGCAATCTCTGCCATGTACCCAAACGCCCCTCACGCAATATGATGTCGATATTTGGAGATGAACGCCAAATCCAAGGACAAACGTATTACCACCTACAAGGATGTCTATTGGGCGGCATGCAGAGCATATACGGATCGGGAGTTTAACAAGTACATGAATATGCTACGATACAGTGTCAAGGAAGCAGCCAAAGTCTTTGACGATGCTGGACCGGAGAGGTGGTCCGCGGCCCATTTTCCTGGACAACGGTATGACATTCTGACCTCGAATAGTGCAGAGTCTGTGAATGCACTCTCCCGTTTTGCGCGTAGATGTCCGATTGTTAATCTTATGGACTACTTTCGGGCCTTTCAACAAGAGTGGTACCAAATTCGACGCCTAAAAGGAGCTCAGATACAAAATGCACTCACACCAACGGCGGAGAATATCGTTCAGTACAGGGCGCGTCGTGCGGCGACATGGCCGGTAAGAGCAATCGGGTATGGGAAGTACGAGGTGCATGATGACTATATTAACGCGATTGTGAATATGGAAGACCACCTTTGTTCGTGTCGCGAATGGGATAAATCTGGGTTACCGTGCGGCCATGCCATCGCTGCAGCAACATATATGGGTCGTACAGATTGCAGCGACTTGGCTGTACCTTTCTTCACGTCCGAATATTACCGGAAAACATATGTGGAGGTAATAAACCCAGCCGGACCCCCTGTAGCATGGGTGTATCCACCCGACCCGCTTCCACCATGCTATCCACCTTTAATGGATAAGAACAGGGCCGGGAGACCGAGAAAGAACGACCGACGTCCATCACGTGGTGAAAGTTCGATACAACGAAGATGTACTCGGTGCCAATGCGTAGGAAACACTCGTGGAGAGTGTCCAAATCCCGCCCCTTCAACCGTGCCAAGGAGACATTCTGTCAGTCACACCCCGGGCCCGTCACAGCTTGATACTGTTGATCTAAACACTGATTTGTAAATGATATATTTACACACATACATATGCTTCTAAATGAACATTGATAACACAGCTAGTTTGTAAATGATAAATATATTCATATTAGATACGTTTTAATTTTAATAAATTACACTATTATAATCGTCTCTTCGATACGTTCGAAATGAGCCCAATCTTGAATTTTTTTGGATTTATATATTTTAATATATATCATATACAGTTATACATTAAAATTCATAACCTTATAGTTAATTATTTAATTTATGGTACATCTCTTATTTTTTTTCAATTTTGTTTTACACTCCTATCGCATTAACATAATAATCATATATTAACTAATTCATTAAATCGTTTTAAATTATTATTATTTGAATGTGTTTATAGATATCGTGAATGGCAATCGGAGAAGGTTTCACGAGAAGAATATTAAATGGGGTTTTGACAAGTTGGTATCACTGGACTCATTTAAGAATTGTGAAAATGGGTATTTGGCGAATGATGATTCATGTGTGTTTAAAGTTATACATTAAAATTCATAACCTTATAGTTAATTATTTAATTTATGGTACATCTCTTATTTTTTTTTCAATTTTGTTTTACACTCCTATCGCATTAACATAATAATCATATATTAACTAATTCATTAAATCGTTTTAAATTATTATTATTTGAATGTGTTTATAGATATCGTGAATGGCAATAGGAGAAGGTTTCACGAGAAGAATATTAAATGGGGTTTTGACAAGTTGGTATCACTGGACTCATTTAAGAATTGTGAAAATGGGTATTTGGCGAATGATGATTCATGTGTGTTTAAAACACTTCAGCTCCAAACACACATGAATCATCATTCGTCAAATACCCATTTTCACAATTCTTAAATGAGTCCAGTGATACCAACTTGTCAAACCCCCATTTCATATTATATATATACACACATACGTATGCTTCTAAATGAACATTGATAACACAGCTAGTTTGTATTCCATCCAACAAGCTCTTCATCTTCAATCTTTCTGACCCTTCTTCAACGGCTTCTGCTTTTACAACCACGTATGGCCATTGTGTACCACAACCCGCACACACTTTAGCAAATGAGTTGAGGGTTGTCATATATTCTACAAGAGGAGTAGGCCCACGAATGAGGTAACCTCTGACTTGACCTTGCATGATGTATCCAACCTAACTGTGGTTCAGCGGCTTAAAAACTACTTTTCAGAGAAATTAACAACAACAAAAAATACAAAACAACAACACAGTAAAAAAAATACAAAACAAGAAAAAAAAAATACAAAACAACTAAAACAACCACCACCTACTTAAAAATTGATTTAGTTTCATCAATCCAAGCTTGCTTCTCGTTTACCTTCGCTTGAATAATTGCGAAGTCTTGCAGAATATGGTGAATTGCTTCTTGTTCTCGACGAACACGAGCCTCCCTAGCTTTTATATCCCCTTTCATCCTTTTGATCTCCCTGTCTTCCTCTTCGATCTTTCTCAAATGGACTGCCTTCCTGTCCATAATTTTTTTCCACTCTTCTGTTAGTTCATCTATCTCCTTTTCCTTTTTTGTTATGGCGACCTCGATTTGAGGTGGCATTTTTTCAGGAGTAGCCTTAGGGTTTGATGACGATGCCATTTGTGGATTAAATGAGAGAAGAGAAATCAAGAGAGAAAACAATTCAAAGAAAGAAAGCAAGAGAGAAATCAAGAAAGAAAGCAAGAGGAAGTGTGAATTGTGAATTGCATCTTACTGGTATTTATGGATGAAATCTCAAACATGCAAATGAATTTCAACCACAAATCGGTCTTCAAAGTACAATAATTGTGGAAAAAAACAGTAAAAGCATGCAAGATTCGTCTAAGTACAGGGACCAAAAGTGTAAATTTTCAGGGACCAAAAGTGTAAATTTTCGCCCATCGCGGGCAGGGACCAAAAGTGCACCGCGACCAAAGTTGAGGGGCTTCGCGGGGCATTTGTACCCAAAGTACGTGCCACGTCAGCCCTAGCCCGCGATCGCGGGATCCATCGCGGGTATTTTGGGTATTTTTGCAAAATTGAAAAAATTTAGGGTATTTCGGTAACAGTTGATCAAACTTGGGGTATTTTAATTAATTTCCCTAGTTTTAATATAAGTTAGGTTTTAGGTTTTGAAGACATTCCTTCTTCCTCCCCCACGGCTCACGCCGTTTCTTCATTTTTTTCTTTTTCTTTGTTATTTTTTTAGGTTTTTTAGTTTTTAGGTTGTTTTTATATTTTGATTAATCTTTTTAGTTTAGATTTAGGTTTAGGTTTAGGTTTGGTTTTGTTTTGTTTGTTTTTCATTTTATTTGTAATCTTTCGTTTCTTAGTCGATGGAGATGTGAAGAAGATGCAATATTTTGGCGGATCGAAGATGAAGATGAAGATGGAATGTGACAGATTATCATCCAACATTCAACATCCGTTGTAACGTTTCATTTTCTTCATACTTTATTTTTATGTTTGAATTTATTGGTTAGTTAAATTTTATATTTATCTATTGTAAATGTTTCTTCTCCTTGTGTTTATTTCTTGCGATTTAAATTTGTTGCATCATTTTTTAATTCATGTTATTGTTTTCTTAGGCTAGAAACGATTCTTGGAGAGTGACATTCCTTGGATTGATTTTTACTGTTTTCCTTATATTGCTTTGGTTTCATAGTGTAGCTTTCGTTTGATTGGGTTGTGTCTTGGATAAAAATGTAGGGATTAACCAATTGATTTTAAAACAATTATTAGATTTTAATTGATTAATTTTTAATCAACGAAAGTTGTTATGTGGTTAATCGATTTTAATCAAGTGTTTGTTAATTTGTTTAGTAGAAATATGGACGAAAGTTTGATTCTCGACTTTAGACTAAATTGGTTGATGACTACGGTTCTAACATGAAAATAATTAGGGACGTAGGATGAGAAAATATTTGTTTTTATCTAAATGTTTCTTCTACGATATTTGTATCCTACGAAAGTAGGTGCGAGTTTGTTTTAGAAAAGGCTTTTACACCTCGATAGAGGGTTAAAGTATTTTTACACAACAAATACTCACCATCATTAAAACCCGAGACTAACATTGCCCGATCTCCATTAGCATTTTTTTATAGTCTCGTTCTTCTTTTTATTTCAATAAAAATCAAAATCACCAATTGATAATTCCCGTAGCTAAGCTATAGTCTAGAACAAGTTCGTGTTTAGTCCATCACCTCCCTTGATCGACCCGTATGCTACATTTCCCGTACGCTTGTGGTTATAAATTTAAAACACGTCAATGTCCTTTACAAAAGGTCACTCGCCCTTCCGAAATATGGAACACACATTGTTGAACAAGCTCATTCAAGTGGGTGCGGAGGACACGTCAACAGCAGGGGTGGAACACAAGCTCACAAGCTTTAAAACATCAGGGACCGAACATTGTAAGACTAATTTGTCATTCAAACGCACCTTGTAAGAAATTTGTTGATTTCGAGTGGGTAAACAAACGAAAAGCTTATGAAATTGTTTACGATGTGTTTTTAGCCGAATTCCCCCCTTTGGGGGACTTTTTAAGTTTTTGGTTGATTTCGAGAGATTTTATTTTAGTTTTTTGGTTGATTTCGAGAGATTTTTTTAAGTTTTTGTGTTGATTCGATGAGTTTTTTTTGGTTTCTTTGTGTTGATTCGAGATAATTTTTTGGGTTTTCTATTGATTTCGAGATTTTTTTTTGTTGATTTCTAGAGTAAATTATGGTTTTTTGGGTAAAGACTAATATAAAAACTCAATACAAATAAATAAATATGTAAACAACTCAATGAAATCAGATTTAGGGCAACAATTACAATCAAATTTAGGGCAACAATTAAAATCAATTTTAGGGCAACCAGCTAATAATCTAATATCAAATTTTGGGCAAAAACTAAAATCAAATTCACAATCAAACTTTTCACGAATAGCTAATGCTAAGTTCACATTTCACAATCAAACTTATCATGAATAGCAATCATTTTAAAAATTAAAAGTTAAATATAAAACAACCTGTGATTGTGCTGTTGCTCTTCCATTAAAACTTTGAGATTGAGAGATAGATTAGAAACGGACCGTTGGAACTTGGAAACTTTGAGTGAAGTTGTTTCCAACAGCTACACAACCGGTGAAGGAGGCTGGAGCAGTGGGTGGCGACCGGAGAAACAAACGCACATGCGCACAACACAGGGGATAGACGCCTGCATGCGAGCAACAGTGGCCAAGGAGGCTAGAGCAGTGGGTGTCGACCGTCGAGAAATAGGTTTAGCGTTTAGGAATTTAATTTTGACTTGCAGTTGGTCAAACTTAGAGTTGGAGCCGATATTAACTATTAAGGGAATCAAGAGTGTGGAATCTCCAATATGATTGGGCTACATTCGCAGGGGGGGCAATCCTATTTTTATTTTTTACCACATAAAGAAGCTATCTCTTACCTTTAGTGCAAGAAAAAGTTCAGGGGCCCGACCCATATAAGCCCTCTTTGTGTTCCGCTCCTGGTCAACAGCCAAATGCTTGCCAGAAAATATGAGGCAAGGCCCCCTATTAAAAGTAAGGGTGTCAACAGATGTCAGAAATGTGAACTCCTTTGATTTGATGGATTTTTCTTTCAAAATGCTGCATCATGTCGAATGGCGGGTCCATCGTCTATCCCCGAGGTAAGACCCCGAATGAAAAAAACGTACCTTCGAAGGCATGATTGTTGCGATCAGGAGTGCTTAACATCATTGAGAACATGAGATCAAAAGATTTGGTGGAAGATAAAGTCAAAATTTTAATTAAAAGTGTACTCATGCAATGCAACGCGATATATCCTGATTTTAGTTTTTCATTTTATTTTTGTCTTTGTCGATTTTATAATACGGTTTTGTGTGGTTTTGAGAAAGCAATAATGTTTAATAATATAATTTTTTTAGGTTTAATAATGTAATTTTTTATAAAAAAAATAGTTAAGTATTCTGTTAAAATTTAATCATTATTTAATTATTTTTAAGACTTTAATCCAAACCGTTTATAATTATATGTTTAATAGTAATGGGTTAATTACATATTAAATTTTAATTTTAATAAAAAAGATAAAGATTCTCCTATTTTCACTCTCGCATCCCGTTCCCCCATTTTTCCCTAGTTAAAGCAAAAAATGGGAGTAAACTACACTTTCGTCCATATGGTTTGATCTTTATAACAATTTTCGTCTCTAATAAACTGCTTTTTTGTTCTTGTGGTTTTTTTCTTCCATTTTCATCCTCCATCTATGATCTAACCGAGTTAAAAACAATGCGTTTACATGTGCTCTCGATTTTAAAATCCAAAAAGTGGAGTATTAAATAATTGGTCCTTGTGGTATACAGATTTTTACAAATTTAGCCTTTCAATTTCATTTTTTATGCAAGCACGTTCCTGACATTTTATTGGCCCAGGCAAGATGTAAAAATGGGTCATCGACAGGGCAGTCCTAGGTTTTTGATGCCATGTTCAAAACTGTTAAAAAAATGCCCCTACACCTATTTTTAAGCAAATGAAACGAGGGAACATGCTATTCTTAAAGGGTTTGAAACATGATCTAACTAGGTGGCTCATCTTCACATTGATTTTAATTAACTATAATTATAAAAATACAAAGCAGGACATAAAAACCAAAACCACGAATTATATTTAATATACAAACCCCTCGATAACTACGAGATTATTTTCAATATATTGTTTTTTTGGAAGGGTGTCCAAGGCTATGCCTAGACTAATCCATTGACAAATTATGACTGTAAGACATCAACCTGATTAAACCCCAGTGGCCACAATTATTGTGTACACCTGGATTAGAACCCTGGGCAGATGGGATATCCCACCACATCCCCCAGGGCCTTAACCAGTACGCCACAACCCTTGTGGTTTCAATATATTGTTTATATTATAAAATATAACATTGAATTCAAAAACTAATAATAATTTATATAAAATATTTTCCCGGTATTTCTATCGCAAGATTAATCAATAACTATTCTAAATTAATAATATCTATCATATTATTTTTACGTAACATCGTCAACTCGTGCCACCATCAAAGGAATCTTATGATATATCTTTAATATACAAATTGACATCATTTGAGATCACTATGTTGACCATTCAGAGTAACACTTTAAGTAAATCAACATAAATGAGTTGAGTTTCCACATTTTACCTGATGCTAATGTTTTTCATCGCCATTTTAAACTATTAGAGTTGAAACAAACTTTTTAGGAACCATCAACCTTAGAATCAAAAGTCCATGTTGGTTATAGTTTTAGATCTTACTCTTGCTTTAGACATAAGAGAGTATGTAACACCGGATTTTTGGGGTAAGTATAACTTCAAGTTTTATAGGTAATTTAACCTAAAGATGGTCTTTTGGAAGTATTAGGAGTGTTGGTTGGGTTGGATATCGATTTTGGAAAAAAATCAATTTTGGTCGAAAAATGAACTGCTCATGCCCACATATCCATTTGCTCGCGCTCGCAAGATTTGCCTAAAAACATGGCAGCAGCTATGCTCATGCCCGTGAGATTTGTGCAACTCCTTTTAATGTAACACCCCAAAATACAATAGAACAAGCATAGCATTAAATCATAACGTTTACAAAACTGGGTCCCAATTTTTTATTACATCAGTCTCGAACTAAGGTTCGCGGAAACAACCTATACACAACTGAGAACGCACTAGCTTCTATATATGGCACAGGCACTGTCTCTATCTGCATCTGTACTCTATCTTGCTGTTGCTCACTTACATGAGCCTCCTACTATTTGCTTACCTGAAAAGGTTTTAGTTTTGAAAAGCGAGGGTTAGACCATGAGGTCTAGTGAGTTCCCTCCATAAACAGCGTACATCAACATTATAAAATCATTTTATAAAGTCTTAACATTCTTCACAAAATCATTAAACCATGGTACTGCACAGTGTTTAAGGATCATAAAGTTAGGCACATATCCGAGTAGGAAGGAAACGAATTCCCTCCTACAAGCTTCTCACATATCCGAGTAGGAAGGAAATGAATTCCCTCCTACAAGCTACTCACATATCCGAGTAGGAAGGAAATGAATTCCCTCCTACAAGCTTCTCGCCACATCCTAAGGGATCATCGGATCTCAAGGTACTCAGATCCCACTGTGCAGACCGACTCCACATAACATACACATAGCTCATCATAATCATGAAACATGAAATCCGTGTAACACATTATAATTCATTTCATCTTGCTGAATAATCCTTTCAGTAAAACATACTTTTCATGGGAAAACATACGTAAAAGCTTGTAAATAAATCATGCTCGTAACACACCATGATCAGTAAAATCTTAAACTTTCATTCACGTAAAAATCATGTAAAACAATACGACATTTCCACATGATCACTTTCTTTGGAAAAACACGTAAAATCACGTATTTTAGTTAGAAAAACTCACCTGATGCGTTTAAGACCTTTTCTTACTTTGCTTCTGACTTTCAACTGGTCTACCTGAGAAACGGATGAAACACAACTGTTCAGATCCTAAAACCAACTATCCAACACCATCCGGTAACCTGTACGCTTACCGGGTCTCACACTTACCTGAACTATTACTTACCGGGTCAATCAACTTACCGGAACTGCTACTTACCGGATATTCTACTTACCGGATACTTATGCTCACCGGGTACTCTCCCGGTAACCTTCATCACCAGGAGCTTACCGGGTACGGCATTGGGATGAGTTCAGAGGCCAAATCCTTGCTAAACGCCCCTTAATCGAAACGATAAAGTGATAAACGACTTAATAAACATGCTAAGTCCATTTCTTACCATTCTTTGCTACTCAAACATGATTATAGTGCTTAATCCCTCTCTCAAGGTATCATTTACAACTTTATAAGTAAACTCTCTCTATATACTCAACAATCCAATCATAACAACAAGATAAGAATTGGGTTCTGGAATTACCTGATTGAATCACTAGCAGAAAAGTATTCCAACTCCACTTCTTCTCCCAATATTGATGATTTGTGATCTTCTTCTTCAATAGCACTTGAACTCCAAAAACCCCCTTTCTCTTCTCTCTAATTCTCTCCTTATCTTCTCATGCCCAGCCGCCATCCATAGGGATGAAGATGATTTCTCTAGGGTTTTGACCCAATTTGTATCTTTCACAAATTGCACAAAGGCCCCTTAACTTAACTTTAAATTTTTAGACTTTAGTCACTAAACTTTCAATACATGCTAGAAATTCGGGTTGTTACAACACTCCCCCCTTAAAAGAATTCCTTCCCCGGAATTCCTTATTGGGAAAAGATGCGGGTATCTTGCCCACACTAAAACTGACACTTCCCCAAGGTAAAGCCACTTCTGACTCAGTCAACCACCTCATTAATTTCGAAACATAGAACATTGGGAGCATTTCCTTCAGTTCTTACGGTACTCTAACTCGAAGGCTACAGTTCCTACTCGATCGATCTTGACAACAATAGATTAACTAAGGCTTCTCATGCATCTTTACTTCCTTTAAGGAGGAACTTGGCTGAATCCCCCGCCATAACACGAGCTTATTTTACCAAGAAACAATCACTCACATGACAGCTTGGCACAAGGCCAACCCCGCACGTCCCGACAACTCACAACCTAGAGTTCCTTCATTGTAATACGAGCAATTCTAGATTACTTCTCCCGACCAACAATCGTCTATGCAGATAACGTTTCCCTTTCTCGGACCACCTCGACCACAGTTCGTCAACCATCTCTCACATCCTCACCACTTCACCATTCCATACTTATACGTAACTAAGAGTAGGAACCTCCAAACCCATCGTTGAAGTGTTCACCTTATCAAATTAAACTTATCCTGATACACCTCAATTCCTCGCTGATTGCCACGATCGTTCAGTCATATAAATCATAACTCCGGTTATCCTCACTCATCTGGGAGGAACTATAGTCACACCATACTATTCTCAATAGTTTAAACGATGCACGACCAATTCGTTTGAACATTTCTCACAACGTCACTAAGTTAACTCATTCAGTTATCTCATCCACTTCTTTCCTGTACAAAACATACATAAATCCCCTTCCTCGATACTCATTCTAGGAGTTCACACACTTATCGATGACAATCTACACACCACTGCACTCTTCGGTATTGTTGTCAAGCTTACTACTTCCAATTTACTCACTTAGTTCGTCATACGATCTTCACCTCCCACCTTAGCGTGGAGTACCGTCCACCAACCATTACTTGCCCCTCTCTTCCGACCTTTCCACAGGCTAAAAATACTTTCTCATAACTATACATAACCAAACGGTTGCCCCGAAATTCTAGCTTAAGGCATTCAACCAAATCATCTCGAAATGACACCATCATCGATACTACTACACATTCTCTGATCTCCAATTATTACCCTCCCGGAAAAATTCTTTCACACGTAAGAAACGATTCGCATCTTTAAAGATTTCGCCTCTACAACATCACACTTTGACTAACCAGTTTACCATCTCCTTTAAACTTCCACTGGTCCCCAGAATATACTTACTTAGCGACTCGCATAACCAACGACGTTTGGTCTCTCATTTGGGCAACCACTTATTCCTGCTCCGACATTCTACTTCGATAATAGCCATAACACCAAGCCAACTCACAAATCACGTGCTCCAACGACTTGATTAACACACCGCACACCTCATCCGAAATCTCTATAAGACTTCTATCTGAGGTTTCCTCTTTCAAACATCTCGCTACTACAACACTGACTGGCACATTTACTCTGGCAATTTCTGCCACTACATATCCGTACATTCTCCACTCATAACATCACACTGCACACCAGATCCCTCACGGTCATTCGTACACAATTTAACTTTCCTTCATATTCTCCCGCATACATAATCGAGTCTATCTCGCTACTTTGTCCTTTCTCAATTCTAGTTGAACTATAACTCTCTAGTTCCCACTTAGCTCAAATGTAATCGTTCTTGCTAGCTCTTTACGATCCGAGCCCTTACATAAACAGGGCATATTCCCTCACCGAACGATATAACCTACACACTCGCTTCGTTCGTGCTACATACCTTATCCTTCTACGAACCCTCCATACCTCGTGAATAGAACGCTTACCCAAAACATCAGTCTCTCACTAACTTAACACCCCTACAAGGTGTTCTATCAACTTTCACTCTTCGGGTTCAAGTCTTCGACATCGGCCAACTTACCCAGCTGCCGACTTCAACATCAATAGTCAACTTGTTGATACTTTCTTAACTTATTCTTTGACATGGGTTCCTTACGGAACCTAGTCCTTCCAACATACCATAATCAACTTCATAACTCATCGTCCTCAAATCGAAACTTACTCCTGCAACATCAATATTAAAGGATCACCTTAAGACTCTTATTCGACATCGAGGGTGTATCATTTCTGCCTCACCACACTACTCATGACGAGTTGCTAATACCAACACCTTGAAGGCTTCAAGTCCTTCCTTCGGACGCAACCGTCCCTTGACAACCGTGTTTTCAATTACCGAACCAGGGTACATACCCTCATACAACCGACACTATAATCCACTTTCGATTATTCCACTGTCCAACTCTCCTCTTGAACACACATACCAAAACTACAATCATTCTCCCCTGATTTGTCCAACACCTTTCCACTCTTGGAGTTCTTCCTTAGCTTAACATGTAATACTCTACGACCTAGTGAGTTCATAGCCTTCATGCATGACAACGCAGTAATTAAATCATTCCACACATTTTATCATTTTAAATAAACAACATTTGGAAACAACTTGGGTACACATGACCCCATTACTATTATAACTTCAATGCCCTGCACAACGATTCGAGAATCGCTTGCATGCATCTTCCCGTGAACCTCAATGTTGCTCAATCCGAACGACGTTATTACGACATAAACATTTTTCATGAAGATCTTTTCATATGACACAATTCTGAAAGAATTACCGACACAAAGTAAACCAGTCAGTTCTCACACTCATTTGTATGATATCAATAGGCCAATAAGCATTTTGGTCATAAAAGATTTGCAGGTAAACGTTTTCTTGGCCTTTTGCAACAATTTTGACATATCATGAAAAGAGTGGGATATTTTGCAAATCGTTAAGCTCAAATTTCCATTGTGCGACGTAACTGAAATCTCTTTTTCTTTAAACATGCGCTCGTACAGGCTGACTCATTTTTGATCAAAATTGACATTTACATATTTACTTTAAATCGTGAAAATTTCATTTTACAAATAAGAACGCCATGCATGAGACCCTACTTGCAGTTGAAGGCTACTCACTATAACAAGGTCCACCGCTTTACTCACACAACTTATCCTTGACACTTTACCTTCGACCAATGATCGCCCTCTCGGTCACGCAATAACTTGCTGTACATGTGTTCCACATATCACTTACTCAACCATTTCGTACTATTTTCATTTTGACCAACTATCTCACTTTCTATTTCTACATGCTTTCACCTCACTATAGGTATCTTATTTCATTTATCCTGCCATTGAAAAGCTCGACTAAGAAGTCAGGGATCTATTTATGCATTCAAGATTTCAACACTGCTATTCCTTACCATTCTAACTGTTCTTATCCCACGATTTCTAGAACTGGAACTTTCTAGAAACAGGAGTCTTACTCAAAATCAATCATTTCATCTGTTCGAACCCACGAAGATCTACCTCTAGACGACTTATAACATTCTAAACAACATTTCGTCTCTACGATGTATACGTTCTTCACATCATAAATGACCTTTCATGAAACTTCCCCAACAAAGGGGGGGGGGGGTTCTTACTGGCACTTTACATTACTGGAACACGACATATAACTTTCTTCTCTCTACGACTTCAGAATAATAAGGCAGGTTAAGCACATACATGTACCTGTAAGTTCACAATTACACTGGCCAGGTGTAATCCCAAACTTACCTTACATGACTGTCCTCGATACCCTATCAGTCCTATATCTACTATAGTGCCCTCCTAACGCATTTTCTATATCTACGATAGTGCCCTCCTAACGCATTTCCTGATTCTCAGTTGTGGTTTATACTTCCAAAGTTTAAGTTTAGGCCCGTCCGGTCACCTAAATCCCTTAAACTATGGCTCTGATACCATTTCTAACACCCCAAAATACAATAGAACAAGCATAGCATTAACTCATAATGTTTACAAAACTGGGTCCTAATTTTTCATTACATCAGTCTCGAACTAAGGTTCGCGGAAACAACCTATACACAACTGAGAACGCACTAGCTTCTATATATGGCACAAGCACTGTCTCTATCTGCATCTGTACTCTATCTTGCTGTTGCTCACTTACATGAGCCTCCTACTATTTGCTTACCTGAAAAGGTTTTAGTTTTGAAAAACGAGAGTTAGACTATGAGGTCTAGTGAGTTCCCTCCATAAACAGCGTACATCAACATTATAAAATCATTTTATAAAGTCTTAACATTCTTCACATAATCATTCAACCATGGTACTGCAGAGTGTTTAAGGATCATAAAGTTAGGCACATATCCGAGCAGGAAGGAAACGAATTCCCTCCTACAAGCTTCTCACATATCCGAGTAGGAAGGAAATGAATTCCCTCCTACAAGCTACTCACATATCCGAGTAGGAAGGAAATGAATTCCCTCCTACAAGCTTCTCGCCACAACCCAAGGGATCATCGGATCCTGAGGTACTCAGATCCCACTGTGCAGACCGACTCCATATAACATACACATAGCTCATCATAATCATGAAACATGAAATCCGTGTAACACATTATAATTCATTTCATCTTGCTGAATAATCTTTTCAATAAAACATACTTTTCATGGGAAAACATACGTAAAAGCTTGTAAATAAATCATGCTCGTAACACACCATGATCAGTAAAATATTAAACTTTCATTCACGTAAAAATCATGTAAAACAACACGACATTTCCACATGATCACTTTCTTTGTAAAAACACGTAAAATCACGTATTTTAGTTAGAAAAACTCACCTGATGCGTTTAAGACCTTTTCTTACTTTGCTTCTGACTTTCAACCGGTCTACCTGAGAAACGGATGAAACACAACTGTTCAGATCCTAAAACCAACTATCCAACACCATCCGGTAACCTGTACGCTTACCGGGTCTCGCACTTACCTGAACTATTACTTACCGGGTCAATCAACTTACCGGAACTGCTACTTACCGGATCATTCAACTTACCGGAACTGCTACTTACCGGATCATTCAACTTACCGGAACTGCTACTTACCGGATGTTCTACTTACCGGATAATTATGCTCATCGGGTACTCTCCCGGTAACCTTCATCACCAAGAGCTTACCAGGTACGGCGCTGGGATGAGTTCAGAGGCCAAATCCTTGCTAAACGCCCCTTAATCGAAACGATAAAGCGATAAACGACTTAATAAACAGGCTAAGTCCATTTCTTACCATTCTTTGCTACTCAAACATGATTAGAGTGCTTAATCCCTCTCTCAAGGTATCATTTACAACTTTATAAGTAAACTCTCTATATACTCAACAATCCAATCATAACAACAAGATAAGAATTGGGTTATGGAATTACCTGATTGAATCACTTGCAGAAAAGTATTCCAACTCCACTTCTTCTCCCAATATTGATGATTTGTGATCTTCTTCTTCAATAACACTTGAACTCCAAAAACCCCTTTCTCTTCTCTCTAATTCTCTCCTTCTCTTCTCATGCCCAGCCACCATCCATAGGGATGAAGATGATTTCTCTAGGGTTTTGACCCAATTTGTATCTTTTACAAATTGCACAAAGGCCCCTTAACTTAACTTTAAATTTTTAGACTTTAGCCACTAAACTTTCAATACATGCTAGAAATTCGGGTTGTTACATTTAAATCCGATTTTCTTCTTCTCTCTTCGTTTGTTTCTTCACCAATCTTTCTCCCCCCCTCTCCCAAATCGGTTCAAACCCATCTTTTTCTCCAAATCAAAGTCTTCAAGTGCATCTAAAAGATTGAGAGCTAGATATTCAAGGCTTGTGGGTGGAAGTTTGATATCTCATCTTCTTCATCATTTCCTCACCATTGTTGACCAAATTTTGGGGTTTTCTTATAAACCCACTTGCAAGTTCATGATGCCCTGTTTTTAAACTTTCATATGCGTTAAGAATGCCCATTGATGACTTCCTAGTGTTTATATTTCTCAAATTTCGATTTGGATGATTTTGAGAAAAGTTAGGTCAAATTGGGGTTTTGGGTCAAAATGGAGATTTTGATGTAATATTTTTGGGTGAACGATTCTAAATGGTTGGATATGAATATTTATGGTTAGAAACTTGTGGATCTAGGTTTTTGGAAGATATGACTTGAGGATTCAAATTTCTTCAAAGGAGCTCAAGTTGGGAAAAAAAATCTAGATTTAGCCTAAATCTATCAAGATGAGTTCAAGTTGATTTGTGAAAACGTTATACATGCCAAAAATGTCCATTTTCTAGTGTTTACGTGATTTTCATGAAAACAATTTACGGTTGTGTCATTTGGTGAGTTTTAACTATTTGAAGTGTTTAACCTTGAAAATCTTATAAAACACCTACATTGGGATTTTTGGGTAATTTGATTATATCTCAAAGAAAAGTGTTTTGAAGGTTTACTGTATAAGTGGGGGACTTTGGTAAAAATGCACTTTAGTGTTGGAAAAATGCATGATTATTGTTATGGGTCATTTGGATATATATATATATATATATATATATATAGCCTTAGGTTCAATAGAGAAGTGCAAATATTTAGAGAAATAGAGAAGTAAAAAAACACGGGACCGTTCATATATGAACGTTCATATATAAACAGTCATATATGAACGTTCATATGAACGTTCAGATATGACTGTTATATGAACGTTCATTTATGAACGTTCATATATGACTGTTTATATATGAACGTTCATATATGAACGTTCATATATGAACGTTCATATATGACTGTTATATGAACGTTCATATATGACTGTTTATATATGAACGGTCCCGTGTTTTTTTACTTCTCTATTTCTCTAAATATTTGCACTTCTCTATTGAACCTTTCCCTATATATATATATATATATATATATATATATATATATGGTTCTGAGTTGTGTGGAAAATGATTTGATCCAATAAATGATGGGATTTTGGATTTATCATATCTTAGAGGTATGTGTTTGAATATATGACATTTAAATGCATTTTATTGTATTGGTGATTTTTGTTGTTGGTCAATTGTATGGTTGAGCATTTGGCTCGTATTTAACTTAAGTGAGTCTTGGGGACTTTGGTCCAATGTAAATTAATCTATGTTGAGTTTTGAGATTATATGCATTTGAGTCATATTTATTATTTTATTACACGTGTTAAAGATGTTGGACATTTTTTGGGAGTCATGTAATTATTAGACTATAATGCATTGGATGCATAGGCATATTAGATGGTCTTATTTATAGGGTCGAATGGGTATTGTGGGATTGGACTCCGGGACCCATGTCTTATGACCTTAAACTTTCCAAGTGGTCACTAGGAGGGTCGAGTCTGGAGTGCTGTCTTGGAGGTGAGTACTAGGACCTTCGTCGTTGGGGTAATGCCTTGGAGGTAGTCCCACAGTGTGTCGAGCCTTGTGGTGGAAGAAGTCTTGGGGACGGACGCTAAGGTCGATTGTCTCTTGAGGTGATAGGTCGAGGACTCGTAGGAACACTAGGACATATAGTCAAGAAGTGTTATACGATTAACATTGTATGAGTGGATATACTTATGTGTTCCCTCCACCCTCAATGGATACGGGTCTCCCCCGTTGTTGTCAAGTATTATATTGAATATTGTGATATCCATGTTTTATTACCATTTGATACTTGTGAGAGTTATTGCAAGTATTGACTTTACTATTGGAACCCCTCCACGTGTACTAAGGTTTGCTTTAATGATTACTCCCATGTTTGGGTATTTGGACTTTATTTCTATTTACGTTTTGCGTGAGTTGTTAAGTTGGTCACATGCTTTCGGGAACATATTATAATAATATGGATTATTTTCCATGTTTCATGGGCGGTGTATTATTCCTCCTCCTTGTTGGGTGTTTCTAATAATCGAGTTTTATTCAAGTCTATTTTATTTGGAAATTTAATGTTTATTCATGTTTAAGTGAGTTTTGAATTTGAGTCCATTATTGAGAAATACTTTATATTGGAGCTTTTGGCACGGGGTTTGTGTGCGTTGGAAAATGGGTTGTTTGCATATTTAAATAAAATCCTTTTTGGAAATCATGATTTGAGTTGTACTCCTTTCGTTTAACGAACTATTTTAATCATGATGAAAACTCTTGAACTCACTATGTAACAACCCAGTCCAAACCCAAGCATAACATAGCATTTAATATAAAACATTAGAGTAAGGGTCCCAAAATTTCAATACATCAATCTCAAAACTTAGGTTGGCGGAAGCAACCTATACACAACTAAGAATATTACTATAGTCTATAAGTAGAAGTGAAACTCTATCACTAGAAGCGTCCGTACTCTAAGCCTACTCTTTTCCTTTACCAGAGCCTCCTACACCCTGCTTACCTGAAAGGTTTAGTTTGGAAAATGCGAGGATTAGACCATGAGGTCTAGTGAGTTCCCTCAATACAACAGTTCTCAAAACATATTTAAAACAATTCATAACTTTCAAAAGCAACTTTGAAAAAAACTTTCAAGTAACTTCACACCCGTAAATGGCACACTGAAGTCACTCGGAAGTGACAACGTGTCAGTCTCACACTACCTTGCTGGTCACTCCTCCCATGGCATAAACGGGTCATACCTCCCGGTATGAGCACTGGCGGGCCACACCCCCCGACTTAGCCAATTTACGTCTAATCACAATGTATGCATACATCTCAAATTAACTTTCATACAAGCATAATAATGTAATAAAACATGGCATTTATGCCCATTTACTTTCTTTGGAAAACACGTTTTAAAACATGTATTTTTAGTTAGAAAAACTCACCTGCTATCTTTGCACAGTACTTCACACTTGAACTTCTGATTCCTAGGTAGAACACATATGGTTCAAAGGAAATAAAGTAATAAGTCTTAAACTGGCTTCTCACTACTGTCTACACATACCCTTAATAAAAACTTGGTCGCAAAGCACTACAAAGTCCGATGTCAGATCCGGACTCGGCACCCAAACCGGATCTTCCTTCGGAATCCGGGGTCACTTCCGGATCCTACACACCGGATTCCGGTTCCGCTAAAATCCGGTTTCCCCCCACTCCGGATCCGGTCCCCTTTCAGATTCCGGTCCATTTCGGATCCGGTCTCCTTCCGGATTCTGGTCCATTCCGGATCCAGTCTTATTCTGGTTTCGGACCAGACGAACAAAACTTTTGCGGTAATAAAAAATGACTTAACCACCGTCTAAATCGATGTGCAATGGTCAAAATTTGTAGGAAATGAGTGTAAGAAACACTAACACACTACTAAACAACAGAATCATAACTTTACACCACCTAAACATTGGTTAGGTCCTTGATTACTCTAAGAACCCTTAAAACATAAAACTCTATTGACACAGCAGCAATCATAAGATTAGGGAATTTACCTTTCCAAATTGATGCTTGAGTTATCCAGATGAAATCCTCCTCTTGCCTTCTTCCAAGAACCAAATTTCTAGGTTAATTTCTTCTTCAGCTCACGCCCACACACACAGCCGTTCTAAAAAAGGCAAAACTTTGGATTTCATATTTCTTCCACCCAAATTACATTATGACCCTCTCAAAACTTTGGATTTCATATTTCTTCCACCCATCTTACACTTCTTTTAAAAAGAAAACTTGGTTATTACAATATCTCCCCCTCAAAAGAATTCCGTCCCCGGAATTCCATTGTCGAAGAGATCCTCTAAGATATCGAGTCTTACTGTCTACGATTTCTATTGGTTCATCTACATAAGTCAACTTCTCATCAATGTTGATATCCTCTAAAGGAATGGCCACATTTGCTTCGACCAAACATTTCTTTAGGTTTGAAACATGAAACGTCGGGTGAACTCCCTTTAATTCTTCTGGCAAGTCTAGCTTGTAGGCTACTGCTCCGACTCGTTCCGAAATGACGAAAGGCCCCACATACCTTGGCCTCAACTTTCCTTTCTTCTCGAAGTGTACTACTCCCTTCCAAGGAGAGACCTTCAGCATTACTTTGTCACCCACTTGGAACTCGATAGGCTTCCTTCTTTTGTTTGCATACTTTCTATGCCGATCTTGAGTGATCCTCATTTTCTCACGGATTAGCTCTATCTTATCCGCAGTCATTTGCACGATTTCTGGACCTGCTAACTGTCTTTCTCCCACCTCATTCCAACACAACGGCGTCCGACACTTCCGTCCGTACAACGCTTCGAATGGTGTTGCTTGGATGCTCGCGTGGTAACTGTTGTTATACGAAAACTCTATCAAAGGTAGGTGCACTTCCCAATAACCCTTGAAATCGATCACACGTGCTCGGAGCATATCTTCCAACGTTTGAATTGTCCTTTCGCTCTGGCCATCCGTTTGAGGATGATATACTGGGCTCAGCTTCACTTGCGAACCCAACTCTCGCTGTAGGCTTCTCCAAAACGATGACGTAAACCGGCTATCACGATCGGACACAATTGACCGCGGCACCCCGTGCCTTGATACGATCTCATTAACGTACAACTGGTCTAGCTTCTCCAACGGATCCGACTCCCTGATTGGTAGGAAATGCGCGGACTTGGTGATACTATCCACAATCACCCATATCGCATCGTTCCCCTTCAGGGTCCTTGGTAACTTCGTAACAAAATCCATGATGATGTTGTCCCATTTCCACACTGGTATATCCGTAGACTGAAGTTCCCCATACGGTCGCTGATGTTCTGCTTTAACTTTCAAACACGTTACACATCGCTCCACAAAGTGAGCGATATATTTCTTCATTCCTGACCACCAATAAAACTGTCTTAAGTCTCGGTACATCTTATTCGTCCCCGAGTGCATAGATTATGGCGACTTATGCGCTTCTTCCAAAATGCTTACTCTCAAGTTCCCTAACTTAGGAACCCACACCCGATTTTTCATACACCTCAGTCCACCATTGTTGACACTGAACAACGGCACAATCCCAACGATCCTTTCACTCTTTACATTTTCTTCTAACAACGCCTTCTCTTGAGACTCCTTGACCTCATCCAGTAGGCTCGAAGTCGCCTCGACTCTGAAGGCTACCACTTTGGTCGATTCTTCTCGTTCTTTCCGACTCAATACGCCAGCTACCACATTCGCTTTACCCGGGTGGTAAAGGATTTCACAGCCATAGTCGTTCAACAGTTCCATCCATCTCCTATGTCTCATGTTCAACTCCTTATGATCGAACAGATGCTTAAGACTCTTATGATAGGTGTAAATCCGGCACTTCACTCCATACAAGTAGTGTCGCCATATTTTTAAAGAGAACACCATCGCCGCTAGCTCCATGTCGTGAGTAGGTTAGTTCTTCTCATGATCTTTCAATTGCCGAGATGTGAAGGCAATCACCTTTCCATTCTGCATCAGTACACACCGTAACCCAAGCTTGAAAGCATCGCTGTAAATCACAAATCCTTCAGACCCATCCGGTAACGACAAGATTGGAGCACTGCTCAGAATTTCTTTCAATTTCTCGAAGGCAGCCTCTTGAGCTTCGGTCCAGACGAACTTGACGTTCTTCCTTGTTAACGCGGTCAACGGTGTGGCTATACGGGAGAAGTCCTGAATGAATTTCCGGTAATAACCCGCTAACCCGAGAAAACTCCTTACATCCGATGGTGACTTTGGCGGCTCCCAATCCTTAATAGTTTCGATCTTAGCGGGGTCCACCTTGATGCCATCCGCTGACACCCCCGTGACCCAGAAACTGAAATTCTCTTAGCCAACATTCGCACTTCGAGAACTTAGCGTACAACTTCTCACGTTTCAACAATTCCAACGCTGCCCGAAGATGCTCCTCGTGATCTTTGCGGGTTCGAGAGTAGATCAGGATATCGTCGATGAAAACGATTACACACTTATCCAGCAACAGACTACACACTCTGTTCATCAAGTCCATGAACACGGCTGGGGCATTAGTCAAACCAAAGGGCATAACTAAAAATTCATAGTGTCCATATCTTGTACGAAAGGCCGTCTTGGGTACGTCCTCCTTTCTCACTTTCAGCTGATGGTAGCCCGACCTTAAGTCTATCTACGAGAAATAGCTCGCACCTTGCAACTGGTCGAAGAGGTCATCGATCCTCGAAAGCGGGTACTTGTTCTTAACTGTTACCTTGTTGAGCTCACGGTAATCTATGCACATCCGCATAGATCCGTCCTTCTTCTTAACAAATAATACTGGCGCTCCACAAGGTGATGAGCTCGGACGAATGAAACCCTTGTCGAGTAGTTCTTGTAGCTGCGTCATCATCTCCTTCCTTTCTGATGTACCAGTCGATAGGGCACACGCGCGATTGGTGCCGCCCCAGGCATCAAATCTATTCTGAACTCTACTTGACGATCTGGAGGCAGACTCGTCAAGTCATCCGGAAACACTTCTGGGTACTCATTTACTATAGGTACATCCTCTACTCTCTTCTTCTCCTTCTTAGCATCTAGCATGTAAGCTAAATATCCTGGACATCCCTTCCCAAAACATCGCCTAACTTTCATCATAGATATCACACACGATTTCCTATCCCGACGATCCCCATAGATTACTACTTCCTTCTTATCAGGCAAGGCGATACGAATTAACTTCTTATTACACACTATGCTAGCGTTGTTATCCGCTAACCAATCCATCCCTAAAACCACATCAAACTCCCCCATTCCCATAGGGTACAAACGCAAAGGGAACCGGTGACCATCTACATCCATGCTACACCCCTTATAGACCTCTTTCACCCAGACTAGACTATCATCTTCTACTTCTACCTCAAACCTAAAGTTCAACCTCTTGGGTTTCACTTGCAATTTCTGAATAAAATTGGGCGACACAAACAAACGATTGGCGCCCGAATCAAACAATACTTTAGCAAAAGTCGAGTCAATAGGGAAAGTACCTGTCACCACATCAGGCGTATTCACCGCCTCCTCTTCCGATATGTGGAAAGCCCTTGCCTTCGCGCGAGCCGACTCCACCTTTCTATCTCCATCTCTTCCTCTGCTACTACCGCCATAACCCTGAGCAAAACCCTCTCTTCAACTGCGGACAATTCAACTTGACATTATCTGGAAAACCGCACTGATCACACGACCTCGAACTACGGCAATCTCGCGCCATATGTCTCGTCTTCCCACACTTGAAACATCCTTCCTTATCTGCCAGGCACTCCCCCTTATGCATCCGATTACACTTGCCACAAGGTCTCTCTCCTGATCTGAATCCCACCCGCAGCTCGGGTTTAGGAACACTCGACCTCTTAGCATCCCGATTTGGTCCTTCCCATTTCCGATTGTCTCCAACTCTCTCCGTCATCTGCCTATTCTTCTCTTTTTCCGTGAGCTCTGTCGTATCTATCGCGACCTGAAAAGTAACCGGTCCTTTTACTTGTACTAACTCCCTCACGCTGCTCTATGCGCCTCTCCTCAGTAGGCACATACAATTCAGCAAATCGCGCTTTCTCAATAAACTTCGACGTATACTCCTGGACCGACATCGTCCCTTGTTCCAACCCTAGAAATTCCTCCTCGAGCTTCTTAACTGCCGCTACTAGGCAAAACTATGCCTTGAACCTCTTAGTGAACAACTTCCAGGTAGTCGTATTCGCGATCTCTGAACCCTTACCTCCAGTCTCGACGTCCCACCAAAAGATGGCATCTGCCTTCAGCATGGTCATGGCAAACAACACCTTGTCTTCCTCAGCACACTTACTCGTGTCGAAAACTAACGCCATCTCACGTATCCATCTCAGAGCCAGGACTGAATTGCGCTCCCCCCTGAAAGACGGAGGCTTGCATGATGCAAAAGTCTTAAAGGTACACCCTTTCGTTGTCTTTGATTCCTTAACCACAACCGCAGTCGACAACGAATGTTCTCCCACCACAGTCGAAGGCAAACTAGACGCTTCGGTCTTCGTCTCGTTCCCACTCTTAGTCCGTCCCTCCGACGTCGTCTTTACCTGATTCTCCAACAATGCTTGTAGTGTCTCTTGTAGCTTTCCCATCTCAGCGGTTACTTTTCCTCAGTCACAAAAGCTTGGGCGCGCCCTCGACCACGCCCCCTTGTCTGATTCCTCCCCCTTACAGATGCCGTGCTCTCCTGCTGAGACAGTTCATGGTCCTCAGGAACCTTCTTACTTCTAGCTCTACGAGCAACCAGAGCTCTTCTCCTTCTCTGAGTCGCCACACCCGCTCCATCCGCCTGGCTAGTAGCCTTTCGAGGTGCCCGTCCCCTTCCCCTTCCACGACCCATGCCCCTTCCCTGGGTGGCCGCTTGCCGTAAATGGTTCAACAGACCCATCCTCCATGATGATTTCTTCATCCACCGGCACCGACCTACTTCTCAGGATTCTTTCGGACATTCTTGCTTACTGAAACACATCAAAATAAATATCTTAAGACTACCGCTCTAGAATAATAAGGCAAAGTAAGCACATACATGCACCTGTAAATTCACAATTACACTGGCCAGGTGTAACCCCGAATCTACCTCACATGACTGTCCTTGCTACCCTATTAGTCTTATCCCTAATATAGTGTCCTCCTAACGCATTTCCTGATTCTCAGTTGTGATTTCTACTCGCACAGTTTAAGCCTAGGCCCGTCCGGTCACCTAATCCCTTAAACTATGGCTCTGATACCAATTGTAACAACCCAGTCCAAACCCAAGCATAACATAGCATTTAATATAAAACATTAGAGTAAGGGTCCCAAAATTTCAATACATCAATCTCAAAACTTAGGTTGGCGGAAGCAACCTTTAACAACTGAGAATATTACTATAGTCTATAAGTAGAAGTGAAACTCTATCACTAGAAGCGTCCGTACTCTAAGCCTGCTCTTTTCCTTTACCAAAGCCTCCTACACCCAGCTTACCTGAAAGGTTTAGTTTGGAAAATGCGAGGATTAGACCATGAGGTCTACTGATCTCCCTCAATACCACAGTTCTCAAAACATATTTAAAACAGTTCATAACTTTCAAAAGCAACTTTGAAAAAAACTTTCAAGTAACTTCACACCCGTAAATGGCACACTGAAGTAACTCGGAAGTGACAACGTGTCAGTCTCACACTGCCTTGCTGGGTCACTCCTTCCATGGCATAAAGGGGTCACACCTCCCGGTATGAGCACTACCCCCCCCCCCCCCCCGACTTAGCCTATTTGCGTCTAATCACAATGTATGCCTACATCTCAAATTAACTTTCATACAAGCATAATCATGTAATAAAACATGGCACTTCTGTCCATTTACTTTCTTCGGAAAACACGTTTTAAAACACGTATTTTTAGTTAGAAAAACTCACCTGCTGTCTTTGCACAATACTTCACACTTGAACTTCTGATTCCTAGGTAGAACACCTATGGTTCAAAGGAAATCTATACATATAATAAATAAGTAACTAGCATGCCACGTGTCGTCTTCTGGTGAGCCGACTTCAGTATTTTCCCGCCTAAACATGTATCTGGACGCAGTTTACATTATAAGTTCATTTAGCACACCCACATTCACTCCTCCTTAAATCTCTCCTTAATTCAACTTTTTTAATATATACGTTACATTTACTATCCTTATAATTAGGTATGTAGTTTACTTTTAATCCCATATTTTTTTATTTTTCATTTTAGACTCTTATCATATTAACATAAATAATGTATATGAATTAAAATGCATTAAAAAACATTTTTATTTTTTACAAATTATACCTTTGTAATCACTTCGTCAATACCTTCGAAATGAATCTAATATTGAATATTTTTGGATTTATATATATTATTAAATATCATAAATATATACGAATTAATGTGTCGTGATTAGTATGAGATTTTTTGAAATTAGTATGGGATTTAATACAAATAATCACTAAATTGTCGTGATTTTCTTTTTGCAATTTCATATCAATTTTTACTTCAAAGTCGAATTCCTTCAACGAATTACAATTCTATCAAATTTCATCCTGTCAATGAAACACCCTTAGAATTATCATAAAAGATTTAATTACTTGAAAAAAATATACTTATCAACTGACTTTTGAATTATGAGTTCGAAACTTTTTCAAAAATATAAATATGCAAATATTTTAGTATAGCATATTTAATTATTTATACTTTCTTAATCATGATTATATTATTTCCTCTAATTTTAATTGAACTACATAATATCAGTTATCAACAGATAGTTAGTTAATGATATTTTCAAAGTCAAATTGTTATGTTTCCCATCAATTCACTTTAAATTAATCTTTCGTAATAGTTGATAAGTTTTCTGGCATGATTTAATTTTTTTAAATTACCCTGTGTAACACACGGTTCGAACCTAGTAAAGTAATAAGTCTTAAACTGGCTTCTCACTACTGTCTACACATACCCTTAATAAAAACTTGGTCGCAAAGCACTACAAAGTCCGATGTCAGATCCAGACTCCGCACCCAAACCGGATCTCCTTTCGGAATCCGGGGTCACTTCCGGATCCTACACACCGGATTCCGGTTCTGCTAAAATCCGGTTTCCCTCCACTCCGGATCCGGTCCCCTTCCAGATTCCGGTCCATTCCGGATCCGGTCTTATTCCGGTATTGGACCAGACGCACAAAACTTTTGCGGTAATAAAAAATGACTTAACCACCGTCTAAATCGATGTGCAATGGTCGAACTTTGTAGGAAATGAGTGTAAGAAACACTAACACACTACTAAACAACAAAATCATAACGTTACACCACCTAAACATTGGTTAGGTCCTTGATTACTCTAAGAACCCTTAAAACATAAAACTCTCTTGACACAGCAGCAATCATAAGATTAGGGAATTTACCTTTCCAAACTGATGCTTGAGTTATCCAGATGAAATCCTCCTCTTGCCTTCTTCCAAGAACCAAATTGCTAGGTTAATTTAGTCTTTAGCTCACACCCACACACACAGCCGTTCTAAAAAAATGCAAACCTAGGGTTTTGTGCCCAATTTGGGGTTTTTATACTTTCCAACCAAATTACATTTTGGCCCCTCAAAACTTTAGATTTCATATTTCTTCCACCCATCTTACACTTCTTTTAAAAATAAAACTTGGTTATTACACACTAGGCGTTGGCCTAACCTTTTCATTTGTCGGCGTATGCAACAGGTTCCGGTTGGGGAATGGTTCTAGTGACACCGTGAAAAGTAGAGAACTAGTGTGTGCTCAAGAAGTAAGTGGCTTAGTGAAGTCTTCCGCATTTTGGGATTAGCAACTTTGTATTGGGTTGAGTAACATCTGACTTTTTGTAGTCTTGGCGTATGACTTTGGTTATTGAATGTTGAGTTATTAAGTTTTTAATATTGAGATATTTCCAAGGATTGTTTGTAGAAGGGATTTTATCCTTATTTAATTATTTTATCGAAGTTTTATTTTGTTACCCTTTCCAATTTTGAGGGTGTTACAGAGTACCTAAGAATTCACACACTCCGGAGGAGTTTGGTTAGTTTTAAGGAATTAAAATGAAAATGGGAATCAATATGTAACGGGATAGGAATGAATATAGGTATTGTATTACATTTCATTGTTAATGTTTGGTTAGAGAAAAACAAAAACTGGAAAATCCATTCAAAAATCAAAACAAACGAAGAAAATCAAACAACTGAAGAAAGACATGAAGAAAATCATATAACTGAAGAAATCGAAGTTGAACAAAATATGGAAATTCCATTTAGAAAATCAAACAGATGAAGAATATTGAATAAATGAAGAAATAAATGAAGAAATCGAAATAAAAGATGAAAAAGACGTACAAAATCTACCAGTTCGTCTCTTTTAAAGGAAGTTTTTTTTCTGGTGGATGAAGAAAGAGACGGGGAACCAGGCGAAGAACAGATCCATGAATAACATATTTCCTAACCCTAGAAGAAGAACAAATCGTCGCTTTTAAAACAGATGCAATTTTTTTTCTAACCCGATAAACGCATTTCCTAACCTTAGATGAAGAATGGATGAAGAACAGATTTCCTAACCCTAGATGAAGAACGGATGAAGAACCAAACATGAAATCTAATGCGTTGTCTCTTGATGCTTCATTTCTCGATCCAATCTGCAACTTTCTATATACTTTTATGGGTGTTTATTTGATGCTCTCTCAATTTGATTTGCCATATCTTCGTTTGCGTAGAAATTTCTTTGATTGCTTCCTATTCCCCCTAATTTGGGGAGGAATGAGATTTACCAAAATCTATTATAATCATTGATTATATTTTTTAAACCAAACACCATTTTTCATTCCATTTTCATTCCTTATTTGAACCAAACACTGTCAATTATTATAATTTCCATTCATTACCTTCTAATACCCCCAACCAAACATTAGGTAATAAGGGGTAAATAATGTACGAAAAAAAGAAAATAGTTTTAAAATCCTAAATATGGCTATAAGTTGGGTCGTCTCATATTGGTAATTGTTTTCAAAAGGTAGGAGTTGTCTTAGTTAATAACAAGAAATCTATTATTCTGTCACAATAAATAAAACTATAAATGAAAGACAAATTACCTTTTCACAAAAAATTGTCTAATGTAATTAATCAATACATGTTTGGACTCTTAATATAATGTTAAATTCTTTTTGGGTCTTATTATATACTGATTTTTTTGTCTTTTTTATTTACATTTTCTTTTTGAACTACTACTCTATAGTATATATTAAACAAGAGTGAATTACACCGGTGGTCCTGTGGTTTATTCAAAATTTGGATTTGGTCCCTAAAGTACAATATCTACAGTGGTGGTCCCAAACTTTTTGATTTACTTTCACTCATGGTCCTTCTATGTTAAACATAGGAGGACCATGGGTGAAAGTGTAACAACCCAGTCTAAATAAGGCATACATAGCATTTAAATCATAAGTATTACAATACTGGGTCCCAAAATTTCATTACATCTGTCTCAAAACTTAGGTTGGCGGAAACAACCTATACACAACTGAGAACATACTAGATTCTATAAGTGTCAAAGGCACTGTCTCTATCTGCATCTGTACTCTATCCTGCTCTTGCTCACTTACCTGAGCCTCCTACTATCTGCTTACCTGAAACGTTTAGTTTGGAAAATGCGAGGGTTAGACCATGAGGTCTAGTGAGCTCTCTCCTCACAGTTCTCAAAATCAGTTAAAAACAGTTTATAACTTTCAAATATCTTTGCATAAAACTTTCACATAACTTTTCATAAAACTTTCACGGATAAATCCGCTCCCGTAAATGGCACTCTGAAGTCACTCAAGAGTGACAACGAGTCAGCCTCACGCTGCCTTACTGGATACTCCCTTCCATGGCATAAACGGGTCACTCCTCCTGGCATGAGCACTGGCGGGTCTACCTCCCACCTTAGCCAGTTTACGTCTAACACAATGTATGCATACATCTCACATAACATTCAAACAAGTAAAATCATGTAAAATAACATGGCATTTCTACTCATTCACTTTCTTTAGAAAACACGTATAAAATCACGTATTTTAGTTAGAAAAACTCACCTGGCGTCTCGGCAACTCCTTCTCGCCAAATCTTCAGATTTTTAAGGTGAACACGTATGATATAAAAATAATAATAATAGTGAGTTCTCGAGTTAATCTTAACCCACTCTGAACAAGTTTCTACCTAACTTGACTCTCAACAAACTCCGGATTCCAAACCCAATGATCCAGGCTCAAATTCCTACTATTCGGTCTCAATCCGGTTCGGTCCAAAAATAAATTATGGGTCCTTAATTTAGTACAACATCGGATCCCCAAAAGAACAATACCGGATCTTAAATATCAATACCGGATCTTCCAATCATGGCCCATTTAATTAATACATCCCGGACCTACTATGCAAGCCCAACACCGGTTCCTTAGTTATTTTTCTGGGTCCTATTATCATCTAGGCCCATTTCCTGATTTTTCATTATTAATAATCGCATCCTCAACATGTTAGGCCCACTTCTGATTTTTCATTATTAATGATCGGCCCAAAATAAATGGGATTCCGGATCCCCTAAATGGGATTTCGTATCCACCCATGAGTTCTGGATTTTTAATTTTTCAACTATTCCGGATCTTCACTTTTACAACAATTCCGGATCTTTAATTTTTCAACTATTCTGGATCTTTAATATACGCCGACACAACCTACGGGATTAGCTTCGATTAGTCAAATATTAGAAATAAACATCTCCTAGATGGAGTAACTCAAGATAAATCTCTAAGAAATGATGCTTTTACATGGGATTACATAACTCATCAACACATTTCAAGGGATTAACCATTCATTCCATAATTATCCAGAAACTTCAATTTCTTTTCCATAATCCAAAACTATATCAGACTCAGGGCCTGTTTGTTAGCAGCTTAATGAGCTTAATGGGACTCATAGCTTATTCAGTCAGCTATACATGACTGTTTGGTAGTGGCTTAATGATTTAGAAAGTGACTTATTTATTAAGCTTTTAGGAGAGAGCTTTATGCAGAAAGCCAAGTTTTGTCCAAACCAGCCTCTCCCAATTAAAAAACATGGTCCTTCCATCTATGAAAACACCCTCCCAAACAAAAAACTTTCCAATCTATATAGAAAGATTAATCCACACAGACGACTTTATTCATACATGACTTATTGGAAAACTAACCAAACAGCTCCTCAAATTGATAGGAGATGAGAATAAACGAGTTCAGATCTTTACCTTGTATTGATTGCTTGAAAATCTCTCTTCCTTCTTCCCAAAACGATTGCGATAAGAACAATTCTTTCTCTGCTCCTTCTCTAAGCCGCCACACACACACAATTGATTTCTTTTCTAGGGTTTTTAGCCCAATTTAATAGTTTTTATACTTCTTAACATTTTACACTTCAGCGCCTTGACTTTCAACTTTACAACAATTCTCCACGAACCTAATCTTTTCAATTAAGATCTCGGTTATTACAGAAAGTAAATTAAATATAGGAGGACCATGAATGAAAGTAAATTAAACATAGGAGGACAATGAGTGAAAGTAAATGAAAAAGTTAAAGACCAACACTATAGATAGTGTACTTTAGGGACCAAATCCAAAATTTGGGTAAACCATAGGGACCACCAGTGTAATTCACTCTTAAAAAGAATAGGGTCTGTATTTTCTTTGGGCTCTGGACGTACGCCCAGCCCGTCATCCTCAAAGACGGTCCTGTATATTTCTTAATAAAATTTGAGTCGGTTGGTTGAGGAGCTTTTTGGGCCGAAGGCCCATTGGATCTGTTGGTTCTGTTTAATGAGCCACATTGCATAGCCATCTGATTAGACTTTTTGGTTGTTTGTAGCAAACATGGAGGCCCAAATCTATTTAAATGATGGTAATTTATTTATATTAGAAATAAATTATTTAAGTTGTTTCTATTTTTATTTAATTTATTAGCTTGTAATCAATATATTAGCATCGTTTAGCATGCTATTTATGGGTCAATATGTCAAAAAAGGAAGGCACGTTCTAAGGCCATCCGTAGCGATCTCGGGCTCGGGCTCGGGTAGGGAGCGGACTTGGGAGGGCTCCGGTACGGGGCGGGGGCGGGCTTGGGAGGCGGGTTCCAGGGCCGGGTTCCAAAACCCGTTCAACCCGAGCAATTTTTTTTTTTAAATTGGAACGTTGGGTAACGGCTATAAACAACAAAATAATTTTTTTAATTTTTTTTCTATTTAATCACACTATATATATTAACCCAAACCTCTTATTTTTTTTCACACCAAAATCTCTCAAATTCTCTCAAACTCTCTCAAACTCTCTCAAATTCTCTCAAACTCTCTCAAATTTCATCATGAATCCAAACAAAACACCTACATCCCGTCGTAATCGACCGGATACACCGCAACCGCAAGAAGACCCCGGGGCTTGCTTTCACTCACGAACAAGCTTGGGAAGTCCTCAAAAAATGTCCAAAATGGGGAGTCGTTCCAACGATGACGACAACTTCATCGCGGGGTTCAAAACGTACCAAACCTTCCGATGATGACGATGACGACAACTTCATCGAGCAACTTCAACGACCCATCGGGAGAAACAAAGCAAAAAAAACATCAACGAGTAATACGAGCGGGTCGAATACGAACGAAAGTGTTACTCAGTTGTTGACGACGTTCAACGAGAAGATTGGGGATACAATGGAGTACAAAATGAAAAAACTCGAACTCGAACAACAACAGTTGGAGGTTAAACGAGAACGGTTGGAACTCGAACGAGAAAAGCGATATCAACAAGACTTCGACTTTTTCATATCCCCGCATGATCACCTTTCGGGAGACGTTTTGAGGGCTACTTTAGCGAGAAAATAGAAAATTAGAAAATATCATAACTTTGGGTAATTTTGTATTTTGTAATTTTTATTTTTTTAGTGTTTTGTATTTTGTAATTTTTAATTTTTTAATGAATGATATGAATTTTTATTTTTATTATTTATCTTATTTTTATTTATTAAAAATATATAAATATTTTTATTTTGTTAAATAACTAAATGTATAAATAAATAAATTAAAAAAAAATGAGGTGGCAAGAGGGCTTGAGGGTTCCGGTACTCCACTTTAGGGTAAGGAGAGGGTAAGGAGAAAAGCTGATGTGGCGCTGAGGTGACTTGAGGGCTTGAGGGTTCCATTACGGATGGCCTAAGGATGAGTGATTGGACAAGGGTGAGCCATATAACTTTGAAATGTCAGTGATAACAAATGGGACATATTATGATATTTTGTAATTACTTCAAAGGGTTTTTGAAATAGATGTGCATATTATTTGAGTATTTTGTTTGTTATTATGCATGATCAGAAATGTATGATTTGTGCCCAAAAACCATGAACTCATTAAGTTTTGTAAAACTGACTATTAATATGCATGATCAGAAATGTATTATTTAATGGTTATTTGTGTCATTTAATGGTTAAAAAGAAAGGGTAAAGTACCGTGTGAAAAATTGAGATTAACATGAGAAATGGATTTAAACAGATGATCATTTTTAATCTCAGTCCTCCCATAAATTGCGCTTTAAAAAAGAATTGATCCAGTGCATCTTATCTCAATCCATCTCATCCTAAATATACATATATTTCTTATACAACAGTTGATAAACTTTTCTAACTCTTATTAGATTAACCTCAAATGAACTTCTTACAAAAACTCAATCCAGAAAAAATGAACGTCGGCTTTCAAAATATCTATCAAGTATCTTTCAACCAATTTGATTGAATTCGTCAAAGTGGAATTGCTCCTAGTTGCATCATAGGATAATAGATTTTCAAGGTAAACTTAGTTATCTATAATCAATAATTATTGTCAGTTTAGATTTGTCAACTCTTTTCCATTTACAGTTGCAATATTTAATTTGTTAATAAAATTTTGTATTATATTTTCTAAATGCAAAATAAAATAATGTTAAAAATATTTTGTTTATTTGTTAAAGAGTAAATTATATAAATGGTCCTTGTGTTATGATTTAAATTTGAATTCGATCTCTAAAACACATTTAATACATAAGTGGTCCATACTCCATACTTTGTGTTTTTATAATATTAGAGTCTCTTGAGTTAACACGGATAACTAGAAGTTTGTTAAAGCAATTAAGCAATCATGTGCCTCGCACCTTAAATCTACATTGATTGGAAAATTTGAAGAAAAAAGTTGTAAATTGAGAAAAAAGAAAAGATAGGATTCTCACATGTAGTGATGCCACGTTATCTACTTATGATTCAACCTTATATAGATATAGATATAGATTAGTTTTTCTCTTTGAAAAATAAAATAAAATAAAAACTATATTATTGTAACATCCCATAAATACAACATGACATACATAGCATTAAATCATAACAATTACAAATCAGGGTCCCAAAATTTCATTACATTACTCTAAAACTGAGGTTGGCGGAAACAACCTATACACAAGTGAGAATGCCTACTACTACCAGTGGCACCGGCACTGTCTCTAACTGCATCTGTACTCTATCCTGCGTTTGCTCACTTACCTGAGCCTCCTACTATATGTAGACCTGAAAAGGTTTTAGTTTTGAAAAGCGAGGGTTAGACCATGAGGTCTAGTGAGTTCCCTCCATAAATAGTGTACATCAACATTATAAAAAATCATTTTATAAAACTCTTGACATTTTCCACATAGGCATCAAACATGGTACTGCACAGTGTTTAAGGAACACATAGCTAACCACGATCGGGGCCCAAGCAGACTCCCCTCATTCCGAGTAGGAAGGAAACGAATTCCCTCCTACAAGCTTCTCACATATCCGAGTAGGAAGGAAATGAATTCCCTCCTACAAGCTCATCACAATGCCCAAGGGATCATCGGATCCCGAGGTTCTCAGATCCCACTGTGCAGACCGACTTCACATAACATACACATAGCATAACGTAAATCACCAGCGTGAAATCATTGCACATCATTTCATATTGCTAGAAGTCGTTCTTTAAAATAAAGCGTACGTTTCATGGAGAACATGCGTCACGGTTATAAAATAGTTCATGCTCGTAAACGATTCATAATCAGTAAAACATTCAACTTTCATTTAAGTAAAAAAATCATGTAAAATAACATGGCATTTCTACATAATCACTTTCTTTGGATAACACGTAAAATCACGTATTTTAGTTAGAAAAACTCACCTGATGCGCTTACTATCTTTTCTTACTCTGTTCCTGACTTCCAATCGATTTACCTGAGAAATGAATGATATGCAACTGCTCAGATCCTAAACCAGCTGTCCGGACACTATCCGGGTTTGACTTACCGGATACCTGCAACTTACCGGGTCACACCCTATCCGGGTACTTTCATACTTTCCGGACAACTTACCGGATACTAACATTTACCGGATTCTTTCATACTTACCGGACAACTTACCGGACCTACTAGCCTTTCCGGACACCAGCCTTTCCGGGTATAAATATCCGGATACTTGTCCGGACACCTCCTACGGATACCACCCTTTCCGGACGTCTTATCTGGAAACTAGAACTTACCTGGAAAGCCCCTGCCACCCGGACACTACGAACATTACCCGGAAACCCCCACTGTCTAGACACCACTGTCCGGACGGGGCGCCGTCCAGTAACTATGAACCTGGGGAAAACCCACTTCCCAAAAGTGATTAAATTCCTATTTTCTGCTAAAGACTTGATTAGACAAACACTTGGGGTTCGTTTACCAACCATAAACACCCATAAAAACCCACTTATGACCTCTAAATCGGTTCACAATAATCAAAACCCCAAAATACAACTTTAAAGAGATTTAGGTGAAGAACACATGGATTCATAATGTTTTCTCAGCCCAAATCCTTAGACTAAACAGAAGGGATACATTAAATAGCAAGGAGAAAGTTTGGATGAGATTACCTTTACTGATTCTCTTCTACAAATCTGATTTCTCCAATTTGTTCTTCTTCTCTTCCTTTCTCCCCTTCTAGTCGCCAAACACCCCAAACAAGAGAAAAATAGCTAAACCTAGGGATTTAAACCAATATATACTTCTCACAAATTGCACAGGTCCCTTAACTTAACTTGCATTCTTTTAACATTAGCCACAAAACTTTCAACACATACTAGGATTTCGGGTTGTTACAATTATATATAAAATCACTCCCCTTCTTAGTAACTCATGTCTCAAGTGACACCCCCTAAATCTATATTAGGGTTTTAACTTATCTAAATCTATATCAAAATTTTCAAAGAATATGTATAAATCATTGTTGATGTTCTTGAGATAAGTGATTTTGTGCTTGGACTAATTTATTCTTGAGATATTGATTTTGCTTTTAACTTTGTTGAAATTTTGTAGTTAATTTTTTGTTTGGATTTGTGGCTGAGTGGTGGATGGTGTCATCATTGTGGTGTGTGGTGGGTGATTGTAGGTGGGGCCACTAGTATAATGTCCAGATTGCCCCTCATATTAATTAGGTGACTAACACAAGGTGGATTTTACTGTATTAATTTGAGGGACCAAGTAGTTATAAAAACAGGAGGCTAATGACATCCCTATACATTGTTATCGGCACCTCTATCCGATGATTTCATTCTTACACATATCAACATCAAAGCCCATTTTTTGATGTGACCTAATTTTAAAAAGGGCGACATTAGAAAATAGGGTTATAAATTAACTTAATACGTTAATGTTCAAATCCAAATTTTAAGTATAACATAAAAACCATTATATATACAGAGTTGAGTTTCGATGAGAAGTTGAGTTAACATGAAAAGTGTAAGAAGTGGTTACCAATCGTTAGATGCAGATTAGAATGAGATGTACAAGATCCCTATATCAAGCGCGATTCATGGGTGAGTTTGAGATTAAAAGTGATCAAAGGTTTAGATGCAATCTCACGCTTCTCACGTCAACTCAACTTCTCACATGATTCTTCGCCTACACACACACACACTATTTGTATACCCGCTGCAATGCGGCAAGATTCAAAATTTGATTTATATCGAGAATGGAAAAGTCACTCTCACACAGATCATGTGTTCGTCCACCATTCATGGGTACTATATGTATGATACGAGTTGCTTTGTTGGTAGAATTTTTCTAAGGACCTTGCACTCATTCATGATTTCTTTTTGGGAAAGAGAACATTCATTCAAGATTTGTGGGAAGGAATTGAGAATCCGATAATGAATTTCTGGAATATACTAAGTGGGAGATCAAAGACGATGGATACCAATAGAGGTAATTTAAAAGTGGTTTTGGAGGCGTAGACGAAGTTTACGTAATAGGAGGTTATTCGCTTCCAAATTTGTACAACACACACAACATTTTGTACCTCTTAATTTTCAACATTAGTTAATTGTTTAACACGTTAATAATATAGTATAGATTAGTCGCGGATGCGATGCATGATTGGGAGGGGGGGAGGGATGGGACCTCATTAAAAAATTAAAACTTTTAGGTTAAATAATTAGATTTTTCAACTTTCTACCTTGATGCCCCCAATAATTTCTTGTCCGGGACCCCATCAATAAAAAAATGTTTGGAAATTAACCAAAAACGATATTTTGAAATCAACCAAAAAACCAAAATTACTCTCGAAATCTACTAAAAACTCAAAAAAGTCATTCGAAATCGACAAAAAAAACTTTAAAATCTATCAAAAAACTTTAAAAAACCCTCAAAACATTGAATTTATGCTAAAAATTTATTGGACAATTTTACGAGCATTTAAGCTACCTTAAAGGTGACCTCGGTAGAAAAAAATCATGGATCCGCCACTGGTATAGATAATATAGATGATAACGGTGTAAAATGAAAAACTAAGGAAGTATAAAACAAATTAAATAAATAATTATAAGGTATAAAATGTAAGTTTTTAAAATAATTTACGACGTATTTATATTAATTAATAATATGATAATATTGAGCTCATTTTGAAGGTATTGACGAGACGAGTATAATGCTATATTTTTTTTAAGGAAACATTTTTTTATTGTAATTTAGTTCATACAAAATTATATGTGTTAATATGATAAGGATGTGAAATAAGAACTAAAAAATAAGGAAAAAAATAGTAAATTAAAAATGAACTATAAGGGTATAAAGTACAATTTTAAAATGATTTGATCTTAATCGTGGATTCATGGGGAGGAGGGAGAGGTTATATACCTTCAAAAACTTGTATCTAATGTAAAAACGGATGTTGTAATAACCGTGATTTTATTTGAAATGATTAAAGATTGGTGGAGGAATTTTAAAGTTGAAAGTCTAAGGACTGATTTTATAATATTGATATATGTTGTTTACTGAGGGAATTCACTAGACCTTTTGGTCTAACCCTCGCTTTTCAAAACTAAACCATTTTCAGGTAAGCAAATAGTAGGAGGCTCAGGTAAGTGAGAAGAGCAGGATAGAGTACAGATGCAGATAGAGACAGAGCCTGTGCCCCTTTTAGAAGCTAGTATGTTCTCAGTTGTGTATAGGTTGTTTCCGCCAACCTAAGTTTTGAGACTAATGTAAAGATAATTTTGGGACCCAGTTTTGTAATGTTTATGGATTAATGCTATGTATGTTTTATCTAGAATTGGGTTGTTACAAACGGTATCAGAGGCATAGTTTAAGGAATTTAGGTGACCGGACGGGCCTAAACTTAAACTTTGGAGTAGAAATCACAACTGAGAATCAGAAAATGCGTTAGGAGGGCACTATTGTAGATATAGGAAATGCGTTAGGAAGGCACTATAGTAGATATAGGACTAATGGGGTACCGAGAACAGTCATGTAAGGTAAGTTTGGGATTACACTTGGCCAGTGTAATTGTGAACGTACAGGTACATGCATGTGCTTAACCTGCCTTATTATTCCGATGCTGTGGTCTTAAGCTAGTTATACGTCGTGTTCTAGTAATCTGGAATGATAGAAAGACCCCTGAGGGGTAGATTGAGACCCATTATTGGGGAAGTATCGTGAGAGGTCAGTTATGATGAGACGTATATATATATATATATATATATATACATCAGGGACAAGAAATGTTGTCTGGAATGTTATGAGTCGTCTAGAAGTAGATTTTCGTGGGTTCGAAGAGGTTGAGCGATTGCTTTCGAGTAAGACTCCTGTTACTGGAGGGTCCCAGTTCTAGAAATCGTGGGATAGACCCGTCGGGATGGTCAGGAAGGTTAGTGTCGAGATCTTGAAGGTGTCAATTCAACAGTGAATAGAGGATTAGAGCCCTGATTCTTAAATCGAGCTCTTCAGGGTCGGATTGAAACGTGTATAGGTAGATTGTGAGAAAATTTTGACCAAGACGGAAATACTACGAAATGGTGGAGTAAGTGGACCATGGAGCGCATGTACAGCAAGTTGTTGCAAGGCCGAGAGGGCAACCACTGGTCGAGAGCAGAGTGTCAATGATAAGTTGCGTGAGTACAACAATTGACTTTGTGGAGTGAGTAGCCTTCAATTGCAAGTAGAGTTTCATGCATGACGTTCTTATACGCAACATAAAATTTTCACGATTTAAGGTAAAGGTGTAGATATCAATTTTGATCGGAAATGAGTCAGCGTGTGCAAGCGTATGTTTAAAGAAAAAGACAATCCCATTTACGTCGCACAAAGAAATTTTTGAGCTTAACGATTTGCAAAATATCCCACTCTTTTCATGATAAGTCAAATTGTTGCAAAAGGTCAAGAAAACGTTTACCTGCAAATCTTTTATAACCAAAATGAGTATTGACCTGTTGATATCATATAAATGAGTGTGAGAACCGACTGGTTTACTATGTGTCGGTAATTTCTTTCAGAATTACGTCGTATGAAAAGATTTTCATTAAATATATTACTGTCGTGATAACATCATTCGGATTGAGTAAGATTAAGGTTCACGGGAAGATGCATGCAAACGATTCTCGAATAGTTGTGCAGGGCATTGAAGTTATAAGAGTGATGGGGTCGTGTGTACCCAAGCTAGTTCCAAGTGTTGTTTATTTAAAATGATAAAATGTGCGAAATGATTTATTTACCGCGTTGTCATGCATGAAGGCTATGAACTCACTAGGTCATTGAGTGTAATAACCGAGATCTTAATTTTAAAAGAATTGAGTTTTGTGGAAGAAAGTTGAATAGTTGAAAGTTTAGGGACTAAACTTTAATTTCAGGGAAGATATAAAAAGCCCAAAATGAGCTCTTAACCCTAAAATCAGTCTTTGTGAGGGTGTGTGAGGGTTGGTGACGACTTAGAGAAAGGAGCATAGAAAGAAGGGTTTGAGGTCTCAAGAACAAAATTGAAGAGAAGGAATCATCAATCAACAAAATTTGGAAGAGGATGTGGATCTGGAAGTCGATTCTACATGTATTTCTGCCAGGTAATTCCTTAACCAAACTCTATTTTTTTGTGGATGGATTGTTGAGTCATTTGAGAGTTCTTGGTGAGAAAGTGCAAATGATGCCTAGAGAGAGAGATTAAGCAAACTAATTGTGTTTGAGTAGCAAAGAATGGTAAGAAATGGATATTTAATGTTCATTAAGTCAGTTATCGCTTTATCGTATGGATTAAGGGGTTTTGAATAGGATTTTGTTTCTGAAAATGTTCCAGTGCTGTGTCCGGAAAGTCCCTCGGTTGAATGTTACCGGGAGAGAACCCGGATGGTACCATGTGGTGTCCGGGTGAATTAGTTCCCGGATAGTTGTTCGGTAAGTTTGGTACCCGGAAAGATAGCTTATCCGGTAAGCTTGTGTTCGGTAAGTTTGTGTCCGGTAAGCTTTTGTGTCCGGTAAGCTTTTGTATCCGGTAAGCTTGTATCCGGTAAGTTCGTGTCCGGCAAGTCTGTGTCCGGTAAGCTTAGTATCCGGAAAGTAGTGTAGAATCTGAGCAGTGTGTATTTTATCCATTTCTCAGGTAAATCGACAGTAAGACAGAAGTAAAGTAAGAAAGGACTTTATAAGCATCAGGTGAGTTTTTCTAACTAAAATACGTGATTTTACGTGTTTTCCAAAGAAAACGATTATGTAGAAATGCCATGTAATTTTACATGATTTTTACTTAAATAAAAGTTGAACGTTTTTCTGATATGGTTCGTTTACGAGCATGCACTGTTTTACAACTATTACGCATGTTCTCCATGAAATGTACGTTCATTTTAAAGGATGGCTTTTAGCAATATGAAATGATGTGGAACGATTCACGCTTGTGATTTACGTTATGTTATGTGTATGTTATGTGAGGTCGGTTTACAGTGGGATCAGGGTACCTTGGGATTTGATAATTCCTTGGGCACATGTGGTCAGCTTGTAGGTTGGAATTTGTTTCCTTCCTACTCGGATAGAAAGAGGGGTCCACTTGGACTCCGGTGTAGCCGAGAGGGTGTCCGTTAGGCCCCGATCGAGGGAGCTTATGCGATCCTTGAACCCTGTGTTGAACCTTGAATGATAATTATATGAAGAATGTGAACTATTTTAAATAAAATGATTTTATAATGTTGATGTACGCTGTTATGGAGGGGACTCACTAGACCTCATGGTCTAACCCTCGCTTTTCAAAACAAAAACCTTTTCAGGTAAGCAAATAGTAGGAGGCTCAGGTGAATGAGCAAGAGCAAGATAGAGTACAGATGCAGCTAGAGACAGTGCAAGTGCCTCTTGTAGAAGCTAGATTATTCTCAGTTGTGTATAGGTTGTTTCCGCCAACCTAAGTTTTAGATTGATGTAATGACATTTTTGGACCCAGATTTGTAAATGCTATGATTTAATGATATGTATGCCCTGTTGTGTTTTGGGACGTTATAAATGTTATCAGAGCCATAGTTTAAGGGATTTAGGTGACCGGACGGGCCTAAACTTAAACTTTGGAGTAGGAATCACAACCGAGAATCAGGAAATGCATTAGGAGGGCACTATTGTAGATACAGGAAATGCGTTAGGAGGACACTATTATAGGGATAGGACTAATAGGGTACTGAGGACTGTCATGTAAGGTAAGTTGGAGATTTCACCTGGCCAGTGTAATTGCGAACTTACAGGTACATGTATGTGCTTAACCTGCCTTATTAATCCGAAGTGGTAGTTAGAAGCTAGTGTTTAAGTCGTATTCCAGTACTTTAGAATGTCAGCAAGATCCCTGAGGGGTAGACTGAGATCCCTTGTTGGGGAAGTTTCATGAGAAGTCACTTATGATGTGATGTATTTATACATCATAGAGAAGAAATGTTGTATAGAGTGTTATGAGTCGTCTAGAGGTAGCTCTTCCTAAATTCGGAGAGGATGAATGTTTGAGTTTGAGTAAGACTCCTGTTTCGGGAGAGTCCCAGTTCTAGAAATCATGGGATAGATCAGCCGGGATGGTAAGAAAGGACGGTGTCGAAATATTGAAAGTGTCAATGGAGCTCTGAATTCTTAATCGAGCTTTTCAATGGCAGGGTAAATGAAATAAGATACCTATAGTGAAAAGAAAGCATGTAGAAGTGTAAAGTGAGATCGTTGATCAAAACGAAATAGTATGAAAGGGTTGAGTAAGTGAGATGTGGAAAGCATGTTCAACAAGTTATTGCATGACCGAGAGGGCGACCATTGGTCGTAGGTGGAGTGTCAAGGATAAGTTGCGTAAGTAAAGTGGTTGACCTTGTTAGGGTGAGTAGCCTTCAATTGCAAGAAGAGTTTTGTGCATGGTGTTCTTATATGTAACATGAAATTGTCGCGATTTAAGTTAAATGTGTAAATATAAATTTTGATCGAAAATGAGTCAGAATGTGCACGCGCATGTTTAAAGAAAAGGGGGATTTCATTCACATTGCACATTGAAATTTTGAGCTTAACGATTTGCAAAATATCCCACTCTTTTCATGATAAGTGAAATTTGTTGCAAAAGGTCAAGAAAATGTTTACCTGCAAATCATTTATAACCAAAATGCTTATTGACCTATTGATATCATACAAATGAGTGTGAGAACCGACTGGTTTACGTTGTGTCGGTAATTCTCTTAGGATTGTGTCATATGAAAAGATTTTCATGCAATATACAACTGTCGTAATAACATCGTTCGGATTGAGCAAGATTGAGGTTCACGGGAAGATGCATGCAAGCGATTCTCGAATCGTTGTGTAGGGCATTGAAGTTATAATAGTAATGGGGTCATGTGTACCCAAGTTGTTTCCAAATGTTATTTATTTTAAAAAAGGATAAAATGTACGAAATGATTTATTTACCGCGTCGTCATGCATGAAGGCTATGAACTCACTTGGTCATAGAGTATTACATTTTAAGCTAAGGAAGAACTCCGAGAGTGGAGAGGCGTTGGTCAAGTCAGGGGAGGACGTTTGTAGTTGTGGTATGTGTCCAAGAAGAGAGTTGGACAGTGGAAGAGTCAGAAGTGAATTATAGTGTCGATTGTATGAGGGTCTGTACCCTTGTTCGGTAACTGGTAGTACGGTTGTCGAGGGACGGTTGGGTCCAGGGGAAGGAGTAGAAGTCATCGAGGTGTTGGTATTAGCAACTCGTTATGAGTAGTGTTGAGAGGCAGATGCGAAATGTCCACGGTGTTGGATATGAGTTTTGAGGTGAGCTTGTAATATTGATGTTACAGGAGTAAGTTCAGAAAAGAGCGAGACGTATTATGAAGTGATTATGATATGTTGGTAGGGGAACCCATGTTAAAGAATAGATTAAGAAAGTAATTACAGGTCGACTATTGATGTTGAAGTCGGCAACCGTGCAAGATGGTTAAGGCCGAAGGCTTGAACCAGATGATCAAAAGTTGATAGAACACCTTGTGGGGGTGCTAAGTTAGTGAGAGACCATTGTTGTTGATTAAGCGTTCTATTTACGAGGTGTGGAGGGTCCATAGAAGGATAAGGTGTGTAGCACAAACGGAGTGGGTATAGACTGTATCAGTCAGTAAGGAAATGTGTTGTGTCTATGAAAGGGCTCGGATAGTAAAGAGCCAGCAAGAACGATTATGTTTGAGTTAAGTTGGGAACTCGTGAGTTATAATTCAACAAGTGGGGAAAGGGCTAAGTAGCGAGATAGACTCGATTATGTATACAGGAGGATATGAAGGCAAGTTCGAATTGTGTGAATGATCATGAGAGATCTGGTCTGCAGTGTGATGTTATGGGCAAAGAGTGTACGGATGTGTAGTGATAATAATTGTCAAGCTAAATGTACCAGCTAGTGTCGTAGTGATGTGATGTTAGAGAGAGAGAAAGCATCAGATAGAAGCCTTTTGGGGGTTTCGGATGAGGTGTATGATTTGTTAACCAGATTGTTGGAGCACGTAGGGTGTAAGTTGACGTTGTGGTATGATTATGTTCGGGATAGAATGACGGAGTGGTGGTGGGTGGTTACCCAAAGGAGAAACCAAGTGTTCTTATGTTAGGACCATAAATGTCCTACATATTAGAAAGATATATAAATAAATATATAGAGCATAATTAGTTTTATTATAGAGGTTAATTTAATTGTAAAAGCCTTATTTGAGTTAAATGGGCTTATTTGCTTAAATGGGCTTAGGCCTTGTGTGTCTAAAGGCCTAAGTATAAAAGGTTAGGTGCTGTTTGTTTTTAAGAGGTCTGAAGTCTGAAGTCTTATTTCACTTCTGTTTTATAAGAGGTGGTACTGAAATCTGAAATCTGAATCATAAGACTGTTTGTTTTTGTAACGTCTGAAATCTGAATACTGAATCTGAATCAACAAGTCTGTTTGTTTAGTAGTGAAATTGAAGTTTATTTTCGAAAGTTACACAGGATCCCCTTTTAAGATCGTAACCAAATTCATCAATGGCGGACAGAGAACAGTAATCATATATTACTAATATCAACAAAAATTCCCTAATTAACATAAAAATTCACTCTATAAGACGATTATAATCTCTACTAGTAACCATCAACAGATCTCAAGCGGAATAATTCGAAACAAGAAGTTAAAATTCCTAAAAATCAAGTACAGAAAACCGAAAGTTAAAAGAGAAATTGTGCATACCCCTCCACCTCCTCTGAATCTGAACGACATGGATGAGTTTTTAAGTTTGAGTTGAAGAAAAATGAAGAAATGAAGTAGGTTTTAGTTGGGTGGATTGTAGAAGGTAAACCACAAAATGGGAATAATAATGAAATCAAAACATAAATGGAATTTGGATTCTAATTACGTAAAGATGATAAATTTGGGAATTGGGGCGGTGCGTAGATTCAACGCTGATGCTGAGTTTCTATTGCCGAGTTGGTGACTCGGTTAACGTCCTGTCGAGCTTGTGGGTTCCATTATTGCTCCACAAAAACCGAGGGGGTGGTTAGGTCGATTTTGGCTACGGGATGTGGATGTGGTTGTAATCAAAACGACAGAAAGGAATCGAGAGATTAAGGTCTATGGTGCGAGACGAGAGAGAGAAGGGAGGTGCAGGTCTGCCAATACGACGATTAGGGAAGAAATCGAGAGAGTGAGTGAGTGCAGGTGGGCGGCTGTGGTGGTAGGACGAGAACGAGAGGTGAGGCTGGAGAGAAATCGACTTGGGGGAGAACGAGAGTGCAGATGGCGACTGCCGGCGGTGAGGACGGCGATGGTGGTGGTGGTTGCAGGTCGAAATCGAGTGGGGTGAGGGAGATGTGAGGTGCGATCGAGGGAAGATGAAGGAGGGGGTGATCGATGGCTGGAATAAAATTAGGGCACATATAGAGAAGAAGAGGTTTTAAGAGAGAAGAATGTCTCTTGTGAATTAAGGGGTTTTAAGAGCTTTTAAGTTCTTTTTTTATTTTTAAAAACAAACACTCTTAAATGCATATGGTCTGATTGAAATAGACTTAAGACCTTTTAAGACTTTTTTTTTAAAACAAACACGCCCTTAGTGTTAACCTTAGAATTAGGTTAGCAATTGAGAGGCGATTCATTATCATTCATTAGGCTTAGAGAGAAAAATTCGTTTCTTTACTTCCATTGTAATCTTGTTGAACGATTAATACTTTGAATGAATACGAGAGATATGACAAGTTGAAATCATCAATCGTTCTTGTTATTTCTCATTGAATCGTTGTTACCTGATCAATCTAGGACTAACAATTGGTATCAGAGCCGAATCGGTGATTTGAAGACACGAAAGAAATCGAACGAAAGCGAGAAAAAGAGTAAAATTCGTGCAGATTTTTTTCTGGAAAATCACAGCGAGCCGTTTCGCCTATTCCCGGAAATTGAACCGTCGGATTGTCGCGAATTTTGGACAGTAGCTTCGGGACATCTTGTTTTACATTCTGACCGGTTGGATTAATCGTATGAGGTCCAGAAGTCACCCAGATTAATCTCGACAGACTGCAGTTTTCTTGAAGAAATTCGTTCTTCAATCGGGTTTGCAAAGCTTTTTTCATTGATTTAATAATTCGTTTGTTAAATCTCGATTGTTTACTGGTTCATATCTGCTGTTATCTGCGTTTACATCAATTCTCAAAGTTTTAATCTTGCAATTTAAAAATCAAATCTTGAGTTTTTGGTGTTCTTCAATTTGTTTGTGGTTATTGGAAAATAGGATATATTTTGCTTTGAAATCGATTTGGGTTTGTTTGTTTTTGTGTTTTTGGTCAAAATCTAATCCTTCAGGAGTGAAATCAAGCAACCCTATCGATCCCAGATCCGAATTTCAATCACAGCCGTGGTTACCAGACGTTTCAGCTGTTACCGGGTAAGGTTCCTATTTCTCATCTCTTTCCGGACAAAACTTTAATTTACCCGGATTGCACAAATTTTTCCGGATAAAATAAAGTGTCCGGATGATTTTTTTGGTCTTTGTCCGGATGATATCAAAGCTATCCGGATAATTTTTTTTAATCAAGTTTCCGGTCACACAACTTTCCGGCTAACAAGTTTCCGGTCACACAACTTTCCGGCCAACAAAACTCAGCCCCTATTGTTGACTTTCTGATTTGTTTGTTTGACCATATCACGTCAAGCACACTATTGGATTTTTTGTTTTGTTTTTGTTTGTTTGTTAATTGTTTGTTGCTTTAAGTTTTGCTCGAGAGTGCTTTATTCGGTAAACCAACATCCTCATCTGGTAAGTATTTTTTTTGCGAGAACCTTCGTCCGGTAAGTTCTCATCACATCCGGTAAGTGTTATTTTTGCGAGAATCTGCGTTATCCGGCAAGTTTCGTTTTCTCATCACATCCGAAAAGCACAGCTCACCCGGTAAGGTCACATCATCCGGTAAGTGCTAATTTTTGTAAAATCCTCAATCACCCGGTAAATCAATTTTGTCCGGAAAATACACTACACCCGGTAAGCATCACATTATCCGGTAAGTCGCTATCAAATTCCATCCGGTAAGTTGTGTATTTTTGTGCGTTACCCGGTGAACCTTTTCGTCCGGTAAGTCTCAATTCTCTTTATCCGGAATCGATCATCACCCGGTAACACTCAATCACCCGGTAAGTTTTCACCGGGAAGTTCTCATCGGTACCCGAGTTACGGAACGTCTCGAAATTAAAAGTTTTTAACGAAAGTTGCGATTTTTCTTAAACAATCGATTTGCAATTTTTGTGTGACGCTTGAGATTATTTGTGACGATTTGATCTTTTTCGCGACGCTTATCATTTTTGTGTGATTTTATATTTTCGTCGTTCTTGATCTAACTTGGTTTGTTTTCTCGCAGGTTTCACCATCGAAGTTAGATTTCGTTCGTTCCGTCAATAATCAAATCTTAATTTTTGGAAACGAATTTATTTTTTTTAGATTTGTTTTTCAGATTTAATTTTTGATTTTTCTTCCGCAAATTTTTTCTTCAAAATAACACCGATTAACGATCATTTTTTCAGGTAACAATGTCAAGAATTCGAGATTTGTATACTCCTCCGCCTGAACATCCAATGGATAAAATAAAAAGGTTGGAAGAACTCACTCGTTGCTCTCAGATGACAATCGACTACTACGTTGATAACACAAAGACCTTGATAAAAGAAAGAAATGCTCTTCGGGAAAGTTGTGAAACTTATCAGAAGAACACAAAAGCTTCGGAGGCAACAATTTATGATCTAGAGAAAAGCAATTTGGATCTCCAGCAACAAATCTCTGATCTTGAAAGAGAAGCCGACTTGAAGAAAAGTGAATCAACAAGTGCTGAAGCTTATGTACTTAAACGAAGAGTTGTAGATTTCGAAGCCAAAGAAGAGAAGCTTCGATCCCTTGAAGAAAAGGCAAAGATCCTAGAATCTGAAAACTCTGAGCTGAAAAAGAAGCTGTCTGATTTATCATCACGAGGTGATATCAGAAAGACTGATAAAGAGCAAGAAAGACGACATGAAAAGAATGTCAAGCAAGCATATGATTTGATCAGCAAGTACGTCAAAGAACTGAAGGAATTGAAATCTCGAATCTGGAACAGTTCTGAGAAGCTGGCTGAAGAAGAAGAGAAAGGTAAACTCCTGAACCGTGAAAACCTTGAACTTAAAGGTAAATTATCCTCTCTTGAAAAGGTTTTTGAAAAGGAAAAGGAAATTTTTGAAAAAGAAAGACACTTGCTTATTCAAAAGCAATCTGTTTTTTCAACCACCTCTCTTGAAGAGAAAAAGAGACTTGAGCTTATGTGTTTAAAACTTTCAACACAAATCTCCGATTTTGAAAAAGTTTTGATTTTAGAAAGAGAAAAGTTTGAAACTGAACGCAAATCTTTTTCAAAAAGGAATGGCGAACTTTCTTTGAAAATATCTGATTTGGAAAAAGAATTAGACGTTCTAATCAAAGAGTTTGAGAAAGAGAAAGTTGAAGGTTTTAGATCAAAATGTTTAAAAGATGATTTTTCAAGAGAGAGAAAGATGTTTCAGTCTGAGATTTCTAAACTTACACAGAGATTATCTGGATTAGCAACCGAGACATTGAAGAAACAAATGATTAAATCTGATTCAAAGAATTTTGTCAAATCAAATGATTTTTCAGAAGATCAGATTCAACCTTCCAATCTTTTCTATAATTCTCGTGTTGATAATACATATAATCAATCTTTCAAGAAAGTAAAAATGGAGTGGAGAGTTAAAGGAACCACTCCTGCTCCAAAGTCATCCGTCCCTGTAAAGAATGCCAAGAATAACACAGCTTTCCATGCTAAATCTTTTGTGAAAACTGATCGTGTTTATTCTGTTAATAAACTGATCCGCTTATCTGCACATAAGCTGTGCTGTTCTTACTGTGGAACAAATGACTTTGTGAAGAAAGACCATGCTATGTATTGGTATGGCACTTATAGTATCCCCGGTCCTCACAGTCATAGGGCATTTAACCAACAAGGATCCATCAAAAGATGGATACCAAAATCTGTCTAATCTGTTTTGCAGGAACGTCATATGCATTTAAATTAGAAGATTCTTTTCACATGACGAATATTCAAAGGTTAGGCCAATTTTGAGGGGGGGTACTATCGTCTGCAAGGTATGTGAACTCTAACTGAATTCAAAAACCATGGCAATTCATTCTGAATAACTTACTTGCGTTTGTTATTATCTAAGTTTAACTTCCATGATTGCCATGATCAAATTGACTTAGTTATTTCCATGTCTCAAATGTTTGCCGAATTTTTGATGGAAATACACTCGTTTTGAATTCCACTTTGTGTTCACCGTTCATCATTTCACATTAATGATTCAATTCTTATCTGATATATTAATTGTGACTTGTTATTCACAATTAAACTTTCTGATCATTGTCTTATTTTTGCAACTACTGTGCTTACTGAGTCTATCTGTTTTGCGCTTGATCTTGTTTTTTGAAACTCTGTTATTTCAATTATGACTTCTGAATAATTCAGTTCAGAACTCGTTTTTAAATGTTATGACTTCTGAATAATTCAGTTCAGAACTCGTTTTTAAATGTAACGACTTCTGATTACCTTAGATCAGAACTCGGACTTCATTTTATGTCTTCTGATCATCTCAGATCAGGACTCGTTCTTAAACGCTGTGACTTCTAAACATTTCAGTTTAGAACTCGTACTTCCCTGTTTACTATATTGTTCTATTCGTTGCATGAAAGGAGTGTTAGGAATTACATTGTTTCAATGGTCAATCCAGAGCCGGAAGGACCTACCCAAGAAACACATCCCTTATAGATAACAGTGAGGGGTCTAGATGATAGATGAGTTTGGAGAGAAAAGAATATGGTGAGGCTGTGACAGGACTTAAAAGAATTATTGGTCCTTACCAAACCGAGTCAGTTATCCGGGTAACCACACAATCTATTCATTCTCGTTCATTGGAGATGAATATTGAAACAGACATGGTCCCAGTGTCTATAACTCGTGTCACCCCACCTAGCCACTCAAGTATCTCACAACAGATGCTTGTTTCATATATTCACGGAGAATTAGCACATAATCTATTTATTCCTCACTCGGAGGTCTTAGATATTGAAAAAGGAAGACATCAGCTCTGGTCTCCGAACTTCATATTCTAATCACTGAGTCTATTGATTTTTAACTTGCGTCCCAGGTTAAATCAATTTTTGAGCCACATCGACATAACTTGATTCTTTCACACATGCACGAGTCTTTGTGATTCCACTCGCATATCTTTGTGATATTGCCGGAACAGTTTGAGAAGTTAAATTTTTAAATTTTCTTCAGTGATAACTGGAAGTCCTATCAGAGATTCATCTTTGCCAACTCTGAACATAGGCCTTGCTAAGTAAGCAAATTTTGGGATCCTTGGAAGTTTAAATAAGATGATGGGTGTGTTAGTCAAAATGTGGTGGAATAGATGTGAAATCCTTAAAGAATGTGAGTTGCTGCTTATGTGTGAACGAATTGTATGAGAAAGTAAAAGTTAGAGATTAAAGAATGTGTAGTGACGTCGAACACTGGTGTCGTTTCAAGACGACTTGGTTGAATGACTTAAGTTAGAATCTTGGTGCAACTGTTGGGGTACGTATAGTAACGGGAAAGTGGTATCAGCATGTAGAAAGGTCGAGAGAGAGGGGGGCAAATAATGTTTGGTGGGTGGTGCTCCACGCTAACGTGGGGAAGTGAAGACCGTATGTCAAAATAAGCGAGTAGGTTGGAAGTAGTAAGCTTGACAGTAACACTGAGAGGTGGAGTAGTGTATGTAGATTGCCGTAGGTTAGTGTGCGAACCTTTGGGAAGTGTATTGAGGAAGGGAATTGTATATGACTTTGTGCAGGAAAGGAGTGGATAAGACAAACGAATTGGTCGTGTAGTGATTAAGCTGGTGAGAATAGTATGGTGTGACCATGGTTACTGTTGGTTCCTGTTTTGCTTAAACAATGATCTTAACTTTCAGTTAGTTCAGATTTTATGGTGCGGAAGCGTATTTAAGAACTGAAAGATAATGTAAGGTAGAAGAACACACAATATCAAATAAGCAGTATGTAAGAACAGATGAGTATCTCCAAGATTACTGTATTTGATATATATTAAGAACACCAAGAACTTCAAAGGATTAACAAGAAATCTGCAGTTAATGGTGTGTGTGTGAAGAGCAAAGCTTAATGATATATGTGTATTTTCGTGGTATTAAGCTTAATAGAAGAACTCAACATGAGTCTTCTATTTATACTACTTCTAAAGGGGACATACTTTAGACAATAAGGGCTGATCTACAGTAGACAAGATCGTATGAACGGTAGCAGGTACGATGTTCATTTAATGCGCATGTTCCAATTCTGACAGAGCCCTATCAGAGTTTGACACGTGTAGTTGATGTCAGGACACGCCTAGAACAAGTGGATGAACGGATCTTGAAACAGTAGAAAGATATTTGTAAATCTTCAAGTCTTCAGTATAAACCGCAGAGGCTCTGTCAAGGGTGACAGAGGTTCTGCGGCTCGGTCCTCGGTGAGCAGTCTTCTGCTGATTCTTGCCTTCGGTATTCTTGGGTTCTTCTGTAGAGCCTCTGTGGGTCACTTCTGTTCTTAGACTATTTTCACTACTTTTACAAACAGAAAGATTGGAGCTAACAGTTACTCCTCCCAGTTGAGTGAGGATAACCGTAGTCCTGTTTTTATGACTGAACGATCGTGGCGTTCGGTGAGCAATTGATACGTTTCAGGGAAAGTTTAATTCGAGTAGGTGAACTCTTCAACGATGGGTTTAGAGATTCCTACTATTAGTTACGTATAAGTATGGAGTGGTGAAGTAGTGAGGAGGTGAGAGACGGTTGATGAATTATGGTCGAAGTGTTCCGAGAAAAGGGAAGTGTTATATGCATAGACGATTGTTGATTGGGAGAAGTGATCTAGGATTGCTTGTATTACGATGAAGGAACTCTGGGTTGTGAGTTGTCGGGACGTACAGGGTTGGCCTTGTGCCAAGCTGTCAAGTGAGTGATTAATTATTGGTAAAAGAATCTCGTGTTGTGGCAGGGGATTCAACCAAGTTCCTTCTTAAAGGAAGTTTAGATGCATGAGAAGCCGTATTTAATCTATTGTTATGAGTGATCGAGTAGGAATAGTAGCCTACGAGTTGGAGTTACCGTAAGAACTGAAGGGAATGCACCCAATGTTCCAAGTTTCGAATTTAATGGGGTGGTTGACTGATTCAGAAGTGGCATTACCTTTGGGAATTGTCAGTTTAGGTGTGGGGTTTGACCTACGTAAAGGAGACCCGTTGGGATTGTGGGCAACGAGATCTGTCAGTCAAGGAACAAAGAGACCAGACTAGTAACGTTTCAGTGGCGGTTCTTAAGAGACAAGAGACGACTGGGAAAGTAGGGTCGGACCTAAGGTCCAAGTACCCTCAGATCTTCGTCAACGGAATTCCGAGGACGGAATTCTTTTTGAGGGGGAGTGTTGTAATAACCGATATCTTAATTTTAAAAGAATTGAGTTTTGTGGAAGAAAGTTGTATAGTTGAAAGTTTAGGGACTAAACTTTAACTTCAGGGAAGGTATAAAAAGCCCAAAATAAGCTCTTAACCCTAAAATCAGTCTTTGTGAGGGTGTGTGAGGGTTGGTGACGGCTTAGAGAAAGGAGCATAGAAAGAAGGGTTTGAGGTCTCAAGAACAAAATTGAAGAGAAGGAATCATCAATCAACAATATTTGGAAGAGGATGTGGATCTGGAAGTCGATTCTACATGTATTTCTGCCAGGTAATTCCTTAACCAAACTCTGTTTTTTTTGTGGATGGATTGTTAAGTCATTTGAGAGTTCTTGGTGAGAAAGTGCAAATGATGCCTAGAGATAGAGATTAAGCAAACTAATTGTGTTTGAGTAGCAAAGAATGGTAATAAATGGATATTTAATGTTCATTAAGTCAGTTATCGCTTTATTGTATGGATTAAGGGGTTTTGAATAGGATTTTGTTTCTGAAAACGTTCCAGCGCTGCCGGAAAGTCCCTCGGTTGAATGTTACTGGGAGAGAACCCGGATGGTACCATGTGGTGTCCGGGTGAATTAGTTCCCGGATAGTTGTTCGGTAAGTTTGGTACCCGGAAAGATAGCTTATCCGGTAAGTTTGTGTCCGGTAAGCTTTTGTGTCCGGTAAGCTTTTGTATCCGGTAAGCTTGTGTATGGTAAGTTCGTGTCCGACAAGTCTGTGTCCGGTAAGCTTAGTATCCGGAAAGTAGTGTAGAATCTTGTAGAATCCAGATCCGTGCAACGATTATGTTTGTGAATAAGCAAATAAGAACAGTTGATATGATTCACAAAGGCTGCCCACTTAGCTATTGATTTAGAGAGAATTACAGTGTAAAGCAGAAAAGCTAAATGAGACAACTAGCTAATTTTCTAAGCTAATTGCACTTTATATATGCTGGGCCCGTGGTAACAAGCCCACGGCCCGTTCACTATGGACTAAGTTTAAACAATTACAATTCAACCCCTTGAACTTAAAATCAACATAAATTCTACCCTAACAATCTCCCCCTTTGATTTGAAGTTCGAGTTCGCGCTCAATCTCTTGCCAGTTGAAGACATAGCGTTTGCGTAGTGCGAAATGAACCTCGAAGAATCTGATGGCGCGGCGGTAGTCGAGACGTTCTTCAACCATATCCAAAGCAGTCTGAGCAGTTCTTTCATTCAGATTGGGTAAATAGGATACCTTTGGATTTTCGGATTCGTGCTTGATGATCTTCCGAAGAGCGTCTTGAACTTTGAGCAGTGTGCCGTCGCAAAATTGATCTACCTGACTGAACCTCATAAACTTCTTTTCTTTCTGAGCGTTGAGGAAGACGATCCCAAATTTCGGTTGAAGCAGCATTGCATTCTCGGGATACATCGACAGTTCAGGAGCTTTCAGATTCGGTTTGAGCAGATTTACCTTCTTCGCTCGGTTCTCGATTGCCATTTGAAAGTCCATAAGATAAGAGATCATAATAGAACGGACGAGGAATCGACGAACCGCTTCGAGCGCCTTTGTTACAGCAAGCGGTCGGATGGTTCTGGTGCGAAGGTCTCTCAGAATAACCAGGAGGTCGAACGGATGGAGATGCTTAAAGTCACCTTCAGAAAAAATCCATTCTTTTCCGTCTTCACGTCGAACAGTGAATACGGGAAAGACGATCTTCATAATTCGGTTTGACTGAATCTTTAGCACTTCTGAGATCTTATGCTTAGTTCGAACCTGGTCTCTCGGAAGACACCGCTTCATGGCTTCTACATATCGGAGTTGACATGCCGGTTCAGGACTGTAGATGCCAAGGCAGAAGGTCGGCTCGACCGGGCGAATTCTGTGTACAAACAGCTTCTTCAGAGATTCCTCCAGATGAGGAATGAGGACCTTGATCTTCTCCCAACGATTTTGTTGCAGAGGAGGGGGAGAAATATCAGGAGCTGTCGTTTGCTGAGGAGATGTCGGGATTTCTGCATTTGAGCTTTCGGGTTGATCTGTAGTCGTAGCGGGTTGAGTCGAGTGAACGGGAGGCGTACCATAGAAATTTTGAAGCAGAAACTGGTCATAATCAACGTTGTCGTCTTCATCAGTGGGAAACACCAAGTTTACCTCGAAGTTTACGGCTCTGGCAGCTTTTTCGTACCATGCGTCTTCGGTTTCCGGGTTGGTTTCACATGCTGGATAAATCATGGTGAGCATTGGCATGTCTGATGGTTCTTGTGAGACCAATTCATGTGTTGTACCCTCGGGCTTTTCAACCGTTAGGGCTTCGTCATCTGAAATATCCATGTCGATGACCATCTGTGTTAATGGCAACTCGGCTTCGGGTGTTGCTGTTGAAGTTGCCGCAGTTGGGGGTTCCTGTTGAACCACTGTTGTAGTTTCGGCAGTCACGATCTGGACGGTCTCGGTTTGGAGTAGACGCTTCTCCCCCTCACGGTGATCAGGATCATCCTGGTCATCGTGCTTGCGTTTGAGACCGCCGGCTTGACTCTTACAAGTGTCTTCTAGTGAGCGGACCCTCTCAGACAACGTGGCAAGCGCTTTGTTGTAGTCGTTGAGGGCCGAGTCAATGGCGTCAAGGCGTGAGGTGATGGACGAAGATGGAGCAGTGACCTGGGATCGAAGAACTGAGATCAGGTCTGCTTCGGTAGATGCGGTTGTGTCGGATTCCTGGAGCAGTTGGGCTAAGAGCATCGTCTTCAGAGTGTCCACCGAATAAGTAGCTTGCGGTTGAGTCGGTGGAGGCACAGAGGCGGTTTCCGTGTCTACGAGGTGGCCCTTTTCTTTGATAGCACGCATCGCTTTGGCAAGTTCAGCGGCTACATGTTCCTGCATTTGTTGCTCCATAACCTGTCGGACAGCCTCAAGGGTGTTGTCCAGAGACCCTTTTGACACAAAGTCGGGTAAAATAATGTCGGGCTCACTTAGAGTACCCGTTGAGGCATCTACCGTAGAGGTAGAGCCACCTACGTTCACAGCTGGCGTGATATTAACTGTGGTAGGATTTTCGTCCAATCCTCGTGTTCCGGAAGTCGGAGACACTATAGACGTTCCGGTCGGGTCACTAAGAGCCGCGACTTGGTGTTGTTCCGCATCAAGTGTCCTAGGCGAAGAATGTTCAGTAACAATAGGCTCTAGACTCGATGGTGCACGAAATGAAGTCGAGACCGGGGGCTGCTGGTCTCTTATTTCAACACCAACACTCTTCGAATGAGAGGCCGGTGAAAGTTGTGCTTGTTCCCCGTGTAATATTGAAACATCCGTCTGTTGTGAGACGGAGGAGTGGATGAGGCGGTCGTGCAATTGCTCCACTGGGTCCACGGAGGCTTCTTCAATACCTCGTCCCAACGGATGAGACGGGATAGCAGATGTGGCTACCCGGATATGACGTGGTTGGTTTCGCTCAGGAGCCTCGTTATCTTTACGGCTCAATCTTTCTTGGTTCGCGTTCGACCTTAACACCCTATTTTTCACATGTTCTATGTCCCGGGGAAGGTCCCTCCGGCTCTGGCTGGACCATGGGATTCCCTAACTCTCGTATATATGCTATCACAGGTACGGTTTCAGGTATATGCATAGCACGGATATTATCCTGCTCCCCCTCAAAACATTCATGGGGATTGACTTGCTCCCCCTCGGAGTGAGAGTGATATCAACACAAGAAAAAAATATTTATACTTTGTGAGAAAAACAGTGAGACTCTTCCCCTCGGATTGAGGTTGTTGATCCGCCATGGAATAGCTGTAAAAAGACCCAAAGTTAGAAACGGAGGCGGATAAACAAGTTCTGGTGCGTCCCTTTGCATTAAGTGACTCAATCTGATACAGATTGAGGACAGGTAGTGATGAAACAGGTACAGGACTGAAAATAGTAGGGGCGTCCGGACATAATAATGAAATTGCAAGATATTCCGGACAACACAGGTATCCGGACAAAAGATGTCCGGACAAAAGAGCATACCGGAGATGATGAAAGTTTCCGGATAAAATAAGCAATCCGGACAAAAGAGAATCCGGATGACATTTAAGAGAGACCAAGAGTCCGGATATGGTACCCGGGTTCCCTTCCAATCCGGATAAGGACCCGGTCCGGAAACCTGTCCGGATACTTCTGGATTTTCAAGAATTTCCCTGATTCTTGACATTTTGCAAAAATAAAGCTATATGGATTTCAGAAACGAACCTTCTCTCGCTCCCCCTCCAACGGAGCATGGGGAAGAATTTGCTCCCCCTCGGATAGTGCAATGGAGAGTCCGACACACATAAAAACTTTTAGGCATTGAAAGAAAAACACTGTGTCGCTCCCCTTCAACTGATGAACATCCAGTTGGATGCTCCCCCTCAGAATGTGCGCGTAGTGTGAAATGCACACGGGAGTATCCACACACAAAAAAACTTTTTAACATATTTAAGGAAAAAAATGTGTGTGACGCTCCCCCTCAACAGTAGAATAACATACCTGATAGCTGATCATGCTCCCCCTAAACACGTGAGCAGCTTTTTAGAGCACAGGTATAGACAAACCTCACGTCTTCTTAATATTGTTCCTTGTAGATCGTGAGCAGCTCCCTCCTTGCGGTCATGTGTGTGGAGCATCCAGTGTTTAAGGACAACACATGACCGTCCTGCAAAACAAATTTAGCGGACCTTCGGTACCCAGATTTGCCTGGGTCCAGGAGGGTTAGGTTTGGCACGGTTTGGAGAAGCATGCTTTGTCCCAACTTTCCCTTTAGGTATAGGAATTACACCGTTAGAGGGAACTGGTTTTGGCACTTGTTTCCTCTTCGGTGCAGAATTTACACCTTTAGGAGGAACATATTTTGTAGCAGCTTTCCACCTGGGTGCCGGTTTAACCTTAGTAGGAGCAACCCATCTAGGAGCAGGTTTGGTCTCCCGCTGTGGTTTAACCGCTGATTGGTAACCCCGTTTTTGATAGTGTCTTTGCTGGTTATTACGGGGTTTGCGTTTGGGTGTATGATTAAACCTTTGATATGACCCAAACCAATCATTATTAGCAATGTCATCAAAATCATTCCAACCACAACTAGAACAACACAAACGATCGTGTGATAATTGAATCAATTGCTGAATGGAATAAATTTTCATCGGAAAATTAACATCTCTATTAACAAAATTATTCCTATGATTCCAGGCACAATCGTTTTTGTTCATCCTAGGATGAAAGACAGTATTGAACGACTTTGATGCATCATCCTTGACAGATTCCTTGGCTGGCCACTTTGGTTTTGTTTGTTTAGCTAGACCGGTTTTATCCGAAACAACAGGGACAGTGCGGTCAGTGACCTTTGAGGAAACAGGAATCTTAGTGGTCGGTTGTTCGGTCTTTTGCTTCGGCTGTGATCGTTTTTGAACATTTGAAGCATTTTTAAGAATCTTGATCACAGCCGGAGTCTTGGATTGTGAACAGCCGCCCTTTAGAAAATTGACCGGACGATTAACCACTGGAGACAAAAAGTCAGAATGACTTGGAAGAGGTTTGTCGAAAGGGAACGACTCAAACTCTATCAGAATTACCTTCGGAGTTCATGTATTCTGAAAAATCGACATCCGGAATTACTGGACTTGGATCGGTCGAGGAAGGCGAGGAACACTTTGTGCTTTCTGTAGTGTTCTTTGAGGAATTTAGTGCGGAAGCGTTTGAAAAATCAGAGTTTAAATTCCTTGTAACACATTCATCTTGAGAAACTTAACTTTCTTGAGACGAGATATTTCCTATGAAAGCTTTACACGAGGATGTGTCAGATGAGTTGGAGGAAAGATCAGGTGAAATCTGCTTTTGAGCCTGGAGAAGGTCAATCTGTTCTTGGAGTTGACCATTTCTCAGGTGCTCTTTCATCGTTTCTCTTGTCATTTCAGACAGTTTTGATGAGAGCGTATTGATTTCCCACTGAAATTTTTCCTTTTCCTCACTTGACACACCGTCGGTTTTCTCAGATTTGAGTTTCTCAATCTCAGAGATGAGCACTTTCTTTTCGTTTTGAAAAATAGACATTTCTTTCTCAAACGACTCCTCCAACTCGATAATTTTTTCTTCCAAGATGAGAGGGGGAACATAGAGTTTAAACTCGTCCGTCTCAGTCTTGGTTGCTGGTGTTACATCCTCATCCTTCTTGGAGGAATCCTTGGGTGTAGCTACCTTGTAGGGGTCGAAGTAGTCATTGGAAAGATACTTTTTGTTCTTTTGATATGAGTAGTTTAAAGGTTCATAACAAAACGGAAGTTGAATTCCTCGTTTGTGTGTGCGCTTATATTCCTCGGTTTCCTCCTCTTTTTCAGGTTCAAGAGGACCAGTCCATTGAATGGCATATTCTGGATACTTTTTATCTAATCCAAAACAAGCAAAAT